>JAEHOD010000054.1:0-741149 GCA_016834595.1 Chlamydomonas schloesseri | reverse complement strand
CCACCTGCAGCACCGCGTTCCGCCGCAGCACCGCCTCCATCTGCAGCGCCAGCAGTCGCCACCCCTCCGCGCGCCCGTCACCTGGGTCCTCCGCCTCCTCCTCTTCCTCCTGCTGCTGCTGCTGCTGCTGGCGGGAGCCGGAGCCCAGGCCTCCAGCGCCAGTGCCAGCACCGGAGCCGGTCGCCGCTACCGTCGCTGCCTCTTCCTCCTCGTCATCACCATCACCACCAGCTCCAGCTGTAGGCCCATGCCACCTGGTCCCGCCGCTGCTCCGCACATTCGGAGCCTGCTGCTGCTGCTGCTGCTGCTGCTGCTGCCCGGTTGCCTGACCGCCAGCTTCAACCTCCGCCCGTTCCGCTGTGCCGGGCCCCGGTGGCCATGCTCCCGCTGCTGCTGCTGCTCCTGCTGTATCACTGCCCAGTTGCTGCCGCGGTGCCGGGCTCCCTCCGGGCTGCCACGCCGCCGCCGCCGGGTCCACAACGTCCGCCGCACTCGCAAACGCAGCTCCGGCGACGCTGCCACGTCCACTGCCAACACCAGGTGCCGGCTCAGTCGCATTTGCGCTGCTGCGTGAGTCCAACGCCCGCAGTCGAGCGTTTGAGACTGTAGCGGTCGGTGGCGCCTCACGCTGCGGCTGAGTCTGTGGCTGCTGCCGCAGCCGACCCGCCGGGGCCACTCGCTCCGCGGCGGCCGCGGCCACAGCTTGTCCGTCCTCCATGCAGTCGACCGGTGCACAGACGAGGGGGCGGGCCCGCGAAATTCGCCTCACTCCGTGCCTACCACTCGCCGCTGCTACGGCGGTCGCTGCCGGATTTTATCGCGCGATAACGCACTCGCAGCAAGATCCTCAGTAGTCTCGTCTTGTAAAAATATATATCAGTGAAGCAGCTCGCACCGCGCAGGAGTTAGCCGCAGCGGCGAGGCGAGCTGCCTGGGCAAGGCTCAAAACGGCTGCTGTCTAGGACTAGCCACCGTGGTCGGTGTCGTCCGTCAGAGAAAGAAAGTTTTAAGGTAGTCCGCGGGCTAGTGCGAAGGCGCTTTGGATACGCGAAGGCACGCGCGAGCGGGAAGCTGCAGGGGCGGGGGCTGCGGGGACGCGACCATCACCGTGTGGCCGGTAGGGGCGGCAGGCCCGCCGCCGGCCTCAGCCAGTCGGCCACGCCCGCCGCCGCCAGCAGCTGCCCCACATCGGCCAGGCTGGACAGCTGCACCTCCCTGCGGCATGAGGGGCCGGGCGGGCGCAGCGTGTGAGGGCGGGCCGGTAGGCAGGAACGTGGACAGGCGTGTGCGATTGTGGAAAGCGGGGGTGTGCGCAGCGAAGCCGCCCAGCACCAGCGCATCGCCCGCTTCATCCCCGCCCGGTCCTGTCCAATCCTATCCGGTGTCCGGCCCAGCCCCAGTCGCGCCCCTGTGGGCTCCGCGCTGCGGCCCCACCGGTAGTCGGAGAAGGCGCGGCGCGAGCCGTCGGCGCCGCGGCAGGTGGAGGGCCGCTGGCCAATGACGTCCATCATTCTCTCCTTGCACTGCAGTGGCGGCGGCGGCGGAGATAGCAACAGCACACAACAGTCGTTATCTTCATACGTTGTACGGCACGCGTATGGCTTCGCCACGCACGCCCACGCATCTGGCAAGCCCAATCCACCGCGCACACACACGCCTCAGGCTGCACCTCCCCCTCCCTCCCTCCCTCCCTCCCTACCCCCTCGAGTCGCACTGGGAGCTGGAGTGAACTGCCCTTCCCTCCCTCCCCTTCTCCCCGTGCAGCCACCACCACCACCACCACCACTACCAACACCACCAACACCACCGCAGCCAGCCAGCCCAGCCGCACGCACGCACCTTGCGGCCGCGCGAGTCCACGTCCACGGCCTCGGTACGGTGGCGCACCAGGTAGTGCCGCAGGCCTGCCGCCTCGCCCTCCAGCAGCTCCAGGATCAGGCCGCTGGGGCCGAACACCAGGCGGCCTGGGCGGTGGCAGGTGGAGGGCGGGCGGGAGGGCGGGGAGCCGGGTTGAGTGGGTGGGGGAGGGCCGGGGCCGGGGCCGGGCGGGTCGAGGGCTGGGCGGAAGTACCGTATGCGAGGAGTGATTGGAAGGAAGCAGAGCAAACGCGAGGAGTGGTGGGCCCATGCGGGTCGGCAAGGGAGGGAATAGGACATTGGAGCGCGGCGTCTGTGGCAGTACGTGACCGCGGCAACGGCACTACACGCACGACAGACAGACGAAAGACCGTTTCTTCGTCCGGTGGCGTGGCCCGCACTCCATCCTGCCGCTTGCCCAAACTAGCTCTCAGGTTGGCCAGGTTCAAACCCAGCCAATTCATCACGGCCACAGCTCCAGCCACCGCCGCCGCGCCCACACGCACCTGTGAGTCCCAGGTCCCTGGCCCAGGCTGCCAGGGTGCGGCAGTACAGCCCCCGGTTGTGCATGTGGTCTAGCTTGACCAGCAGCACCTCGTGTCGCTCCACACCACCACTACCACCACCACCACCACCACCACCACCACCACCACCACCACCACCACCACCACCACCACCACCACAACGCCACCACCACCAACGCCACTTGCACCGCCATGGCCAGTATCACTGCCCGTTAGCGCATCGCCGCCGCCTGACGTGGGCTGCTGCGGCTGCTGCTCCCACAGCCGCCGCCGCAGGTCAGACAGCGCGCCCTGCACCGCCTCCACGAGCTCATGCAGGCACGCCCGGCCCTGCAAGCCAACACACGCAAAGTTCACTTAGCGCGTCCTGCGCTGCAAAGGTTTCCGCAAAGCCTGGCGGTGTCCCCAGGCCCGCTGTACTGCCTACGGCCGCACCTCACCTGCTGCGCGGCGCCTGCCGCCAGCTCCGTCAGTGCCGCGGTGCAGCTGTCCGACCAGGCGCGGCCCCCTGCCGCCACCGCACCCGACCCACATCCGCCCGCATCCGCAACGGCCGCTGGACCCACGCTGCAGCTGGCCGCGGCCGCACCGGCGGTGCCGCCGCAGTCGCCTGGGTAGGCCGCGGGGAGGCGCACGCGCATGGACACCTGGAGGAGCTGCTGCCGGGGAGCTGCTGGTGTGAAACCGGCCGTCAGCTCCGTCACACGTATCGTCAGGTCGATGGACGAAGAACCCAGCTGCGCGGCAGCCACCTCATCCTGCGCGGCCGCGGTACCATGCGGGTGAGGTGTGCATGAAGCGCGTCAAAGCTGGCGTCAAGGGTGGCCTGGGGTCTTGGGGCCGGCCAGACGGGCACGCACCTCGAGAGCTCCCTCGCTTGCAGCATCCACCAGCTGCTGGACGTCTGCGTCTTGAAGTACTACGTCTTCAGCGCCATAAACGGCCTGCAGCGCCGCGACCTCAAGGAGGGCGGCCAGGCGATTAATGTCCGCCATGGCAGCTCGCAAATCTTTGTTGCAAGCCTTGAAGGGCTCAGCCCTTTCTCCTCCAAATCTATGCAATAAGTCTGTTGTGTGAACAAGCAAAGAGCGACGTAAGGCCTGCGCAGTTGTGGTCGCGGCGCAACTTCCACTCCGCCAGAGGCAACAGCTGTCTAGTGCGTTAAATGTATGTTTCTTACGCCTGCTTAAACATTGAAGCAAAGAATCCAGAGTAACTGCATCAGGGCTGTGCGACAGCCCGTGCAGCAGGCTTGCCTCCAAAGTACCCTATTTCCAGCACACATTGCTACGGTGGGGTTCACATGCACCACTTCACCGTAAGAAGTGTGCCCGACAAGTGTTCCCCTGTGTCAGGGAAAAGGGGCTCAGCCCTCCACAGTCTGAGGCCGAACTACCCGTGAACTACCTCATCGCCCGGACATAGCCGGGGTCGGTTTGAACAGGCACCGAGCCAAACCTAGATGCTTCTGAGACACAAGCGTCCTGCATCGCTGCTGCCTGGCGGCGGCACGGGGCCCGGCAGCAACGGCGGCACGGGGCCGAGCAGCAGCGGCGGCACGGGGCCCAGCAGCAGCGGCGGTGACGGTGCACATGTTGGTAGCGGAGGGGGCAGACAAGGCCCCGTGGAGGAGGAGAGCGCGGCGCCGCCCAAAAGGCGGCGCAAGCGCGCGGGCTGAGGAGCTGACTGGTGTCTAAGTAGCGGTCCGCAGTGGGGCGAGCAAGGCCTGTGGTGTTGTAGGCAGCAGTGGTACGACAAGTAGTGCGGCACTGCGGTCCCTCCAGCCCAACCCTACCTAAGCACCCAGTACCACACGCACAGCCGCCAGCCCATACAGCCACCAGCGCCCCCTGTCCCTGGCCTCTGAGCCCTGTGCCTCTGTCCATCCAGCCCAACGCCAGTATCACACGCTCAGCCGCCAGCCCATACAGCCTCCAGCGCCCCCTGTCCCTGGCCTGTGAGCCCTGTGCCTCTGTCTCTCCACTCTCCCCTGTCAGTAGCAGCTACCCCGCTCGTCCTGGAACACCTCCTCCGCAGTCCAGCCGTCAGCCCTAATTAATATGCAGCAGTTTTTCAGGCATTCCATGCCGCACGCAGCTCCAGCAAAACGCCTCGAGCCGAAAACATTTGCCGCATAGTGCGCGTCTCTAGGCCCCTTCCGAAGTCACAGCCATACTCCTCTCCGTCAGCTACGCTTTCTCACCTCCGGCTGTGTTGTTCGTGTGTTGCACTGCATTTGACTCGCCCCCCATTCCGTACATTCGGGCTTCCCCTTCTGCCCTGCCGCGCCCTGTTTTTGCCCTTGCTTGTCACACTGTCGCCCGGCCACTGCTTGATGCACGCTGTTTTTGCATTACGCTCGTTGTCAGCTTCGGCGCTCATCCGTGGACGCTGGACGCCTGCCCGCAGGTGCGCTGAGACTCCGGCTCTCCCGCTGCGTGGCGTCGCATTGTCTGTGTGGTCGTGCTGTCGCCTGGCCGGGCGCCCGGAGAGTGAGGAATGCGCGTCAGCAAAAACGCTCCAGCAACCTCCAACCAGCTACCGACGTCGGTACAGTAACAGCAGCGCGTTTCTCTTGTTTCTGATCCCAATGCCTTGCTTGCTCGTATTTTTAGATATATGGGGGGCTTCGGACACTGCCGGGAACTTGCCTTCTTGCCCCTTGCCAACTCCATGAGCGGCACTGCGGCTGCTGTTGACTCCTGCACTGCGTGTTGGCTGGCTCCTGCTGTGGTGCCGCGACTGTTGGGCACCTAGGTTTGGCTCGGTGCCTGTTCAAACCGACCCCGGCTATGTCCGGACGATGAGGACGTTCGGCCTCAGAGTGTGGAGGACTGAGCCCCTTTTCCCTGACACAGGGGAACACTTGTCCCCCAGTGACTTGTCCCCCACGTCGCTACCTCAACCGCGCCATCGCCCTCCTCGCCATCGCAGCCCTCCTCTTCCTCTTCGTCGGTGGCATCAAGCACACTTTCATAGGCCCTTTGCCGGAATTGGCCAAAGCGAGCCGCCCAAAGGCGCCACGTCCTTATCCGGATCTTCCTCCTTCAACTCGGCCTCGTCAACAAAATCTTCGTCTTCGCCATCGCCCTGACGTCCTCCGCCCGGCTTCTCATCAATCTACGTAGCGAGCCCTGCCTAGAGCCAAACCACAGACACGACAGGTGCAATTGGCCACGTCATGACTTCTTGGCCTAGCGGCCGTAGCCGCCGCGGCCGTACGGCATGTGGCTACCAGGCAGCGCCGAGGCGGCTGCGGGTGGGTGGTCGAACACGCAGCTGGAGTCAACACGCACCGCCAGGCCCGGCCGCTCCGCCTGCGTGTGTGCGGGTGCGTGTGTGTGATGAGTCGCGTCCCGCAAGCGGCAACACGGCAACACGGCAGGCGGCACCCCACGCTAATTCCCGGGCGCACGCACGCACGCGGGCGGACTGGACACAAGCGTCTCATCAACCTTCCGACCATGATGCCTCGGGGCCTCGTCCGCGACCGGGGTCCATTCCCGGCTGCTTGGACAAGCGCCCTGCCGGCCCCAGCCTCCCCGCCAAGCCTGCCGGCACGGCCTGTGGTCGTGCCGGGCTGGGCTAAGGGGGCGGCACGCACGCACCTACCGGCACCTACCTGCAGCCGCCGCGCCAGCTCGCCATCCGGCAGGCGGCACATGAACAGCCCCAGGCTGCTGAGCCCAGGCAGCGCCGCCAGCAGCGCCTCCAGGTCGCCCGCCGCCAGGTCCAGGCCAGCCACCTCCACGGCCTCCACGCCGCCGCCGCCGCCGCCGCCACCTCGGCTGCCGCCGCCTCCGCGGTCGCCATCACCGGCCAGCGGCCACAGTTCTGACATCCACGCGGCGTGCGGGCCGGCCAGGCGTGCCGGGGAGCGGGCTGCGCACGGGGGTCAAAGCAAACAAGGACAGACTTGTAACAACCGTCCATGGCAGGCGCCATGTCGTTGGAATGGCTAGCAGGGCCTACGTCCCGTACTCACTGAAAGGGTGCAGCGACAGGCGGCGGCGGGAGGCGGGCGGTAGCACACGCCGCAGCAGTCGCGCCGCGGTTACGACCTCCTGCGGCTGCGACCAACCCGCCCCGCCGGCGCCAGGCGGCCCCTGCAGCGGCAGGCAAGCAGTCACGGCACGCTGTTGCTGTTTGCCACGGGCCCCACCGCTCTAGCAACATAAGTAATTCACCGCAGTACAAAGCATCAGAGAGGATTGCATGAAGTTGGCGTGACTACGCCGCGCGCGCGCACCTGCTCTGCCGCTCCCGCTGCGGCCAGCCGCCGCCCAGCCCGCTCCCGCTGCAGCTGCATGCCGCCGCCGGGGTGGTGCTGCCCGTGCTCCCACTCATCGCCCACCAGCGCCAGGCGCAGAGGCTCACAGGAGGCTGCAGCACTGGAGGCTGCAGCATCCGCAGGTGCTGCCGCCGCTGGTATCTGGGCTGTCGCAGCCCCAGAAGCCACCGGGGCTACTGCCGTCGCCGCCGCCGCATCAGCACCGCCACCGTAAGCGCCACCGCTGCCGCCGCTGCCACCACCGCCACTGGTGCTTGGAGGGAAGGACGTCTGTGCCTGCCCACCTGGCGCTGTGCTTTGTACCCTATGCGCTAGGACCCATACGCGGCCTCCGCCACTGCCTGCCGCACCGGGCACAGCCCCTGGTCGCGCCGTCGCCCGCGGCAGTGACGAGCTGCCATCCGCACCGCTGCTGCTGCTGCTGCTGCTGCTGCTGCTACTGCAATTGAGTCGCGTGCATGCAGCTACAGCCGCAGTCGCAGTCGCAGTTGTTGTCGGCAAGGTGCTTTGACGTACGGAACCGCAGGCTGCTGGCGCGGCTGCTACTGCCGATGCTGGGGCCGATGGGGCGGCGGGCGTGACTCGCAGGTCGCTGAGGCGCGGCAAGGCAGCCAGGGCTGCGAGCACAGGCACTGCCGGCAGCGTGCATACCTGAGGGTGGAAGGGCAATGCAGTAGGAATGTGACAACATGTCATGTAGAAGTTCAATGCTAGGCTAGGCCAATCCGGGGCAATGCAGCGTTTCCAGGGCGCCTAGACATATACCAAAAGTAAGGCGTACAGCCCAGTCGTCACAGCCCGAAAGCCCACCTCCAGCACTTCGAGTGCCACCGGCAGCGGCAACTGCAACACACCCGCTGGCAGCGGCAGCAGCACCGCGCCAAGGCCGGCCTCCGCGCCTTCTATGACTGGCGGCACCTCGTGCGACGCTGACAAGGTCTCATCAGCAGCCATTCCCCTGCCGCTTATCGTGATGCTGCCGGCTCCTGCACCTGCGGCGCTGCTGCTCTGTCGACACAAAAGCGCCTCAGGGGCCTCCGATGCTGCCAACGCCGCCACCGTTGCTGCTGCAGTTGCGGCAGCCGCCGCAGCGGCCAGGGAGCGGTACTGCTGTGGCGGCGGCGTGGCGATGCTGCCGCACCGAAGCCGGCTGAGCTGACTCAGAGCTGCCAGCGAAACCAGCGCCTCCGGCGGTAGGCGATATGATGGCCCCAAATCCAGATCCCGAATCCACGGCATCGCTGCCAGCAACGGACCCAACTTCCAGCCGCCGGCGCCGTCACAGGTCGCGCCGCCATCACTGACCCCACCACCGCCGCCGCCGCCATCCCATGCGCTCGCGCCGCCACCGCCACCGCCACCACCACCGAAGCGCCCTCCGCCACCGACACCGTAGCCGACCCCAGCGCCGCCCGCGGCGCCGCTGCCGTACGGCTCGGTGGCTGCCGGCAGCTCCACGCGCAGCCGCTGCAGCGCCGTCAGCGCCGACAGCCCCAGCAGGCGACCCGGCGGGTCCAGGACCCTCTCCACACAGGGGCCGGCCAGCTCCAGGGAGCGCAGTGTGGGCGCCAGCGACGCGATCGCTGCCACCGCCGGCGGCACTGCGGCAGCGGTGAGAACATGGGGCGGCACCCGGCGTTGGCTTGATAGGTGTGGGCAGGATCAAGGTCACGGATGACAACGATGTCCATGGACGCGCGAGGTCGCTTCTCGCACCGACGTGTCTGGGCCACCGGACTTGAGCTTTCAATTTAAGTTTCCATAACGGCATGTAAGGAAGAAAACGACGGCAGGTGGCTGCCGTTTTCACGTGGCCAGGGGCGTTCCTTCTTTGCTCATGTAGCTCCAGCGGGCGTCAAGCAAGCGAGCCAGGCGTCAGCAACGGCGTGGTGGTTGGCAACGCGGCCGTGTCTCTCACCTGCTCGGCCGGTGGCAGCTTGCGCCAATGGCAGCACCCATGCCCCTACTGCTGCTGCCGTGGCGCCGCCTCCGTTCCTGCGCCACGCCTCCGCGCCGGTGCAGCGGCCCACAGCCCCGCCGGGGCGCGCCTGCGTGCCGTACCGGAACGGACCTGTTGCGGGTGACGATGAGGAGTTCCGTGCCCTGAATGAGGTAGGTTGGGCCGGCCAAAGGCGCAGCCAGAGAGCACTGCACTCTTCCCTTGCCTTCCCCAGTGATACGTTTTACGGAAGCGCACCTTAGGCCTCCGTCGAAGTCCGATCAACATGACGGCTAGCCCACCCGGGCCACTCCACCATCCAGCAGCTCACCTATGTGCATGTGCTTGTCCAACGCCAATATCACACGGAGCTCCCGTAGCCCCCTGCCGCCTGTGGCCCCACCGGCTCGCCGCACCGGCGTGCCGCCTACCACAGCTACTGCTACGGGTGGCGGTCCCGTCTCCACTGCTGCTGCTACTGCCGCCTCGCCTCTTTGCTCCAGTAATGCCCTGTCAGGAAGCTCCTTCTGTATACGCGGCGAGCGCCCCAGGATCCAGCACGGAGGCTCGACTGCAGCTGCAGAAGCAGGCGCAGCCGGCTCGCGCGTCCTTTCGGCAGTGGCATCGGAGCGGACAGAGCCACCAGCGGCAGATGCAGCACGGGTGGCAGTAGCACCCCGGGCGGCTGCGGCTAACGCCAGCAGCCCCTCACACGGCACCACAGCGCCGCCGCACAGCTGCAGCTCAAGCTCCTCCAGCCTGTGCCGCGCGAGTGTAGGGAACGTGTTCATGTGCGTCTGGTTGCAGCTATTAGGACTAGCTATACCCCAGTTATGTAGATAGCGACACATCGAGGTCATCTGCCTTTTGTGATACCCGGTTTTCCGTACGGGTCGCACAAGACTTCGCAATTTGAATGCTAGGGCCGTGAGATAGGAGCCACATTGCGGGGCTTGCGCAGCATACCTACTCCCCTGCCCATGTGTGAGGAGGATTCCAGTCCGACTGCTTCCTGCCCAGCCTTCCCAGCACAGGGAATGCCACCATGGCGTGTGCAGTGAACTCCTAGATGAAAGGGTAGCTTGAAGCCACCAGCCTGCAGCTTTCCGAGTCCCTTAACGCTTCCAAATCCCAGGAACTTGCAAGGGCCTGCAGTTACACGACAGTACACGATAAGGAAGGCACTGGTGACTGCCTTGCGGGCGGTTGGTGAACATCAGGCCGAACTAAAGTCGGTGAGCCAACCGCGCGCCACTCCCCAGCGCTGCGACCATTTGGCACCACTTATGCGCTGTAGTTGTAGCGTTCATCATAGCAAAGCAGTCTTCGCACGAGCTGACCGCGGCCGCGTTATGGCATGTTCAACTTATGCACGCGGCATGTTGTCACAGGATGCTGCAACTCAAACAAGCGATGTCGGGATAGGGTGTTAAATTTCATTATGATATTTAAAAGACCCTGTTGCGGGCTTTGTGTCGGGGACGTGTGACCAAACGCTACTGGGCCGTTTTGAGTGTTTCGTTCGCTAACGCAAACGACGACAAGCCACCAGCCCTATACGAAGCTGCACATGAACACTTAGCCCAAATACTCCAAAGATATTGCCCACACCCAGTAGCTTGATGTGTCGAACGTCGCTCGGCAGTTGATATTGCCCACACCCAGTAGCTTGCTGTGTCGAAAGTTGCTCGGCGGTCGATCTTGTCCAAACTGCCACATGTCGAGCATGGCGTTATTGACTCGGGCCCATGCGTGCGTTTACACGCTCGGCTGATTATGCGTACTGCTGAGCTCAAGGCGCCCTTGCTTTCTTGTCCATGTCGCTGCGCCCCTGAACCCTCGCTTTCGTGTGCCTGCGTGTGTCGCCTTTGACACGCCGGCCACGGAGCTCTCCCCCCTCTCGAACGGCCAACTCACCGTGTCCCCATAGCTCCAAGCACCATATCCACGGTGCCACTGGTAACCGTGTCGTACACTTGCACCGTTAGCTGCCGTACGCATGGCGCCAGGTCCGGCAGCCGCCGCCGCCTCCTGCCCGGCGGGGGAGGCGGGTTGACACGAAGTGCGCAGACACGCAGTGGCTTAAGGAGTCGGGGTGCAAACCGGGTACTGCCCCGCTAAGCAATCAACAAGACGGGACAGCCGAAACACTTTTCCATACCGTAGTCAGCGCTTTCCTTCGCCTGTCCCGCGCCTAGTTGGGGCGCACGTGGGCGTCCCCCGCCTGGCGATACAAACCAACGTCCCAGGTACGCCCGTGCCCCAACCCAGAACGCCACCCAGCAACCACCCACCCGTGAAGGCAGGGCGTGGGGCCCCAACAGATCCAGCCGTGTGGCACAGGCGCACATGGGCAGCGCAAGTATGTCAGACCTGCGCGCGTGCAGCATGGAGCACGGAGCAGTGGCAGGCCAGGGAGGGTTGCGGCGCGGCGTGGCTGACCTGGCCTCGGGGCCTCCGAAGTAAGCATGTTACCCTGACCAAAAGTGCCCCGAGGCTCTGGGTTGCGCTATGTAGCTCTTGCTCTGTGTGTGCCATTGCGCTGAGTGCATCCCCTGGTCAATGTTTGGCCCTGTAAGCCTGCCCAGAACCCCCAGAGCGCGCCAATGCGCCGAATCGGGTGACGAAACATACGCCCTGATGCCTTCCCGACAAGTAGCCCATGGCCCCGGGCCCAAGCCCCGTACGCTATCAAAGCTGCCCGCACCAGCTCACCAAAGCCGGCCGCCGCCCTCGTGCGCGCACGACAGCGTGACGCTAAAGGGCCGGCAGCCGCGCGCCGAAATGCGGCGCAAGGCCTGCATCATGCGCGCCGCAGCCTCGCCGGGGGCAGGATCCCGCAATACGATGTGAGCTGATGTGACAGCGGCATCATGAAGGGTGCGGGTGGCGTGGGAGCAGCCCCGGACAGCCGTGAGCTCGGCCCCCCGCAGGTGCGCCCACAGCTGTGGTACGCTCAGCACGTCTGTGAAGGTCGCCACGGCCCGGTGCGGATTGCAGGATTCCATGGTGGCCCACACTGCGACGGGCCGAACCACGTGAGGCGGGGGACGCAGTTCATTCCAGGACCCAAAAGCAAAGCAAACTATCGCGAAACCCGCAACCCAGCGAGGGCGCCGGAGAATGGGGGGGGGGAGGGAGGGCAACTCCAGGCTGTCCGCAAGGGTTTTCGGCCAGCTGGGAGCTGCGGCATGATGATATGTCGCACCCGCGGTCAAGCCATTATTTACCTGATACCACGCCCTCGTCCAGCGCGTCAGCCGGCCATTGAAGCAGTTTCCGGCGCTATCCCTGAACACATCTTTGTCATCAAAGACAGTGTCAGCTCAATATGCAAGGCTTTTTCCTGCTTGTTCAAGCTTAGTGGCTATTGATGCTTGCGACAGTAATTACTATGAATTCAACAGGTGCCACTTTGCCATCAGTTCCGTGTGCAAAATAAGTTCATTATGTAGTGCAGTATGTAACGACCATGGCTGCGCAAGCACCCTTGCAAAAGACCAGGCGTGCATGTGAAACCCTGGTCTATGGCCGGCCCATGCTGTGTGTCACGGTGTCTGTTTCCCTGCCTGCCATCTGATGGGCCTGCCGGCTTCGTCCACAGCATTGGTAAAACGGACAAGGCGACCAGCGGATGCAGGCATGCAGTTCATGACACAAGGGTATGCGCGTGCCTTCCTGTCGTCGGCTTGTGCGGTGCGGTGCTTAGTTTCATCGGAGCCACATTAGCGCCCATCCGTGCTGGCAGGCATCTGATTTGTTAGCCAGGAACAGCACGACCTCCCCCAGGGCCAGCGCAAGGCAAGGCCTTCACCACAAGGCCGAGCAAGAGTGGGCCTGAGTGGGCCCGGTCCCAGTCCGCTATTGGTAGCATCGGAGGTTGCTCCTCCTTTGGTTGGGAGGGCCACCTGTCATGCGCTATCAACGTAACTCGATCAAGGAGCTAGTGGCACGAGGGTGCGCCCGGGCGTATGAGTAATCTTCCGACACGGTCGAGGTTTTGGACACCGTGTGGCCACTGAATCCCAGGTCCCATTTGCACCGGGTTGGCCGACACCGGCACTAACGGGAAAGGGTCCTATCCAACTGGAAGCAAGCCGGATTTGGCTGGACTCTACAGCCGGCTGCTGCTGATTCGTTGCTGTCAAGTGGGCTTACTGCAGACTTTCGTCCCGGAAGGTTAGCAGTCTCCCAAACTCCCTCAAACAAGGTCGCTCATGGATATTGGGAAGGGATGGATGATGGGCAAGTGTTGTCACTGTCTGGTAGTCAGTCTGTTAGCTTGCGCTCTTGTCAACTCAACCGGCGAGACCGGCGAGCCGTATGTACCCCGACAGGAGGCCCATGCGGCCTGACGTGCAAGGGAGCCAACCCGCAGGTATCGGGCACAAGCGCCCCCCCCCTGCCCCTGCCGTACACCCTCCACCCCTTCGAGCGGACAGGCAGCGGACAGGCCTCCGGCCCAGCAAAACACGCGGAAATTTACCCAGCGCACGCATACACCAGCGACATCGCGTGGATGACCCTTGGCTTCAATGCTCTCAGGGCCTCAGGGGCCTCACGTGGGGTCCTCATCGCGCGTGAGGGATGGTTGGGATGGCTCAAGTCAGGTGCGAGTGGATGTCATGAACCGTAGCAAATGGAGAACTAAGTGCGTATTTGGCGTGATTATTGGCTCCAAAGACGGGTTGGGGGCGCCCGGTCCGCCTGCCGTGCGTGTCACGGTCAATATGCGCACTATCAGGCGTACACCAGCAAGCGCAGCTGACACCGAACACCCACCCAAAGCACACCGCTCTGGCAGCCACTGATTCCGTATTCAGCACACATAGTGGTCGTACCCGGGGGGCTTGGTAGTTGCGGCAAACCACATACACTATGTCACACAACACACCCGCCCACCCGACACACGGCGACCAGCACATTCCAGCCTTTCTGCTGACGCGCTCGGTTGCTCTCGTTGACTCGCATAGTAAATATCATAATGAGGTATACAGTACCGGTATTGGTCAAGCAGAGATTGCCCGTTGATCACCGGGGACTTGCGTGCTGCCCGCCCTCCCCCTTCCCCTCCCCCCACGCCCTCCCCCCTTCCCTTTATCCCGGCCACCTCGACCACCAGCCCCTAAATTCTATGCGTCAGCGCTTGCGCACATTCACTTATAAGAAATGAGCCCTATAGCTACTTAGATTTGCATGCTGGCAGCCGCCCGCAACCGCGCCCGCCGTGATCTTTGCGCGCTCACACTCGCATTCATAGCCATCCGCGACATCTTCTCAGGTTCGTGTTAGCCCACCCTTAAGGTTTTTGCATAGAGTATGTTATGAATCGTTTTACCTATCATGAAAACAGTTTCAGCCATCACGAGGAGCGCAAGTAAAATGGATGTGCGCGCAACACCTGCGCAACCCAAACAAGCCTCCTGGGCACCCAAAGACTCGCGCATCTAAAGCATATACAGATTAATTAAACAGCACTAACGTTGAAAAGTTGCACTGGCGTTGCAGCATCTGTGGGAGTCGGACCGGCCAGTAGTGCCGCCCGCCCCGCCATTCCCACAGTACGTCCGCGCGCAACGTCGAGCTACTAATAAGGGCTCGGGCGCAACAAGACATCTTCATACTCCAGCCCCATCTACTTGAGGCTGGCAGACGCCTACACACATATATAGAGTTCAGTGGCAGAGAGCGTCAGTTGCTACGTTCTCGGCAACAATTCTCGCAGTTTCAGTTTGACACCCACTTGCGCTGATAGCGTCAACCATCATTATTGGTGTTTGGAAGCGTTGCCAATCATGTTCTTAAAAGGCTCCTGGGCTCGAGCCCAGGGCCTGAGCGCGATGCTGTTGCTTTGTGGTCTGGCCTTTTCTACAGCCGCTGTCAGCCGAGTGTCGCTCTACATGAGCGACGCTAGCGGTGTGCTTGACACCAAATGGGACCACAGCGCGCAGAACCTGGAGTCGCAGCTCCGGTCGTCCGGTTTCGACCTGACTGTCGCCACGGACGGCCAGCCCCGCCTCACCGGCACCGACGCCTACGTGATCCCCGCCCAGCAAGGAAGCGTCTTTTACTCCTCAGCTGAGGACATGGATGGTGTCGCCAAGTTCGTCGAGAACGGCGGCCTGGTGGTGGTCCTGGGTGGCAAGACCGATGCGGACCGCGACTTCGTCGCCAAGGCGCTGGGCTACCAGGGTAAGTTAATAATGCGCCTCGGTGCAAGTTACAATGCCAGCGAGGGCTTGAAGCGGATGCTGAATAGGGGCGCACCCTCACAGGCGTTGACCGGTTCACCTAAAAACATTTCATAATCGCTGCAACTCAACCGTTGCAGGCTCTTGGGCGGTGTGCAAGCACACCGGCTGCAACTCCAAGTCCTCCCAGGGCGTGCCGCTGCTGGCGGAGCAGGCGTCCAGCTTCTTCTCGGCCAAGGCCCAGGATGCCTGGCCCGCCTCGCTGGAGGATGCCAAGACCATCAGCTTCAACACCTGGTGCCGCCACGAGGACGCCGAGGCCTTCTCCGTTCCCTTGTACACCGCCGCCGGCGACGAGATGAAGGTGGCCGCTCAGGTGGGTGGCGCGAAAGGCGCGTGCTGAGACTATAATGTGTTTGGCTGTGACCTGGTCGGGCGCAACACCAGCAGGACGACACGCACACGCAACACGCAGCTTCTACGGCACTGGGCGTTCCTTTGTGGACGAATGCACGTTCACTATTGTGTGTATCCGTGCTACTAACCCTACCATCCCGCTGACGCATACGGTACCCCACCCTTTCGCTCATCCCTGCAGGCTTTCGGCAAGGCCGGCGTGTCCGGCGCCGTGGTGGTCCTGGGCTACAGCTGGAAGGAGGGCGCCAAGGCGCGCTGGGGTGAGCTTCTGGAGAAGCTGGTGTCGGACTTCGCCGCCGGCGCCTACATCGTCCCCGCCCAGGGCAACGCCGACGAGCACCCCGAGGCCGTTGAGTCCGTCCTAGAGTCTGCCGCCGACGTGGCCGACGAGGCTGCCGAGGTGGTGCGCCGCTTCCTGCAAACCGCCGGCGGTGTCTACCCCTCCCCCGCTCCCACTCCCTCCCCGTCTCCCTCTCCCTCTCCCGCTCCCTCCCCCTCCCCGTCGCCCTCTCCCTCTCCCTCTCCTTCCCCGTCGCCCTCTCCCTCGCCGTCGCCGTCTCCCTCCCCGGGGGCGGTTCCTTCGCCCAGCCCACCCTCGCCCATCCCTCCCAGCCCGCCGTCACCCTTGCCTCCCAGCCCTCCCCCGCTGCCCCCTGGCATTGCCAAGGTGGCCGACAACTTCATCGTGACCTATAACACCACCATTACTGACCAGAACCCCGAGGACATCAAGGGCAACCAGACCGCGATCACGGATCTTGTGAAGGAGGTCCAGACTAAATATGCTGAGGTTCTAAAGGTGAACACGTCTTCGATTATCATCCGTGGCTTCCTGTTCGTGTACTTCAACGGCAGCGTGGTCGAAATCATGGTTGACACCACCCCCGCCGTCAGCAAACGCCGCATGGCCCTGGAGGACGTGGCCAAGGTGTACGACAAGGCTGAGGTTAAGCAGATGTTCGGTGCTGACAGCGGTGTGGTCGGCTTGATCCACGAGAGCACCCGGGTCACCAACGAGGACGAGATTATGGACATGCTGGACGCCCAGGCCGCCCTGCCCGCCCTGCTGTACCGCAAGCTGAACGAGATGAGCCGCCGCGACCTGCAGGAGGGGGACTACTACGTCCAGGTCCTGGTTACCGTGATCCAGTTCGTCGAGGTCGCCCTTCCTCCCTCGCCTCCTCCCCGGCCCCCGGTGCCCCCTGGCACCGTGCTGCCTCCCTCTCCTCCCCCCCCCCCTCCCTCGCCCCCCCCCCCCCCCCCCCCCCCCCCCCCCAATTGACCTGAACGCCATCGCTGACGCTGTGGGCGCTCAGCAGATTGAACGTGGCTTCCCTCCCCCGTCTCCTCCTCCCCCGAGCCCACCCAGCCCTCCTCCCACGGGCAAGCCCACCACCTTCACCTTCAACAACATGACTGCCTACGGCACCGTTGGCCCCAACAAGCCCGTTGTTTGGTTCGACGACCCCAACTTCTCTGCGCTGGACGCCAGCCTGTCGCCGCTCAACCTGGTAGGTGATTTGTTGGGCTCGGCAATCCAGGCCTCTGCTTGCCGTTTTGATTGCAGAGTGCTTGCACTGTGACGCGGCTGTTAAGCTCGCGTGCCTTTGCACTCTGCCTACCCTAATACAGATCAACCCCTTCAAGACCAGCTGCCCGCTTCGTTGCGAGGGCTGCCCCTACTCCTGGCGCGCCAACGACTCGATGATCTCCGTGCCGCTGTTCTTCAAGGACGCGACCCAGATCACCCGCATCTTCATTAAGCAAGTCCGCAACTCCGGCGTGGTCATGGTCCAGGCCATCAAGTGGACTGGCGCGCCCTCCAACGGCAACTACAAGCCGCAGCTGGGCCGTGTTCTCTATAACGTGACCAAGGACACCACCAAGTGCCAGTCCGTGCTGTCGATCCGCATTGGCCCCAAGCGTAGCGGCATCAACATTGCCGTGGCCCCCGGTGGCACCACCACCAACATCCAGCCTAAGCGCCTGCGGGACCGCTCGTACGCTGGTGTGGTCATCACCATGCAGCGCCCGCCCAACGCCGGCCTAAACTACGGCCCCTTCGTGGAGTACGTGCGCTTCCAGGTGAGCATTTGTGTTGTGGTATGGTCAGATGTGAGTCCGCTGACTGTCACGTCTATGCGCCAGTGTTTTCGTCTTTTTTAGGTTCCGCCACACTAATCGTGTCCCCTTCTCCCCATTGCTGTGACCCCACCGTGCAGGGCCGCGCCGTGTACCCGGCGGACCTTAGCATTTACAAGCCGTTCGGCCGCAAGAAGCTGTAAGGGGCGCACTTGACCGGCTTGTGGCGGCGGCCTGACAGCCCCCAGCTTATCGGACTGCACTGCGCAGTAGCTCGAGGGATGTGTGCTAAATAAAGCCGAAGGCGGCATGCGTGTGAGAGTAGGACCGTTTGGTGCGGGCTGATTGGCGCCGGCCAGAGCGTGGGACCGACCGGTCGAAGCACTTGCCGTATTTTTGACCACGGTGCTGTGCCGCGAGGCACAGCCCGACGAAAGGGGGTGTACAGGAGCCGGAGCAAAAGGCGGCATTAGAGTATTAATGGATGCAGTGTGTTGATGATGACATGTGTTACTAGGTAGGAAGGCAAGGGAGGAAATTTCGCCCGTAGTGGCCAGTGAAGCACTTTAACCGCTAACCGCGTGCGTGTGCACACGTCTTCTGACAGCAAGGCTCATTGTGTTTTCTACTCGCATGACGCATGACTGAGTTTAAGCGATTGTGAACCCAAACCGCACGCCTGGAAGGTGATAATGAGATGTTGCTCATACGGTTTGTTGTGCCTGTAGCAACTGTGAAAGGAGATGCTAGGCGCTCTCGAGAGCAACGGGTCTTTGCAGCGGTTGAGAACGGGCCCGCACTCACACTGGTAATGTGCCAGTGCCTGACTGCGGGCATGGCCTCTGCAGCTTGCGGAATGCCTACGTACGCGACTTGCAAGCATGGTGTATGCATGGGACGTGCCACACGTGCAGCTCACGCACCCCACACCATTCATCGGTTTGGTTTTACTCATTGGCATGCAAAGCCTGGTTTTATGCGCCGGCTAATGCCAGCATACGTGTAAATGCAGGATGCAGAGCTCCGCGGTCTTGTCTCAAGCTGAGGCCACGCGGTTTGTGCTCCTCATTAAACCCGTGGACAGAATGTGCGACTGAGATCCGTCACTTTAGAACCTCAGGTGGCTTACACGAGCGAGCCCCAAGGGCTCCATGAGTGTCTTTGCCGTTTACACACTGGGCGTCTCGCACGGAATTCCCAAAAAGAAACCATGCGCGCGCAGCGTCGCCTACTTGCAGACGCATCAATGACCAGGACAATTGCCGTTCCGCACACAGTGCAGCGGTCACACACACACGCAGCCGGTCTTTGATTTGCTTGTTATCTCCTTGTGATCTCTAACACACGCAGCCGACGTGGCACGGTGCTTAGGGTTTGGCTTAACCAGCCCTTGCCCGTTGCGGCTCGTCCAACCGCTGCCAAGCACGACACAGGCACAACACAGGCACGGCCCCGTGCAGGGGTGCACGGCCCCGTGCCACAAACCCTAGCGCAACTGACTCCCCAGCAGGCCTTTTACACGCCCTGTCTGGTTTCTCGCCAGGGCGTGACAACAGGTCCAGCTCAGCGGCGGCAAACCTGTTAGTATGAGTGCGGCCTGAGATGCTGTTGGGAACGCCCAGCTTGTTGTTTACAGCCGCTGGGCAGCCAAGATAGGACAGATAGGTGCGTGACGCCCCTTGATTGGTTATGGAGCGGCACGACGACGTCAGCTGCGTGTTGCACGTGTAGAAGAGACCCGTCAGAAATCTCGCTAGTCAACCATGCCAGCACACACCGCGTGTTACGGACATGCGCTAAAATGTCCCGCGTGTGCGGCTGCTCTTGCGTCTAGCTCATGTTTGCCCCTCAGCAGTGAACCGAATTTAGCACACGCCTCATGGTCATGCCGCCATGGCCCCGTCAGCCCCCAGCGGCCTAGCCAGCTGCCTTTAGGAAGTGCTGCACGTGCGCTATGTGCGCCGAGGATGCAAGCTTAGGCAGGGCAGGGGCACCAGGCAAGAGTAGGCCGATCGAGGTGGATTGGATGTCTTAAAACAGGATCTGCAGGCGCAGTCCATGGGGGCGGGGCACGTGAGCGCAGGGTGAGCGTGAGCGTCATGACACCCAGATGCACCCAGCAGCCGTGCAGTTACGGACAATGCCAGTAGTGTCGCTGCCAAGCACCCAATCAACACTGCCGTCGGAACCACCTGTGCCTGTGTCTGTATGAACCGCGCCTTTACACCGATGCGGACCTTGGGACAACCACCGGCGCCGCGGAGGCTCGGGCCTCGGGGCCGAGCCCGTCGCAAGCTGGTGGCGCGCGGCCATGGTCACAGCCCGGAAGGGGCAGGAACCCAGTCACACTATAGAAAGAGCTTAGGGCCGCGGATGAAGCAGCGATAAAAGCTGAGTCTCTTTTCGTTATGAACTAAAGAGGGCGCGGCGGCGCGCCGAGCTAAGTCTCCCAACCGGATGAGGTAGGGCATGTATGGTTTGAGCACTTCTTCGTAAAGCCTGGCCACACAAACGAAATTTAGCCGGTTTCTTTCATTCTTGACACTTATGCAAGTGCAGAGGCCAACGCTTTTTTGCTGTCACACATCGCGGTACACACCCGCCCACCTCCGCTCGCAGCGAGCTAGCGAGTAACAGCGTCACTGACGTTAGTCGTTGCCCCCTACCTGGCGACCCACCTTTAGATAACATTCATAGTTGTTATCAGCTTTGTACCAAGTCCGCCTGAATGGACCCGTGGCGTGCGGTTGTCAGACTGTCAGACTGAAACCGCATGGGTGCTCGCAATTGTGGTCGGCGAGAAGGGCAAAAGGACGCGCGCCCGCATGCTGGGACATAAATAGGTTCATAGTCGCCCCCTTGTGCTGTATTATAGCACTTGGGCTGGTCGTAAGGGACCCCCCCTACGTTATTTTCTACTCAACGCGACTCCAAACCGGCACCTTACCTTGAACACCAAGCAACCAGCTCCTAGTGTCGCCTAGTATGCGCCTAAGCCGCGCATGTGCCGGGCCACTGGCCCTGGCACTAGCGGTCGCGTTACTGGCAGGAGCCCAGGCCTCTTCCCGCGTTGCTCTGTACAAGAGCGAGGCCAGTGGCGTGCTCGATCTGAAGTGGAACAACGGCCCTAGCAACGTGCAGAAGCAGCTGGTGCAGGCGGGCTTTGACCTCAAGGTGGCCGCTGATGGGCAGCCGCGCCTTACCGGCGTCGACGCCTACGTGATTCCCGGCCAGAACGGCCACACCTTCTACTCCGCTGCGGAGGACATGTCGGCGGTGGCTACCTTTGTCGAGAACGGCGGCCTAGTCGTGATGGTCGGTGGCAATTCCGAGGCCGACCGCGAGTTCGTCGCCAAGGCGCTGGGCTACCAGGGTAAGATACGCATACACCGACAAACAAGTCCGCGGTTGCCCGGGCGGGCTTCACCAGGCATGCTGGCATGTTGAGGCTTCGATATTCCAGGGCGCGCATCTGGTGGGTCGTGCTGCGTTTTTGTGGTCATTCATGAAACTAAATGTTTGTTTCCCGTCGGCAGGCTCTTGGGCGGTGTGCAAGCACACCGGCTGCAACTCCAAGTCCTCCCAGGGCGTGCCCCTGCTGGCGGAGCAGGCGTCCAGCTTCTTCTCGGCCAAGGCCCAGGATGCCTGGCCCGCCTCGCTGGAGGACGCCAAGACCATCAGCTTCAACACCTGGTGCCGCCACGAGGACGCCGAGGCCTTCTCCGTTCCCTTGTACACCGCCGCCGGCGACGAGATGAAGGTGGCCGCTCAGGTGGGTGGCGCGAAAGGCGCGTGCTGAGACTACAATGTGTTTGGCTGTGACCTAGTCGGGCGCAACACCAGCAGGACGACACGCACACGCCAACACGCAGCTTCTACGGCACTGGGCGTTCCTCTGTGGGCGAATGCACGTTCACTATTGTGTGTATCCGTGCTACTAACCCTACCATCCCGCTGACGCATACGGTACCCCACCCTTTCGCTCATCCCTGCAGGCTTTCGGCAAGGCCGGCGTGTCCGGCGCCGTGGTGGTCCTGGGCTACAGCTGGAAGGAGGGCGCCAAGGCGCGCTGGGGTGAGCTTCTGGAGAAGCTGGTGTCGGACTTCGCCGCCGGCGCTTACATCGTCCCCGCCCAGGGCAACGCCGACGAGCACCCCGAGGCCGTTGAGTCCGTCCTGGAGTCTGCCGCCGACGTGGCCGACGAGGCTGCCGAGGTGGTGCGCCGCTTCCTGCAAACCGCCGGCGGTGTCTACCCCTCCCCCACTCCCACTCCCTCCCCGTCTCCCTCTCCCTCTCCCGCTCCCTCCCCCTCTCCCTCTCCCTCTCCCTCCCCGTCGCCCTCTCCCTCTCCCTCCCCGTCGCCCTCTCCCTCTCCCTCGCCGTCGCCGTCTCCCTCCCCGGGGGCGGTTCCTTCGCCCTCGCCCATCTCTCCCAGCCCGCCCTCACCCTTCCCTCCCAGCCCTCCCCCGCTGCCCCCTGGCATTGCCAAGGTGGCCGACAACTTCATCGTGACCTATAACACCACCATTACTGACCAGAACCCCGAGGACATCAAGGGCAACCAGACCGCGATCACGGATCTTGTGAAGGACGTCCAGACTAAATATGCTGAGGTTCTAAAGGTGAACACGTCTTCGATTATCATCCGTGGCTTCCTGTTCGTGTACTTCAACGGCAGCGTGGTCGAAATCATGATTGACACCACCCCCGCCGTCAGCAAACGCCGCATGGCCCTGGAGGACGTGGCCAAGGTGTACGACAAGGCTGAGGTTAAGCAGATGTTCGGTGCTGACAGCGGTGTGGTCGGCTTGATCCACGAGAGCACCCGGGTCACCAACGAGGACGAGATTATGGACATGCTGGACGCCCAGGCCGCCCTGCCCGCCCTGCTGTACCGCAAGCTGAACGAGATGAGCCGCCGCGACCTGCAGGAGGGGGACTACTACGTCCAGGTCCTGGTTACCGTGATCCAGTTCGTCGAGGTCGCCCTTCCTCCCTCGCCTCCTCCCCGGCCCCCGGTGCCCCCTGGCACCGTGCTGCCTCCCTCTCCTCCCCCCGCTCCTCCGTCGCCCCCTCCCCGCCCTCCCCGCCCTCCGCCAATTGACCTGAACGCCATCGCTGACGCTGTGGGCGCTCAGCAGATTGAACGTGGCTTCCCTCCCCCGTCTCCTCCTCCCCCGAGCCCACCCAGCCCTCCTCCCACGGGCAAGGCCACCACCTTCAACTTCAACAACATGACTGCCTACGGCACCGTTGGCCCCAACAAGCCCGTTGTTTGGTTCAACGACCCCAACTTCTCTACGCTGGACGCCAGCCTGTCGCCGCTCAACCTGGTAGGTGATTTGTTGGGCTCGGCAATCCAGGCCTCTGCTTGCCGTTTTGATTGCAGAGTACTTGCACTGTGACGCGGCTGTTCTCTTGCTTGCTCCGAAGTTAAGCTCGCGTGCCTGTGCACCCTGCCTACCCTTGTACAGATCAACCCCTTCAAGACCAGCTGCCCGCTTCGTTGCGAGGGCTGCCCCTACTCCTGGCGCGCCAACGACTCGATGATCTCCGTGCCGCTGTTCTTCAAGGACGCGACCCAGATCACCCGCATCTTCATTAAGCAGGTCCGCAACTCCGGCGTGGTCACGGTCCAGGCCATCAAGTGGACTGGTGCGCCCTCCAACGGCAACTACAAGCCGCAGCTGGGCCGTGTTCTCTATAACGTGACCAAGGACACCACCAAGTGCCAGTCCGTGCTGTCGATCCGCATTGGCCCCAAGCGTAGCGGCATCAACATTGCCGTGGCCCCCGGTGGCACCACCACCAACATCCAGCCTAAGCGCCTGCGGGACCGCTCGTACGCTGGTGTGGTCATCACCATGCAGCGCCCGCCCAACGCCGGCCTAAACTACGGCCCCTTCGTGGAGTACGTGCGCTTCCAGGTGAGCATTTGTGTTCTGGTATGGTCAGATGTGAGTCCGCTGACTGTCACGTCTATGCGCCAGTGTTTTCGTCTTTTTTAGGTTCCGCCACACTAATCGTGTCCCCTTCTCCCCATTGCTGTGACCCCACCGTGCAGGGCCGCGCCGTGTACCCGGCGGACATCAGCATCTACACGCCGTTCGGCCGCAAGAAGCTGTAAGGGGCGACTGCGGACACGGGCGCCCCGCGTGCACTGGGTGCGAGATGAAGAGTCCGAGGTGACCTCGGACCCCGCCTGCAATAATAGCGGAATGCAGCTTACGGCGTACATGTGTTTTGTGTATGAGTGTGTTGTGGAATTTATGGCGTAGTCATGTATGGCGGGAGGGGGGCTGTGCCGGGATGGCACAGCAGGAACATGCGCTTTTTCGCGGCGCGTGGAGGACTGTATAAAGAAGAATGCACTGGTAATAATTCGCATCAGGATGCACGTAGCTTGCTGACAATTATTCGTCAGCCGCTGAGACTAGGTGCGAGCGTAGGCGCGCGCGCGGGCTGTGGGCTGCGGAGGGCTGGCTCTATGAGCTTTTTCGTGGCTCTCGGGTCAGTCCTGGTGTATACCCCATATGTATGCACTGGATGTCCATTCATTACTGCTAATCTTGCACCGCGCATGGCGTAGATGTACCCTGCAGTGGTGGCATCTATGACTAATTGACTCAGCACCCCGCATGATTTGCCAGCCGTGATTCCGGCAAACACTCGCCTCATCGCACTGCTCACACATAGCAGTGGTTTGCCCATGACGTATTTTAGCGATACCTGACAGTCATTTCCTTGTTCAGAGAAACCCTTGTGAATATTTCTAATCTCGTGCACTCAGTTACCACCCATTGTGTTGGTTCAAAGTACGGTCTGGTGAGCTCATCCCTGTTTGATGTGCGGGGCTCTGACTGACTACCACCGTATGTTTTTGGAGTTTTGGTCGGAGGTCTGGCTCTACACGGGATCAGCGGAGGCATGCGCATGGGCTCGTGGGTCGCCTAGCGATTGAGTCGCCAAGCGATTTGGGGGGCCGTTGCGCTTTCAGGATTGCCCTACCTGGTGGGTGGGCACATGGGCGGGCGCGTGCGGTGAACCGTTGGCGGCAGGGTTTGCACAGCCTCACAGCGGTTCTATGCGCCGCGGGGTGTTGTCAGATGCAAGGCGGAAGTGGTGGGAAGACGACGTGTGGATATGCGTCCCCGTCAATGGCTAGCACAGCGGCAAGCGTGCCTTGCAACTTTTGTTGTAACTGGCTGATGAAGTAAATTATACCCACCCTGCAGCCTGCGAGCATGACCGCCCAGCTGGTGAAGCCGATGTGGCAGACACAAGACCGCGATTCTAGGAGACAGCTACACCTGATTGCCTTGCGAGCACGATCTACAGCGAACGCGACTTCTTCGAGCCTGTAGTTATCATGAATTGTATGGAGAAACTCGCTGGAAGTTGCAGGAGCAATGTAGGCTTTGGTGTACGATCAGGCACCTGGAATGGGACCAGAGAAGATAAGCAGCCTGTCCCAAACATTACCGTACGGTACAAGGCGACCCAAAAGGCTCCTGCCTACCCATGGAATTTCCTTTTGAAGCCTGTTGGACATGTAACAGCAACGACTGCTACATGAGGGATGCAGTGCAGGGCAAGTGACCACTCCTGCGAAACGGTGCCCCCATTCCCGGTAAAAATGTCTCTACATAGCACCGCCATTGTATGTCTCCCTCGCTGCCTGGTAACAGTGGGCGACACGCTTAAGATTGCGGTGTTACAGAGGGGACAGCCCTAGTGTGCAACCACACAAGGGTTATCTGAAGCTGCAGCAAACCCTCCCGCATTCGGAGTCCGCCTGGAGTCCGCATGACTTCACGCTCAGTGAGTCCCAGCCAAGCCATGGCCCGCCAAATCCCCACCGTTTGCATCGTGGCCACAGTCCAGACACGACAGGGGTGTACCCCACACGCTTATGATTGCGATGTTACGAGAGAGGAACATGCTTATGGTTGCGGAATTACAGAGGGGACAACCCGAGTGTGCAAGGACACAAGGGCCGTCGGAAGCTGCTGCAAACCCTCCCGCCACCATGGTCCGTGTGACTCCGCGCACAGCGAATCCTAGCCAAGCCGTAACCCGCCAGAGCCCCGCCGATTGCATCGCTGCCACAAGTCCAAAAGCGGGATTACCGCACAGGTCAAAGGCGAACAGTACACCCTACCAGCACAACCTAACCTAACCAGGGCGCAAGCGTCCAGGTACCAGGCGGCCGCACGAAGCAGAGGCACTGCAATACGAACGCGCATGTCTTCAAGACGCAGGAACTCACGGCGACGGAGGCGGTGATTCGAAATCGTACGGCAGCCTCAACTCCATCCGACCACCACCGCCAGGAGCAATGAAAGGGTGAGAAGACGACACCGTGTCCCAATCCTTGGGGGGAATACCCAAACTAACAAAAGTCTGCAGCCGACCCCAGAAATCCGTCACAACATCAAGGCCGACGCGGAGCACGTGCGCAGACGGCAAAGTGCGCTTGGCAGCAAGGCCAGCCATGATCACACGTTGGCGACCCAAGTCCAAAGCAGACATCGCAGCAAGGCACACGACATCCCACACAGGCTGAACTAGACCCGCAGGCGGCCGGGCCAGCCACAATTCGGCACGAGAGAAGGCGCGCAGCGCGTTCTCAGGCTCTGCACCAGGGGGGGGGGTAGAAACCAAATCGCCAGACCCCATGCCCCGAAACCCCCCAGGACCCCCTTGGGAGGGACGACCGAGTCCCCCCTGGACAAAACCGTCTCAAAAAGGGGGTTATACCCCTCCATTTAATACCAAAGCGGTGCCAATCGGCTCCTCTTAACGCGCTCTATAAATCCATGTCATCTGCGGGCCTGTCCCGCAACTTTGACACGCGCGGGATTCCATCCATTGAAATTCCCGCCCCACCCCCCACCACGTAAACGGACCCGTATCCACTCTCGAATCCATCACCTGTTGTATAGATGCTATATTGACACCTGATTGGGGGTTATCAGGCCGTTCTGGGCCTCAAGTCCCTCGCCAGCCAGTGCGCATGTGTCAATGTGTGGGACATGTGCCGACATGTCCACGTCCAGGCGTCAAGTTGGACCTTCCCAGGGTGTAATTGTGCGAGGCGTGGCACCAAATGCATCTATATACCACATACTGCTACGTTTGTGCCCCGTAAGACTGAGTTAGGGCATGTTGGGGCTCCTCCCGAAATCCCTGAGGTCAGGCTCCCGAAACCCCACGGACCCCCGGGGGGGACGACCGACCGTCAACTTTGGGGGCCCAGAACTTCCTCACCAGACCCCCCCTGAAAAAACTAAAAGCACGTGCGTTATTATTTCGTTGAGCTCTATCGTTTTAGAGCATGGGGTAGGAAACTTTGTTTTCTACCCCCCCCCTGCTCTGCACCCATAGCGAGGCCCATACTCTCACGCAAGGCCAGTGCCACCCGACAATCCCAGAACCAATGGCGCCGATCACCATCCTGCATATCAACATCACACGCACGACACGGGTCCACACGCTGACCACGCAAACGTTTAGCAGCATTTTGTGGGAACGCCCAGCACGCATTGGCGGCCACACGCCACAAAGCTTCCTTGTGTTGGTTTTCCCACTTGAGCGCCCATAGACGAGTCAACGCACCCGCAAAGGCACCGCACGCTATGGGTACCTCAGACTCCGGCACACCAGCATCAAGCACGAACGCACGATGTTTAGCCCTCAGAGCGACCAACGCCTGGGACTGTTGCAAGGTAGTGCCCGCCTTCACTGTGTACGCCGTGACTAGTAGGGGAGGGCCCCCGTCCTGCGCCCAGCCGAGGCCGCGCACAACCTGTTGCACAGCCGCGGCCGCCGCACGCGCCACTTCCTCCTTCCGCAGCGGCGCCACCCCGTACACACGGCGGTACCACCGGTCCTCACGCACGGCAGCGGCCCAGCCAGGGGGCAGGAGGGCCACTGCCGTGGCAAATCGGTCGGCGGCATCTTGGACCGAGGCAGGGCCCCGGAGCGGTGACGGCAGCTTCCGGGGACGCCACCGCAGCACAGCCCGCCACACATTATTCAAATACATTTCGTCGCAGGCGGCAGCAAACCCCTCGCCCCACACATGAGGAGTTTCACACGCGTCCCGGTATTCGTCAAGCCCATCATGCGCATCAACCAGTTGACCCACATACAACAGACGTGGGAGAGCACGCAGATCCGCAAATGCAACGTCCCAGGTTTGACCGCCAACGCACAGTGCCGGGTTGGCCCACAATGGCACATGGACCACCCACGGCCCAGGCTCGGGCGGAGCAACTAGGGTCACAGCCGGCAATTCACTCATAGCTTCTAGCAACCGCACAAACGGGGGGCACATAGGGGAGAGCTGTTTGCCCAGCACCTTCGCACCGGCCCCATGCACCAGTAGCCGCAGCGGCGTCACGTCATTGTGCACTTGGCGCAACCAGGCGACAGCCACCTGAGTCCATGGAGGCACATACGGTAAGAGGCCACACGCCCCAAGGACACACCGCACCGCCAACCCAGCCTGCCGCGCCTTCACATGCTCGACCAGCGGAAGCAGGCCGACGCCGCCCACCGCCGGGGGCAATTGCATAATTTCAAGCGACACACCGGGCGGGCGGGCACGAGCGTTCTCATCATATGCAGCCGGCGAGAGACGGCGGTCCACCACAGCGGCCACCCGTGCCAGCAACCCCGCCAAATCCGCGCCCCGCCGGGGGAGGCCCACAAATTCCAAATGGTACAACACCTTGCCGAGCGCATACGCAGAGGCTGCAGCCGCCCGACCAAACATGGATACTGGCATACGAACAATTTTGTTTAGAACACTCAACACTCCCTCAAACGCGACATCCGGGGAAGGGACAGCCCAATCACCGAAATGAATCCCCAGTGATTTAGCCGTCGGCACCACCCGCCAGCCAGGCGGCAGGTGCGGCCCAGCCACCCCCGCCGGCAGGGACCCAGCGCCGCGCGGCGCACCCATCAGTAGCAGTTCCACTTTAGTCATATTCAGGCGTTGCCCGGAGGCACGACGAAACGTCTCCATATCCGCCAGAAAGGCCGGCACCGCTTGAAACACCTACCGCTACGCAGTACCAGGGCTTGCCCCTATCGGGGTGAATTGTGTCTGGGCCGGACAGGCCCCGGGACAGGTAGTGGATGAAGAATAGGGGCGGATAATAGCAAGGGGGTGCTGTGTATATTGCGCGTGCAACATCCCTGCACACACTCGTGCCCGACCGCCATCCTGGGAATGCGCTTCCAGTAATGCAGCATCCTGCACGCCTTCTTGCAAGTCCACAATAGCTTCCTGATATTCAGCGAAACCGCGCTCAAGCATGGACATGGCATTCTGACGCAGCGTGTGAGCGTCGTGTTCTTCTCTGAGCACAGCCGACATTACATATGCGATGGAGTTAAACCAGCAATTCCCCACTTGGAACCTGTACCGTGCCTCGCGACGAAGACCGCTCGCTTCGCACCAGGGCAAGACGCGCGTCCAGTGCATTAATGCGTGACATTGCTGCTTTCAAGACTGATATGGATCAAAAGTGACATGCGACACAAAAACGAGAGGTCCGCGGAACGCCCCCTAATGCAGAACGCCCCGGGTCTCGTGGTCTTTGATTACGATACGCCGATAAGGAATATGACAAACGAAGACATGTGGTGTTGGGATACAGCGATACAAGTGGAAAGGCGTGCTAGGGCCCGCAAATCGCCGAGTTCTCTCCGGATACGGACAGCGATACACGATACCGTGTGGTATAGCGATACCATGTGGTATAACGATATAACGATACAACAATACTAAGATACTGCGATACAAGTGAAGACGCGTCTGAGGGTCCTGCAATCACAGAGCCTCCACTGCGTTGCGACCCCCGTTGGCGGCTCTTAACAATCCCGCAAGCTACCACCAGGCACTAGTGCCGGTGGCTTTGCGTTCGCGCGGTCTGCCCCGCGAACCAAGGGATTCTATTCTGCGCGACTGTCCTGTCTTCCAAGCCATATGCCCATACGTGGGCATTGGAAATTGTCACTATCTTTATCACGCACTTCATATCAATGCCTTCACTCTTGCGACTGCGGGGAAAAGGACGGGATGACTGCGACCCCATTCCAAGCGCAAACTTCATAGCTAGCCTTACAACCGCGCGAGACCCTCGTTAAATACAGGAACGTTCCGTTTATACATCTGATACATCCGTCACCTCCTTGCGTACACGCTGTGGACGACCGGGACGTAACCTAACCTAACTTGCGAGTTACTGTCATAACCGGGAGGACCCCCCCTGCGTCGATCGGGGTGATTGCAAAGGCTTCCGCCCCTCCCCCTTCGGGGGAAGGGGCAAGCCAACCCAGCCAGCAGCGGCGTACAGTCATCCGCGTACTGCGAGGCCAAGGCTGAGGCCAAATCCGCTAGGACCCCGTGCCCCCTACTGCGCAGCCACGACAGGAGGGCTTGCGCTACGGCCAGGTACAGCAGCGGGGCCAGGGGGCACCCCTGCCGCACACCCGCCTCCAGAGGCACCCAGCCCGACACCCGGCCATTAACCAGTGCCGCCCCACGCGTGTCAGTCAAGAGGCGGGATACCCACGTCAAGAAGCCGGCCCCCACGCCCATGCGCTCAAGGCATGCCAGCAGAAATGACCGGTCAACGGTGTCATACGCTTTGTAAAAATCCAAGAAAGCCGCCACACCCGGCGACTGCCCCGCAGCTTTGAGCAACCCAGGAGTAAGTTGCAGCAGCAGCACATTGTCGGCAATGCGGCGGTCAGACAGGAATGCGGTTTGTTCAGGGTCAATGATGCGGCCAAACACCGGCTGTAACCGGCGGCAAAGCACACGCGCTAGAGTGCGGTAATCAGTATCCGTCAACGTGATGGGGCGATAGTTGGAGGGCTCAGACGCGTCACCCCCCTTATAGAAAAACGTCCACACGCCATCCAGAAACCCGGCAGACACACCATGCCCCTCCCCTACCGCAGTGAACACCTCCGCCAGCACGGGGGCAAAATCACTTTCATAATGCTGATACAGCTCCACCGGGATGCCGTCAGGGCCCGCCGCCCGCCCTGGAGGGGCCGCTCGAAGCGCCGCACGCACCTCACCCGGGGTGACGGCAGGCTGGCCAAGCTGCTCGGCCTCGTCGGCAGTGCACCGACGCCCATGGCGCTGCAGCGCATCCAGTACGCAGGCAGCGGCGCCAGGGGCGGGCGGCGGCGCGGCGCAGATATTCTGCCAGTACTGCGCCATCACCGTGCCCATGATCGTGGGGTCTGAAGTTGGTGAGCCATCTGGGCGTTTCAGCCGGGCGATGACACGCGGCCCGCCAGGCGGCCGCAGCATGCGGGTAAGCACCGGGCACGGGCGCTCACCCCCGCGCAGCCACGTGTGACGGGTGCGGCGCGCCACACCCGCAGCAGCAGCCACGGCGGCCGCCGCCGCGGCGCATCGGGCGCGCACCGCCGCAGGGGCCGTCGTGCGCACACCTTCGTCATCCACAACCGCTGCGGCAGCAGCCTCCGCCGCGGCAAGCGCCGCGGCCTCTTGCTGGCTCGCCTCCACCCGACGATGCTTATGGAGCAGAGCATGGGACAAGCATGCGGTGTCCCATGACGGCGCTCATCCGTGGACGCTGGTCGACTGCTCGCAGGTGCGACTCGCTCTCGCGCTCTGTTGGCATCGCGGTGTGCTTATGTGCGTGTGGCGTGTTCGCCAGTGCCTGTATCTTGTAGATGCCCTTGGGCCCTCAGTGTCTACTACCGCGTAGATGACCCCTGCTAATCCTTCTACGCAAAAAAATCTTCTTTGGGACTATGAGTGCTGGTTACAAGAAGGGGACAGTGTGAACACTGCCTCGGGCACAGGTGGCCAACCGCCACCCTGCTTGGCTGCCCACCCGACTCACAGCTGCGTAGGCGTGTCGAAGCTAAGCTAAACGCCCGCCAGAGCCACACCAGACACAGCATCACAAGACACGCGGCTCATAAGGCACCGCTACGCGAAGACCAAGTCGCAAACGTCATGGCAGCACACCGTCAAGCCAGCACAGTAGGCCCGAGGCCAGCTGCACGCCGCACGCCCCTCAAGGAGAAGGGGGCGGAGAAGCAGCGTCATACGGCAACACCACGTCAATGCGGTCGCCAGCCCCCCGCGACAGGAACACGTGCCCGGAGGGGACAGCATCCCAGCCACTAGGGCGCACACCCAAGCTAGCAAACGCCTGCAACCGTCCCCAGAAATCAGCCACCACCTCCAGTCCAATAGCTAAAACACGGCGAGAAGGGAGCGGGGCCTCAGCAGGCAACCCTTGGCCGGCCATCACAACCCGCTGCCGCCCCATGTCCATAGCAGACAACGCAGCCAGACACACCACATCCCAGACCGGCGGCGCCAGACCCGGCGGCGGCCGCACCAGCCACAAGGCAGCCCGAGTAAACACGCCTAGCGAGTCTTCGGGAAGCGCCCCCATCGCCATACCCATGGACTCACGCAGGCCACGGGCGACCACACAGTCCCAGTAATAATGCCGCCGATCCCCAAACGTCATATCCGCACCACATGCCTGGCACACGTGGACGACACCGCCGGCACGTTCGCGGGCACGCATGGGGAACGCCCAGCACGCATCGGCAGCGACACGCCACAAGGCCTCTTTGTGCCGATTCTCCCACTTAAGGTTCCACAACCGCGACAGCACAGCAGCAAACGCACCCGCAGCCAGCACACAGTCAGACTCAGTCACATCGGGGTCGAAAGCAGCAGCCACATACGTACGATGTTTGGCACGCAGCTGCGCCAGGGGCGCCGCGAGTTGCATGAGTGTACCAGCTTTCACCGTATACTCCAGCACCAGGAGAGGCGGGCCGCCGGCCTGGGCCCACCCCAACCCCCTGGCCAGCTCCCGCACGGACGCAGCTTGGTCCGGCACTGTAACCCGACCGCTGCGGGGCGCCCGCGCCGCCCGCGCCGCTGCCGCCCAGCCCGCCGGCAGGAGGGCCATGGCGGCGGCGACACGTGCGGCCGCGGCCTGGGCCGACGGCGGCCCCTTAAGCGGGACCGGTAGCGGCCGGCGGGGCCCCCACTGGAGCACCTTGCGCCACACACCTGTCAAGTAAAGTTTCTCGCACTCGGCATGTATACGGGTGCCGTAAGCACCACGCTCATAAGCATCTCGCACTTCTTGCAACGCGCCATCAATGGCCACCAGCTCCCCAACGCACCGCAAGTTGGGGAGTGCCAGCAAATCAGGGAATGCCGCATCAAGAGTCCTAGCCCCATCACGCAGCGCCGGGTTACCCCACAGAGGTACATTGTACACCCAGGGCCCCGGCGCCGGGACTATGGGATGAGGGGGCGAGGGGGGCGAGGGGGCGTGGGAGGTCGCGAAGAAGTGCGCGTATGAAGCAATGAAAGTGAAGTTCGCTGACAAAAATTTTGATCGTTTCTTCGGCTTCACGATAGAGATCAGGTTCTGTCCTGATATTTCTATATAAGCGATACAAGCGACTATCGGATGAGGGGGCGAGGCACTCGACAAACACGCTTTTACAAGTCGCTGCAAGTAACTTCTCCAACGCATTCAACAAATAGTACAAAGGCGCACAAGGCGAGAAGGGAATAGGCTGGAGGCGCGGGGCCGGGCCCGTGGTGGCCGGGGCAAGCGCAGGGTGGGGTGTGGTGGAGGGGGGGGGCACACGGGGGTCACGGCCGGTCGGGAGGGGGCCCGAAATCCGGACCAGGTAGAACTTCCTCGCCAGCGCACGAGCGCTCAACCTAAATATACCATCCTTGTCTTCAGTCGATAAATAGACGAGGGTTTGCTTCTATTTTACTTTGCTCGTTGGCGCGAAATGTCCCGACTTAATTGACACGGCAACACTGTAATTCGTATCAAAAACCCTTGCCGTCAATCATATGTATCATAAGTATGCAATTACGGCAGTCTGCAGCCACCGAGCGCGGCGCTAAATCCTCGGCATGTCGACCTGGTATTCTTCGCTAATTTGATGTCAGGGCCCACTCAGGAGTCGCTTTTGGCATGTATTGGACAAGTTGAAACGGTTATGGGGCATGCCGTCGGGAGGGGCTCTGGGGCCCCTAGTCCTAGCTGTCGGCGCCTGCGCCAGCCACGGCGCCAGCCCCTTGACGCGGGTCATCAAAGACCCTCCAAACGGCCGTTTACCCATTCCTTTCCCCCTGCCCAGCAATGTTATTGTGTAATAGTGGTAATATAAGTGTGTTGGTAACATGGAATGAGGGGTACGGTACGGCCTGCTTGCGTAGAAGCCGCCCTTCCTACCTGCTCAACATGTGTTCACTAAAGGCCCTAGGCGCACCCTATTCTCCACGGCGTTACCACTTCTGAGCCTGTTGGGATCCATAATTCAATAGCAATGTGGTAACGCCGTGGGGTGCAAAAGTTATGACCCGTTGAAGTTGGGGGGGTTCGATGGGGGGGTCTGACCCCCGTGTGTGTGTTGGGGGGGGGGGGAGGGGGCACCGCCGAGTGCCGGCACCGGTCGCGAGCGGGGAGGAGCGAGGAGCGTCGAGGAGCGTCGAGCGCTGCAATTGTTTCGCAGTAAATCCTGCACACATGTTATATAAGTGATCAACGAAAGCTGCGACTACTATAATGCGTTCGCGAGCCTCACCTTCCGCCTATAATATCATATCGCTTCACATAACCCTGTTCCCCAGAAGATACATGGATGATAGATATATATAATTGAAAGTTTTTCACGGATGCATGCCGACGGGACGAGTAACCGGATGTAACGAGATAGCAAAATACAAAGCCTCTAGGGCTACACCCCTAGCCTCGCGAGCTGTGGCTCGGGGGGGAGCACAACAATTATTGTTGTCGACTTTGGCTTTCGTTGCGCACTTTTTGTAGCCTGTTACGGGCTCCGTTGCTTCCGACTTGGTTCGAATTGGTTCCGACTGGCGCTTGCGCCGAGACTTCTGCCTCGAAGTTCCATGGCGGCTGGCCCGCGGCCTCCGCAGCTGGCCGGGCGGGTTCTTCCTTGTTGCTACCTTTGTGTTTGACGTTTGTGCAGGTTGTGGACAGCCCTGGTGGTCGCTCGCTTGATGTGGTGCCGACGCCAATGTGCCCCTCGCCTCTTCTCTTGGCGCCTGGCCCGCTGTCGTCTCTGCCTGCGGCTATGCTGGCTCTGCAGATAGTTAGGTTCCCGGGTGTCGTCCGCAGCACGTCGGTCCGTGGATCGGTAGGCAGTGCGCAGCCAGTCGTGTAGTCCCGGGTATGGTTTGTGTTTGCACGGGCGCGGTTGCCCCGGGCGCCCAGGCTGCTGGTGAGCATGTCGCCTCCGGACGCAATCGGGGCCTGTTTGGAGGGTTGAGTTCGTTCGTTGGTAGGGCGTGTGGCGGGCGACGTGCCCGTGGTGGGGCTTTGTGGTGTGTTGGTGGTTTGGTTTGTTCCCCGCTCGGCTTGGTTTTGAGTTAATGCAGACTTATCTGGACGATGGCCTCCTGGCCGAGACTTTGCAGACGAGAAAATGAGTGGTGCTTGCGTTTAATGGGGATGCCGGCAGGCCTCTGGCATGTCGCGCCTTGTTTTGCGTGGGTACTGCCGCCAAAATGGTGCATTCATGAGCCGCGTGTCTTGTGATGCTGTGTCTGGTGTGGCTCTGGCGGGCGTTTAGCTTAGCTTCGACACGCCTACGCAGCCGTGAGTCGGGTGGGCAGCCAAGCAGGGTGGCGGTTGGCCACCTGTGCCCGAGGCAGTGTTCACACTGTCCCCTTCTTGTAACCAGCACTCATAACCGGGCCGGGCCCCCCTGCGTCGATCGGGGTGATTGCAAAGGCTTCCGCCCCTCCCCCTTCGGGGGAAGGGGCAAGCCAACTCGCTGGAAGTTGCAGGAGCAATGTAGGCTTTGGTGTACGATCAGGCACCTGGAATGGGAACAGAGAAGATAAGCAGCCTGTCCCAAACATTACCGTACGGTACAAGGCGACCCAAAAGGCTCCTGCCTACCCATGGAATTTCCTTTTGAAGCCTGTTGGACATGTAACAGCAACGACTGCTACATGAGGGATGCAGTGCAGGGCAAGTGACCACTCCTGCGAAACGGTGCCCCCATTCCCGGTAAAAATGTCTCTACATAGCACCGCCATTGTATGTCTCCCTCGCTGCCTGGTAACAGTGGGCGACACGCTTAAGATTGCGGTGTTACAGAGGGGACAGAATGCATGGTTACAAGAAGGACCTGGTGACCCGGGTCGCGAGCGAACTGCTCTGGACTTCAGGGGCGTGCCACCTGCACGCCGACGTCTCCACCGTGACTTCTGCCGCCTAACCGTTCACCCGATCGATCGATACTTCTTACTTTATAGGAGCTCGCGGCCGCCCTAGTGGACCGATACCGGGCTCATCGACTAAGTCCTAAACTCGTCCGGCCGACCACTTATCCCTAGGCATTTCATCCCGACCGAAATCGGGGGAGTGTATGGGAATCGAACCCACGACCTCGAGCAAACTCGTCCCATGACGCTATTCACTCGCGGTTGAACCATCCACCCCACAGCACTAGTCTGAAGCTGCAGCAAACCCTCCCGCATTCGGAGTCCGCCTGGAGTCCGCATGACTTCGCGCTCAGTGAGTCCCAGCCAAGCCATGGCCCGCCAAATCCCCACCGTTTGCATCGTGGCCACAGTCCAGACACGACAGGGGTGTACCCCACACGCTTATGATTGCGATGTTACGAGAGAGGAACATGCTTATGGAGCAGAGCATGGGACAAGCATGCGGTGTCCCATGACGGCGCTCATCCGTGGACGCTGGTCGACTGCTCGCAGGTGCGACTCGCTCTCGCGCTCTGTTGGCATCGCGGTGTGCTTATGTGCGTGTGGCGTGTTCGCCTGGCCGGGCGCCCGGAGCTGAGGACTGCGTGTCAGCAAACTTGCCGCCAGCAACGCAGCGCAGCTACGGGGTATAGTAACGTCAGACGCGTGCGCACCGCTGCCTGCATCGCCTGCTCTGCTGCTTGCCATGGGGCAGGGTTGGGAATCGCTCTTGCCAACGGGACGTCGCTATCTCGCCCCTTGCCATGTGCCGCCACAAGCATGTGGTGTCCCAACAGCAGTGGGTGACACACTTTTGCACCCTTCTTTGCACCAGCGGTGCCCTGCCACCCCAGCCCATCCACCCTCCACCAAATTACCGTGGTAATTGCGACGAGCATGCCTTACAGGTATTTGCTACCAGAGCCGGTAGCCTCTGATTACATGAGATGAGGAACTGAATCCAGGCATGGCTAGTTGGCCAGGGTGAGCCCCTGTCAAGAGCAAATGCCGAAATAACGCGCAGCCATCGCGCCTGATCCCCAGCCACAGGACCTCCTGGCCCTCGTTTAGCGCAGAGCGACCGCGGCGCACAGCGCAAAGAACTGCATCGGCCGCATCCCGTCTGCTCAGCCTACCACCTGCCGCATACCTGCCACATACGTCAGGAGCGCATCAAGAAAGAAACAGAAGGCGCTTCTCCGGCACGAAGAACCAGTTGGAAGGCCACACAATACGCACGTTTATAATGCTTTAAACGTGCAACACGCCACCGCAACCTCCACAGACGCGCCGGCCTGCGCATGTATGCGCACAGCCGATGGGGTGAAAGCCTAACGCTCCGTGACGATTTGCGTTTGCTGGAACATGAAGTGGAAGCGCTTGCAGTGCGGTGGATGCACCGTACCACACGTGTTAGTGAAGAGCGGGTCTATTTTTCACACTGCCGCACATGAATCAGTGCTCTCGTCATCCTGCCCCGCTTAACAAGCTTCGCCTCCTGCAATCCTCTCATCCACTCTCAGAAAGCGAGCACTTGGCAGTACCTAAAGAATGCCTCCCAGAACCAGTATGCAATCTGTCCTTGAGCCGCAACCAGTGCTTGTTCGAAATGCGAACCTGCTTCTTTGCAACGAGCATCAGCAACACAATAAAGAAAAGCCACACGAAAGACAAGCATGGAAACAAGAGAACCTGCTTTGCGTAGCGCACGGCTGCCGCAAACACACACACACACACACACACACACACATACACAGAGTCCGGAGGCAGGGCCCGAAAAACCCCTTGCTCCAAGACTCACGTGCACGGCAGGAGAGGCTACTACACGCCAGAAGATGAAGTCACCGCACGTGAGCATGTGGGCCATATGTATTTCACATTATTTCATACATAGCTTATTTACTTTTAATCGTCCGTCGAACTCTAGTCTCAGTGGAACTGCCTTCCGCCACTCGCCGCCGCGCTGCCAATAGGCTCCGCGGCCAGGCGGGTGCATACATTGCGGGCAATCGAGCATTCCGTAATTCGGGAGGCAGGCAGCTGCATCCCGGCTGCCGAACCGAGGCCAGCCGTAGATCGACAGCCAAGCCTTGGCACAACAATGCCGTTGTGCCGGGGCCGCTGAGCACACATCCGCCCCAGCCGCTCCGGCCGCTCCAGCCGCTTACTTGCGAGCACGGTCCAGCACTGTCTTGTAAACGCCGACCGAGGCGGGGTAAAGCACACGGCCCTGTGCGAGAGGTACGACCCAGGACAACGCGTCTTACGAGTGTTCTTGCTTTCAATCACAACAACTGGTCTGGTGTGAGAGTTTCCCTTGGCCGGACAAAAGGACTTGCCCGGCTGTTGATGGTGGGAGCGCAGGTCGCCGTACGCTGGGCCAACGCTCACCTGGAAACGGACCCACTCCACGAAGGGGCCGTAGTTCTGGCCGGCGTTGGGCGGGCGCTGCATGGTGATGACGACGCCGCCAACCGCCTTGCTCTGCAGGTGCGCCAGGCGTGTTCGCCGAATACAGGTGGGTGGGTAAGGCGTTCGCTTTCTTTGAGGGGGGTTGAGAATACTAGCCCAAGCTAAACTAAAGCAAATGCATGTGGGGGGTTTCTTATCTCGCATGTCCCAGGAACGGAGCTCGATTGTATCAGATCTGAATCCAGTGACATAGGATCCCATGAGCTGAAGGAAATCGCACCTTCAGCTTGCTAGGTAGGTTTGCCTGGCTGCCGCCGATGGGCACGGGCAGCTTGATGCCGCTGCGCACCCGGCCAATACGGACCGACAGCACCGATTGGCACTTGGATGCGTCCTGTCACACAAGATGCGAGCATATGACAACAGATCAGCGTCTAGACGTCGCAACAGGAGGAGAGTCGGCGTTTCGCGGCATCCTACAGCGCCAGTCACCATCCCAATACATGTCAACGCGGACTCGAAGCATTTTTGTATTCGTGTACCCAGGTGTACCTGTCCCACCTCTGCACCTGTAATTCACACGTGTGCCCAAGCCTGACATAATGCAGCAACCAGCGATGCGCATGCACACGTCTGAGGCGAGCACGTGCAGCTAGCGCAGCCGTGAGGCGCATGCCTACTGCTCGCCTCTTTCCCTTATTCCCCGGCTGGATGTTAAAGGTAGCACCAGCGGCGCCGCATCGCGCCTTTCCTTACCTTGGACACGTTGTAGATTACGCGGCCGAGGTGGGGCAGATAGTTGCCGTCCGAGGGCGCGCCAGTCCACTTGATGTACTGCACCTTGACCACGCCCGAGTTGCGGACCTGCTTGATGAAGATGCGGTTGATGTTCATTGGCTCCTTGAAGAAGATAGGCACAGTCAGCAGGCCGGGGGTGACCTTCCAGGCGAACGGGCAGGCAGCGCACTTGGGCGGGCAAGCGGGCTTGAAGGGGTCAATCTGCAGAGAGGCGACAGGAAGGAGGCGGCGGTTGAGGTAAGAGAGGCGCGGAGAGGGTTGGCTCGCACGACCTCCAGGTACCTCCCCGGGTGAGGGAAAGGATAGGACAGTGGGCGCAGCAGTGAATGATGGCAGGTGACGTGGGGGTGCCATGCATGTTTTAATAATTATATGTTACAGCTGTGGGCCAGCCTCCGGCCCGGGCCCGACACACGGCCTCTGCAGCCTACCAGTCTCTGGACTGGCGAGATTATATTAATGATGTGGGGGGGAGAGGGCTGGGCGCCGCCTGCTCACAGCTTACGTGACGCGAGGATGGGGCGAGCGTCGGGGTGGTGAAGATAACGCCCCGACCAGCACTAGCGCCAGGCCTAGGCCCAGGCCCGCTACTAAAGTGGCCCCTCTCACTCACCAGCTGGGTGGTGGAGAAGTTCTTGTTGACGGAGGCGAAGTTGGCTGAGTCCCACCAGATGAGGCTCCTGAAGGGGATGGGGCAAGGAAGGAGAGGTGCAAAGGATGTGGGGGTTGTTGGAGGTGGAGTGCGGTGGCGGGGGGGGGGGCTTGGGGCCTTCATGCACACCGCGTGGAGCATCGAGGGTCTACACGAGCGCCACAACGACAGCAAGGCTGGGAGGATAGCGGCTGACGCATGCGAGGAGCGGCACGCAGCAACGCGACGCGCGGCCACCAGATGGCGTATTTCTGCGCCATTTGTGCTTACATAAACAAGGTTGGGGCATTCCGCTGCACATGCGCCCCTTTGGCGCGTGGCCCGCTTACCCAGTGGGGGTCCGCGTGCCCTGGCCAGTCATGTTGTTGACGGTAAGGAAAAGCGGCGGAGGGGAAGGAGGCGGGCTGGGCGGCAGGGGCGCCAGGAACGGCACAATGGTGATGTTGCCGCCGGTCAGGTTGTTCAGAGCGCCAGCCAGGTCCATCGGCGGAGGGCGGGGAGGGCGGGGAGGGGGCGATGGAGGGGTGGGTGGGGGGGAGGGAGGCAGCATTGTGCCAGGAGGCACAGGCGGCGGCGACGGCGGCGACGGGGGCAGCGGGACGTCGACGAAATAGACCAGGGTGAACAGGATCTCGATCACCAGGCCGTCGTTGGTCTGCAGCACACGGCGGTTGGCCTTCAGCGCCGCGGCGATGAGCTCCGTGGCCTCAGCCTCCTCGTCGCGCAGCTGCGGGGGTGCAGGGGTGGGTGGGTGGGTGGGGTGGGTGGCGTGGGTGGGTGCAGGGATGGGTGGGTGGGTGGGTGGGTGGGTGGCGCGGGGTGGCGAACAAGGTGAAGGGGCGGAGTACGGGCTGTGAAGCCAATAGGTGGTGACACGTGGCGATGCACTGTGCTGCCACAGCACACGCTCGTGCACGGCACACACGCCCGCAGGCAGGCAAGGCAGGCAAGGGAGGCAAGGCAGGCAAGCCGCTGAAACACGCACCCGCAGCACATCCTCGTCGGTGGCGACGCGGCTGCCCTGCATCACTGCGCGGCGGATGGGCAGCGCGGTGCCGAACTTCTCCACCACCTCCTCGGGAGTGAACACCTTGCTGCTTGCCAGCTCCATGGCCAGTCGGCGCAGGCCGCCGGGCGAGAAGGCGACCACCACCACGGTACCGTTGGCGTAGCGCCAACGGATGCCACGGATCAGCACGTTCTCGGGTTGCAGTCCCTGTGGTGCGTCGGGGATTGGGGGGAGGGGGTAGTTCATTCCAGAAGCCAAAGCGACCATTGCAACCCAATGGTGGGGGGTGCGATGCATGTTTGATTAATGACGAGGGGGGTGGGGGGGTGCAAGGATGTAAGGCGAAGAGGGGCTTGAGCAGGGGCAGGGGCAGGGGGTGGCGCGTGCAGTAAAGGGAGCCGGGAGTGAACGAGGGCGGATGGGAAGGAGGCGGGGCACGTGGGAGGCGGAGCTCTGGCCAAATGTTTCGCGCGGCGCCGAGCGTATAGCAGGCGCAGGGCGGTGGCGAAGCTGAGCTGCGTGGGGCGCTTTAAATGCACGGGCGGGCGAAAGTGAGGCGGCAAGGGCCGGCCCTCGCGACGGAGTGAGCGAGCGTGTTAGTGGCCCTGGCCATCCCTCGCCGCGGACTCACCGATGCGGCGGCCAAAACGGACTTGATGGATTTGACCAGCTGGTTGACCTCCTCGGGGGTTTGGACGTCGCTGGGGTCGGTGACGTTGAGGATGGACTGGTCCGACACGGTGATCTGCGCGGGAGGAATAACATTGGAAAGCGCACGCAGGGATGGGGAGAATGAGAGGTCGGATGGGGGGGAGGTGAAGGAGAGGGCGGTTTCCATCCGCAATAAAGCGACCTGATAAATCGGTGTACCGTAACGCCTCATCTGCAATTCCCGACAAAGTGACAGCTGGCCCAGACGCACCGTGAAGTCCTCGACGACCCGCTTAATGCCCGGGGGCAGAGGGGGCGACGGCGGGCTGGGCGAGGTGGAAGTCGGCGACGGGGAGGGCGACGGAGAGGGGGAGGGGGAGGGAGAGGGAGACGGGGAGGGAGTGGGAGCGGGGGAGGGGTAGACACCGCCGGCGGTTTGCAGGAAGCGGCGCACCACCTCGGCAGCCTCGTCGGCCACGTCGGCGGCAGACTCCAGGACGGACTCAACGGCCTCGGGGTGCTCGTCGGCGTTGCCCTGGGCGGGGACGATGTAGGCGCCGGCGGCGAAGTCCGACACCAGCTTCTCCAGAAGCTCACCCCAGCGCGCCTTGGCGCCCTCCTTCCAGCTGTAGCCCAGGACCACCACGGCGCCGGACACGCCGGCCTTGCCGAAAGCCTGCAGGGATGAGCGAAAGGGTGGGGTATGCGTCAGCGGGATGGTAGGGTTAGTAGCACGGATACACAAAATAATGCATGTGCATTCGCCCACAGAGGAACGCCCAGTGCCATGGGAACCGCGTGTTGGCGTGTACGTGTCCTGCTGGTGTTGCGCCCGACTAGGTTACAGCCAAACACAATGTAGTCTCCGCACGCGTCTTTCGCACCACCCACCTGAGCGGCCACCTTCATCTCGTCGCCGGCGGCGGTGTACAAGGGAACGGAGAAGGCCTCGGCGTCCTCGTGGCGGCACCAGGTGTTGAAGCTGATGGTCTTGGCGTCCTCCAGCGAGGCGGGCCAGGCATCCTGGGCCTTGGCCGAGAAGAAGCTGGACGCCTGCTCCGCCAGCAGGGGCACGCCCTGGGAGGACTTGGAGTTGCAGCCGGTGTGCTTGCACACCGCCCAAGAGCCTGCGGGCATAGCATGCCATGTTACGTACGCGGTAACCTAACGGTTAAGGACGAGTGCCGAGCATGCCTGACAATGCCCGCCCGGGCAACCGCTGACTTGTTTGTCGGTTTGTGCGTATCTTACCCTGGTAGCCCAGCGCCTTGGCGACGAACTCGCGGTCGGCCTCGGCATTACCACCGACCATCACGATTAGGCCGCCGTTCTCGACAAAGGTAGCCACCGCCGACATGTCCTCCGCAGCGGAGTAGAAGGTGTGGCCGTTCTGGCCAGGGATCACGTAGGCGTCGACGCCGGTAAGGCGCGGCTGCCCATCAGCAGCCACCCTGAGGTCAAAGCCCGCCTGCGCCAGCTGCTTCTGCACGTTGCTAGGGCCGTTGTTCCATTTGAGATCGAGCACGCCACCGGCCTCGCTCATGTACACAGCAACGCGAGGAGCCGCGCTCGCGCATGCAACCGCAGCCAGCAGCGCGGCCAGGGCCAGCGGCCCGGCACACGCGCGTGGGGAACGCATAGCACTCCCTTTCACGCGCAGGATGCTCGTCAGCAGGTAGGGCTGGCTGGTATGAGGTGCGATAACTTGACGAAGCGTCAGCCCAGTCGAACCCCCCAATAGAGCGCTGCTGGGGCTCCAAAAAGGTACAATGTGAAGCCGGCGTATACGCCAGGCGTGTTACTATCGAAAGGGCTCCTCGCGGGCATTTTTAAGAAACCATCGCGCGGAATGGCGGGAGCGCCCACCAATCACTTTCGAGAGCGGCTTGCTCCCTGGTAACCATCAATTGATAGATAGTAGTCGTATATACAAGATCATAATGACGCAAACCTGCAAAGCGCTTAGGCGCGGCGGGCCGAGCCGACGACGGTTAGGCTTGCTCAAAGCTTCTCCGCGTTGGCTTCGCATGCATAAAAGAAAGCAGGACATGCCAAAACCACGCTAGTTTACAATATTACTTTGCGACGGCTGAGCCTAAGCGCACGCTTTCGGGCGGGAATGGCGCTGCCATCAGCGTATTGTCTCCATCAGCAAGGAAGCGAAGCAGAGCGCTCGACGTTACTTGGCGCAAAACTTCTGGGTGAAGTTTGCGGCGTGCGAACACTTACCCTCTAGTGAAACCATCAAAACCGAGACGAGAAGAACTCGGCAAGCTGCGAGCCTAGCCCGCCTCGGTTTGCAGCAGGTTTATACGTCTTCGGTATAAGCCATGCCGCAGCCGCTGTGCGGGACTCTCGCTCTGGGCGGACGGGAAGTCGAGAGCTCGCTCCGCGATTTACGACTGCCTTCTTTTCCACTGCGCGACGCATATACGTGGTTTACTGCGCCCGCAGCGCCAAAACGCGACAGCGACAGCGACTCCGCCCCTCTCTCCCCGGTCGACATGAGGCTGGTCTCCTGGTCTCTTCGTCGAGTAAGGGAACAGGTTTGAGATAGGGGCGTGTCTTCCGCAGAGCGGCGGACCACCGAGCTGCACGATGGTGTTGAGCAACACCGGTTAGAAAACAAACATACCACAAGCAATCACACACGCACACACAACCACACCACACACTGTCCGGGGGAGGGCAATTCATAAAGGGGGATAATGCCCGACGGCCCGAAGACTTGAGGCCGCTTGCGCTCAAGCTTACCGGCCGTAGGCAAGCAGCAACCAGGCTGCTGCTTCACACTTGGTCTGCCCGGTTTGGATACTCAGTCCACACCCCGGGCAGCAACCACCCCCCTCACCCATTCCCTCCAATCGTCATGAAACTACCAATTACAGCAAACTGCTCACGCGCACACACACACACACACGAACCAATGCGTGATTCTTTGGGATGCTAGTGCTCTGCCGCTAGCATTGGACAGCGTCTCAGATACACGATTACGTGATCCACCCAGATAGCTGTAAACCCGTTGTTACACACACACACACACACACACACACACACACACACACACACACACACACACACACACACACACACACACACACACAAGCCACACTCCCCCAGCAGACAGGAAAAACCATGGCGGGGAGCATACGCCCGTCCACCATGCCGTCTGGCCGTAGGCAAGCAGCAACCAGGCTGCTGCTTCACACTTGGTCTGCCCGGTTTGGATACTCAGTCCACACCCCGGGCAGCAACCACCCCCCCGGACCAGCGACCAACAACAACCAACAAAACAACAAGCACACTTCTCGCACCAAAAACGAGTCCAAGGCCACACGGCCGACCCTTCACACCACCCAGTCAACAGCCAGCAAGGAAAAGAGGGGCGGGTGGGCGGAGAAACAGAAGAGAGCGCCAGCGCGCGCACGCAGCCACCTAAACTGCTACGAGCTCAAGCTCAGAGGAGGAACAGCAAATAGGACCTCCGAGCTATATCAACAAACAAAAAGCGAACGCCAGAGAAATTACAGCAGAGAAAAGGCTAGGACCGCAACACGAATAATGCGGAACGACACACGAACCCTGGCCCTGACCCCCTCTCAACAGGCGCCTCCCGCTCCCACACTTGCCCCTTCTTCAAAACTTATTTTACGCTGCGGCCAGTCGGCAAGCTCCTGGGTCCTTCGCCTAAAATGGCCCTTTGAGATAGGGGCGTGTCTTCCGCAGAGCGGCGGACCACCGAGCTGCACGATGGTGTTGAGCAACACCGGTTAGAAAACAAACATACCACAAGCAATCACACACGCACACACAACCACACCACACACTGTCCGGGGGAGGGCAATTCATAAAGGGGGATAATGCCCGACGGCCCGAAGACTTGAGGCCGCTTGCGCTCAAGCTTACCGGCCGTAGGCAAGCAGCAACCAGGCTGCTGCTTCACACTTGGTCTGCCCGGTTTGGATACTCAGTCCACACCCCGGGCAGCAACCACCCCCCCTCACCCATTCCCTCCAATCGTCATGAAACTACCAATTACAGCAAACTGCTCACGCGCACACACACACACACACGAACCAATGCGTGATTCTTTGGGATGCTAGTGCTCTGCCGCTAGCATTGGACAGCGTCTCAGATACACGATTACGTGATCCACCCAGATAGCTGTAAACCCGTTGTTACACACACACACACACACACACACACACACACACACACACACACACACACACACACACACACACAAGCCACACTCCCCCAGCAGACAGGAAAAACCATGGCGGGGAGCATACGCCCGTCCACCATGCCGTCTGCTGGCGCAACCCCCCACCCCACATCCTGCGTACTGCATTGCTGCTCCTGTGCGCCGCCAGTCCTAGCAACTGTGTGCGTGCCCAACGAGCCGGGGAGCTCCAGTCCCAGCTGCGGCAGTAAGCACCGCCGCAGCTGCCAACGCGCGCGCCGTCAGCCCCCTTTGTCCGCCTTCCCCCTGGCCACGCGCCAGAGCTGCGGCAGTGAGCACCGCCGCAGCTACGTGGCCAGGCCCCCCCACAAATCCCGCACTCAAGAGGTTGCAGCCGTGAGCACCGCTGCCGCCAGCACTACACCGCCCCAGCTGTTGCGACCCCCGCCCCGCCTGCTTGTTGTGCTGGTGGTCTGCGGCCGCGTCCTCCCATCGGGTCCTCCGTCAAGGGTCGGCAGTTGTTCACCCGGATGCTAAGCCGGGGGCGTTTGTCACCCGGGCGACTTCCTGCCGGGGGAGTTCGTCACCCAGACTCCACCTGGGGCGCCAGTCACCCAGTGCGGGGGAGTTCGTCACCCAGACTCCACCTGGGAGAGTTCGTCACCCAGACTCCACCTGGGAGAGTTCGTCCCCCAGACTCCACCTGGGTCTGCGGCCGCAGAGTTCTGCCCTCGACCCTGCTACGCCATGGCGGTCCGAGTTCCTGCCCCCTCTGCTTTCTTAATCAAGCCCTGAACTGCTCTGGGCTGGCTCGCGCTGGCTGCTGCTCGCACCGAGCTGCGATCTCCTGGCGCCGAGACCTGCGTGCACTACAAAATTTCGCGCCCAGTGGCCTCGACAGCTTACCGATCACACGTACATCCAAGCAAGACACAAAGAAACAGAAGAGAGCGCCAGCGCGCGCACGCAGCCACCTAAACTGCTACGAGCTCAAGCTCAGAGGAGGAACAGCAAATAGGACCTCCGAGCTATATCAACAAACAAAAAGCGAACGCCAGAGAAATTACAGCAGAGAAAAGGCTAGGACCGCAACACGAATAATGCGGAACGACACACGAACCCTGGCCCTGACCCCCTCTCAACAGGCGCCTCCCGCTCCCACACTTGCCCCTTCTTCAAAACTTATTTTACGCTGCGGCCAGTCGGCAAGCTCCTGGGTCCTTCGCCTAAAATGGCCCTTTCCGCAATTGTCCCGTAAGCAAGTTAGCCCTCCCGTCCCCACGCACAAACAGCAAACATATACAAGAGGGTCAGAGGCTGGTCGGTCATGCAAGCCAGGGAACAGGTGTGCGGCGTCCCGGGAGTGGCCGAAGATCCCACCCTCCCCAATACCATAAAAACATAAGCAGCCGGGACAGAAGCAAAAATGCGCGCTGTGACTGTACCGACTGAGGTAGACTGGCTGACGTTGCTGGAGCATTTTGCTGTGGCTCTGGTGTCCTTCATGCACGCCGTGTTGTCGAATGCCTCGTCTGTGGGCTGTCGGCACGCAATGCGCAAACCAAAGCTCCTCATAGCACGCTCATGGAGTAGGCATGGGGCAAGAAGGCGAGTTCCCGGTTCACAGCACGCATACAGATTCTCGTGCGCCACGCCATCCGCACCGCTGCTCTGGAAACCCTCTTCAAACCTGCCGCCCGCCCAGGCCCCCTCCGCCCTCCTCTAGATTGGTTTAGTTTGGGCTGGTAACCACAACCCCCCCCCCCCCCGCACCGCTTTACGCCGCACGCTCGCGCCCAGCGCCCAGCACACCGACCTAACAACCCACCGTGGCCCTAAACCCCCTCGTGAGGGTGCCCTCAAGACTCATTCGCAGAATCGTCCTGCCCCCGCAACTTGACTCCAAGCTTCACCCCAAGCTTCAACAGGTTCGCGCCTATCCCGCTGCCCACACCGCCGGCGCCCGTTATGCTGCCGCCGCCCGCCGCCGCCGGCACGCCACCACCCGACGTAAACGACCCCGTCCCCAGACCCGCATGGCTCACAAGCACCCCGCTGCCGCCGGCGCCCAACAAGCCGCCGCCGCCGCCGCCGCCGCCGCCACCCACAGACGGCCCCGAGCCGCCCCCTGCCAGGCCCTGCGCCGCCGCAGTGTGCGCCCGCTGGCCCCCCAGCACGCTGGTGAGGCCGCTGATCAGCTGACTGCCGCCCGCACCCAACCCCGCAAGAGGGCCGCCGTGGCTGCCGCCGCCCCCGCCATGCTGCAGCCCGCCGCCGCCGCCGCCGCCACCGCCGGCCCCGGCTGCCGCCGCGGCGCTGCCCGTGCCACCCGGTCCTGCGGCGCCGGCGAAGCCGAGGCGCTGCTGCAGGTGGCGGATCGCGTCCTCCTTGTCGCTGTTGGCGTCCTCCTGTTGTGGTGTGGTGTGGTGTGGTGTGGTGTGGTGTGGTGTGGTGTGGTGCGGTGTGGTGTGGTAGGGGGGGCAGTAAGCACATCGGCGTGAGCGGCGTAACCACAGTACTACACGCCGCGCCGCGCCACGACTCCCCCCTGCTTGGGTTTGGAATGAATTACTGTACCCCCGCCCCCCAAACCCCACGCCATGCCCCCCGCATACGCCGTGTCAGCACCCCCACCGCCCGCCACCGCCACCGCCGCCGCCGCCACCCACCGCCGCCGCGTACTGGTGCATGACGCGGTTGTACTGCGCCTCCAGGGCGCCGTACGTGCCGCGCTGCTCCGCCAACTGCCGTACAACCTCCTCCAGCTTCTCCGCTAGCACCTCGGCCAGCACGCCGTACTGAGTTGACAGTGGGCAGCGGCGGGGTGATTGGTGGATGGCGGTTAGGAGGTGGTGGTTGGTGGTGGTTGGTGATGGCAGTTTGGGCACACAGGTGGGGCAGGTGAGCAGCAAGGTGGCAAGCCATGTACAACAATCGAACACTGCACCAGCGCACACTGGCAACGGACAGAAACGGCGGGTTCACGCAACGTCCAGGGACACAGCCAGGGGACCTAAAACGGGGCAAGCGCGCGACCGGAGGCAACGCGTCCTCCCCCCGCCCCCATACATCTCCTCCGTCATTAATTGAACATGCATGGAACCCCCACCATCGGCACCAAGTCCTGCCGCTCGCGTTCCAAGTCAAGGCAAGCGGCCACGCCAGCGGGATCTCCATGCGGCACCCGCGGCAGGGGTGCGCCTCGTGCAGCCCTCTCACCTGGTTGAGCAGGTCTTCGCGCTCCCCGCCGCGCCGCCGGCTCTCCGCAAGCCCGCCCCGCAACTGCGAGCACAGCGCCGCCGCCCGCTGCAGCTCCGCCACCTGCTGCTGCGGCTGCGGCGGCTGCGGCGGCGGCTGCGCTGCCTGAGACTGCAGCTGCGTCGCCGCCGCGGCCGCCGCCGCGGCGGCGCTCGGCGTTCCTGCCAGAGACGAGCTCGAGCCGTGCACGCTGCCCTCAGCCGAGCCAGGCGGCGGCGCCGCCGCCATCGAGCCAACCGCGATGGGCCGCAGCTGCGGCGGCGCCGCTGCCGCGGGCGCCGGCTGCAGCCGCACCTGGCCCCCGGGCGCCACCACCATCTGGTCGAAGGGCGTCAGGGGCGCGCGCGACGGCAGCGGCAGCTGCAGCTGCAGCGGCAGGCCGCTGCCGCCGGCCGCGGCGGCGATGGGCGCGAGCAGGCCGGCGGCGGCGGCGGCGGCGGCGGCGGCGGGGCCGGTGCCTGCGGCGGTTGAGGCAGTGGGGCCGGCTGACGCGGCGGCTGCGGCTGCGGCTGCGGCTGCGGCCAGGGAGGCGGTGAGGTCATCCAACAGGCGCTGCAGGGAGGCGGCCGCCGTGGCGGTGGGGTCCTGTGCACGGCCGGGCAGGGAGTGGGTGAGGCCAGGTGCAAGGAAAGCGTGCAGCGGCATGGGCCGGGAAAGGCTGGGAGCCCCAGGAATAACGAGGCGAGGCGAGGCGAGGCACACACCGCTCGCTCGCTCGCTCGCTGCTGCTGCTGCTGCTGCTGCTGCTGCTGCTGCACAAACGGGCGCCTCCTGCGGCCCCGCCTGACCTGCAGCGCCTGGTCCGCGCTGTGCCCGCCTCCCCGTCCTGTAAAGCCCCCAGCCCAGCCCGCGCCCCCGCGGCCCCCTGCCCTTCCTTGCTGCTCCCGCTCACCGAGTCCGTGCCCGCGCCGGAGGGCGCCTTTGGTGTGGCCGGGAGCGAGGACGGCGCGGCAGCGGCGCCTGCGCCCGAGGGGCCGGTGGCCACCGCGGCGGCTGCCGCCTCCTGCTGATACGCCTTGAGCCGTGCTGCGAGGGCTGTGTGGTGGTCCAGCAAGTCCACCACGCCCAGTTGCTCCTGTGGGCGGCAGCGCCAGATGCGGCCATGGCATGGGCGGGGAACTGGGGATGGGAGACAGGTCGCGGTGAGCCGGGTGTGGGGTTTGCTACCATGTGCCTAGGCTCTCAGTCTGGGCGAAGTGGGTGGGTGGAGTTTGAGCTCAGGCGGGGAGGAGGCACGGAGCACCCGTGGCCAGCACTGGCATGGCGGCGTGTAGGCTGACGTGGGGCATGCGAGGATCCGGCAGTGTACGGGCGCTTGCGTGCGCGCGGCCACACGGTATTCGCATCGGAGGCGCCACAAGTCGAGGAGTGCACTATTATGGACGCGCAGTGGCAGGCCGGCAGCCCGCACGCACCCGCAGCTCCGCAAGCCCTCGCGTGCCCGCCAAGCCGTCCTCCTGCACTCCCGCAGACGAAGACGCAGATGCAGACGCAGTAGCACCACCGCCACCGACTCGGCTGGCGCCGCCGCCACCGCCGGCACCTGCGCTGGCCGCCCCACCGCCGCCTCCTGTCGCGCTGGGCCGGCCGCTGTGGGTGCTGCTGCCATTGGCGGACGCGGCGGGCTGCGAGGCCGCCGCGCGCGAGGCGCCGCCGCCGCTGCCAGGGGCGCCGTTGCCTGCGGACGCGGGCGCGGAGGCTGCTGGATGGCCCGCCCCTACCCCGCCGCCGTAGTGGCGATGCAGCCCGCCGCCTGTGCACACGCCAGGACAGCACATGCAGGTGCAGGGGGTTGTCGTTACCAGCCCAAACTAAACCAAACCCAATGCATAAGAGCGAGGAGGTGAGCGTGGCCTAATATGGGGGCGGCCGAGGGCACATACGCAGTGTGCGTAAGCAACAGCCAGCAGGCGGATTCGGTCAGAGGGGCCGACTGGGGAAGTGGCGGCACGCATGCCTGCAGGGGCAGGGCCCAGGCTGCGGCGCCCCCGCCCCCGCCCCCACCCCCGCAGCTGCTCCCTCCCCCTCATACCGTGTCCATGGTGCGAGCTGGTCGACGCCCCGCCCGCCGCCGACGCGGTGGTGGCCGGGTGGGCTGGCCGCCCGCTGCCGCCCGCCGCCGCCATCGCCGCCGCCATGGCGCCGGCGCCACCGGCCCGGCCCACGGAGCCCTCCCCGGGGGCCGCCATGATCACCCACTCGTCCCGGGCCTCAGCCTGCAGGCAGCAGCAGCCGGCAGCAGCCGGCAGCATGCACCGGTAGTTAGGTACCGCACGACCATGCACAAGTTAGGTACCGTACGACCATGTACAAGTTAGGTACCGCACGACCATGCACAAGTTAGGTACCGTACGACCATGTACAAGTTAGGTACCGCACGGCCATAGTACGGCAGGGTCTGAACTGCAACATGCAACTGCTATGGCACACACATGCAACTGCTATGGCCTCACACATGGCCTCAGCTGGGTCTGCTGGACTGCGCCCCCCTCCCAAAGCCAGTGTCTGGAATCAACTCAACATCCCAGGCTGGCCGTCACCCATGCGGCAGCCGGCTCCTCACCGGCGACGACTCCCTGTGCTCGTCCATCACCATCAACATGCTGCCCACCGAGCTGCCAGGAGCCGCAGCCCCCGAGGTGCCGCCACCGCCGTGCTGCTGGTGTATCGCAGCGGCTGGATGCTGCTGCTGCTGCTGCTGCTGCTGCTGCTGCTGCTGCTGCTGGTGCGGGTGGTGCTTCGGCCGCTGCGCGCCCGAGGCGCCGAGGCCGTTCGCAGCGGGCGCAATAGCCACCGGCGCCGCAGGCGTGCCGGGGTGCGGCTCCGCCCCTGTCGCCGCGCCCGCACCCGCGCCTCCACTGCCTGGCACCCTCTCGCCCTGCGGGTGCGAGGCATCACCGGGGTGCTGCTGCTGCGGCTGCTGCTGCTGCCGCGGCTGGCTGTGCGCCTCGCCAGGTCCCGGCTGCTGCGGCTGCTGCTGCTGCGGCGGCGGCTGCTGGTGCCGCTGCCGCTCCGCCTGGCGGATGGGCGCCATGGCGATCTCCCACACCATCTTCTCCCAGGGCTTGGTGCTGCGGCGCTGCTTGGCGCCGCCCTGCGCGCGCCGCGCCTGGTCCGCCGCCTGAACCTGGCTGAACGCCGCCGCGCCGCCCACCAGCAGCGAGGCGCCGGAGCCGAAGCCGGGGCCGGAGCCCGCCGCCGCCAGGGCTGCCACCCGCGCGTCGGCGATTGCGGCGGCGGCCACGGCCGCCGCCGCCGCCGTGGCTGCCAGCAGCGACGGCTCCTCCTGACCGTCGGGCTGCGCCTTCGGCGCAGCTGTGGCGCCGGCGCCGGCGCTGGCACCCGGCGCATCGAAGTCGAGCCGCAGCGCGGGGAGCGCAGCGCCGCCGCCCTCCTCCGCGGCCTCCTCCTCCTCCTCGGGCTCCTCGTCGTCGTCGTCCTGCTGGAGCAGACCCGGCGCGCTGGCGCCCTTGGCCGCCGCCGCCGCCGCCGCCAGGCCCGCCGACGGCAGGCGGCTGAGCCGCGACTTGGTGCGCCCCTCCGTCAGCATCAGCACGTGCGGCGACATCTGCACGTGCACCCCGCCGCCGCCGCCGCCGCCGTCCAAGCCACCGGAGCCCGCCGTCGCGAGCGCGCCGGCGCCGCCAGCGCCGCCGGCGGCGGCCGGCGCAGACGGCGACGACGGCGGCAGCAGCGCGCCGCCAGGCGAAGCCGGCTCGGCCCCACCCGCGCCGCCGCCATGGCCGGCGCCGGCGGCGACGGAGACACTGTGCGTGGCGCGTATGCTAATCCACTTGGGCGTCTCGTGCCACATGAAGCTGGGCGCAGAGCGCTCCACCGCGGACTGGCAGCGGTTGACGCCGGAGGCGGCGGTGCTGGCGGAGGCGGCGGAGGCGGCTGGCCCGCCACCGCCGGCGTCCGAGCCCGCCGCCAGCGACGCCGCGGACGCACCCGACAGCGCGGGCAGCCCGGCAGGTGCCGACATGAGGAACGACAGCGGGTCCGCGGCGGCGGGGTCCGACGGAGCCGGCGCCGTGGGGGCCGGCGGCGCGGCCGCGGCCGTCGTTGCCGCCGCCAGTCCCGGCGCCAGCGCCGCTAGCACGCCCAGAGGGTCCGACCCGGCCGCCGCCGCCGCACTGCTGCCCGCCTGTGCGTGCTGCTTGGCGCCGCTCGGTCCATCCTCCCCAGGCAACGCTACCAGCACCGCTGTGTTGTTGCCGCCGCCGCCGCCGCTGGGCCCCGTCTCCGACGGCTCTGACGGCGCCACGTAGCCGACCTGCTCAAACGGCTCATCGCCAGTCACCCGGTTGTAGTCCTCACTGTCCGCGTCCGCCGCACCGCCGCCCGCGCCGCCGCCGCCGCCGCCACCCGGCCCCGCGCCGCTGTCCGTGCGCATGGACGGCGCGCGCACAAGCAGCGGCTCGTCCGCGCCGCCGGCGCCCACCACCAACGGCACGCCGCTGCCGCCGCTGGCCGCGGCCGCCGCCGCCGCCGCCGCCGAGCCAGACATGGACTCAGGCGACGGCGACGCGGCGCGCTCGACGCTGTTGCCGCCGGTGCCGCCGCCGCCGCCACCGCCCACGCCCACGCCCGCCAGCTTTTCCTTCACGCCGCGCGCCAGCATCTTGAGCACGCTGATCTTGCTGGGCTGCTGCTGCTGCTGCTGTTGCTGCTGCTGCTGCTGAGCTGCCGCGGCAGCCGCGGCCGCCTGGGCCTGCGCCTGCAGCACAGCACAGGGGCCGCCGGCAATACGGGCCGGGCCGGCACACGGTGATGAGCACCATGTGCGAATGTGTGTCTCGTGCCCCATGGCGCCCTCTGCTGCAGCCGCGGCTACCTGGCCTGTCCCCTCATCCCCTCCTCTTCCCGCATCCCCTCCTGCACTGCCCCTTCCCCCTCCCTGCTTCCTCATCCCTCTCGCCCCGTGGGTTCTGGAATAATTACCCCTCTTTCCCAACACACAAACACACACACACACACACACACACACACACACACACATGGGGATTCCTCTCCGTTTCCGTTTACCAACACACACACACACACACACACACACGCGCGTTCCTGTCCCTTCGCACGCACAAGTCTTTCATAGTTCTCTCCCTTGTGATCTCTAACACACACATGCCCCCGCACCCCGCACCCCGCGCCCCGCACCCCGCACCTGGCTCCGGCTGGCCTCCCAGTGCATGTCCTCCGCCCGCTCCGCCTCCGCCTCCACCTCCTCCCGGTACTCGCGCCGGAGCGTGGCCAGCCGCGCGTCCGTGACGCCGTCAAAGGTGGGGCCGAAGGCGTGGCTGATGAGCCTGTTGGAGTCGTAGGTGTAGGGCGCCATGGACTGCAGGCAGTCCAGCACGTCCAGCACGTCGGCGCACAGGAACAGGGCGGGCATGAAGACCTCCAGCAGCGCCAGCGCAGTCCTGGGGGGGGGGGGTTCCATGCATTTAAATTAATGACGAGGTAGACGTAGAACAGACGGTGCACCACACGTTGGCATACCGATTACCAAAAGGCGTACCGACACACGTAGGGGGAGGGGTAGCCATCCATGGGATGGTACGGGGCAAATGTGGTGTGTGTGTGTGTGTGTGTGTGTGTGTATGGGTACTATGTTCCAGAAACCAAAGCGACCATTGCAACCCAAAAACCCAGGACAGGGGGAAGGGGGAAGAGGGGGAAGGGGGATTGTAAATACCAGCCCAAGTAAACCATACCCAATACAAAAAGAGCGAGGAGGAGAGCGTGGGGGAGAGTGAGGGAGGGCAGGCAGCGGGGAGGGGAGGGAGAGAAGCATTTGGGGAGGGGTGGAGGAGGTGAGAGGGAGGGAGGGAGGGAGGGAGGGACAGGGGCAGGAAGCGGGGAGGAGGTGGAAGGGCAGGAGCGCAGAGTGCAGGGCTCGGGGCATGCGTTAGGGTTGATGGCGGAGCGTGATCGGTCAGGTGCGGAGCAGTGAGGCCCTTGATCTCCCTCCTGCCCAGCTGCTGTACCTTGACTCGAGCTTTCCCAGACCACCACCATCCACTCCCATGCCAGCCCCCATCCCACTGCACCCCACCCCACCGCCACCACATCACCCCTTAAGGCAGTCCGTGCCTTAACTCCTTGCGTCCCATTCTTCGGTGTCGCCATCATCACCACCACAACCATCACACCCCCGCCCCCAGCATCGGCTGGTATTTGCAACACGCCCGCCGCCGCCCGCCGCCGTCCCCCGCCCCCCGCGCTCCTCGCTCTCTTGCATGGGTATGGTTTAATGGGGCTGGTATTTACAACCCCCACACACGCCTGCCGACTGACTCACTTGAACAGCACGGTGGGTGAGCGGTAGTAGAAGAGCACGTCCCACACCCGCAGGCACGCCTCAATGGGCAGGAAGTTGACGAAGACGCACAGGAACCAGGTCACGAACACGCAGCTCACGTCCGCGCCCAGCCCCTCCATGTGCGCGGCCAGCTGCGGGAAGTGCTCGGACACCAGGCGTTTGAACACGCGCTGGTCCACCTGCGCGCGTGCGGCCGTGCGTGCGGCCGTGCGTGCGGCCGTGCGTGCGTGCAGTTGCTTGGTTGTTGTTACGGTAGGTAGGTAGGGGTTGTTAGGTAGTCAGTTGGCTGCAGAGCACCAGCACCCACCAGCACCCATCCACTAGCACCCGCACCTGCACCCGCACCACCACCCACCATCACCCACCACCCACCACCCACCACCACCCACCACCCGCACCCGCACCCGCACCCACCCCCGCCCACCCACCACCACCACCACCACCACCACCACCCACCACCCACTCCCACCCACTCCCGCCCACTCCCGCCCACCTGCATGCCCATCATGTCCACGTCGTAGTAGCCCTTGAGGATGTCCTGCAGCAGCGCCGCCAGGCACCAGAACGCGTCCTCCTCGTCCAGGAACAGCAGCAGCGTGCCCGCCACGAAGTTCAGGCCCTGTGTGTGTATGTGTGTGTGTATTTTTTGGGGGGGAGGGGCGGGCGTAGGGGGGCGTGGAGGGAGTGGGTGCGGAGGTGGGCGGGGGGCGGGGGTACGGCGTGAGGGGCCGGGGGGTCAAGCAGCCGCGCAGCCGCCCAAGCCCCCAGCCGCCCAAGCCCCCAGGAGCCGCCCAAGCCCCCAGCAGCCCGTGGCCCCAACGGCGCCTCAACGCCCATAAGGCCCCTCCCTTACGGCACGGCCGGCAGTGTCACAGATCGTCCGCAGTCGCCAGTCTGTCTGTCACTCCGTCCAGCGCACATCCAGGTGCAGCGCGCACGCACTGACGCGCCCGCCCACACACCCACGCCCGCCCACGCATTGACACGCCCGCCCACCCCCAACCCCTCGCGCAGGCGGCTGCTTTTCTCAGCTGCAGCGCAGTCGTGTTCGCACTTTGTTTCTCACCGGGACTGTTTACCAGTAACCCCCACGCCCTGACACCCCCCTCGCCAACCTGGCAGTAGCCCACGCGGCTGTTGTGCAGGCTGTAGGCCGCCAGCACGCGGCGCAGCGCGGGCCGCCCCGACGCCTCCATCAGCTGGAGCCCGGGGAAGGTGCGCGGCAGGTCCTTCTCGATCTGGGTCAGCCATGTCTGTGTGGGGGGCGGGGCGGAAGGGGCGGGGCGGGAGGGGCGGGGGAGGGGGAAGGGTAGAGGCGAGTTGGTGTGGCGTGGCGTGGGGAGCGCAGGGGAAGCTGCGCGGTGAGAAAACGGTGTGTACGGCACCCCAGACGGGTAGCTCGTAAGGGAGCGCCCAGGCAGTCCTTCGGTCCCGTCCACACGTAGCTAAGCGGCCCGCATGACACGCCTCTGAACAAAACCCCCAGCCACCGGCCCCTTTCCCACACCCCTCTCCCACACCCCTCTCCCACCAGCCCCTTGCACCTGGGCACCCCACCTTGCTGTGCGCCCGCCACACCGCCAGGTTTGCCTCCGTCTTGTCTGTGTAGCCGCTCAGAGCGTGCTGCTCGGCGGCGTTCTGGTGGGAGGGGGGGAGGGTCGAGAATACAGAGGAGTGGGCGGAACGGGGGGTTCATGCATTAAGATTAGAGAAGACGTAGACCGTGGCCAATCGGGGGGGGGGGCTCATGCAAGGCACAAGCGGACCACTACTGTGCATACACGGGGCCGGGCAGGCGCACAGTCATACACGTAATATCACCTCAGTACCTCATGCCGCAATCCGCAAGTTCGAATTTGACTTCAGGAACTCTTTTACTCTGCACTGCCCCTTATCCGAGTTGTGCAGTTGGACTGCTCGTTACCACTTGAGCAGCCCCCTGACCCCCCAAAGCACACATAACCCCCTCCCCATCCCCCCTGGGAACCTCCCCCGCCATACACCCACCCACCCCCACAACCGCACACCCGCACACACACACACACACACACACAGCGCTACCCACTTGCAGCGCCGCGCTGGCCGCCGCCGCCTGCTCCTTGATGTCGTCCATCTCCAGAGCCCCGCGGTAGGCCAGGTCGCCCAGGCAGCGCTTGACCAGGTCCTGGAGGTGTTGGGGCGGGGGGAGCACGGGGCAGGAGGAGGGGGCCAGGTGGGGGGAAGGGGGGAGCAGGGGGCAGGAGGAGGGGGAGAGGGCGGGAGAGGTGGAGAGAGGAGGGATAGTGGATAATTGTGGTGATCAAAACGGACGGGGCAGGGGCATGCATGGGAAGAGGGGGAAGGGTCGTGCGCGGCGCAGAGGAGAGGGAGGAGCGCAGGGGAACGGAAAGCAGGCCCTGGCGCTGGCGGGAAGCAGGCGTCTTTGCTGATACTGATCCGCGGCTGCAAGGCCACCCGATGCGAGGGAGTTGATAACATGTGGCGGTGACGCCGCTGGGCGCCCGTGGCTTCCAGCGTCGCCGTCCGCCCACCGACCGAGCGCGTCGGTCGGAGGCACGCGCGCCGCTGACCAGCAGCTGGGTGTTGCTGCTGCCCTCGCACCGCTAGCTACGCCTGCCACCGCGCTGCTTGACGCACCGCATAATAGTTCTTCTGCTTGCGGACCGAAGTGTCAAGGAAGACGCTCCACGCGCGACCTCGGATGGTGAAGGGCACTCCGGACTGAACCAGCTTGTCGAGCTCTTCTCGTCGAGGAGAGCCTTCGCGCTCGTCACGAGCCACGGTGACAGCATCCTGAAGGTAGTCACACAAGTCCGCCAAGTCCGTGAAGCTGCCGCTGCCCGCGGATGAGCATTGAGTACTGAGATAGGCAGCCCAGTGCGCCTCGCGCTCCTCCTCCTGCTCATTCCATACTCTGCTGTATGCTAAGAATAACTCATCAAAAGGTGGTGAGATGGGAAAGCCATACAAGTCGCGAACTGGCGCTGGGTTGGCGGGGTTTGCCGGGCTTCCCTCAAGAGAGAAAAATTCCGTTACATCCGCCATTGCAATAATTTATCACAACATGTTAACAAAAGCAAGTATTGAAGGTCTGGATACAGTGAACGTTTGGCCGGCGAAGTCTATATTCCGAACATCGTGAAGCGTGTCGTGTTTCAAGTCGGCCCGCTGGCCCGTCCCGTTCCCCACCAACGCCCCAACACCATGGATGGCGAGCTGCATGACCCGTTGTCGGTACACCTAGTTGCAGCTGACTGTGGGAGCTGTGAGGCGCGCGGCCGGGCTGCTGTCAGGGGGGTGGGTGGGGCCGTGGAGGCCGTGGCGGTACGGAACAAATGCCCTCCCCTGATCAGTGCGGTGCCTCACTAGTCAGTATCCCTGCATTCCTTAACAGCGGCGAACCCACCATCCTTTCCGGCCGCCTGCGTTAATGCACATGTGCAAGTGTTCATCCTGGTGGCGACACAACATCTGCATGCCTGCGCCGTACCGCTATGCACCCGATCACCTGCTTGCTTGTATTTGTGAATATGTGTGGTGGGCTGGGGGCTTCTGACACTACTGGGACCTCGCATTTTTGCCCCATGCCTGTTCCATTAGCTGCGCCGTACCGCTTGCACGTCTGATCTCCTGAGACCTTTAACGTCTTCAACCTTAGGGCATTGGTAAGCGCTGGAGGCCGAGCAGGCCCGAAGCAGCCCCCCACCCCGCAGCCCCAGCAGCCCCCTCACACAGGCCGCCTGCAGGCCTCACGCGCTGACTCCCAGAAAGCTGCGCAGCTGCTGCACGTCCGCCCGCCGCGACGCGCCCTGCGCCTTGGCGTACGACTCGACCTGGTCCGCCGCCGCCTCCGGCGTCAGCCCGTGCCGCCGCACCAGCCAGGACGCCAGCGCCACGCCCGTGCGCCCGCCGCCGCCCCAGCAGTGCACCACCACCTGCAGGCGGGAGGCAAAGAGGCACCCCGGCAGCCAGCAGTCGGGAAATGCAGCTGCATGCATACATGCATACATGCATACATGCACATGCATCATGCAGCTTTACGTCTGACCTATGGAGGCAGGCGCCCTGTGATCGCGGCGGTCAAGCGTGGAGTGCGCTTAGATCGCCGTAGGCTTGGTTAGTCTGCGCCGTTCAGGTTGTCGGCGCTCCCGCCAGTCCAAAGAGGCTGGTAGGCTGCAGCGGCCGTGTTTCGGGCCCGGGTCAGAAGCCTCCCCACAGCCGTAATACACACACATCATGCACATGCATCGTGCATCATGCACATGCAGCTCCTGCACCCAGCAGCCCGATGCGCGGCAGCGGCAAGCCAGACCCGAAGTCCCGGCCCCCTGTCCTCATGGCGCCCGCATCGCCGCATCCGCACCGCTTCTCTGGCCCCTGCCAAGGAGCCCCCCGCAAACGGCCGCAGCCGCTTGCTTTCTTAACAGCATTGCAGGACTTTACCCCTGTCAACGTCCCCTGCGCTCCTGCCCCTGCGCTCCTGCCCCTGCCGCCCACCTTCTCCCCCGCGTCCACGGCCTGCTTTAGCTCCGACTCCAGGGCGTCCACCGCGCCGGGGGCCTGAGGCACCAGCAGCAGCAGCAGTCGCGGGCAACGGGCAACGGCATGCGCGTGGGAGTGCACTCACGCCGGTCTGTCGTGCCTGCACGTCGCCAGCAGGCGTCCGGAGCTACCCACTTCACTAATGGGGCCACATGCCGGCATACGATAGCCAGTTAACCGCCCCCACGCCACGCCGCTTGCCAAGCTAGCTCAGCGCAGACGCTGGCGCAGCCCCCTGCCGCCCGTCCACCCGCCCCTCTTAATCCCTCACAGCCTCCACTCCTGCCCCCACCCCACCGCCCCCGCCCTCGCCCCACACCGCCCCTTCCTTCTCCCACCTTTGCGTCCACCAGCACTGCCCGCTTGAACAGCTTGGCCAGCGTGTCGGTGGGCGGCTGCACGTAGGTGCCCACCTCGCTCTGGCTCAATAGCGACACCACACGCGCGACGCCGTGTCCCGACATGAACGCCGCCCACTCCTCCACTGCGTGGGGTTGGGTTGGGTGGGACCGGGCCGGGGGGGGGTGTGGTTGCCAGCCCAAATTAAACCAAACCCAATGGGGGTTAAGCAGAGGCAGACGCGTAATGTGTGCGCGGGGCGGGGACGCGCGGAGGAAGGGGGTCGCGCGTGTCCGGTCACAGCAGGCAGCACGGAATGCGCCCGCAGCTAGCGTGAGGAGGTGGTGCGGTGGCGTGTGTGGGCGCTGTGGGCGCAACGGATGCAGGCCGCGCCATGGCTTACAGCCGGCTTCTTAACTTCACCACGCCCGAACAGAATTTCACGACTTACTCACCCTCGGGCTCCGAGACCTTGTCGTCAGGGTTGAAGCAGCGCTGGGAAGCCGCCCCGGGGCGTGCAGCTGTAAGGGGTGGAACGCACACATGCGAACCTCGGTCAGCGTACCGATTGTGCGTGTGGTGCCCACCCCGGGCACGGGAAACCCCACTGCAGTACCGCACTGCGGCCCCGACACGTGAGTGCCGCTGCTGCAACTTATGGCTGCCTCTTGTACCCGACCCCCCATAATGCAGCACAAGTACTCACCTCCATACACGATGTCATCGTGCTCGGACGCGCGCCCAAAGTTGTACTTGGCGTCGGCTTTGCAGGACATCCTCGGCGGTTGAAAGGCGCCGGTCTGGGTTTTGCAAGGCCCCTCTGCGCGTTCAGCATCCAGCAGGGCATTTCTCGCAGGGTTTGGCTTCACACGCTACCGCACGCCTGCTCTGCCTCTGTCTTCTGTGGCACGGTGCTGGCACGATGCACAACGTTGCTCCCCTCGCGCAAAGCAAGTCCCCCTTGGACATGATTCCGGCACCATATGATTACATGTGAACATCAATAACCCCACCTTTGACGGAGGGGGCGGGGACCGAGAGCGGGACCAATGCAACTTCTTTCTCGGTCAGCGAAATTAAGAACTAATCGTTATACCTAGTAATGCAAGTCGTAAACAATATATAATATATCTCAGAGTGTGCAATACTTGAAGGCTTCACCAATGCACAATTTCTGAAAACAGTTCACCAATTGACCAGTGCTAATCCATATCCTAGGGCCAGCGATTACTTCCGGCTAACCGGACTTGGCTGAAAATGCCGAGAGAGACTTTCGAAGTAAGCCGAGCAGACTAGTCTCAGCGGCAAAGCGAGCACAGGTGCTCGCGCCTGCCTGGGCAAATGTCCCAGCAGATTATGACCAACATGGGGCCGCGTCGCAAGGGGAGCGCTCGTTTGGAGCCCCTGGTGAGAGCCCATGCCGTCGCGTGCCCGCTGTGTACCTTGATGCCATCAGGACTATGTCTTCACGTAGCAGCAACTTATGGGATGCAGTTTACTAAAAGGGCGTGCGGGGCAGAGCCGTGGCGTCTGTGGCTTAGTCCCATCCACCTGCGGGGATGCCGCCCCTTCTTCAGTCCCGCCAGCGTGCTAGCATGCTGCCAGCTGGTGGAACCACCTGAGGTGATGAACCCGGTGACGGTCGGTCTCCATCACCCTGGCTGCCCGTCTCAGCGCCCCTGTGGCTAGGGCAGGAGGCCTGGGGTCCGGCAAGGTCCTGCCCCACACTCCTTTCCCCCTCTCCCTCACCCCTGCTCCTCCTCCACCCACCCTTCCCCCATCTCCCCACCCCAAACACGTCACCACCACCACTACCACCATCACCACCACCATGTACACGCAGGCTTACGGCGGCTCCAGCGGCGGCCGGGCCTCGCCCTCCACCAGCGACTTAACGGGCGAGATGCCGGTGGTGCCGGACGGCCGCTCGCCCGGCGCGCACCTGCCGCCGCTCAACCGAGTGCGGGGTGAGTGCGCCGCGCCGTGCCGTGACGTGCCCTGCCAGGTGGTCCTGGGGTTCTGCAGCCAGTTGCGCTGCGGTCCTCCTTTGTGCTGGTCCTGCGTCGCGGTGTGCCTCGTGGGGGGCTGCGGTGGAGGTGGCGGGTGGGTGGTGGTGGACTGGTGGCGCTGGCGCGTGGGCAGACAGACAGACAGGGTGGAGGTGTTTGGGTTGAGGCTGCGGCCACTGGTCAGCCAGTCAGCAGCCAGGGGTCTCACCGCTGAGGATGTGTGGGAGGGGGGGGGGGCGCGTTGCCGCCCAGCACCGGCCGCGGGGCGGGCGGCCGGCCGCGAGGGGCAGGCAGCGTGGGCCTCAGCCCGCGCGGCCTGCCATTGGACCGCCTGTGAATGCGGGCCACCAACCAGCAGCAGCAGCAGCAGCAGCAGCTCAGCTCGGGAGGGAGGGAGGGAGGGAGCTGCGGCAGCTGGGCGACGCCAGGTGGCTGTGGCGCGGCGGCGGCTGCTGCGTGCCGTTGCGGGGCCGCAGCCGGCGGGGCTCGTGGCGGGGCCGGTCCGCACTGGGCGGGGCCGTGCCGTGCCGGGCCATGCCGGGCTGTGGCAGGACGGGGCGGTGGGGTGGGGCGGGGTTTGGGTTCCTCGTGCCGTTCCATCACACGAATGATGGCGGTCCCCTTGCGCCGTGTGTGGCTAACGGACCGGACTGCCTGCTGCTTGTCCAGCTGCTAAGCCTGCCGCGAAGCCTGCTGCTAAGCCAGCTGCTAAGCCTGCACGTCTTGTGTGGTGGTGGTGGTGGTGGTGCTGGTGTGGCCACAGACACCGCGGGCGAGACGTTTGACAGCGTGTTGGCGGACGACGCCAGCCCGGGCGCCAGCCCCGCGCGGCGGGCGCGCAAGGCGGCGCTGATGACGCGCGGGGACGTGGACCACCGCTCCGTGCTGCAGGTGGGGGCGTGTGGGGGGCATGGGGGATAGAGGGGGTTCCTGGTAAACAATCCCGGTGAGGAACAAACTGCGAGGAACATGGCTGCGCTGCAGCTGGGAAACGCGTGGGGGTTTGGGGGGGGGAGAATGCTTGTGTGTGAAGGTGTGTGTTGACAGGCACGGGGCCTGGGAGGGAGCGCTGGGTGGGATGCGGGTGGATGTTGACACTGGCGGGGTGGGTGCTGACGGAGGGTGCCAGAGCGCGAGGACAAGTAAGAATTTGTGCCGGGCTGTTCACACGCCAGAGGCTTGCAGCACCGGCGTCCACGCATAATTGCGCTACATACCATTGAGCTGCCATGGCCCCCTTGCATCCCTTACAGGCGTCCCTGGCGCTGGACCAAAAGGAGCGAGAGATGGTGCGTGCGTGCGCGCGTGCGTAGTGGTAGAGGTGGTGGTGGGGGGGCATGTGGTGTGACCTACCTGCCTCGGCAGTGTGTGTGTGGGTTGTGTGTGGGTGTTGGGGGGGGATATTTCATTCCAGAAAACAAAGCAGACCGACCGCAGGAACCCGAACCAGGGGTGGTTGTGGTGTCATCAGCGGTAGTGCTGGTGGTGGGTTGGTTGGCCGAGTGCTGGAGACAGGGTGGGCAAGGCCCGCGCCGCCAGCGCACCGCGCAGTGTGGATGAGGCTGGCGCAATACGCCCAGCGCCTGCCTCCCCGCCGCCGCCGCGGCGGGCGCCGATCATATCATGGAGCTCCTTGTCTCTGCTCTGCCACCGCTCCGCCCACTGCTGCTTCACCGCTGCCTCTTTTCACACGCACGACACACACAGTCACACACCCCTGCCCTGCCCTGCCCTGCCCTGCCCTGCCCTGCCCTGACCCCTGCCCTGCCCTGCCCTGACCCCTGCCCTGACCCCTGCCCTGCCCTGACCCCTGCCCTGCCCTGACCCCTGGCCTGCCCTGACCCCTGGCCTGCCCTGCCCTGCCCTGCCCTGCCCTGCCCTGCCCTGCCCTGCCCTGCCCTGCCCTGCCCTGCCCTGCCCTGCCCTGCCCTGCCCTGCCCTGCCCTGCCCCGCCCCAGGCCCTCATCCGTGACAACAAGCGCGAGTACGGGCGCATCCTGCTGGAGCTGTGGGTGAACCAGGTGCTGGACAGCCAGTCCACGGCCAACAACCCGCTGGGGGGCAGCGGCGGCGGCGGGCTGGGAGGTGAGGTGCTGTGTGTGTGGGGGGGGGGGGGGCTGGAGGGGGCTGGAGGGGGCGGGGGGTAGTTCATTCCAGAACCAAAATAAAACGACCAAGGGAACCCGAATCGGGGGGGGGGAGGCAGCGGCGGGGTGAGGTGCGCGGCCAGCGGCGGCGGGCTAGGAGGGAAGGCGGGTAGGGCTGGGAGGTAAGGCGCGCGGGGGGGGGGTAGCCATCCATAGGATGGTGTTTAATGGTTGTGAAGGGGGGCTGGAAGCGGCGGCGGGGAGCTGGGATGTGCGGCAGGGGGACCGTGGGGGCGAGGGGCTTCGTTCAGTGCAGAGGCCAAAGCAGACCAAGCGAGTGAACCCTGGGGCCCAAAACCAGCGAGGGGAGAGGGTGCAGGGAAGGCAGTGTTGGGAGGGCTAAGGGCGTGAGGGGCCTGTGGACAGGGCTGAAAAAGGACGGCGGCGTGGGGCGTAGGGAGTGGCACGGATTGGGAGGAACGCAGCCCGAGGACCGGGACGCTGGTTGCGCCAAGTGTGCTCTGTGCTTAACGCCGCCGCCGCCACCGCCGCCCCATTGGCGCCGCACACAGACCCGCTCAAGATGGACGCAAGCGCGCTAAAGGTAAAGGCGGGGTAGGGGGTCGTTTCCAGCCCAATGCGGGGGCAACCGTGGCAGCATGGTGTGTGTGTGCGTATGTGTGTGTGCCAAAGCTTGAGGTGCCGGTGCCCCCGAGGGACAGCGGGAGCACACGGGGCGATTGACCCATGCCGACATACCGTAGCAGTGCGATCTACCGTATTTGGGGCGGAGAATAGCGGCGGGCCGGTGGGCTATTACTTGGATGAACCTAAGAGCTTAGGCAGGTCCCGCCTGCACTCACGCATGGGGCTCCCCACCCTAAAGGACGTCTGTTCCGCAACACCGGTCTGCGCCTAAATTTACATGCATGGGGCTCCCCCATCCCATCCCTGCGCCTTCTCCTCCTAACTCTAATGCGTGTAACCCCAAAACTCAGGGCCTGGCCAGCTACGGCCTGACGCGCGTGGAGCTGCTGGGCGCGGGCCTGTCCAACGAGGGCATCGACCGCCTGTACCGCTGCATGTACGTCTACACAGTGGGCTTCTTTGACGTCATGCAGGTGTGTATGGGGGGGGTAACCATCCATAGGGGGGGAGGGGCAGGGGGAGGGAGGGGGAGGGCGCGGGAGGCAGGGGAGCGCATTGGAGGGGGCTGGGGCTTGCTGAATGGTGAGTGGCCGAGAGGGTGTTGTGTGGGGGCCGTTTATTCCAGAAATTAAAGCGACCATTGCAACGGGGGAGGGGGGCCGGCAAGGGCTGGGATGGATGGGTTTGCGGCGGTGGTTGTGGCAGCTGGGGAGGCGGCAGCCGGGGAGGCGGCATGCGGTGCTGGGCGGAAGCGAGGGCGTGACGTCCCTGGGGGAGGGGGAAATCTTAACTTCGCTTGGCTTGCGTCTGTGATGGTCACAGTTGTAGGAGAGCGGCAGGGGTGCCTACCAAGATACGCCCCGCCACCCGCCTGGGCCCTCTCACCTGCACCCCCATTTGGGCATTGACATGAACTAACCCCCCCCCGTCCCCCCCCCCACCACCCCGTCCCCCCCCTACCACCCCGTCCCCCCCCCCCCACCACCCCGTCCCCCCCCCCTACCACCCCGACCGCCCCCCCTACCACCCCGTCTCCCCCCCCAGGACATCCTGTCGCACAACGACTTCAAGACTGAGATCCTGTCCAACGTGTGGAAGGGCTTCCTCACCATCGCGGAGAGCGCGCTGCAGGTGCGTGTGCCGCTGCGGGCGGGCGGGTGGGCCGCTGCGGGCGGACGGGTGGGCGGGTGGGCGGGCCGGGGCGCTATGAGGTGCACATGAGGTCTGATGAGTCCCTTGGGGCAGGAGCAGAGGAAGGGACGGGATGCATGAACGCTAATTAGCTAGACCTGCCAGGCCTGCCTATGCTGGTCCCCATTCTTCCCTCACCTCCCCGCTCCCTCATCACTGCCTCCACCTCCACCTCCCCCGCGCCCTCGCCTCACGTCCCCCACCTGGCTCCCCCTTAAGCCCCTCCCCCCACTCGCTCTCGGCCCCTGTCGCCCCATGCAGGTGTCATTCCGCTCCGACTACCTGAAGCTGTACCAGAGCCAGCAGGTGGCCATGGCGGAGCTGCTGTTCGCCAAGGAGCAGCTCAGCGAGGTGGGTGCGCGGGGGGAGGGGGGTAGTTCATTCCAGAAACCAGAAGCAAAATGACAAGGAGAACCCGAACCAACCCGGGGGAGGGGGGGATGTAAATACCAGCCCAGTCTAAGGGGGAAGGGGCAGGGAGGGAGGGGGAGAGGGAGGGAGGAATGAGGGGGAGCGAGCGGGGAGCGGGGATCGGGTGGGAGAGGGTGGAGATGCTGCGAGGGAACGAGGGGGCAAGTGATGTGCTGGGCAGGGAAGGTAATGGGATAGGATAGACCAGTCCAGCGGCAGACCGCCTGCCGGCCCGACACACTCGCCTCCCCTCCCCCCATTGCAGCACCCCCCCCCCCAAATGGTTGCAATGGTCGCTTTGGTGTCTGGAAACCCTCTAATCCCCCATCCTTGCAATCCCCATTGCACCACCACCACCACCTAATGGTTTATTTGGGCTGGTATTCACAACAACAACCACCCCTTCGCTACATGTCCTTGCAACCCCCCTGCACCCACCCACCCGCGCACACACACAGGCGCGGCAGGACAGCGTGAACACGGAGAAGGCCGTGGCGTGGCTGACCAACGCGCACGCCGAGGAGCGGGCGGCGCGGCAGGCGCTCAAGAGCCAGCTACAGGAGCTGCAGGGCGTGCTGGAGCGGGAGCGGCAGGCGCACACGGCGGCCGTGACCAAATACGTGGCGGAGGTGGAGGAGAGGTGCGGGGGTTCGCGCGCGGTGTATGCGGGTGTGTGTGTGTGGTTGTACCAGCCCAAACTAAACCAAACCCAATGCATAAGAGGGAGGTTATTTCCTTCCAGGAACCAAAGTTAACCCACCAAGGGAGCCCGAACCTCAAAAGGGGGGCCGGCGAGGGCGAGAGAGGGAGGCAGAGAGGGGGCCGGGTGCGAGGTGCATGTCGTCGAGACCTGCCCAAGTTGAAACGAACTCAATCCAAAAAAAGGAAAGGGCCGTGAGCGGCTTGTGATTGCAGTTGATGGTCGTCAGAATAAGCGTGACGGTCCGAGGCGCGCACCCGAGCTCACGCGCTCTTCTAGCATTACCTCCGTCCCGCCCCTGCCCCTGCCCTCCGTCCTTTGCTCACCATCCTCCCAACCCCCTGCCCCCTGCTGGCTGATCCGGGTTCTCCTGGTCGTCTCGCTTCTGGTATCTGGGAATGAACCACCCCACCCACCCACCCACCCCTCCCCTTCCCCTCTCCCCGGTAACGGCACGACTACTGTACCCGTGTACCTGACTGCACCTTCTCCTTCTAACTCTAATGCACGCAACCCCACGCCCTCCCTCCTCCCCCCTCCACGCCCTCCCCCCCCCTCCAGGGTGCGGCTGCAGGCGCAGCTGGGGGAAGCCACGGCCCAGCTGTCGGCCGCCGCCGTGGCGCAGGTGGACCTGATCGTGCAGCGCGACACCCTGACGGAGCAGCTGGCGGCGGCGGAGGCGCGGGCGGGGGCGCTGGCGGAGCACGTGCGCGAGGTGTACGAGGCGCTGGCCATGGACACGGCGCTGAGGGTACGGCGGGGGGGTTGGTTGGTGCAGCGGTCTTGGTGATGACAGGAGTGAGTGACAGGAGCAGCACGCCAGGAACTCATACCGATGACCGTCGGTGTTGTCGCGCCGACCAGCTCCACAGTAGCCCGTTTGCTGATGCCTAAACCTAAAGAATGCGTATATTTTCGAGTAGCGCGTGTGCGCGTAGAAGCTATTGTAGTGTGAAGTTGTGGAAAGCCTTAGCCGTCGGACGCGCGCGCGCTCTGGATACCGCGAGTATGACGCTGCTGACCTTTCCTAAGCCCGAGCTGACTCACCTACGCGCACGAGCGCGCGGGCGCCACGCGTGAGCGGCGCCGTTTATGCGGGGGGGGGGGGGGAGGGGGTTACTGGTAAACAGTCCCGGTGAGGAGGGGGGAGGGAGGAGGGGGGAGGGAGGAGGGCGTGGGTTGTGGTTACCAGCCCAAACTAAACCAATCTAAAGGAAGCGGGGTAAAGCAATGCAGTCAAGGCGATACAACAAAATACTCGGGGGGGGATAGCCATCCATAGGATGGTGTTAATAGGGGGGGGCAGCCATCCATAGGATGGTGTGTATCAAACTTTTGTGAAGTGCCGATGTCCAGAGGGACAGCGGGTACATTACCGGGGAGGAGGGGAGGAGGGGAGGCGGGGAGGAGGGGAAAATGGTGAGGGGAAGGGGGGTGGGGAAGGGAAAGGGAAGGGGGAGGGAGGGAAGGAAGGGGGCGTGCTGAGGGTGAGGGGTCTTGGTGGGTCAGGGTGGCTGGGTGGCTGGGCTGACGTGTGGGGTGGCGATACCGAGGGGCGAGGGCCCAGGCATGTAAGGAAGGAAGGGCGAGGGGGCGATACCGGGGCGATTTCTGGGCCACCGGAATTTAGCTTTCAATATATGTAAGGAAATATGTGTCAGGGAAAAAGGGCTCAGCCCTCCACTGTCTGAGGCCGAACGTCCTCATCGCCCGGACATAGCCGGGGTCGGTTTGAACAGGCACCAAGCCAGGGGTGAAAAGGAAAGGGAGATGGGGCCAGATACACCGAGTAGAGACGTTCTCTGGTCGCCCCTACCTAGTTTATCTCTTGTGACTTGCCTGTGCCTGTTTCCGCCTGTCCCTGTGCCTTGCGTGTCCCTGTTGCTGCCCTGCAGCCCAATAAGGGCATGTCGGACCAGCTGGAGGAGCTGCTGGCGGCGGCGCGGCAGGCGGAGGAGGCGGCGGCGGCGGCGGAGGCAGCCGCCAGGGCCGCCGCGGCGGCCGCCGCCGCGGCAGAGGGCGCCGCCGCCTCCGATGCCGCCTCCGACGCCGAACATGACGCAGGGAGCCACCCGGGCTCGCGGCCGCCCTCCCACCGCTCCGGTGTGGGGCGGATATCCAGCGAGGGCTTGGCGCCGCCGGAGGCGGCGGCCGCCGCCGCCGGTACCGCCGCCTCCGGCGGCGCCGCCGCCACCGCCGCGGCGGGCCAGCCGCCGCCGCGGGCGCCGCTGCCGCGGCTGGAGCCGGGGGCTCGCGCCGAGGCGACGCTGCTGTATGCGGACCTGGTGGGCGACCTCACGAGGCAGCTGTACCAGAAATGGAGGGACCAGGTGCGTGGTTTGTGGCTGGGAAGGGGGGAGGAAGGGCTTTGGGAGGTACGTGGCGTACGTGCGTGTGTGTGTGTGTACGTGCGTGTGTGCACTGCGTGTGCCGTATGGGTCGTGATGCAAAACAAGCGGTCCAGGCGGTGCGGTGCACACACACATGGCCCTCGCCGCATGGACGGCTGCCGGGGTGTCCTTGCCGGCGCCCTGACGTCGGCTGCGCCTGCCACGTGGACGCCACCTGTCACTCTCCCCCGGCCCCATCTCCGCTGTGCGTCCCACACCCAGCCTCAACCTCCCTCCTCCGCGAGCCCCCCCCCTTCTGTCTGTCTACATCTCCCTCGTCATTAATTGGACATGCATGGCACCAACCCCCCCCCCCCCCCCAATTTGGGTAAACTGGAATGAAGTGCCCCCCCTCCGCCCTCCACCCCGGCCCCCCCGGACCCCCCCCCCCCCACCAGACCGACCTGGCCGCCGCCAACGCCCGGCAGCTGTACGAGGCGCGCGACGTCGTCCGCAGCGTCAAGCTCCAGGAGCACGAGCTGCAGGTGCGCGCGTGCGCGCGCGTGCTAGGAAACACGGGATAGGGGAAAACGCAGACGGTGTATGCAAATGCTTGCAAATGCGCGCGTGTGTGTATGTATGCGTGTGTGTGGGGGGGGTGGCGGGTAGCCATCCATGGGATGGTATGGGGTGGTGGTGGTGGTGGTGAGAGATACCAGCCCAAAGTAAATTGAACTCAATGGGGGAAAGGGGGGCATTGTGAGGGGGGGGCACTGTGTGAAGGGGGCGCGTGGTCGGCTAGATGCCTCGACAGCCCCGACAACTCATTCTCTGCACTCCACCAGCTGCAAGCATTGCTGTCTGTCTGCCAGTCATGCGATAACACCGCCGCCGCCACCGCCGCCGCCGCCGCCGCCGCCACAACCCACAACCCACCTGCAGACGGAGCTGGACCGCACGCGCACCACCGCGGCGGCGCTGCAGCGCTCCCTGAAGCGCAGCGAGGAGGACGCGGCGGCCGCGCACGCGGAAGTGTCACGGCTGCAGGCGGAGCTGGAGGCGCTCATGGAGTGAGTGTGTATGTGCGTGTGCGTGTGCGTGCGCGTGTGTGTGTGTGTGAAGGGATGTTGATGCCAGAGACCAGAAGCGAGACGACCAAGAGAACCTCGGGGCGGGGGGTAACTGGTAAACAGTGCAAGTGAGAAACAAAATGTGTATATGTGGTAAGAGTGTGTGTGTGGGTAGGAATGTGGGGGGTGGGGCGGGGAGCGGAGGAAGAGGCAGCGAGGGACGGAGGCGGAGGGGCTGTGGGGAAGCGAGGTCGTGGCGGCGGCGGCGGTGCTGGCAGGGTGCAGGTTGGGAAGGAGCAGCAATTGGGGGTTTTGTGGTTACCAGCCCAAACTAAACCAATCTAAAGCAAGCGGAGTTTAGCAATGCTGTCAAGGCGACACAACAAAACACTCGTTAGGTTGAAACCGTCGCAGAAGACGGGTAGTTCAATCCAGAAACCACAGCAAACCCGGGAGTGAGGCAGGACAGATGCGCCCGACTGGCTGGCTGGCATGCCAGTCCTGACTTTGATTCAATCCGCCTTATCCCTACCCCACCGCACCCCACCCAACGCCACCCCATCCCCCACACCCCCGCCCCCCGCCCCCAGGCTCAAGACGGAGGCGGACCGGCAGATCACACAGCTGACCGACAGCCTGGCCACCACCACGGACAACCTGCAGCGCACTCAGGTGGGCCAGGGTCAGGGTCAGGGTCAGGGTCAGGGTCGGAGTGGGCGTGGCGGCGGCAACGTCACAACGGATTTTGATCCGCCATCGTACGCGCCACCACCCCGGCTCGTGCAGGCCTCGTGCACGCGCTGCACACACGTGCACCTCGTTTCTGTTTCGTGTCCCCACCTGCTATGCCTACTGCTGTGAACGCCGTGCTGCCGCTCCTTCCTGCTGCCTGCGAGTCTGCTGACCATCCCAACCCCAAAACCCACTCCCCACTCTCCTCCTTACCCCCCAATGCGTGTAATCCCAATGCCGTCCCGCCCAACCCCCATTCCCGCCCTCCCTCCCTCCCACCCGCCCTCCCCCTCCCGCTCCCCCTCCCCACCGCCACCCCCGCACCCCCATTAATTTAACATGCATGGAACCCCCCCCCCTGTGCTGCTCCTGTCACTCACTCCTGTCATCACCAAGACCGCTGCACCAACCAACCCCCCGCACCCCCCAGGTGGAGCGCAACACGCTGGCGGACGCCTCGGGGCTGCTGCAGAGCGACCTGGACAGCCGCGACAGCACCATCGCGGCGCTGCGGGCGCGGCTGGCGACAGAGGGCGAGACGCTGGCGGAGATCAGCCGCAGCATGGTGGTGTTCGCAAAGGCGGCGGCGGCGCAGGTGGGCGGGGGGAAGCGGGAGGGGGGGGTGGGGAGGGGGGGAGAGGGAGGGGGGAGGGGGGGGAGAGGGAGGGGGGAGGGGGGGGGAGCGGGAGGGGGAGTGGGGGAGAGGGAGCGGGAGGGGGAGCGGGAGGAGAAGCGGGGGGCGTGAGCAGGGGCGTGAGCGTGAGCGTGAACAGGGAAGCGGGGGCGGGAGCGCGGGAGCGGGGGCGTGAGCGTGAGCGTGAACAGGGAAGCGGGGGCGGGAGTGCGGGAGCGCGGGATTTGGGGGCTGGGAGTGGGGACGGGGGAGCGGGGGCGGGGGAGCGGGAGTGGGGGGCTGGGAGCGGGAGCGCGGGAGTGGGGGGCGGGAGCCGGGGGCTGGGAGCGGGAGCGGGAGCGGAAGGGGGGCCCGGATTGAGTGGGGTGGGGTGGAGTATATCGAGGGTTTGGACGGTGATGGTTGGGACGGTGCTTCCCCTCCAAAGAGCCGTGGGTTTGGGGGCTGAGGATGCCGGCGGGACAGCCGTGGGCGGCGGGGTCTGGGAGGAGAGCAGGCGCGGGCACGCGAGCGGGGCCAGGGGTGTGCCGGGTCAGGCCAGTGAGGGATCAGCCAGGGGGTGGGGCCGCGGGCCGCCCGGCCGCCTCGTTGCGGCCCGGCCACCACCTTCCACCTCGCACCTCGTACCTCGCTAAACCCCTTGCAACCCACCCCCCTTTGGCGCCACCCCGCAGGACATTGCCCGCGGCTTCTACAAGCAGCGCTTTCAGGAGGCCTCCAAGCGAGCGGGTGACCTGCAGTGGAGCATCTTCAGGGCGGAGCGGCAGGTGCGTGGGGCGGTGTGGGCGGGGCGGTGTGGGGCGGCAGTGCGTGCTTGCGTGAGGATTCCCACCCTGGGGCGTGCGGTGTTGTGTATGTGTGTGGTGTGTGAGAACGGGCGGGCCAGAGAGAGAACGAGAGGTGTCTGAGGTGTGAGAGCCCAGAGCGCGCGAGGAGTGCGCACGGATGCGCAGCCACGCACAAGCCACTCCAATCTCTTTCCTTTTACGTTTAGTCCAGTTGTCACCTCGTCGCCGACGTCGCCGCCCTGCGCAAACTCCTTGCAAACAACTGAACGCAACTCACACGCACACACTCTCTCTCTTTCTCTCACAAACACACGCACAAGTCTTTCATTTGTTCACTCCCTTGTGCACCCTTTAACACACACGCTCAACGCCCACTGCCTACGTGCTACCCTGCGCTACATATCCTTGCAACCCACCCACCCCTCGTCATTAAATACACATGCATGGCAACCCCTCCCCAGATCCGCACGCTGGAGGCCAAAATCGAGCACAAGAACGGCGAGGTGTCGACCTTGGCCGCCGCCACGGAGCAGGCCAAGGCGGCGGCGGAGCTGGCGCAGCAGACGCTGGCGGGCGCGTTGCTGGATATCGAGAACAAGAAGGCGCTGGTGAGTGGCAGGAGGGGGGGTGCAGGGCAGGATGGAGGCGGGCGGAGGGGAGATGGAGGCAGGGGGATAGGGGTGGGGAAGGGGCCAGGAAGGGGCAGGAAGGGCGCAGATTGGAAGCAGACACCCCATGGCTTGCGCTAGTGCCCACCGCGCCCTCTGCGCTCTGCAGCCCCGTCCCCATCCTCGGCGCCTACGCAAGCACAACCGCGAATATAAACATTTCCCTCTCTCCATCCCTCCAATTCCTCTTTGCTCCCTCTTTCCTCCCGCTCGCCAGATCGCCTCCCTGGAGCGCGCGCTGATCTCGGCCCAGGAGGAGGGCTCCCGGCTGCGGCAGGACCTGGTCGACACGGTGCAGCGGGCGGAGGAGGCGGAGCGGGAGCTGGAGTGAGTGGGGGTGGGGCAGGCGGGGTGGGGTGGGGTGGGGTGCCGTGGGGCAGGCGGCTGGGGTGGGGCGAGGGGCAGCAGCGGCAGTGGCAGCATGTTTAGTATAGCAGCACGGTGGGAGCGTGCTCGGTGGGCTGGGCGGACGCACGGGCGGCGCGCGCTGTTGCGTGATGTGGCGACTGATCACTTCAATGTCACCGTATTCGTACTTTTGCATACCGTCTGCATACCATCACCTTATTTAACGCGCACCGCCACCACCTCACCATCACCGCCGCTGCCGCGCTTCCCCTGTCTACACACACACACACACACACACACACACACACACACACACACACACACACACACACACACACACACACACACACACACACGCGGGGATTCCTCTCCGTTTCCGTTTACCAACACACACACACACACACACTCATACACACACATTGTCCTATGTCTGCTGTTCTCTCCCTTGTGATCTCTAACACACACACGCACACACACACTGCCATGGCAGGGAGGCTCGCGAGGAGATCCAGCGCCAGGTGGAGGCCATGGAGGCGCTGGAGGGGCGCATCGCGGCTGCGAGCGAGGAGCGCGGCCGCCTGCTCAAACAGATTGAGCGGCTGGTGGGCGAGAAGGCCGAGGTGGAGAAGATGGTGGGTGCGTCAGTGCGTGCGTGTGTGCTTGGGAGGTGGGGGAGTTCATTCCAATGCCCAAATCGACCAGGGGAGGGGGAGAGTGGAGGTACGGTGCGCTGCAGTGGCCAAGAGCGAGTGTGAAAGCAGGACAAGCGCGGTCTGAAAAGCGCGCAGCCCCCCTGCAGTGCTACTCCTCTTGAAGCACCAGGCAGCTGAGCTGCCAACACTGGCACTTTTCTCAGCTGCGGCTCCTGCTCACCAACACCACCAACAACAACAACACTCCCCACAATGACACCAATCACAGGCCAAGCAGCAGCGCGAGACGATGCAGACCGAGATCAGCAAGCGCGGCTCCGAGATCGCCAGCTTGCGGTCCGAGGTCGAGTCCGTCAACCTGAAAATGGAGGTAATGCGTGGGCGGCATCGGTCACTAGGCCACCATCCTTCCTAGGCACGTCTGTCACCCGCTCCCCCGCCCGTCGTCGTCTCGCTTCTGGTTTCTGGAATTAACTAACCCCCCTCCCGCCCTCGCCTCGACTGTTTACCAGTAACCCCCTCGCCTCTCTGCCCACACACACACGCGCGCGCGCGCCACCACAGGCGCTCAAGAGCGACATGGGCCAGGCGGGCGAGCTGCTGGAACGCAAGCGCGAGAAGAAGAAGAAGTGGAAGGTGGGGGGGGGGGGGTAGCCATCCATAGATGGTGTCTAATCAACAATGAAGTGCCGGTGGGGGGGGGGCGCTGGCGATGTACAGGGGGGCAGGGCGTCCACACGGCAAAAGCAAAGCGGATGTCTCCCTTCATAAGCTTTGCTCCTCAACCCGCCCTTCGCCATTGCCCCTCTGACATGGGCCCCCCTTCTCACATGCTCTAGCTCTCACTCCACCCTCCTCATGAAGCTCCTCGGCCTCCACTCCCGCATTTCCTGTCTCGCTCCTTCCCCAACTCCCGCCATCCCACACTACCCTGTCTACAAACTCACTCCTTCACCCGCCGTGCCTGGAACCCAATTCCACTCCCCTCACACCATCCATGGCTGCCTAACCCCACCCCACCCCTCAACCACCCCCCCTTCCTGTCCCTCCCTCTCCTCTCCCTCTCCCTCACCCTCTCAGGCAACCAGCGCGCTGGCGGCGCAGGAGGTGGCGGCGCTCAAGGCGGCACTGGACGAGCGCGATGGCTGCGTGGCGGAGCTGACGGCGCGGCTGGAGCCGATTGAGCTGGACGTGGCGCTGCTGATGGCGGACCGCGGGCGGGACGCGGCGGCGGTGCAGGCGCCGGAGGAGGAGGGGGAGGGGGAGGAGGCGGGGGACGACACGGCGGCGGCGGGGCGCGGCGACCAGGTGGGGTTGGGGATGGGGATGGGGATGGGGATGGGGATGGGGTTGGGGTTGGGGTTGGGGATGGGGATGGGGATGGGTGGGGAGGCGGGCAGCATGAGTTGTCAAATGTCTGTGGCCGCGTGTGGCTGAAGAACCTGCCCTGATGATGCCGCTTGCTGCTGCTGCTGAGGCCTCTCCGATGCTGTTGCTGCTGCTGCTGTTCGCCCAACAGACGCCCGGCGACATGAGCGCGGTGCAGCGGCAGTGGGACGACCTGTCCCGGGCCGCACTGGAACTGCAGTCAAAGTGGGTTTGTTTTGGGTTGTCGCGCACAGATCGCTTGGGATGCGCCCCCCCCCGGCCTTACGACACCTATGGCCACGTACTGCAGTGCATTTTGGCACCGACATGCATGGCAAGGGGGGCTTCCGCAATGGTGGCTCTGATGCCGCTTGCGCGCGTGCCTGTGTGCACGCCCGTGGCTGACCGCCGCCGATGCTGTTGTGTGTGTGTCAGAAAACGAAACGAATTGCCCTTGTTGCGTGTGTGCGTGTGTGTGTGTGTGTGTGTGTGGAGGGGGGGGTAGTTCATTCCAGATACCACAAGCGAAACGACCCAGAGAACCCGAACCAGCCAGCCCAACCCAAAGCGCGGAGGTGGTGTGGCCTTAACCTGTGGGTCTCGGGCGCCCTTCAGCCTTGAATCTTCAGTCTTGTTGCCGGTGTTGCCGGTAGTCATGTATAGCACCCAGGCTCGCGCGGGGGGGGGGGTTGGTTGGTGCAGCGGTCTTGGTGATGACAGGAGGGGGGGTTGTGGTTACCAGCCCAAACTAAACCAAACCCAATGCATAAGAGCGAGGAGGTGAGCGTGGCCTAATATGGGAGGAGGAGGAGGAGGAGGAGAAAAAACTCGCAAACATTCCCACCATGGATGGTGTTTAATTAATAATGAAGTGCCGGGGGCGGGGTAAAGTTCATTCCAGAAACCAAAGCGGCCATTTGGGGTGTTGCCACTGCAGGCTGGAGGCGCAGCAGCGCGCGGTGGAGGCGGCCCGGCGCGAGTACGAGACGGCGCGTGCGTCCTTTTACGAGGCGCCCACCGAGGAGGGGCGCAAGAACTTGCTGCTGGGCATCGAGGTGGGTGGGCGGGCGGGCGGGCGGGCGGGCTGGGGAGGCGCTCGCAGCGCCTTGGACCGTGCGAGCGCCGACATCATCGCCACCACCCAAACATCCGCACCCACCTGCTCACCGCGCCTGTGTGGCCTTCCCACCCTCTCCTCCGTCATTAATTTAGCATGCATGGAACCCCCTCCGCCCCGCCCCGCCCCGCCCCGCGCCCACCACCTCAGGCGGTGCTGGCCAAGCTGCGTGTGGAGCGCAAGGACACGGAGATGGAGCTGGCGGCGCTGCGGGAGCGGCAGGCCGACCTGCGCGGCGCGCTGCAGGCGCACGAGAACGCCGCCTTCAAGCGCCGCCTGGCCGTGGTGGCGCGGCGCACCGGCAAGGTCAGAGGATTTAGGGGGAGGGGGCGCGTGCGTGCGTGCGTGCGTGCGTGCTTGCGTGCGTGTACACACGGGGTTCACGCAGCTACGGACAAGCACGGGCCCGGCTGTCTGACCGCCAGCTTCTGGCTGCTCTGGTTGTTCACGCGCCGCCGCCGGTGCTGTGTCCTTGCCATGCCGCCGCCGTTGCCCCGACCGCCACCCGTCTGATCTGTACGTCCCCACGTGTGCGCTGCCCCACGCGTGTGTGCTCGCAGACCGAGTTCACGCTGCAGCACGAGCTCAGTCGACGGCTGGACGAGTCCAAGGAGCGCGAGTCCAAGCTGGCTGGGACGCTGGAGTCGCAGTCGCTTGCAGCCATCACCGCGCAATCGCGGGCGGCCAAGCTGGAGAGCGATTTCGTGCGCACCGAGGCCGAGATGCGAGAGCTGGCAGACAAGTGGGTAGTGAAATTATTGAGGCATGGAGGGAGGGACGAGGAAACGCATAGTCGCGGGAGCCTCGGCGTCGCAGCCACAGCTGTTCGATGTGCTGTTTGTGTGTGCCGAAATGCCGACCTGTCGCCTTCATCGCATGGCAGCTCACAGTAAATTTCCAATAATGTCTTTAACCTCTGCCCGGGACACAGGCTCAAGAAGACGCTGGAGTTCAAGGTGGAGCTGGAGCGGCAGCTGGCGCAATACAAGAACATGGTGGGCTTCCTTCAGTCCGAGGTGTCCAGCCTCAGTCGCGAGCGCGACGCGCTCAAAGCCAACCTGCAGGTGAGAGATATCCGCGCCTGGTCTCAATCGGGTGCCCGGTGCTGCCGGGAGGATACGGTAGCTAGACACGGACACGTTTGGCGCCTGCGTGCGTGTGCAGTTCAGCCTCCCCTCCTCCCCAAGTGGTGCGCACACCCCTCACTCTGCTGCGCCCCTGCTGCCGCTCTCTCACACGCTGCTCCCGCCTGCTCTTGCGCCCTGCTACTGCCGCTGCTGCCGCTGCTGCTGCTGCTGCTGCTGCCGTCATCAGGACGTGGACCAGCGCATAGAGCGCCTCACCAGCGACGTGGTGGAGGCGCAGTCGGCCGTGGGCACCACCGCCAGGCGCCTGGAGGCCAAGTGAGAGTGCATAGCGCAGCTGTTGGATGGCCTGTTGTTGCTGTTGTGTGCGGGCGGGCGGGTGGGACTGCCGTAAGCAATGCTAGAGCTGGTGGTCCTGATGGCGTCTGGGCTCACGTCATGGCTTGGAGGGCTCTGCGGCGGGGCAGCTTGCTTTGCACCTCCTCCAGCTTACGCGTTACGTGCTCTCGGTTGCACGTCCTTTTCTGCACCGCATCCCCTAACACACGACTGCCACTGCGGCTGCTGTCTGCCGTGCGGCCCCATCCCACCCCGCGCACGCCTGCCTGCCTGCCTGCCTGCCTGCCTGCCTGCCTGCCTGCCTGCCTGCCTGCCTGCCTGCCTGCCTGCCTGCCTGCCTGCCTGCCTGCCTGCCTGCCTGCCTGCCCACAGGTACGAGGCGGAGAAGCGCGAGGCGGTGGCGGCGGCGGTGGAGAAGCAGCGGCACCTGGAGGCGCTGCTGGCGCAGAGCCATGCGCGGATCAAGGTGGGTGGGTGGGCTGCTGGCTGGGTCGGGCGGGGCGGCAGGGGGCGCAGGAGGCGGGGCGCAAGGGGCGGGGCGGGGGGTAATTCGTTCCAGAACCTGAGACGTACCAGATGGGTGGAACCCTTACCAACCAGGCTGTAGCTCGGAGGGTGGCGAGGCTGGCGCCGCGTACAAAACGCGCCCAAGCGCTCACAAGTATCCCTCTGTGTTTCTAGTCCTTTCCGCTCATTACCGTACTACCCACCCAAGCCGCCTAACCCCATCTTGCGCCCTCCGCATCCTCCCATCCCCGCGCCTCTCTCGCTCAGGAGCTGGAGGGGCTGACCGGCTCCGCCACGGCCTCGCTGCGCCGCTACCTGGCCGCCTCGCTGGACCGTCTGGAGCGGTCACTGCCGCCGCGCTTCATCTGGCACATCAGTCGCCCCGACGACGTGCGGGAGGCCATCGTGGCGTGCGGCGGCGAGCTGGCGCAAGGCGACGACCCGGACGGCAGCCCGAGGCTGGGCACGCCCGCCGGCGGCGGCGGCGGCGGTGGCGCGAGCGGGCCGAGCTCGCCGGGGCCCAGTGGGCTGCAGACGCCCGGCACGGGGCAGCAGCAGCAGCAGCAGCAGGTGGTGGTGGCGGGCGCGGCGGCGGCGGTGTCTGGGCTGCCGTCGCTGGTGCATGCCATGGAGGGCGTGCCCTTCAGCACCAACTTTGACTTCCAGGTGTGGGAAGTCGGCGGTCAGGGGTCTGCGCCGGGAGGCCTGGGAAGTGGAGCGGTGCCTGATTGGAGGCCGGGACCGGCCGGGCCGGGCCGAGAGAGACAGTTGTCTTCCGTGCTGTTGGGGCCCTTGCTGCGCCGCAGCAAAGCACGTGCCCCGCTTGCATTCGCTTATGTCATTGTCGCCATGCAATCATGTGTACTATTGTCTAATGCCACTCCCGCGCTCGCCCCCGCCTCCCCTCCGGCAGGCCGACACGGTGCTGCGCTGGATGGCTGGCAGCTGGTCGTTCGACGTGACGCTGGTGACAATCAGCCAGCTGTATGTGGAGAAGCTGCAGGCGGACATACACGCGGTGAGCCGACCGACCGCCCCACCGCCTGCCCGGCTGCCTGCCCGACCGCATGTTGGGGAGGGGGTAGTTTATTCCAGAAACCAAAGTGGCCATGGCAACCCAAAAACCCGGGGGACAGACAGACATACACAGCGGGACAGCGTGTCTGTGAACACGTAGGACTGCTTGGTGTAAGATGTAGCGAGTGAGGAAGGCAGCGCATGTCTGTCCATCCACCACTTGCCCCCAACCCACCGCAAAATCCATCCGACCCTTCCCATCCCACCAACCCCACATCATCATCCGAACCCAAAACCTCAACCCCCATCCTGATGCCCCCCGCCCCTGCTACTGCTGCTACTGCCCCCGCCCCCGCCCCTGCTACTGCTGCTACCCCGCCCCTGCTGCTCCTGCCGCTGCTGCTGCAGGAGGAGGGCCTGCTGGGCGGCGTGGCGGGCCCGCGGCAGCCGCTGGAGGCGGCCATGTACGACTTCTTCACCAACCGCTACGGCTGCCGGCAGGCGACGGAGCTGCACCTGGCCGCGTTCCTGGGGGCGGTGCGCCGCTTCCGGAGCCAGCACCCCAAGGTGGTTAGCGCGTTAGCTGCGTGTGTGTGTGTGTGTGTGTGGTGGGGTTGGATGGACGTCTGTAGGAGGGCGACACGCTTTTGACGTGTTGTTTGGTCGCGCTCTGGTTGCCTCTCACGGTGGTAGGCCACACGATGTGTCCCGCTGCTGCTGATGCTGCTGATGCTGCGGCGGCGGCCTGCAGGTGCGCACCTTTGCTCGGCTGCTGGGTCTGCCCGAGCCGCCGCCGCCGCCGGGCGCGGCCGATGACCCGCTCACGCGCGGCCCGCTGCCGCCCGCAGCCTTGGAGTTCTACCTCACACTCGTCAACAGGTGCGCCGTGCAGCCAACCTGCAGCCAACCTGCACCCCGCTCCTGCGCTTGCCACTACTTGCCAGCGCACACCCGCGCCAGCCAGGGCACCTTACCCAACCCGCTTTAAACCGCACAGGCGCTTGCTAACGCCTAACACCTCGCCCACGTCACCAAGACCAATCCCATCTCCATTCTGACCTCATTCACAACCCACACCACCACTAACCCAGGGTGCACGCGCGCGCCGGGCCGCTCATCGCGGAGGCGGCCGAGGGCTTCTCCCTGGTCAAGGCCAAGGTGCTGACGCGCCTGGCCCGCGAGTTCCTGCGCGGCTCCTTCGCCACCACCCGCGACGACGTGGCCGCCACGCCCGACTACGTGCGGCACATGGTGCGTGCGTGCGTAGGGGTGTGCGTGCGTAGGGGTGTGCGTGCGTAGGGGTGTGCGTGTGTAGGGGTGTGTAGGGGTGTGCAGGGGTGTGCGTGTGTAGGGTTGCGCGTGTGTAGGGGTGTGCGTGTGTTAGAGATCACAAGGGAGAGTGTCTTGCTGCGTGTGTGTGTGTGTGTGTGTGTGTGTGTGTTGCTGCGCGCGTGTGTGTGTGTGTGTGTGTTTGTGTGTGTGTGTGTGTGTGTGTGTGTCTGTGTGTAACAACGGGTTTACAGGCGGCCTGACGAGTCTCGTGAGCGAGTACTCGGGACAGCCAGCGACAGCGAGGCATTTAGGCCGCACGCTGCCGCTATCACGCGTCTCCCCTGCCCAGAGCGCAGCCAAGCTCTGGAGTCCACCGGGGGGACGCTCCAACCAACCTGGACCACCGGACCACACCATGTGTGTGTGTGTGTGTGTGTGTTTTTGATGCGCTAGGAAAGCACAAGGAGAGGAAGGGTCGGGTGTGTGATGCGTGTGTGTGCTGTGTGTGTGTGTGTGTGTGTAACAACGGGTTTACAGGCGGCCTGACGAGTCTCGTGAGCGAGTACTCGGGACAGCCATGTGTGTGATGCGGTGGCCTGTGTTGGATGTGGCACGCGTGGTGCCGGCCAAACCTAAACTCTTGCCACATGGCCTTCCTCACACGCCTGTGGGTCCTCCTCCTCCTCCTCCTCCTTCTCCTCCTCCTCCTCCTCACACCCCCCATGCTGCCATGCATTGGGTTTGGTTTAGTTTGGGCTGGTAACCACAACCCCCACACCCCACACACACATCCCACGACCTCCCCCAGGCGCTGAACGATGAGGAGAAGTCCATCGACCTGGAGCTGGCGCTGGAGGCCATCCTGCGCGCCTTCGTGGCGCAGTACCGCGAGGACTTCGACGCGCTGTGTGCCATCTTTAGGTAGGCGCGTGTGTGGGTGGTGGCGGTGGTGATGGTGGTGGTGGTGTGTGTGTGTGTGGGGGGGCGGGGTTGCGGTTACCAGCCCAAACTAAATCAGACCCAGCAAAACAGCTGGGGGAAGCGAGGCTGAAATGGAGCCGGGGTGGAGCTGGCGGCGGGGGTGTGTGTGTGTTGGAGAAGGGTGAGCGGGTTCTCACAAGTCCTTGTCTTTGATTCGCGTCACCTCCACCCCACCAAACCCCAACCCCACCACGAACCCGCACCACCGACCACCACCAAACCCAAAACCGGAAAACCCCCACCACCACCCCAACCCCGCAATGCGCGTAACCCCCGACCCCGCAGGGCCAACTTTGAGAACATGGGCCGCAAGCTGGTCACGCCCGACGACCTGGCCATGTTCCTGCGCACCCTCAACGCCGAGAAGGCCGGCGCGCTGTCGCCCGGCCGCATCCTGGGGCTGTACGTGGAGGCGGCGCGCGCGGCTGGACCCACCAGCGCCGAGCTGGGCAAACACCTGTGCCGCGTGGTGCTGGAGAGCGGTGAGAGCGCCAGTGGCAGCCGCAGGATTGGCAGCATGCAGGCTGGCATGAACGTTTGCATGCAGGCTTGCATGTTACTGCCGTATGCTTGTGTTGCTGCGAGTGAGCTGTGTTGGGCCTATGCCGGCCCCCTTTCGCCGCGCCCCTCGTGGCATCCGCTGCCACCGCCTTTTAGCCTCCACTGCCACCCGCCACCTGCAACCTCTCCTCTTACCCTCTTCCTCCTCTTCCCTCCTCTTCCCTCCTCTTCCCTCCTCCCTTAACTCTCAGGCTTCGTGGGCATCGCCACGCACGTGTCGCGGCACGAGCCCATTCGCGCGCTGCCGCCCTACGACGAGTTCGAGCTGCTGGAGGAGAGCTGGCGCCTCATGCGCGTGGCGGTGGAGCAGCAGGTGGCGGTCAGCAGGAGCCACCCCGAGGTGCGTGCGTGTGTGCGTGCGTGCGTGCGTGCGTGTGTGTGTGTGTGATCGTTTCAAACACAACGAAAGCGGGAGAACCCGACGCCACGGAGTTTCTTACCGGTACTTTACCATTTACCGTTAGGTTGTGCGTGCGTGTGTATGTGTGTGTGTGCGTGCGTGCGTGCGCGTGTGTGAGTGTGTATGCACGGTATATGTCGCCGTAATGAGTCGAAACGTTTGAGGTTCAACCGTGTACGCGCGCGCGTGTGTGGGTTTATTTGGGCAGGACGGGTGACACGGGCAGGCTACGTGTCGGGGGCCGGCACAGGTTTGGGGAAGCGCAAGCTGGCCAGGAGCGGCGGCGGCGCGAAGGTGCTGCACAGAGTGCGACACAGGTCCACGCGCGCACTGCGGCATCACATTGCGGTACACTTTGGCGGGCTGCGTCCCTCCGCTGACACCCCACCCCTTCTGTGTCGCATCATCTGTCTACATCTCCTTCTTCATTAATTTAACATGCATGGAACCCCTCACCTCCTTCACCCACCCACCCATCCGCAGAAGGTGAAGGCGGACCTGCCCAGCTATGTGGACCTGGCCCGGCGGGTGGACGAGCTGGTGGGCGGGCGCGAGGCCGCCGCGCCCGCCTGGGTGACCTACCGCCGCCTGCTCACCACATACGCCTCGCTGCGCCCGGTGCGTGCTTTCAGCGTACTATGTTAGGAAACACGGGACAGGGGAGACCGAGCATGCTGTGCGTGTGTGTGGGTTCGATTCCCAGCAGCTCGACCATTGTACAATTGGTGGGTGGGACGTGCAGCAGGGCAAGTGGGGGGGGGGGCATGGCAGTGCCGAAATGCCTAATGCCTACTTGTTTTGAGGCGGCAGGGCGCAGCTGTACGATGGTTGATGCCCCGGGCCCACCGCACCCGCTCTTGGTCGTTTCGCTTTTTGTTTCTGGAATGAACTACACACACACACACACACACACACACTTCCTCTCCTTGTGCTTTCCTAACACACACACACACACACACTGCACCACGCTGCCAACCTCCTCACCCACACCAGCCACCTCAAAACACCCGCCGCACCCACCACCCCCGTATCCATCACCGCCCCAGGTGGTGGAGGAGATTATGCCCTTTGACCCGCCCTCCGGCGACTTCGGGAGAGCCAAGAAGACGGCGGCGGCGGCGGCGGCGGACGGCGCGTCGAGGCAGGGCGGGCCACAGGGCGAGGGCGACGAGTGGGAGGAAAGCGGCTCGCCATCGCGCGACGTCTCGCCCATGGGTGAGCTGCAGGCGCCGCTGCGACACACACACACACACACACACACACACACACACACACACACACACACACTCACTCACTCACTCACTCACTCACTCACTCACTCACACACACACACACACACACACGCACACACTGGTCTTTGATTTGCTCTCCCTAACACACCAACCGCGTAGCTGCGCATGCGCTACCGCGGTCATGTGTGTCATTCGCAGCTCCATCGCTCGTTACTGGGTCCCTAGGTTCCGCCCATCCCAGGTCCCAGCTGCGCCTACCTCCGTGCCTGCTGTCCTTCCTGCCTGCTGCCCTTCCCGCTAGTCTTAGCCGCTTGCCACCCTCAAACGCACACACACTGACTTTTCTAACACACATGCCTATGTCTGCTGTCCTCTCCCTTGTGATCTCTAACACACACATGCCTCCGCCTGGCACAGGCCGGCGCTCCATGCGCTCCACGGTGGGGCACAAGAGCATGGGTGCGGCGCTGTCCCGCAGCGCCAGCAACCGCAGCCTGGGCGGCGACGGCGCGGCCTCGACCCTGTACGACCTCAGCGGTGCGAACGCCGCCGCGGCAGCAGCGGCGCAGCGCAAGGGCGGCAAGCTGCTGGCGCCTAAGAGTGAGCATGGGCAGGACAAGGGGTGGGAAGCGCATGGGGGGACAGGCTGCGCAGTGGTGCGTTGTGGCTGAACGAGCGAGCCGTGGGCTGGTACTGGTTAAACCAGCCGGGGGGGGTAGTTCTGCCAGAGACACACCCCATGTCCCAAATGGATAGAGCTTGACGAGAGCGTTCAGAATCTGCTTTCAGTGCTTCAATTAGGGTAGTAAATTGCAAAGATATGGGCCCCCAAACTTCACGGTCGGTCGTCGGTCCCTGGGGTCCTGGAGGTTTCGTCCATAGTGGCCCGGAAGGTTTCGTTTTTAGGCCGAAAACACCGTCAAACGCGTGCACAATCTTCATCATTGCAGTACAAGAGGTGCAAAGGGCCAGGGTAGTAGTTGGGAGGCGCCAGTAGCAAGGTTCGGGTGTGTCCCTGGGCCCTAATGTGGACATATGTCACGGTCGGCGCGTGTTACGCATCCCACAGCGCGTCGCCTTGAGCACTGCTCCCAACGCACAAACAAGGCACCAAGCGTGCATCTCACACCATATTGATGCATGCTTGGCAGTCCCCCGGTCATGGTGGCTTGCAGCACGGCCCTCTGGTCGCGAGTCGCGACGCTTTCACACCTGTAGTTTCCGACATTCGGCATCCCACTGCAAGTCACTTACAAACCTGTTTCCGACGCGCGCACAAGGCATCAACCGTCTATCTTACATAGATGGATGCATCTAGGGTATTCCACCGGTCATGGGTAGGTGCGGCACGGTACTGCTGGCCGGGACACTTTCCACACTAAACTTCCGTCCGCGTTGGCACAACACGCCACCTGATTGCACCCAGCGATGGGGCACCTCAAATAAGGGCATTGGCAATAACGCGGTCAGAATTGGTGGGGGGTTTGAGGGGTATATGACACGGTTTTGTACGGTGTGGGTCGCTCGGTCGGTCCGTGGGGGGGAGGTCCGGGAGTTTTGGGGACATGGGGTCGGGAGGTGTGTTCGTACCCCCCCCCCCCCCTGAACCAGCAGTAAGCCAGCTTAAAATAAACGCTCATTCTCCGCAACGTCGCTGACTTGGCTGGAATGCATTTCACCAACGTGTTGCCTCCTGGCAGGCGGTGCGCCCACGGAGCCCAACTCGCCCATGCCGCTGGGCCTGCGGAAGCCTGTGGGCATAGGCGGCGGCGACGATGGCGCGCACGAGCTCCTGAACGCGTCCGTTGTCAAACTGAAATTTGACGCGACGGGGGGGAGATGAGGCTAGCAATAACAGCGTAGATCAGTATACAACGAGGACGGGCTGCAAAAAGCTCTCTGGCTATCTAGTATGGAATGATGCGCGGGGTGTCTGGTGGTGGCGCTGCTGGTGACGCATTGATTGAATATCAGGATACCGGTATGAGGGTCGGACCAGGTGTAAATTTCTGTGGTTTACATCTCTTCGCGCCGCCTTGTACCGCGGGCTGCATTGCTAGCGCCGTAGACTATGTGCATGCATCACATGGTCACTTGCCGTCTAGGTTCGGTTGGTCATCATGTCAGGTGCACCTCAGCCCCATCCCGCCTCCTACGCCACAGAGCCTCGTCTAGTTCCATGACGTCCTCGGCACAGTCATCCAGTTAGAATCAATCAGGTCATGAAGTGTCATGAGAGTCATGTGCTATGGTATCCTTCCTGCATGTGCGCCGGCGCGCGCATCACGCTGCTACGACGTTTTAAGCCCAGATCGCTACCAACCTCCTGCCGCCGCCCAGCACCTCTTCTAGTGTTTACCAGCCACCTGGCCGATGGGCTCCTAGTCACGATTGCAAGACCATCCAAGCCGCCTAAAATTTTTATCGACAACTAGTCACTAGTTTCCGTCTCGCTAACGCAACGATGCTTGGGTCTCCGGGTAAAGTCAACCCGCAACAGTGTCATCCACCTTGCTCCAGGTGCGCGCGATCCTCTATGGATGAGCCTCCCATACAGACCGCCGCGCACGCAACGCCCCCACTCGCTCTCTATACACGCTGCGCTCTATGCTGACAACGACGACGCCTGGGCCGCGCCGCCGAGCAGCTCCCCACGTGCAAGGCAGCCGCCGTCACCGTGACAGGAGGCGTGCAGCCAGGGCGCGGTGCAGCCGCTCAGCAGCACCCAGGGCCCAGAAGGCGCGGGTTCTACCGCCCCCCAGGCGCTGCCCCGCCCTGGCTGGCACCAGGCACACGGATATGCACGTCGCTGGGGCTGGCCGAGGGCACCGACAGGTCGTCGCGCAGGCTGCCGGCGGTCGAGCCAGCCGCCAGGGGGCGGCTGAGGTCGCCGGCGCTGCCCGAGGACACGCTGGTAGCGTACTTCTGGCTGCGCCGGCGGCGGTACCAGGCCGCCAGCACCAGCAGCGCCAGCAGCAGCACCACAGCAGGCACCACGACGGCGGGCACCACCACGGCCGCATCCACGCCGCGCGACCTCGACTCCTGCTCCGACACCCACACCAGGCGGCCGTCGGCCGAGGCAGCCACGTAGCCGCGGAAGCAGCCGTTGTCGCCAGTCACCTCCACCACGCAGCTGTTTGCGGGCTGGTCGGGCGACACGCCCTGGCGGCACACGTCCGACAGGCTGAGCGGGCCCTGCATCTCAAACGCCAGGCTGGTGGCCGGCGTGGTCGAGGTGACGGTCCAGGTGGCGCCGCTGGTGCGGTCCAGCGCCAGGTTGGTCTTGGGGCGGACCTGGCCGCGGGTGGAGATCTGGTCCACGGCGGCGGCAGACAGCTGGATCTGCACGTTGACGTTGCGGCCGGGCGGCGAGGGCGGCACGCAGGTGGCCGACGCGTCGGCGGGCACCAGCGCAAAGTCGAACACGGCCGAGGTGGACATGGTGTTGTAGCGGGCGCTGCGAACGGCCAGGCACGAATCGGCCAGCGGCTTGGCGTTGCTGCAGGCGGGCGCGGGGGGCGGCGAGCCGGCGGTGCAGCTGCTGCCGTCGGCGGGCTTGATGAACACGTCGGTCTCGTCAAAGAAGACCATAGTGTACACGTTCTTGGAGCGGACCAGCGCGGCGCAGGCCTTGTTGCCCTGGCCGGGCAGCGCGTTGCGGGCGCACAGGCCGGACAGGCTCTTGGCGCTGGCGGGCAGCGTAACGTAGAAGTTGGTGGTGCTGGCGCCAGCGGGGCCGTAGGTGAAGGTCAGGGCCGCGGGGGTGCCGGTCGCAACATTGCCGGGGGTGATGACCTGCTTGCCGTTGTTGACCGCCAGCTCGTGGCCCACCGCCACCTGGCTGGCCACCGAGGGATCCAGGTACAGCGACCAGCTGCACACGTCGGCGCAGTAGCCGTACTTGCAGTTGGCGTCGTTGTGGTTGGCCAGCAGGAAGTTGAAGGTGGTGGAGGAGCTGCCGCAGGTCTTCTCGTAGTAGGCCAGCGACATAGACGCGTCCGAGGCGGGCACGTTGGTAGCGGGGTTGCAGGTGCCAGGCGGCCCGGGCGGCACCACGGTGGAGGGCAGCGCCAGGCCGCTGGGGCAGCAGAAGCCGTCCTCGCTGTGCAGGTAGTAGGCGCAGCCGCCCTGGGTGGGGTCGGACGAGGCGTCGCACAGGTCCTTGCCCGCGGCGTTGTCGGCGGACAAGCGCACGGTCACGGTGAGCGGCAGGCCCACGGCGCCCAGGTCGTCGGCCACCAGGTTCAGGTTGTCCACCACCAGCGAGCGGTACGAGGCCGAGTTGGGCTCGTTCCAGGACGAGGTTGAGAAGCCCACCGACTTGCCGTCCAGCTGCACAGCGGTGATGCCCAGGTCCGTCACCTTCATGTCCAGGTACGACAGCTGCGCGTGGCAGCAGTCGTGCACGCCGTCCGCGCGGCAGCTGCCGGTGGCGACCAGGCGGAAGTTGTACGAGACGTACTGCTGCCCGGCAACGGTCTGCGGCGCGGACACGCCCTCAAACTCCAGCTTGAAGGGGCTGTTGTCCAGGCTGGCCGAGCACTGGAAGGCGCTGCCGGCGGGCGGCACGAAGTTGGACTGCAGGTTGCTAACGGTGATGGTAGCGGGGCAGCAGGCGTTGGGGTTGGAGCTGGTGGCGCCCTGCACGACCAGCTCGCACAGCCCAGGGACCGGTGCCAGGCCAGGGGGCGGGCACAGCGAGTCCGCAGCGCCCTCCACGGTCACGGCGACGGGGATGCCTGTTGCAGAGCGGCGGCGATGGGGCTTAGGCAAGGGCCAACACGGGCTACTGCGCGGTCCAACCCAGCATCGGGAGCCCGTGGCTGCATGCAATGCATCTGGACTCACTGTTCTTGGCATCGTCCACGCGCAGGTTGACGGAGCCCAGCTTGAGGCCGTACTCGCCCTGCTCCGTGTTCGCCAGGCGCTGCCCGTTGAACGACACGTACTTGACCTTCAGAGTGGGGTCTGCGCGAGCACACGTCAAGAGCAAGGTTAGCTCCTTCCTGCCGCGCGTATTGCGGTGGAGTATGCCGTGTGCCGTGCTCGTTTACAAGCCCCGGCCCCCCCCTTTGGTTTCTGGAGTAACCTACCTCTCCCTCGCTGGCCCTAGCTGCTCGCGGACAACACGCACACGCCGCCCCTCCGGCCCCCAACCTACCAACGTCCACCCAGATGTTGTCCGCGCTGGCAGTGCAGCACTGAGCGTCATCCAGATTAGTGTTGCAGAAGTGGTTTGAGTGGAACTGGTAGAAGAAGGTGGTGTAGGTGCGCCCGCCGAAAAGCTGCTGCGTGCTGTTCACGTAGGTCAGCCCATATGGGGAGGCATACGAGTCCGCCTGGCAGCAGTTCCCGTTATTATTTGCGCAGAGCGTTGGCTGCTCCGTGGGCAACAGGTATGATGCCACGCTGCTTAGGTCCTGTTTCAATAGCCGCGTGAACCTGCGAGCCATGCCGGGTTCAAGGTCAGCGATGCAACAGGTTCTGCACGATAGTCGCTCACTGCTGCACCGTTGATATCAGTGACACTATCACTTTGCATATGCATTCCGGCGTTGCTCACCTGGGCACAAACTCAAGACCGCTTTGCGCACTGACGCCTGCTGCAGCCAGGCACAGGCCGCAGAGGACGAGAAGCGCGCGGATCCTCATGGCCGCGCGTTAGGCCTGCAAGTGCACGCAGGTCCGCAAGGTCCTTCAGCAAGCTCCCTCTCGATTTGCGCTGACCGGGCTGGCGGGTTTGCCCGCCCTCACGCCCGAAATGCCCTGGACAATGCTAATCAGGTCCAAGTTTGTGTTTGCAACTGCTGACCTTGTCGGCCGCTAAAAAAGGGGCTCGCGTGTAGAGGTTGCGATGCTATGTGCGCGTTCAAAGAGGAGGGCCAGCGCTGTGACCATACATGCCAGAGGCCCCCTTATGTATACCTTCCTTTGCGTCACTAAGTTGCAAGAATATGTGTATGGCGGCAGGGCCCAAGGAACTGGCACACACGATGGGCGCTACGTACCGAGCTGTTGTTTCAAGCCCGCACCCCGCACCTGACGGCTCCCGCTCCACTTGGGCTGATAAATGTAAGCTCCAATGGGCTTTGTAGACCAGCGAGGCTATGGAGAGAGAATTGCTAAGCGAAGGGACCGCACTGTGTTCAATGGCCGGTCGCAAAATGTGGTGTCGACTCGGTGGCTAAGGAGTAGCGCGGTTAAGGAGGAGGAGGTGCGAGGAATGCTTTGCACCGTTGGGTGGGCAGTGCTTCTGCAGCCTCGCCCAGTTTGGGTTGACTATGCCGCGGCACGGCCGGCGTCGCGACGCAAACCCGGCGCGCTACTTACCCGCGTCGTACCGTTCGGCTACGGGGTCGCCATGCCAGGCCGGCTTGGCCATTGAGGATTGGCTGATGATCTGTTTTTACTGCAATTTATGCTGTGACAATAGCAACGCGGCTCGGCGATGCGATTTTTGCACGATTCTGCCGCCGGCCATCCAACATCCGCGCTACTTCTGCCGCACCGCCTTCACCTTGCCAGCCTCGAAAGCCCCGTAAATCACACCGCCTATTCACAAAATGCATTTCATGGAGTGGCAAATGAGCGCCGCCGTGAGGCCCATGCGCTGTGCGCGGTGGTCAGCTCCAGCTCTAGGCCGCAGCCTGCGATGTATCAGTGTGTGTGTGTGTGTGGTTACAAGGTGGTGCGCACGATCTAGCGTGCAATCCTCTCCTTGAAAGACCAATGGCCCGGGCCGGGGGGCCCTTATAACGCCAAAGAAACTACACTCACTGTTCAACTTTAGTTGCCCCGTATCGGGATGCGTCTGCACCTATGCTCCCAGATGGAGTCTAGCAGGGGTGCGGGGTGGCCAACTCGCCCCATGCGGCCGGCAACGGTCGGCAACCGCCCCCAAAACCCCCTTGCGACCAGGCTGCGCGCCGATTTTTTTGCATAGAACTCTTAGGGGCACCTAATAGCGGTACCCTGGCGCGTCAGGCGACTAGAACACTTGACCCTGACACAAATTTGAACATTCACTGCATTCTTGTCCCGATCACCCGTAATGGAGCGCCCGGCGCGCCAGGAGCTCTAGTTATAGCGTTAAAAGATGGATGGAGCGACAGGTGCGGGGCATGCGCGGCTGGACGCTGTGGGCGCTATTTTTGACGGTGAGGAGGTAAGGACGGCCATTTTGTTCCGCTAAGCTTCAATTATTCGTATATGTTGTAATTATATGCCTAAGGACAGCTCAGAGCATTTATCTGGGCGTGTATCAGGGCGAACCAAACAGCATCAGACCTGGTCCCGCTTGCAATGTAATAATATCAGGCGTGGGAACATCCCAGAGCATAGAGCGCAAACATGAAGGGGTTACCGGGCAGGAATAAGGCCTGTCACGCCTAAATTCTCTGCTCGCGGAATTCGTGAACTTGTTTTGGTCAACCAATGATTTAATCTGCCATCTTATGCCTAAATAACCACCTTGAAGCTCTTCCGTGTTTTCTGGGGTCGACAGGGCGCTCATATGTGCTGTCTTCTGTCTTCGCACGTCTCTTTTGCCAAATTCAATGCCCGAGGGAACATCTCATATACATATTGATACTTACCAAAAAGCGATGGGGCTGGTTTTCGTGCGCCTGCGTCAGAAATTCCTGCTCGCGGCTCTGAGACCTGCTGGGTTGAGCTGGTTCCAGCTCCGTTGCCCTTGCCGTGGTTCTAAACTATCGTCATGGAGCACAAATAGCGGAATGCCATGCTTTGGCAGACGCTGCCCGTGTTATAACTGGCTGGGCGGGTCGATGCGTTGCCCGGCAACTCGCGTTTGAAGGCGAACGCGCACCCCATTATGAACGATGGTTTAGGCATGATGTGGGTATGCTAGCAACGACTTTTGGCCTTGTGTTCTGCTTACAGGTGCTCTGCGCGGCCGTGGGGATGGTGCGCCCTTTGCCAGAAGGACGTTACGTGCAGCGGCGCCTTCTCGTCTCTGACTGAATGTGGGCCGCAGCAGCGCCCGTAGTTACTGCAACCGGAATGACTGCTGCAAGTTCATGGTGACCAGCACCATCAACGCCATGCCCCTGCACACCCCTGCCCCTGCACATGCACAGCCGTGACGGGCCGACCGTGGCAGTGCCCCCTGCGGGTTGGAGACGTGGCTGAGTATTGGTATGCACACACACCACGAATAAGGAAGAAGTAGTACGAGTTATGAGTTATGATGTTCAAGGCCAGTGCCCCGTGAATTAATCTCGTGCCAGTGCACATGCCAGTGCTTACGTTTTCGTTTCGCAATTTAGAGCATGTCCGTAATGAGTGGATGGATGCGAACATGATATGTTTTTCTGTGTCTGCTGCTTAGTAGCTTAAATTTCCCCCATTCTTTTGTAACGGACCAGTGTATCTACATGTACAGGATTGCAAGGTATGGAAGACCAGTGTACTCTGTCGATCCGTGTGGCCGTGGCAGCAAAGAGCCCACCCAGGGATTTGGCTGGGTGAGCGTCTCTTTCTACAGACACTAACGATTCATTCAATGGCAAGGTAACTTGAGTTTACGTGCGGGAAGCAGGACTGAGGCGGGAATGGGACGCAAGAGGCGTTAGAGATCATCCATGTGCTTTGAGCTTATGCACTGCCTGCTTCGAAGAGGTGGACTATGTATGTGGACTGCTATTGAAACCCTGTGTTCTAGCGGCTGCCTGAGCTCAGACAGGGGTGAGGATAGAACTATGCATGTGTAAGCAATGAGCCAGAATTTGCCCAGGGTGGGCGGTGGGCGGGGGATTGTCCAGCTTGAGGGGGGAAAACCGCTCACAGCGACCTGACACCCGACCGGACCCTGCGAGGTTTGCGACGTCCGCCAAAGCCGTCCCCGCTAGTCCCCGCGTAATTAGATCGCCGAAATTGCTTGTTATATATCAAAGTCGAAAACAGGCTTGGCGGCTGCTTTTGCTAGCTCTTGCTTTGTTACTTCGGCTCGATTTTGTGCCTTGCCACGTCCATGGAAGCCTCTCCCAGCATGTAGCAAGCCCCTTACGCCGTAAATTGAGGAATCTTCAGTTCCTGGTTACATTGTGCCACCGTATATAGCAATAACGCAGCTCGCAGGGCCTTCAAGATAAACTTCAAATGTGCGTCGACAACCATGTCTTCGACCACCACCTTCTGGTCACCTGACGCGCCAGGGTACCGCTATTAGGTGCCCCTAAGAGTTCTATGCAAAAAAATCGGCGCGCAGCCTGGTCGCAAGGGGGTTTTGGGGGCGGTTGCCGACCGTTGCCTGCCGCATGGGGCGAGTTGGCCACCCCGCACCCCTGGAGTCTAGTAACGCCGCAAGCCTAGCTTGGTCTGGTGTCTGCATGACTTCGCGCATTCCCCCTTCAAAGGAAATCCCGCTATCCTCTCGCAGCTGGCTGTACGCCGCGCACCGCATTAATACATGGCTCTCGTCTTCAATCTCGTTGGTCGTGCAAAGTGGGCAGACACGCTCATCCCTAGGCCGTCCGTACGCGCGGTTCGCAGTAAGTGGCCAACAGCATAAACGAAAGCGCATCAAACATTTGTGATGAGCAACCGGAATGAACGACTGACTATGCGGTGGCATGATCAGGGGTGCGGCACCAGTTCCGCTCAAGCCCATCCAATGCTTGTACTTGCTCATGTGCAAACCAGGTTGTTTGTGATCCGATGGGAAGGTGCTCGGCTCAGTGCCCAACCTCTCATGCTCCCAGGCTTTCATGAGGCTTTCTCTGAAGGCGCTCATGATTGGCCCGTCCGCCAGTGGACACGCCGCCCTGCTTACCTCGCGCTCAGGACTAGCGCTCTCGCCAGTCCAGAGACTGGTAGGCTGCAGAGGCCGTGTGTCGGGCCCGGGTCGGAGGCAGGCCCACAGCTGTAACATTAAAGACTAGCCATATGCATGCGCCCCTGCCAAACGTCAGTACCGTGCGTGCGTACGAAACGGAAAAGCCTAGCGCACCAGCCATCCCCGTCTGGGTATGCACAAGCTTCACGGACCTCGTCAATCATAGCGTCGTGCGCCAGGCTCTCCTTTTGTGCTGCTATCCGGTTGTAAAAGCCAATGCATTGCTTCGCAAAAAAGTAGTATCAGTTCGGACCCGCTCTAGCGCGTCCCGTGATGACTGGCACGTCATGGCTTCAGATTAGACTCTGTGCTCGCTTGCATGCCCTGCTGCTGCACGGCTGCAGAAGCTGGGCTTCCTTGCATGTGCGAACCGTTGCTGTCTTCTCCTGTTCTCCGGTGAGCAGCTTTGGTATCAGGGGTCTGGTATCGTGGCCAGTCAATGTCAAGCCTGGAATGTCAGACAGTGGCAGCACGTCAGGCGGGGTGGGGGAGGACTGGGCGAAAGGGACACGTCCTATCACCGGAGTGCTCTCAGATGCCAGTGCGTTAGGGTGCGCCGTAGCTCCGGAGGATGTAGTCGCGCCGCGCCCGGCAGGCAACTAGGAACAACAGTTAGCAGGGGACAGGGGCAGGGCCCGCGCCGAATCGCAGACCCGACAAGGGGTGTCAGCTTTGTACAGCTGGAAAATGGGCTGAGCCCCAATATGGTCACAGGCTGGGTGGCTGCTTCAAGCGGATGAGATTTAGACCCGTGCTGACGATGATCCAGCTCAGGGCTTAGGACTCGGTCAGCACAAGGCACGCGTGTGTGAATCCCACACGCCCACATCTACGCGAGTCAAGGGCCCCAAGTCCAAGCATTTTGTAGCCCTCTACCGCGCTCCAGACCTCCTCGATGCCGGACACTCCTCGGGCTGGGCTCGGGGTGGGAGCGACCTCGGGGCTCCTCGGCATTTTAGGAGGGGCGACAGACACGGCTCCGCAAGTTGCCACACTCTCGCGCTTTAGTTCCCCGAGTTGCTTGCCGCCAACATAGATTGCTACATAGACCCTATAAACGCGGGCGTAGGTGACTATCCTCGCGACCTCGCGAAAGTCAATTGTCCATGGACGCGCGAAGGCACTTCTCGCTCCGCCCGAATTTTCCCTGCCACCTATTTACATGCAATAGACAATAGCAAATACTAATACGTGGCAGTCGCAGTTTATGCCAGTATGATACTTTTTGCCGACGCAGCCACGCACGCACGCACGGACAGGGGTGTTTTTGGGGGGCTTCGCCCCCCCCTGGAACGCTTCGCTGGGGGGGCTCAGCCCAAAAAGGACTTTGGGGTCTGATGCCGGACCAACCCCATACCAGGTCATACGCTGGCATTCTTAGGACCCCTTTCCGCGACGTCAGTTCGCATTATTTACAGGAGGGACCTGCCGTCAGCCGTACTAGTAGTTCTAGCCGTAGAATAGTAAGGGGGCTTTCACACGTGGGAATCCGGCTTCGGGGCGAAGCCGGCTTCGCCGGCGAATCCAGTTCACACGCGGTGCAGAGCGAAGCCGACTAGTCATGGAGTGGCTTCGCTGAGTTTTACATTGTAACTTTCATAAAGTATACAGTACTATCTTTCTACAATGACGCCTCGCGTCTCTTTGCTTCGGCTCTTCATAGCCATGCATATGCTGGCGCCACCCACGTTATTTATGATGCTCGGCCCCCCTAAATACTCTTTATGAGATACCAATAAGAAGCTCGTAACAAGTTTTGCTCGAGGCGCTGCCTCTTTTCCACAATCCGGGCGACATTGCCTTGCGAGCGCCGCCAGCGACGCTTGTGGAGCGTTCGAGCAATTAAAACAAAGATAACGCGTAGAAAGAAGGTTATTTACAAGGAGAAGCGAGCGGGGCTGTGGGAGAAGCATGTTCTGAAGCGGTGGGCGCGCGATTATGCGGCACAGAGCAGAGCTTCCTACCGGCTATTGTTTCCAATGATGTATTGTCAAGTCGTACGTTGCACCTAGCGATCGAGACAATACCAATTCTACTCGGTCAGGCAGCTTCTCTTCGGCATTCTGGTTCACAAGTTGTCCCAGCGAGCAGGGGACAACTGAATGTATAGAACTATGATAGTATATGTATATAAAATACTGAAAGGCATCGAAACCGACTATGAAATGTTGAAGCCGGCTTCGCGAATCCGGGGGGGGGACCCCGGATTCGGGAGTCGGATTCAAAGTCGGTTTCGGGGTCGGCTTCGACCCGGATTCGGGGTCGAAGCCGGCTTCGCATGTCACGTGTGAAAGCCCCCTAAGCAGCTAGAGGTGGTTACGCAGTAACGCAGTACACGCACACGGCATCTCCGTGCAATTGTCGTGGCCGCTTACCGGCGCCATATCTTGTCTTGGCGCCCGCAACCATGCTGTGTGGCTATCCTGAGATGACTCATGCACCGCGGCACGCCGGAGTGCACTGCCTACATGCGGGGTGGTCGGTGCGTGTTGATGGCAGCACCGACTCACCGAGGTACCGTGCCTAACGCAGCGCGCCGCATACACCTGCATGCATGGCGGCCATAGCCGCGCCCGGGCACTTGTTACCTTATCCTCTCTCCTATGCACTCGGCCTTGCTTTCTGTCTTCACGCGTCCTGACACGGTAGCCGAAGTGACCAGAGTTCCTGTTGCACCGGCTCAAAACTACTTGGACAAGGAGCGCTCATCAGCAAATCTGCAACCATATAGCGCTCCCATCATTTTAAGGCAGCCGCAACCACGTTGGCACCCTGCTGGCGCAACTGAGTGGTCTCCCATGTGTGGGCTGCAGCATTGTCACGCAAATGCTTACACCATCCGGCGCCACGCCACGCCTCCCCTTGCCCCATCCTTAAACATTGCGGAGCAGCGACGGCCAGTAATGGCACGCGGCCCACGTACCCCATACCATTCCATGGTCGCTTTGGTTTCTCGAATAAACATCCCCCCCCACACACACACCTTGAGCGATTGCGGGGATTCCTATCCGTTTCCGTTTACTAACACACCTTGATCGTCACAACGGTGCAATGGCGAGCTTCTACCATGGATCAAGCCGCCCGCCCAACTTAAGAGGTGAAACAGGCATAACGCATCGCTACCACCGTGTCATGCGGAGTCCGTATTATGCATAGACTTGAGCCTGCCAATCATAAGCCTCTGCCACGTGGAGTACCCTCACTCGTGCCTACATGGCCACCCGCCGCCTGTCATGGCCCTCAAGCGAACGCAGCACTGACCATGCCCAAGCCACCGCGCTGCTCAGCGCTCACATGGCCTGTTGCAGGTATCTCCGAATCAGCTGCTCCACATTCTCATCAAACAACTCGCACTTGATGACCTGTGCATATTTGGGGGTGGGAAGGCGACTGCTCATTGCCGCACCAGCTTCCGCATACCCCAGCAAACCCCATCTGCACGGTTGAACGCCAGCATGCCCTGCGCCGTCAGCAAGCGTCTGACGTGGCGCGTCCACTACATGCAGTTGGTGGCTGCGAACACCTCTGCCCGAACCCTCCTTGCCTGCTCGGTCTCGTAGAAGGGGTTCTTCATCACATAGTCTGAATACAGCTCATACACGCTACACGGCGAACAAGTTGCAAGGGGCCAATAAGCAGATGAAGCAAATCCGGGTCAGGAGCGGGCAGTCAGCGCGGTCCGCACATGGTGCCACAGCTCACCGCTGCAGCAGTGCCGGTATGAAGGAGGCGTGCGGGTCCACCACCAACAAGAACTTGGTACCGGTCAGCGTCTGCACCAGCAACAACCCATGGGCCCCCGTGTGTGCGCGGTCAGCGCATTTTGAAGAAACCAAAGGGGCGCGGTGAAGACTTAGCCCCTCCCCCGTTTAGGGATCACAACGTCAGTTGCGGTACAAAGTTTGACCAGCTTGGCACGTAGAACTCCAGCTACCGCGGCTCATCTCCATGCCCTCTTGCGCATGAGCGGGTGCCGGCAAACCCCCGCTGCGGTTGGCTCCTCATGCTGCCTTTCTGCCTGCCTGGGGCGCACCTCCGCACCGCACCTGGAAGCAGTGCAGGTTGAAGGTGTCCGCCTCCAGCAGCTCAATGCCGGTGCAGCCCGGCACGGGGCTCAGCTGCTGCGCGATTGCGTGCAGCGAGTGCCTGCAGGCAGTAGCAGGCAGGCAGGCAGGCCCCGGGCAGCGGTGGGGAACACGAAAGGACACGGAAGTTAAGAGTGAGTAGCCCGCGCCAGGTGCGCTGTGAAAGCTGGGCCTGCGCGCTGCATGGCCATGTTCTGCATAGCCCATGGCATGTGCCTTGCAGCTTCAAGCTTCGTGGCCCTCAGGGACGGCATAAAGCCCGTTTTTGCTGTGTGCTTGCATGCGCCCACAGCTGGCCCCGCCAGGCCTGGGGCTTGTGTCGGACTGATATGGTGCCGCATACATGTCTGCGCATCCGTTCCCTCCTCACCAGATGCTGGCAAGGCGCAGCGAGTCATTCGTATCGACTCGCGCAGCCTCCGTAAAGTCCTGTGTTGCCGCAGACCAAATTTGGGGCCAGACATGTTGTGGGCAGGCAGCCGGCGGCACGCACACCTGGCACACGGCACACCCCCGCTTAACCCGCGGCCACCGCGACCTGAGCGCAACGTCCCGTGCGAAGCTTCCCAGGGCCCTACCCGATTGTAGATTAGGCCGCCCGACTTGTTAATGACATAGAGCGAGTACACAGACATAGCGCTTGCCGAAACTAGTGCAGGGCCTCGGCCCCCGAGGCCGCAGGCGTATCTGCTATTCCAGCACTGACAGCAGAAGTTTCAAGAGGTTATTTGTGTCTCCAGACTGGCAAAACACAGCGTCTTCCCTTGTTTGCGCGCCAACTGTTTATTGACTTTAGCCCAAGCTTGGTACGTTGGCAGTTACGCGCGTGCCATAATCACAGTATTGCCGGGTATTGCAGTTGGTGCTAAGAGACTTGCCTTTTTGTTCATCAGAAGCAAGCTGCCTGATGGGGGCGATTGAGCCTGGCATGCACCCGCGATTGCAACGTCAGAACGCTCATTACGTATGCAGTGACCATCTTATGTATAACATAGGTTGTGAACTGCCTTAAACCGTGATTTGGACACAAAACGCAAAACATTCAAGGTCAGTCTCACGCGACGAACTCTGAATTGCGCATAGGACGCCTGGAACGCTGTACTCTGAGGCAAACCCCTCGAAAGGAAGGCCGCGGGAGCTCAGGGGCACTTCGCTGCGACCATTCAGTGCTACCATGTCCCACTGTGTGTGCGGGCAATCGGTGGCGCCTTGACTCGGAGCCGTCCTCCGCCGCGGACTGCAACGGCGGCTGCAGGAACACGCGCGTGCCTAGCAGGAAGCTTGTTGCTTGAGGCAGTGACCACTGCCACGGCCAGCGGCACCATGACCGGTAGCTGGTTCAGCCGCTGGTTCGTATCCACGTCGTCGGGACCTGCAACCCAGCCTGCGGGCGGCACCACCGCCGCACCCCAGTCCGCAGAGCACCATGGACATGGATTCTTTTCACAACATCACCACAAGCACAAGCACTCTTCTCAGCATAGCCATGCTGTAGCGGTCGAAGCCCGAGCCAGCTCAGCAGCGGCGGCACCAGCAGCCACAGGAGCTGCGGCCGCCTCCGGTGCTGCGGAAGCAGCCCATGCCGAGCGGGTGCGCCAGCACGCTGCACGCCTAGCGCACGAGGTCCTCAACAACGGCCAGGCCATCAAACACACAGCTCGGTACGCCGGGCACGCTGTTGCGGCGGACGGCACGCGCCTGCACGTCGACGTGTACGAGGTGGGGTGCAGCGGGGGCGCAGCGGCAGCAGCAGGAGGCGGCAGCGGCACGGCCGCAGCGGGCGTACCCCAGACGCAGCCGGTATCAGCGACGGTGCCGGCAAAGCTGAAGCAAGAGGCCTATGTGCACGACGTGGATGCGGACGGGGTGGCCAACGTGCTGTGCATCATGGGTGAGAGGTGGAGCGGGAGGAGAGCGGGGCGGCCAAACGGCGTTGCTGCATTGTGACTTGTGAGCTGACTAGCCATCTGCGCAGTAGCACTGACGAACAGTGACATGCACTCGCAGGCTTCGCTGCAGGGCGGGATGGCTGGCTGCCGCTGGTGCATCACTGGACGATGCAGGCAGGTTGCGGTAACGAAGCAAAGGTCCAAGCAGCTTCAAGTGCCAGGTATCAAGTGCCGAAGCCATTTGCGCTTAAGAGGACTCACTCGTACGCACTTCATCACCTCCTCTCCACCAGGCGGGCTCGGAGCTGCTGCACCGCATCCGAAGTGTGCGATTTGCGGTGTACGACAACCGCGGCATAGGTGATAGCGACAGCCCCGAGCCCCGCGCCGCCTACTCGACCGCCATCATGGCGGCCGATGCCATTGCCGTCCTGGTGCGCACGGCGGCCTTGCCACAGTTGGATTGCGGGGTTCACTGACGGCGCTTGCGCTTGAATGGTACAGTCTGCCACAGTCAGAAGCTGGGCTAATATGGGCTTGAGGCCGAGAACCCGGTGGGCCCCCGCACCACCGTTCCTTCAACTGCAGGACCACCTGGGCTGGCAGCGGGCGCACGTGGTGGGCTTCTCCATGGGCGGCATGGTTGCACTGAAGCTGGGCGCGACCGCCCCGCACCGCCTGCAATCCCTCACCGCCCTGTCTGTAACCGGCGGAGGATGGCAGGTGAGTGGTGAGGGCCACTTCTCCTGGGCCCGACCTCTGCACGCTCAGCTGCGCTCTTCACAATGCATGACAGGCGCATGCCTAAACTGCCCGCTGCCGCCGCGCACCCAGATCATCCCCACCAAGTGGCGCGCGCTCAAGCTGCTGCTGTGGGCGGCGGTGGCGCGCACGCCGCAGCAGCGCGCGCACGCCGACGTGCACTTCCACTTCAGCCGCGACACGCTGCTGGCGCAGGTCGAGGTGAGGGGCTGGTGTTGGACGCCACGTGCGATGTGGGTCGTCGGGCGTGGGCCTGGGGCAACCGGGGCGGGCAACGAGGCAATACTGACGTGTGTGCTGCGCGCGTGCAGGCCGCAACGCTGGGTTCCGAAGACTCCAAAGCGCCGGCTGCACATGGCATGGCGGCGGCGGCGGCTGCACAGGTGCGCTTGAGGGCCCACCCGGCGGCTTGTTTCGGTACTGACCAAGCTTGCTAACTGAGCTCATCAAGTGCTTTTGCGCGTGGCCCGCCTCACTTCTCGGCTGCAGGCGCGCCACGTTGAGGAGGCCCTCGTGGACGAGTACGTCGCAACTAGCCAGGCGCGTCTTTAAGACTCGGCTTAGCGTCGCCGTGATATTGCAGCCACAGCGCCTTAAGCAACCCATGATTAGCCTTCGCACCGCAGCCTCGCCCCATCACGAGCGCAAGCCTGACGTTAGCAGGTGCGCCGGGCCTCGCACCCGCCCTGTGCTTGCAGGTGTGCGCGCCTCAGCCCCACTGCGGCCTGGTGGGCCAGCTGCACGCGGTGTGGAACCACACACTGACGGCGGTGGAGCAGCGCCGCATCGGCGAGCTAGTGGCGGACGGGTGGGTGCGGGGCGCTTGGGTGTCGGCGCTCCCTCTGCCCCGTTGTGGCGGAGCCCGGATCAGGGTTGCAGCTTGCGCACTTGACATGCATGCGGCTTGCCCGCGTCCCGCATGCTCAGTCAGTATTGCTCGGCGCGTCCTGTCCTGTCCTGTCCTATCCTGTCCTGTCCTGTCCCTCTCGCGACAACGTGCATCCACGCAACCTGGGGGCCGGGTGTGCGCAGGGTGCCCGTCAAGCTGGTGCATGGCTCCCACGACCTGATGGCGCACTGGCAGTACGGCGAGCGCGCCGCCAAGCAGCTGCGTGCCGCCTTCATCCTCATAGACGGCGGGCACTTCATCGCGCGGGAGTGCGCCGCAACTGTAAGTGGAGGGCCTGCTGGGCCTAGGCACTGCCCCACGAGGGAATTGACTGAGGTGTGCAGCGGCTGGCGCCGTGCCATGTGACGCCGGGGCGGTCGCCGTGCTCACCTGCTGCCGCCTGCCGCCTACCGCCTGCCGCCTGCAGGTGTGCATGCACCTGGCGGACTCCATTGTTGCGGCAGGCGCTGCCAGGGGAGATGGCGCTGTTGCGGATGCGGATGTCTCGGTCACGGCACATGGGGCCCGGCCCAGCGCATCGCCGGCTGGTGCGTGCGCTGGGGTGGCGGCGACCAGTATTTAAGCGGCGCTTCAAGAGTGATGTGAGTGTGGCTGTAATGAGCAGGATGGATTGTACAGCTATGTAATGTATATGTGAAAGCATGCGGCTAGGGGATTCATCATGCATAGCAAATTAGCAATCCACCTGGCTGACGGCTAGGGAGTAGGGAACGTCATGCAAACACCGGCATGCTAACGGCCACGATACCAGGCGTGTATGGGACGGATGCACTGCGAGCCATTGCGCGTTGTACATCGCGGATACTGGGATCGCGTGCACAGCTTGCGTGATTAACGAGACTTGGGTGCGGCCTTGCTGCGGCGAGTCAAAACGGATTTGGTCCCCGTCAGGCGCGGCCTTTCTGCTGGTGATGGTTCCGTGGTGATGGTGCAGTTTACTGCTGCGCATTCTCGAGGACACGTTGGGGGCTTGAGCCGTGAACTGAGGTTCGAGGTAGGCAAGGAGCATAAATCCGTATTGTGCGTGGCGGGTATGCACTGGCGGAGCAGGAGCAGGAGCGGGCACGCAAGGGCTCGGCACGTAACTTCAGTTCAAGGGCCCTCACAGAGTCGACGTCACGGCACTTATATTACTGAAAACTGTAAGCAAAAACGCAGCAGCTTGATGCGCCCGGTTTTGGGAAAGCGTGCGATTGGCTCAGGCTCGCGGCGGACTTCGGCCGTTGTGCGCTTGCGGCCAATACGCAGAGTGCCCCAAATTCGTGCGTATCACCGTCAATTTATCAATCCATCAAACACTTCTAGCGAGCAACTTTCGTTGAAATTGACCGCACTTCCTGAACTGCTCTGCCTTTGAACCTGTCAGCCCTATTGAGCACCCCCTGGATACTGCAAGATCATAGCGCACAACCGTTAGCTCGGGCAACTCCGGCGGAAGGGCAGGATCGACGGAGGGGCACCATGGCAGAAGACAAGGCCAGGTCCTCGGGCACGCCGGAAGACGTGCTCGAGCGTGTGAAGAGCCATGACTTCCTGGTTAGGTGCCTGCGCAAGGTGCGACTGCGCAAGATGGCATGGGACTTTTCCAGTGCTTGACCTAGCGCCGTCCCGGACCCTAGCAGTTGACTCTGCCATGAATTTCCTGCCACAGGCCAAATTCTCGGCGGATTTGCTTCAAGACACGGTGGACGCCTGCGAAATCAATGATTTGAACGCGCTCGTCCTGGGCTCTGGGATGCTCAGTGTGTCAGAGGCGTCAGAGCAACTGTTCCTGATGACGGACGAGGCGAGCACGGTGGTCCAGGTGTGCCGCAAGGAGTGCCTCCGCGCCGGGGTCAACTTCGGTGACGGAGCCAAGCTGACGCCGGAGGAGCTTGCTGAGGCGGACGAAGGTGCGTCTCTTGCTATTAGTGGTTTATAAGGTTTGCTTCGCCTAAATATTAGGGGGAAACTTTAGGTCTGAGCAGTTTGCTGTGCCTACCCCACAGAGCCCGAGCCCCTGCCGGCAGCACCAGCCGCGCACCAACCGGGCCGCGCGCACTCTCACACCCGCATGTCGCCGGGGAAGACGCAATCACCAGCAGCGGTCCTGGCGCAAGCGAATGCTGCGAACCAACCGGCGCCTGCAGCGGCGCCAGCTGCAGCGGCGCCGGCTGCAGCGGCTGCGCCTGCTCCTGTGCCAGCAGCCGCGCCGGCGCCGTCCACCCCAGCACCCGCCATGACACCGGCGCCGGCAGCCAGGCGCCCCGCGGCACCCGCACCCGCTCCCTCTCCGGCGCCACAGCAGGCGACGCCACCGCCCGCAGCCAGCTCGAGCACGGCGACGCACGCGGACCATCCGGATCCCAACTTCCTCATAAAACCGCCAGTTGCGGCGAGCGCCGCTGCAGCAACCAGCACGCCCGCGGCAGCCACGCCGCACAGTGCACGGCACAGCCACATTCCGCGCCCAGCTGCGGCAACGCCTGTCACCCCCGCCGGGGGGCACGCAACCCCCCGGGAACGCCCGGCTGCAAAGCCGGCAACGCGCGCTTCGCCCTCCACCACTATCCCCACCCCGACGCCCGCGGCGGCAGCGCCCACGCCGTCCATGAACGGCAAGCATACGCCGGCAGCAGCCACGGCGGCGAGCAGCGCGAGTTCATCGAAACCGCCGCGGCCCGGCTCGGCGCCGCTCTCGGCGCGGGGTCCGGCAGTAACGCCGCACTCCACCGCCGCCAAGGAGCGCCCTGCTTCAGCGGTGCCGACACAGACCCCGCCCGCGCGGCTGCCCTCCTACGCAAGGGCGACGGCTTCTCATAAGGTGCGTCCCAAGCCCCGCCGTAATGTTGCGTGTCTCGTTGCCAATCACAATCAATATATGACTGAGTTGACTGGTGGGTTCTTCATTCAACGCAGGCGCGCCTGCTCAAGGAGGACACGGACGTGCCTTCTGCTTCCACGCCCCCGCCGCCGGTGACGTTTGCCAGCACGGCCAAGCCGCTGCGGCGGAACTTTTACTCCATGCCGCGCCCCGCCAGTGCCACACCGGAGGAGAAGAAGGAGCCTAAAAAGCCCATATTCGACAACATCCGCAGCAGCTTGCTACGGCCCACTGCGGCGTTCCTGGTAGGTTTGGGCTGGCTGCGTCGTGGGTGGTGCTGTAGCCATCCCTGCGGGCAAGTCCTTTGCGCGCTGAGTGCCTTCGAAGGAGAGGGCTTCAACTTCGTCCATAGATGGTGTTGAAAAGCCCTTTGACCACGTGTGCTGGCTGCAGGCGTGGACAGCGGGCAAGTCCAAGGCGAGCAAGGAGGCGGACCTCAAAACCAGCCAGACCCTGCAGGTATGCGACCTACACGTGTGCCAGCAACACTTTTGGTCTGTCGGTAGAATTGCGTGCGGCATTGTAGGGAGTCACTTCTACATTGGCTTCTGTGGGTATCTGACACAAGCTCTACTCCGTTTCAGGCGGAGACCTCCAAGTCGGCGAAGGGCACTAGCCCCGCGGTGACCAAGTCGGTGTCGGGGGCGGCCTCCAGCCCGGGGGCCGCTGGCGCCAAGGCCGCGACGCCGGAGCCCTTCCGCTTGGCGTCCATGGAGCGGCACCAGAAGGCGCAGGAGGAGCTGGCGCGCAAGGTGCGTGACGCCCGCTTGATGTAGCTTTTGGGCCGACAAGGGTTTGGGGTATCGCCACGAATGCACGTGTGCCTGGGCTGTATGTGGCTGGCACGAAGGAATGTCTGAGTTGGTGGCTGCTATTTCCGTGCAGCGCGAGGAGAAGGCGCGTCTGGAATCCAACATCCCCAAGTTCAAGGCCACTCCGGCGCCCAGCGTAGCGACGGGTGGCGCCATGAGCGCCTCTAAGACGTCGCCGAAGCGGTCCTCCGCGGCGCAAACGGTAGGACGCGGCGCGCATGGCGGGGCTGCCATGGGCGTGGGGTTGGAAGGGTGGCTCCTTGTGTTGCTGCGTCGACTTTGTTGCGTCCTGCGGTCCAGGGCACTTACATTTACTGTATGTGCCCTTGCTGGGTCGCATTCGGGTCCCCTCTGCAGGACGTATCGCCGGCGGCAGCTGCGCAGCAGCCGTGAGCGCCTTCCAGCTGTTAACCGGAGCTGCGGTTTTCAGGAGTGGAGGGGCTCAGCTCCTTTTCCCGTGACAGGTGAACACTTGGTCAGGAGGAGGAGGCTACTTTACTTTTGTGGAGTGTGGAGACTGATGGACAAGACTGGGGCAGTCGCTGAATCCTGTATGACGGCGATACGGGCACTGCCATGTCGGGTCGTAGCCTGGTGCACGCAATGGCACCAGGTGGGGGAAACGCTGCAGGGCGTCAAGCGGACGATGGGTGCGCGCGTCAGTTATCTCGAGGGTCGTGCGCGCTGTCTGTGGGTTTGGTGAAGCATCACCGGCGTCGCGAGGTGCAGAGCCGCGGCTGGAATTCCTGACCAGCTGGCGGCTGCCACCAGGTCCTGGGCAGAACGGCCTGAACGAAGACGGGTCGCTACCGGACCGTGGTGGATCCCAGAGAAGCGCGGGGGCCATAGATGTACCTCTTCGTGTGTGAAAGCGACTTGTAGGCGACTTGTAGGACGAGGTGAAGGATGAAGGGACCGCAGGGAAATACGAAAGAAGTGATGGTGTGTTAGTGTAAAAGCAGCGGGTGTTCATGCACCGCCCATGTAACCATGATGCCAACTCCATGAGCACCGCCCATGTAACCATGATGGCCGAAAGTTGCTCCTGCCCTCTCGCAACGTTGCTTCCACTTAATATCCCCGTGCGAGAGCCTTGCCACTCGACGGTGCAGCACTAGACGAACACCTTCTGACTGCACAACCTGCACAGGATGCTCGCTGGCAAGCTTCGGGCTTCCAAGCAGGCCTGCCCGACTCAGCGTCTTGCTACCCCCCGCATTTCTAGCCGTTGCGCCCGTCAGCAGCGACTGCAAGTGAACGCTGTCGCCATGGAGGCCCCGTCTACGTTGCGCACTTACCAATACAGCAAGCTGAACCCTGCGGAGCTGAAACAGGTTCTGGCTCGCCCTCGTATTGATTTCACTTCAATCCTTAACACTGTGAGTATGCGCGAGGACCACAACATCTGCGGCGGCTTCTGCTGAGGGCTAGATTGAACCTGCGTGATTTGGGCTTGTTGAGCTCATCATATGGAGGTCTTTTGGACTGTCATCGGGCACCCGTCCCGAGAGCAAACCCAACCGCGTTCCATGGCTCGCAGGTTTCGCCTATTGTGGAGAATGTTCGCACGAACGGCGATGCGGCCGTGCGCGAGTACACGGCAAAGTTCGACCGCGTGAACCTGGACGCTGTGTGCGTGCCCATCCAGGTGTGGATGGGCGGGGAGTGCTGCGTGGCCGGCTCACAGCCCGCGTGTCACCGACGGCGTATCCATGTGCTCGCAAAACGGCCGCATATGCAACCTTTCGGCAGCTACATACGAAGCGCACGTTGAGGCTTCAGGGTTGTACCACGCGCCAGCGGGGTGGGGGGCGCTGTCGGTGCTCACGTCGCCCCGCACCATCTGCAAGTACGGTATCCTGCTCGCCGGACGTTGCGCTGCCCGCCAGTGGCCCCACCCGCACCCCTGATTTCAACTCCCGCATGCCTGCAGGACATCCCGGACCCGGTGCTGCCCGCCGAGGTGACCGCCGCCTTCGATGTGGCGTACAACAACATCCGCGCCTTCCACATGGCGCAGAAGTCCGCGCCCATGGAGGTGGAGACCATGCCGGGCGTGACCTGCAGGTGCGCGGCCCGGCGGCGGCGGCGGCAGTAGCAGCAGCAGCAGCAGCAGCAGTAGGGGCGCTGCGGGAGATGGGCACGGCGGGAGGGGGCTGTGGCGGGGCTGTCAACCCGCGGAGGTTGTGGCGGAGAAGCGGGTGGACGAGCAGGGGATTTGTGGTGGCGGGTGGGCAGGGACAGGGGTAGAAAGCCGAGCAAGGAAGCTCGTGCCCATGTCCACGCCCATGCATTGCCTGGGTTTAGGCGCTTGTATGAGCAGTGAGTACTGACGGAAATTGCGATCGCGCCACCTGTGACCTGCCTCGTGTCCAAAACCCGCGCAGGCGTGTGACCCGCGCCATCAACGCGGTGGGCGTGTATGTGCCCGGCGGCACCGCGGTGCTGCCCAGCTCCGCGCTCATGCTATCTGTGCCCGCGGGCATTGCGGGGTGAGGGAGCGGGAGAGCGCGGGAGAGGTTGTGCAGGGCAGGGCGGAAGCGCGTGCACGGGCGGAGGCGGGGGCGTTGGAGGGCGGCGGTTTCTGGGGGTGGTTGTCGAGTCGGGTTCTAGATGAGCAGTTTCGGGTGAGGGGATGGCAGGGGCGTGCGGCTGTTGCGCAAGCTGGAAGCTGGGGTCGGCATGCAGTGTATCCCACAGCTCATCATCTGTGTGACGACTGCCGCCGGCGAGTTCACATCGTGTCATTTACTTCCATATGCACTCTCTGCGACAGCTACTTTACCACCAATACCACCTGCTGCACTTGTGGCCATGCAATGCAGCTGCGGCACTATTGTGCTCGCCACGCCTCCCCGCCCTGACGGCACCATCACCCCCGAGGTAGGCAGCGTGGCGCAGTGGCCCCGCGACTGCGCGAGCACCCCGCAGCCGCAACTGGAGGCGGCTGGCGAGTCGGCCCGCCCGGAGCGGCAGACCGTCTGGAGGGGCTGCAGCAGACAGCGCAGGGACTGCAGCAGTAGCAGCAGCAGTAGCAGCAGTAGCAGCCGCCTGCCACCACAGTGCCTGCACCGGGCGGACCTGCCAAGCCGGGCTAGGCAGTGGCACGGAATGCAGCCTCCTTCGCACGCCATGACGCCCTACTGCCCACGTGTCCGCCGCCGCCACCTGCCGCTACAGGTGCTGTACTGCGCCAAGAAGGCGGGCGTGACCCACATCCTCAAGGCCGGCGGCGCGCAGGCGGTGGCGGCCATGGCCTGGGGCACCGCGTCCTGCCCCAAGGTGGGCCGGGCCGGGCCGGGTTGGGCCGGGTTGGGCCGGGTTGGGCGGGAGCAGCGGCTCGCAGAGCCGGGGGTCAGGCCTCAAACTGGAGGCGTGGAGTTTGGGCGTGGCTAGCAATTTGGCGGGGTTCGCGCCTATCGTATGCCAGTACGCGCGCCGCCTGCTGTTGTCAGATGGTCTTTGCATGCGGCCCTTCCGCTCCCGCCCACTCTGTTGTCTGCCCACGCGGCCCAACCTTGCCCGCCACACCCACGTGGACCCAGGTGGACAAGATCCTGGGCCCCGGTAACCAGTACGTGACCGCTGCCAAGATGCTGCTGCAGGTGGGCGGGCGGGGCGGGGGCCGGGCCGGGACTGACGAGGAGGGGGGGGGCAGGGGGCAGGCGGGGGGGGGAGTGGAGGCCACAGTCACTGGGTGAGGTAGCTGCTGCCGCCACAATGGAGGAAGGATGGCGGCAAGAGGACGGGTCGGCGGGGACGAGCGCGTTGGGTTTGTTGCGAGTGGATCGGGTTTGTTGCGCTCTCGCGCCCTCCGCCTACCACGTCCTGACCGCCAACCTGCCGCCTTGACAGAACTCCGAGGCCATGGTGTCCATCGACATGCCGGCCGGCCCCAGCGAGGTGCTGGTCATCGCGGACGCCGGCGCCTCGCCCGTGCACGTGGCCGCTGACCTGCTCAGCCAGGCGGAGCACGGCCCCGACAGCCAGGTGGGCGGGCGCCCGGGGTGGGGGGTGGCGCGGGGGCGGAGGTGTGGTGGGGGTTGCACCAGCCCAAACTAAACCAAACCCAATGGGGGTGGGGGTTTGTAAACACCAGCCCACCATACATTAAGAAACCAAGCTAGCGAGCGAAGCACAGGGGGCGGGCGGGGAACAGGAGGGGCAGAAGGGAAGAGGAGAGCAGCCAGCGGCCAGGCATGCGTGGAACATGAGCTGGGGCGGCGGTGAGCGGCACTGGGTGAGACCCAGCACGAACCTGGACATACAATATATCTGACAGCTCTCCTGTTGGTGCGGGCAGGTGGTGCTTGTGGCGCTGCCGGGTACGGACCTGGCCGCGGTGTCTGCCGAGGTGGAGCGCCAGTGCAACGCCCTGCCGCGCAACGAGACGGCGCGCAAGGCGCTGGGACACTCCTACGTGGTGCAGGTGGGTGGGCGCCTGGGGTAGTTCATGCCAAGTACCGAATCGACCGGGTGGAGGTTGTGGGGGTGGGGGTGGGCGTGCCGGCATTGGGGCATGCCGGCCCGAGGCCCAAGCAGCAGCGGGTGTGCTCAATGGGTTTGGTGGCAAAAGCACGAACGCAGGGTGGCCATGCGGGGCAGGAACGAGGGAGTGGTGCGGGCGGGTTTGCTGTGGTGGAAGGGCGCGCGTGGTGCGGCGAGGGTCCGGCCGCCTCCTGACAGGCTGCACGCCCTGTCCCGCTGCCGCTGCTGCTGCCGCCGCCGCCGCCGCCGCCGCAGGTGTCCTCCCGCGCCGAGGCCATCCGCTTCAGCAACATGTACGCGCCGGAGCACCTCATCGTCAACGTGGAGGACGCCGAGGACTGGCTGCCGGAGCTGGACAACGCGGGTGGGTGCGGGATGGGAGCGGGCGGGTTGCGGGGCGGGGGCGGGGGCGGCGGGGAGGGTTGAGGGGGGCTGCCAGGGTGACGGAAAGGCTCAGGCAGTTTGGAGCTTTGGCTGGCAGGCGGGTTGTGGTTGGCATGCAGACGGCAGCCGTGGAGGGCCGGGCAGCGTACACCGTATCGTGTGTTGTCCTGTGCGCCGTGCGCCGTGCTGGCATGACGGCAAAGCGAAGTGGCACACCGCCCGCCCCTCACCTTACCCACCACCCACCCGCCCCGCCCCCCCACCCGCCCGCAGGCTCTGTGTTCCTGGGGCGCTGGACGCCCGAGTCCGTGGGCGACTACGCCAGCGGCACCAACCACGTGCTGCCCACCTACGGCTACGCGCGCATGTACAGCGGCGTGTCGCTGGACAGCTTCACCAAGAAGATGACCGTGCAGGTGTGTGTGTGTGGGATAGCCATCCATAGGATGGTGTGTATCAAATGGTTGTGAAGTGCCGATGTCCAGCGGAACAGCGGGTACATTACCATTGGCTGGGGGGGGGGGTAGTGCATTCCAAAAAGCAGAAGCGAAACGACCAAGAGAAGGGAGGGCTGGCGAGGCAGACGGGGCGGGGGGGGGGGGTGCGCTGAAGGAAGGGGGTGAGGGTAGCCATCCATAGAAGGGAGGGCTGGCGAGGCAGACGGGGCGGGGTAGTTTACTCCAGAAACCAACGCGACCATTGCAACCAAAAAATTAGAACCCAGAATCAGGGAGCGCGGAGGAGAGGGATATACTCGTGTTCTTGACGATATTACTCCCACGGGGCACGTTGACTGTCGTTCCAGAACGCAATAGGATCCAATCGCTGCAAATTGTGGGGGGCAGCTGCATGGGGGCAGCGTGAAGGAAGGGATGCAGGAAACGAGGGAATGAGGGAGGCGACCGGCAGCTGCTCGCGGTGGCACAGCACCGTGACGCCTCTACGCGTGCGGCTTCGCTCCATATCGAATAGGAAAGCGTACGGCATTCTACCTTGATACATCTTGCCCTGTCCTCCATCGGCTCACAACGCAACGCCCATCATAGTGCAACAACACGGTTGGTGCTCCCCCACCTGCTGCCGCAGAACCTGACGTACGAGGGCCTCAAGAACCTGGGCCCCTCCGTGGCCAAGATGGCGGAGATTGAGGGGCTGGACGCGCACCGCCGTGCAGTGACGCTGCGCCTCGGCATGCAGTGAGCGAGCGAGTGCGCCCGTGAGCGTTGAAATGCAGAGTCAGACTTGTACGCGGCATGGCAGCAGGGGGTGGGGGTGTCGCCATGGCACAACTTGGGAGGGGGCTGAGCGGCTTTGGGTGTTGTGGCAGTGATCCGGGCGAGCCACCGGGCGCAGCGATTCAGCAATTGGACATACGGCGCTTGGAGCCGGGGCTGCATGAGCGAGGCGGTTTCGAATCACGGAGGTGGCGCAGCGTTGCGCGGTTTGGATGCCCCGAAGGGCCAGCGCGACATGGCGCGCAACATGGCGTGTTGATGCGTGTGGCTAAGAAATGGGGATGAGCAGGAACTTGGGTGCGGAGGATGGCAACATGGACTACGAAATAGCCACGACACCGTAGGTAGTGAACTTCCAGGTATGTGGCTGGGAGCTCCCCGCAGAGTTGCTGGGCCTGGCCCACGCACGATTTGGTTGTGTGCAGCGCGCCGTGCATTCAGGTATGAAGAGTGCTGGTGCGCCTTCCGGCGGAGGTGCCTACATGGAATGAGCGTTGCCAGCAACTGTCAACTGGTCCTGTGGAAGGGGTGCGGAGAGCCGGATGTTGCTCAGCTGCGTTTTGGTGGTCGCACAGAGAGGCAGCAGAGGCAACAGAGGAGCATCGTCCGTGTAAAATGTGTTGAAAGCGATTGAATGTGCCAGGGCATGTGACGCCCCATACGTGCAGCTCAGGGCGGCAGGACTGCTGAGGAAGGGAGCTTCGTGCGAGCTCGGCGGGCGTTGGGGGTGGTGGTGTGTGTGTGTGGGAGGGGGGGAGGGGGGGTGCGGGTTGGAGGACAGAGCGTGGGAGGCGCAGTAAGGCAGTTCAGGGGCCGACCCGACTGTACTTTACGCCCTTGGCCAACGCCTGAGCTGGTATTTCTCATCCTTTCTCATTGTTTCTAACATGTAACACTCTATCTAACAGGTCCGCACTTCAAGCCGAAGCAGCATCCGAAAGGCCATTCACTTTGCGTATTTTACACGCGCCTGGTGCCTGCGACTGTCCCTGCTCCAGCATATTGTATTTCTCATGCATGATTCAAATGTTTGGCCTGGTCGGCACTCCCATTAGGGCTGGCCGGGGCGGCGCCGGCCGAACTGCATGGAGCCGACGCGTCGCATGCAAAGAAGACCGTCCTCCGCAGCCGCTCGCTTATACTCTGGGCACTTGTCGCCCAACACGTCAGTGATTATAGAAGTATTCCACCGATATTTAAGGTTCCTCAACGTGCTGTTGTTTCGCGAAACGTTAACACCACATCCTTCTGTAAGCACTTGACTTCTCCCGCAACCTAGCAACATGGGCTTCGGTGACCGCGGTGGTGGCCGTGGTGGACGTGGCGGTGGCTTCGGTGGTCGCGGCGGTGGTCGCGGTCGCGGAGACGGAGGCGGCCGCGGCGGCCGGGGAGGCGGCCGCGGTGGTGGCCGCGGTGGTGGCTTCGGCGCCCGCGGTGGTGTTGCCAAGCGCGGTGGTGGCCGTGGTGGTGGCCGTGGTGGCGGCCGCGGTGGCATGAAGGGCGGCGCGAAGGCTGTAATTGAGCAGCACCGACATGACGGAGTTTTCATCGCTCGCGGCAAGGAGGACGCCCTGGTCACCCGTAACCTGGTGCCCGGTGTCAGCGTTTATGGCGAGAAGCGCATTGCCGTGGAGAACGACGGCGAGAAGGTCGAGTACCGCGTCTGGAACCCCTTCCGTTCCAAGCTGGCCGCCTCCATTCTGGCCGGTGTTGACAACATTTATGTCAAGCCTGGCAGCAAGCTGCTGTACCTGGGTGCCGCCTCGGGCACCAGTGTCTCGCACTGCTCCGACCTGGTCGGCCCCGAGGGCGCCGTCTACGCCGTCGAGTTCTCGCATCGCAGCGGCCGCGACCTGGTGAACATGGCCAAGCAGCGGCCAAACGTCATTCCTATCATTGAGGACGCTCGCCACCCGCAGAAGTACCGCATGCTGGTGCCCATGGTCGACGTGGTCTTCGCCGATGTCGCCCAGCCGGACCAGGCCCGTATCGTGGGCCACAACGCCCAGTACTTCCTCAAGAACGGCGGTAACTTCGTCATCTCCATCAAGGCCAGCTGCATTGACTCCACGGCGCCCCCGGAGGCCGTGTTTGCGCGCGAGGTCAAGAAGCTGCAGGAGATGCAGCTCAAACCCAAGGAGCAGGTGACGCTGGAGCCCTACGAGCGCGACCACGCCATGGTCGTGGGTGTCTACCGCCCCGCCCCCAAGAAGAAGGAGTAAGCAGCACGCGGGCTGGGCGGCACCTGCACCCCCGGAGCTGTTCACGTGAGGCGGGCGGGCGGGGGCGGCGGCGACATCGATGCGTGCCGCCGCCATCGACCCCGCCGTGTGTGCCAGCTGCGCGCGCCACAGCTAATTGCTGTGCGAAGCAGCGGCGCCATGCAGCAGCCTGCGGAGGTGTGAGTGAGCCCAGCTGCAGGCGCGCGTGTGGGGAAATTGGATTCCGGACTGGGTTTGTATGGGTAGGGGTAGGCATGAACGCTCGCCTCATGGCATGATGAGGTGTGTGGGAGGTTGCACACATGTCGCGTCTGCTGTGCGCACGTGCTGGGCAACCTATTTAGACTAGGTCGGGGCCCGGCCACCCCGGCGTGTGTGTTTCACATGATTGACTACTAACGAGAGTTGCCGGAGTACGGCAAAGCAGCAGACACGGCCCTGACGTTTTTGGCAGCATTGAAATGACCTCGTGCGTGACGCCAAAGTTTAGATGTGTGTGACTATGTGCAATACTGACTTACGCTTGGGACTAAGGAGGAGGCGCTTCGCCACGAGTTGCGGGAGGCCGCTTTGGACAAGTGATATCACAGCCGCAACGTGTTTCTGTTGTGCGGTTAAGCAGGATTGGGGGCAGGTCGCGCGATTGGGTTAGCAGGCGCATGCGAAGGGCCTAATGAAGGCAGGCGCAGGAGGATTGGAGACTTGAGGTGCAAGGATTTTGCACGGCCGTCGCAGGCGTGCTGCGAAGAAGAGTAACAGTCAAATGAGCAAGGTGGTCCGGTCTCTTCCCACGTCTCCTGGGGTTTCGGGGCAGAGCAGGTTATCAGCGGAGCAGCGGGCAAGCCAGGATTCCCCCGTTGCAATTTGCAGTGGTCGTTTGCACGGCCCTTTGCACGATGGGAGATTGCAAGCAGCAGTAAACGTGCGGCATGCGTGGCAGGGCAAAGTGGGGGCTCACAGTATGTGAAAGTAAAGAGCTGTCAACAATAGTGCGTGCTGAACTGCTGATGCCTTCGGTGCGTGCCCCGACGGAGCTTCACGAGAGCATTCACAAAGTGCTTGTAGGATGCTTTATTGAGGCTCGCAAAGTTATGATTGCGACAGAAGTAAGGGGGCAGTGTTAAACACCGTCATGGCGCAGGGGAATCGCCGTCAAAAGAGCGCAGCCAACCACCACCCCTGCTTGGCTGCCGACCCAACTCACGGCTGCGTAGGTGCGTCGAAGCTGAGCGAAACGCCCGCCAAAGCCACAACCACTCAACCAGACACAGCATCACAGGGGTGCGGGGTGGCCAACTCGCCCCATGCGGCAGGCAACGGTCGGCAACCGCCCCCAAAACCCCCTTGCGACCAGGCTGCGCGCCGATTTTTTTGCATAGAACTCTTAGGGGCACCTAATAGCGGTACCCTGGCGCGTCAGGTGACCAGAAGGTGGTGGTCGAAGACATGGTTGTCGACGCACATTTGAAGTTTATCTTGAAGGCCCTGCGAGCTGCGTTATTGCTATATACGGTGGCACAATGTAACCAGGAACTGAAGATTCCTCAATTTACGGCGTAAGGGGCTTGCTACATGCTGGGAGAGGCTTCCATGGACGTGGCAAGGCACAAAATCGAGCCGAAGTAACAAAGCAAGAGCTAGCAAAAGCAGCCGCCAAGCCTGTTTTCGACTTTGATATATAACAAGCAATTTCGGCGATCTAATTACGCGGGGACTAGCGGGGACGGCTTTGGCGGACGTCGCAAACCTCGCAGGGTCCGGTCGGGTGTCAGGTCGCTGTGAGCGGTTTTCCCCCCTCAAGCTGGACAATCCCCCGCCCACCGCCCACCCTGGGCAAATTCTGGCTCATTGCTTACACATGCATAGTTCTATCCTCACCCCTGTCTGAGCTCAGGCAGCCGCTAGAACACAGGGTTTCAATAGCAGTCCACATACATAGTCCACCTCTTCGAAGCAGGCAGTGCATAAGCTCAAAGCACATGGATGATCTCTAACGCCTCTTGCGTCCCATTCCCGCCTCAGTCCTGCTTCCCGCACGTAAACTCAAGTTACCTTGCCATTGAATGAATCGTTAGTGTCTGTAGAAAGAGACGCTCACCCAGCCAAATCCCTGGGTGGGCTCTTTGCTGCCACGGCCACACGGATCGACAGAGTACACTGGTCTTCCATACCTTGCAATCCTGTACATGTAGATACACTGGTCCGTTACAAAAGAATGGGGGAAATTTAAGCTACTAAGCAGCAGACACAGAAAAACATATCATGTTCGCATCCATCCACTCATTACGGACATGCTCTAAATTGCGAAACGAAAACGTAAGCACTGGCATGTGCACTGGCACGAGATTAATTCACGGGGCACTGGCCTTGAACATCATAACTCATAACTCGTACTACTTCTTCCTTATTCGTGGTGTGTGTGCATACCAATACTCAGCCACGTCTCCAACCCGCAGGGGGCACTGCCACGGTCGGCCCGTCACGGCTGTGCATGTGCAGGGGCAGGGGTGTGCAGGGGCATGGCGTTGATGGTGCTGGTCACCATGAACTTGCAGCAGTCATTCCGGTTGCAGTAACTACGGGCGCTGCTGCGGCCCACATTCAGTCAGAGACGAGAAGGCGCCGCTGCACGTAACGTCCTTCTGGCAAAGGGCGCACCATCCCCACGGCCGCGCAGAGCACCTGTAAGCAGAACACAAGGCCAAAAGTCGTTGCTAGCATACCCACATCATGCCTAAACCATCGTTCATAATGGGGTGCGCGTTCGCCTTCAAACGCGAGTTGCCGGGCAACGCATCGACCCGCCCAGCCAGTTATAACACGGGCAGCGTCTGCCAAAGCATGGCATTCCGCTATTTGTGCTCCATGACGATAGTTTAGAACCACGGCAAGGGCAACGGAGCTGGAACCAGCTCAACCCAGCAGGTCTCAGAGCCGCGAGCAGGAATTTCTGACGCAGGCGCACGAAAACCAGCCCCATCGCTTTTTGGTAAGTATCAATATGTATATGAGATGTTCCCTCGGGCATTGAATTTGGCAAAAGAGACGTGCGAAGACAGAAGACAGCACATATGAGCGCCCTGTCGACCCCAGAAAACACGGAAGAGCTTCAAGGTGGTTATTTAGGCATAAGATGGCAGATTAAATCATTGGTTGACCAAAACAAGTTCACGAATTCCGCGAGCAGAGAATTTAGGCGTGACAGGCCTTATTCCTGCCCGGTAACCCCTTCATGTTTGCGCTCTATGCTCTGGGATGTTCCCACGCCTGATATTATTACATTGCAAGCGGGACCAGGTCTGATGCTGTTTGGTTCGCCCTGATACACGCCCAGATAAATGCTCTGAGCTGTCCTTAGGCATATAATTACAACATATACGAATAATTGAAGCTTAGCGGAACAAAATGGCCGTCCTTACCTCCTCACCGTCAAAAATAGCGCCCACAGCGTCCAGCCGCGCATGCCCCGCACCTGTCGCTCCATCCATCTTTTAACGCTATAACTAGAGCTCCTGGCGCGCCGGGCGCTCCATTACGGGTGATCGGGACAAGAATGCAGTGAATGTTCAAATTTGTGTCAGGGTCAAGTGTTCTAGTCGCCTGACGCGCCAGGGTACCGCTATTAGGTGCCCCTAAGAGTTCTATGCAAAAAAATCGGCGCGCAGCCTGGTCGCAAGGGGGTTTTGGGGGCGGTTGCCGACCGTTGCCGGCCGCATGGGGCGAGTTGGCCACCCCGCACCCCTGCAGCATCACGACACGGGCGGTTCATGAAGCAACGCGAGGCTGTATTACAAGGCCATGCGAGGAGCGCTGGTGGTAGTAGGTTGCTGATTGGCGGTTGTGCCCCTACCACCAGCAGCAGAAAGCACCGAACCTGGTCCCCTCACGCAGCCAGGGCGCAGCCAACCCGTCAGCATGTTTGGCGCCAACGGCAGCACCACATGGGGGGAGCGCCTTACACGGAGTGCCGCCGATGTTCAAGTCGCTAGGTAGCCCCTTTCAGCGCTGTCAATCAACTTCAAATGTGTTTTTATGGATACAGACCCACAGATATGCCACCGCAACGGCTGGGCGCGAGGTCGCGAGATGCATTGAGCATGCGAGCCCTCAACAAGTTCACTGCGGTCGCGTTTTGAAGTGCCGTGGGACCCTTCACACACTATGTAGCGATAGCGCGTGTCCGGGAGCTCCAAAACGGCGTTCTGAGCTCAATCCAACTCATCGGCATTCGCAATTTAGGCCGGGAGAGGCCGAGATACGCCCTTCCAAGCCCGCCGCTAGCACCACCAAGTACATTAGATACAAATGAAGCCATAGGCGTTAAAAGCAAGTCATTTTACGAGGGTCGGAGCGGGAGCAATGTCGACGCGAATTTTTGCTTCTCTGACATGTTTGGGTATGGCATTAGCAATATAATGGTATACAAGTATATTTACACTTAATCGGGCAGTTGTAGAGCGAGTATTGGGTTTGCGCCGGTGCCTTCCCCCGTGCCGGTGCCTTCCCCCATCCTATGCCTCACCAGCTCGGCGCCGTCCGGCATCAGGACCATCCCCATACAGCGATTATTGTTGGGGAAAGTATACCACATGCTTATATACGTGTATAACAAGCCTTCGAAGCTGTGGGAGGTGTATTTGACAGCCGGGAAGCCGTGGGGCGTGTCAGGCTGCATGGGGGGTATTGACAGACGTGTTTTGCACGGCACGCGGTCTAGCATCAAGGTATGATGCAGCGAGAGCAGACAATATATGCATATACATGTGTATAATATATTTAAGCTGTCAGAGGCGGGTTGGGCGCGTGTTTCGCGGGTGCTGGGTCCATGTTTGGGGGGTTTTGACCCCCTGCCGTACAACCCCAAAAGTACGACACTGGAACCCTTGCGCATGGATGCGGACATGGTGGATAAGGTGAATGCGCGAGGGTTCTGGCAAAAGTTGTTAGGATCCCAAGATTGCCATTCCCATGTAGGGGGCGCCCCCCATGTGCGGCAGCACCGCAAAACCCCATTTATGGGCAAGTCAGTGTGGGTGGGTGGGGGTCCTGAAGGTTTCGTCCTACGAATGCGGTCTTACAGAGGGGACAACCCAAGCGTGGGATTGGGCCCCTGGAGAACGCGTCATGGGGCCTCAAACACCAACCAGAGGCAACAACGCCCTGACCGCACTCACCAGCAACCCACACAGGACACCAAACACAGCTGACACGCAGTGCCGCCGCATGGGGTGCCACAGCACTCACCCGGCAGCGAGCGATCGGTATCGGTTGGAGCGCATCCGTGACAGCAGCGCGTGGCCTGCGTGCTCGCGCAACTCCAAGTGCACACAGGGAGCCAGCAAAGTACCGAATGCACTCGGACCCTGTGTTGTATGTTACAGCTGTGGGCCTGCCTCCGACCCGGGCCCGACACACGGCCTCTGCAGCCTACCAGTCTCTGGACTGGCGAGAGCGCTCACAAAAGCAGCGCTAGAAACCCAAGCCCACGGCTGACCTGCCCTGACCGCGCACAGCAAGCCTAGCCACGAAAAGAGAAACGCCTCCCTGTGCTCTCCTGAGCCCACAGGACCAGGCGGACCCTGGACCAGCTACACTTGCACCGCACAGCCCCGTCATTGCCCATTTTCTGCTCGCCTGCGTGCGCCAGCGTTTGCACCACGACTTTCCTGAGACCGCCCTCCAACACGGGTTGCACTGCCCACCGCCCGCGGCCACTGTTGCTGCTGCGGCGCTAGCCGACCCGACTCGGTGCCTGGAGCGCCCGTGGCTTGCCCGGCGCCCGCTGCAGGGCCGCCAAGTCCAGCCGCACCCAGCACAGGAGGTGGTTGGGGTAGACAGCCGGCTGCTGCGGGTCGACGTAGGGCGGTGGGGGGCACACGCCGCGGCCCGTAACCACCGCCTTGCTCCCTGACCCACTGCCGCCTCCGCTGCAACTGCATCCACTGCCGCCGCCCGCCACTGATGGCGCACCAGGCTGCTGCGGGGGCGGCAGCTGCTGCCGCACGTCATCCGCCCGCAGGCAGATGGCGTCCAGGGCCCGCGGCTGCTTGGCCCGCCAGTTGGTCGCCAGCAGCGGGGGCGCAGCCGGCTGCGCTTTGCCGCCGCCCACCTTGGCGCTGCTGGTGTTGCGGGCGGCGCCAGCCCCCGGTGGGCCGGTGGCCACCTGGGCGCCGTCGTCAGCGGCGGCCGACAAGGCGTTGAACCAGCCGTAACGGGCGAACACATCCCACCCGGCTTCCGCGCCTGCGGCCGCCGTGGCCGCTTTGCCTGCCGTTGCTGCTGCCCTCGCGCCTGCCGAAGCCGTGGCCGCAGCGGACGCCGCCCGGCTCACGCACACTTCAACCTCCACCGCGTCTTCATCCAACGCCACTTGTCGCTCGCCCTCGGCCTTAGCTCGCGCGCCTGCTTCCTCCATTGCTGCCTTCGCCTCCAAGGCCGCGGGCGGCTCCTGCACTGCGCCGCCGGGGCGCTGGCGCGACTGGGGCTGGGGCGGCCCATTCGTTGCACCGGGCCGTTGGCGCTGCCCTTGGGGCACAGACGAGAAAGGGGATGCGCCCACGCCCAGCGTTTGTCCATGTTGCTGTGCCGCGAGCTGGTGGTAGGCATGCTGGCGCTGCAACAGGTGCTGCTGCAACGGCCCGAGCGGGCTGGGCGGCGCCTGCAGGTGCGGGCTGGGGCCCCCGCCTGGCGCCGCGCTGCGCCAATGCTGCCCAGGCATCCCGGCGGAGGCAGGGGTAGCCTGACGCGGCGACTGCGCAACTGCGGCACCCACAGCAGTTGGCTGCTGTGCTGCCTCCGCCACGGCCACGGGCCCTGTGCGCTGCGCCCCTCGCACAACCCCACCGCCGCCGCCTCTGCCAGCGACGCCATGTCCGGCGGGCGGCACAACAGCAGCAGCAGCGGCTGCCGCCGCGGCGGCAGCGACCGGGCGGCCCGGCGGCGAGCAGTTGAAGTCGCCGGCGATGGCCAGCAGGCCGCGGCGGCGGCGGCCGCGCAGCAGGCCGCCCAGCAGGCGGCGGCGGCGCAGCAGGCGGCAGTTGGGGCCCTCGATGGCGGCGGCCAGGCGGTTCAGGGCCGCCACCTCGCTCCCTGGGGAGGGACAGGCGTGAAGGCATCACGCATTGACTGGGTGGGTTGTGGTTACCAGCCCAAACTACACCAACCGGGGGGGGCTTTTGGCACAGGGGCTACATGCCGCGGACCTGTAGCCTGGTTGACCCCCTTTCCCCGACCGGGCTTCCTGGGCATGTCTATTGATTTGGGTGTGGGAACTCCTTCCCTCCAGAATACAACATAAGACCCGCTATCCGCCACTCACGCGCCGCCGCCTGGTCCGCCGCCAGGTGCACATTGAGGACCACCAGGTTGGCCCAGCCCACCCTGGTGATAGGCGCCAGCAGGGGCACAAGCAGGAGCGGGACAGGTGTTGCGACAGCAAGCTGCAGATGATGTTGGTGTTGGCGGTAGGAGGAGATGAAGAGGTTGGACAACAAACGCACTTTGGGGAGGGGCCTCCAAGGTGCGGGGTCCCGTTGCCGTGTGGTGCAGGGGGCAGGCCCGACGCACCGCTGCGCCGCTCCCTCCCCCCTTTGCAGCTCCCCACTGTGGGCGGAACGTGAAACCCTGCGCAACACGCCTTGGGGCATCTGGTTCAGTCTTTTGCCGACTGTCCTACCACACCCACACATCTCCCCACCCACACCCACACCCACACACACACACACTCGCATTCTAGCGCATGTCGGTGACACCTACCTGAACAGGCCGAAGAAGGGACTCCGAATGAATCGCCCCTCGCCAACCTGCTCCTGCCGCCCCCGCAGCACCTGCAGAGCCACCCGCACCAGCGTCAGCAGCACCCAGCCGCATTCCAGCCGTCATCCCCGCGTACGGGACGGAGAGCGGCCCGGCAACCGCCCCACCTAGCGCCACCTCCCCCCCCCCCGGGAACGGGAACGCAGCCTCTGCGAACATGGCGCTGGAGCCACCGGTAATGTACCCGCTGTTCCGCTGGACATCGGCACTTCACAACCGTTTGATAAACACCATCCTATGGATGGCTAACCCCCCACCCGGTCGGTTGGTTCGAGTTCTCTCTGGTTACACTTGGTCGTTTCTCTTTGGTGTCTGGAGTGAACTACCCCCCCCCCAAACACACACACGCACACCCTGCACCCCCACCGTCTTCAGGTCCTCCTCCCGCAGCAGCGTGAAGCTGCAATGGCGGTCCGCGAACAACGGCGCTGCTGGTGGGTGCTGCTGCTGCTGCTGCTGCTGCTGCTGCTGCTGCTGCTGCTGCTGTCGGCTGAGGCCGCAGGGCACCAGCCAGCGCGGCAGCCAGCGCCGGCCGCCTGCCTGCTGGGGGTGGGGGTGGGGGCTGGGCGGGCCACTCCACAGGAAGGCGGCCCGCTCGGGGTTGTTGCCCAGCGGCCTGTGCGTGTGTGTTTTGAGGAACTTAGTACGTCAGCGGTAGACAAAAAAAGCTGTGCGTGTGTGTGTGTGTGTGTGTGTGTGTGTGTGTGTGTGTGTGTGCGTGTTAGAAATCACAAGGGAGAGAACTGTGTGTGTGTGTGTTATGTCCAGGATGGGCCCTCTCAGCTTGGCCTGCATCATATGGCGGTATGGGGGCAACGGCTCAACGCGCTGAGGGCTGTGCGCTCATGCACCTCGCCGCCCCCCCCCCCGAGCCCTGCGGGCGCATGCACTCACTCTGATGTGACGCCGTACCACGTGCGCCGCCCTCCGCCGCCACCAGCACCCGCACCAACCGCCGCCGCCGCCCCAGCCTCTGTCCCCCCTCTCTTTCCAGCAGCTCCTCCGCCTGCCCTGGCACCAGAAGCAGCACTTGCCGCCGCCACCGCCGCCGCCGCCGCCTCCCCGGCCTCCCGCTCGTTCATGTAGGCGGCCAGAAAGTCCACCGCCTCGGTGCTGAACACCTCCTGCAGCGCCACCACCACGCCGCAGCCGCCGCCCTCGGCCGCACACAGCTGTCGCAGCGTGGCGCACACGTTGGCAACCTGGCAGCCCAGCGGGAGGAGGCACGGCAGATTGGCAGGGGATGGCAGGGGATGGCGGGGGATGGCAATGGAGGCGGCGGCATGTGCGATAGCTGGTGGGGGCCAGACGTGCAGGCGGTGAGGAGGTGGGGGCCAGCACGAGCAGTCGTGGAGCAGCTCAGCGGGCCTCGTGTGTGCGCTGCAGCTGGTGGCGCAACGGTGCGTCGTTGAAGTAGGCGACACAGAGGCAGCGCCTGAGCCGCCGCTCTCCGCCCGGTTCGCCTACCATACCTTTTGCGCGGCGAGGCGGCTGTCGGCAGCCTGCAGCGTGAAGTGCTCCAGGTTCCAGGAGGCCAGCAGCACAGCGGCTGGGCGTGTGGTGTGTGGGAGGGAGGGTTGCGGAGGTGGGGGGCGGGCGGAAGAATTTATTGCGGACGAGGTGTGTGAGTGTGTGTGTGTGTGTGTTAGGGGGGGAGAAGAGTAACTCATTCCGATTCTTGGACGAAAACGGTGTGTTTGAGATAACAAGGGAGAGTACTACGGTGTGTGTGTGCGTCGGGATGGCCCGCTCTAGTGCGGAGTGCACTCTGGTTTCCCTGGACCGCTCACCCTGGGGCGCACGGGATGAAGCGGTGGGCCGCGGCAGCCACGGCAGGCAGGGCAGCTGCAGCAGGGCTCCGCTGTCGAGCCCCGCCTGCAGCGCGGCTTGCGGCAGCTGCGCATGCAACGGCTGTGATGGGGTGGGGGCGCTGGGCGCATGGGGGCCGCTGGCGGGCCTTGGCGGGCCCGGCCCGCTGCTCTCGGTCACGTGGACTTTGATGAGGTGTCGAGCGAGGCCCAGGCTCTTGCTGTAGGCGCAGCGCTTGTCATTGCAGGCTGGACAACGCCAGGGGCGCGCCTCGTTACCTCCTTCCAACTCTAAGCAAGGTATGTGTGCCTGCTCCAAGTGCTTCGCCAGCAGCTGCTCCCAGGAGCTGGTGCTGACAACTGGCATGCCAGAGCAAGATATGCTCGCTGAGCATAGCGGGCAGGGCTGCACAGCCGGCAGCGCGCGGTGGTCCTTCGCCATGCTCTGCACCGTCTCCCCTCGTTCTTCGATGCAGTCGCCTAGTACGATGGAGGCAGAATCATTGCCATCTGTGTCATTTGGAAGTTCGCGTGTGCGAATCCTTGCAGGAAAGGCAGTGTGCGGCAGGAATTGCAAAAGCCGTGCGTGCGTCGGGAGCTGTCTTGCTAGATTTACAGTGTGGCACTTGCAAATTTAACCTATATTTTTACATATATCTCTGACAGTATGGGCGCATCAGTATCTTCCAGCGCGAGGCAGCTTGCGCAACGAGCCTTGCCTGCGCGAAAGCTCCAGCCTTTGAGCGAAGCCGAAATAGGTGCGACAAGCCGATATACAAGTGATAGTTACCCGCTTAAAATCCAGCCCTTTCCGGCTTGTGTGTGCAGAAGCGTTGAACCGGCTCGCCGCTCAGGACCAGGCGCGCATGAAGGAGCTTCTCAGCTTTGAGGAAATGAACACAAAGGATAATTCATTGGATCAGCTGCTTAACAAGCTGGGAGGAGCCATCGAGGGCAAGGACTTGTCGCCCGACGCGCCCGCCGAGGTAAATCGCGATGTAGTTTGATTCTGTTAGGGGAGCGTGTGTGACGGGACCATTGCATGGCCGCGCGGGGCGAAGCCAGGGACTGCTGAGGGACGGTGGGCGCTCTCGCAGTTGACGCGTCGACGGTGTGCCACCACGCCTGCCTCCCTGCCCCTGCCGACGCGCACCCACAGCCTTCCACCAGTGGCCGCACCGGCCCAGCCATGCCGCCTGCGCGGCCGCGCGCCACGCTCAAAGCTCCCTCGGCGGCGGCGGCGCGGCGGCAGGCGCCCTCCGCGGACGACCAGCCGGGGCGGCTGCCGTCGTACGTGCTCAAGGAGATCCTGGAGGGCCGCACCGCCGCGGCGCAGGAGGGGCGCGAGCTGGAACTCACGCCCTACGTCAGCACGTGAGTGCGGTACGAGGACATGGCCACAACCAACCGCGTTTGCAACTGTGGAGAAAGGCGGGAAGCCGAGTGGGGAGCGTGGGGCGTGGCGCGTGGCGCATACGGCAGCCCTTTGCGGCACCCGCGTCGCTCTCAAAGCACACTCTCGTTGCCCACGCGCCTTGCCGCCTGCCGCCTTCCCCCTCAAACTCCCCCCATCCCACCCGCCCCCAACACCGCCCAGCTACGGCGCGGACCGCTCCAAGCTGTTGACGCTGATGGAGTTCAACTGTTTGCCGGTGGTGGGCAAGGTGGCCACGTTCGGCCACCAGTACGCCTTTGCGCGCGCGCCCGCCTGGTGGGTGCGCGGCGGCCTGTCGGGCGCCAAGTACGTGTCGGAGCCCGTCATCGCGCCGCCGCCGTCGTCGTCATCGTCGTCGTCAGCATCTGGCTCCGGCGCGGGCGGCGGCCCGGCGGCCGCCTCTGAAGGGGCAGGAGCAGCGGCGGAGGCGGCCGGCAGCAGCGGGCTTGGCGCGGCGTCGCGGGCAGCAGGGGCGGGGCTGGCGAGGTCGCGGCGGGCGCCGGCGCCGGTGGACAGCGGCAGTGGCGTGGGCGACAAGGCGGATGAGGAGCTGATGCGTCAGCTGCTGGGCAACCCGGTGGCGCCGGCGGGGCAGGAGGGCGGCGGTCCCAGCGGCCCGTCGGCAATGTTCGGGTCAGGCGGCGGGGCGGGGAGGGCGGCCAAGGGAAAATAGTGGCTATTGCGGGTGGCTGGAGTGGTTGTGGTCATTAGTTACGAGTCAGCGCAAGCAGCCCGGTGCCGGGATGTGCGCAGCCGGCTACTGTATACCACAAAAGTGCGGAGAGTGCTGGTGCGCTGTTTGCTTTTGCAAAGCTGGATGTTGGTGTTGGTCTGCGAGTGGCAGGTGTGAGGTGTCCGACTGTCAGGAGCGCAGGATGGCTGGGCGCGCTATGTATGCCTGGCAGCCAGGGCGAATGGGCGCATTGTGACATGGGTATGGACAAGAAAGGTGGTCCTCCCATGCGGGAGAAAGTGGGCTGAGCCCACACCACGTGTACTAGTCTGAGGCCGAAAGTTCCGAGACGCCTCACCTCCCAGACAAAGCTGGGGTCGGTTGGTACAGGCACCGCCCGCCATACATCTAGTTGCATCTAGCTATCAAGCACAAGCACACCACCACAGAGTCCAGATGAATCTAGCCACTCAACTAGCGACGATAACTGAATGCTTGCAAGCAAAGACCGCAGCCTAGACATAAGCAAGTCTCAACCTGCGCGCCATCGCCGCTTTCTGGGCGGCGCCGCGCTCTCCACCTCCACTTGGCCGTGCCCGCCCCCTCCGTTCCGCACATGCGTGCAACTGCTGCCTTCAGTTGGGGGCTGGACCGTAGTACCGTATTGGGGTGTAAACCTTTCGAGGGGCCACTGCCGACACCCCCAGGGCCAGGGTACTCCGTAATCATGTCGCGACGTCTCCACCTGCCGGCACTGCTCATCAGCGGGAACAATGCGGCCGGATCAACACGCGCAACAATGCCCCGTTCGAATACGAACCCTCGCACTCATTTGGCTCTGACATCGATCTTCACCAGCCATGACCACCCGGCGCTCCATGCCTCACACTCTCCCCAGCCCAGCCCAGCTCACCGCCTCTTGACTTCCCAGCTCCGTCCTTATGTTCCTCAGTGCATACGGACCGTTGCCCGTCGGTCGCTTAGCCCCAACGATGAGGGGCTTTCTTAACCCAAGGCAACGCCCGTACGGAATCGGTGCATCAAATTCACAGCAAAGCAAGACCGGCCCAGCGTCACGACTGCACGAGCTCTGCCTCTTGCACCGCCTAAACTTCCTACCAGCGTAGCGCCCCATCTCACCACACCACACCGCCGTATCAGCTCCCTCCTGGCTGCTGCTCTCCCCATTGAACGATTCCGTGTAGGCACCCTGTGTGCTCCGCCTCCCTGAGACATCCCGCGCTCACCTCCTCCCTTGCCCCTCATGTGCATGGGGCTGGGCCTGCATAGCGCTGTCTGCGCTTGCTGACACCTGCCTGCACTTAAAATAACTTAAAACAGCACGCGCTCTGTCTGTTCATTGGGAGCGGAGATGACAACCGCATCCTTCCCCTCACGCGATGTGCCTCAGCGCGCTGTAGCCCAGCCCCATTCCCATGAACGTGCCGATGGCGTACCCCAGCGTGGAGGTCAGGATGCCCGGCACCACCGAGGACGTCCAGCCCTTGGCGGCGGCCATGCCCGCTACCGTGGAGGGGCCTGGCCCGGCGCGGCGGCGCGGGCGCAGCAGGAGAGGGAGGGCCCAGGGAGGAAGGGTGCGTAAGAGAGCGCGCCATAGCGTCAACAAGGAGAGCACTTGGGGTCAGTGCGGTGTGTGTGTGTAAATACCAGCCCAAGCTAAGCCAAACCAAACTAAACAGGTCAAGCAAGTGCGACAGAGGCAATACGATGTAATAATCAGTAGGCTGAAGGCGATGAGGACTTTCCAGAAACCAAGGGGGGGCGGTGTGACGGCGGGTGCGGTCAGCGCACGGCTGTGGTGGCGGAGCTGGGGGCGTCGCCAACGCGTGCCCAGAGATACCTCCGGTAAGTGCGTGCACCCCTCAAAATGCCTCCTGAGCAGCCAGCGCGGTTCGTGCTGCCTACCGCCTTCCACTCCTGCTCCTCCTGCAACCCACCTCTTCCCCTTCCCATCCGCCCCCGTTCCATTGCCCGGCCGGCGGCCGCTGACCCCCCACATACACACACGGTCGCTTTGGTTTCTGGAATGAACTACCCCCCACAGGTTAAGGCCACACCACCTCCGCGCTCTGGGTTGGGCTGGCTGGTTCGGGTTCTCTTGGTCGTTTCGCTTCTGGTTTCTGGAATGAACTACCCCCCCCCCCCCCCGACTACTGAACCCAACAACCCCCCCCCCCACACACACATACACACCCGCACGCACGCCCCGCCCCGCCCCACCTCCGATGTTGGCGTTGCTGGCCAGCAGCAGGTCGCGCATGCTGAAGCCCAGCAGCCGGCCCGCGCCCAGCAGCAGCGCCAGGTGCGCCCCCAGCGCCAGCGCCGAGAACAGGAACAGCACCGGCGCGGTCTTGACCACCAGGCCCACGTTGGCGGAGGCGCCGATGGTGGCGTAAAAGATCTGTGGGGACACGGGAGCAAAGGCGCGGGGAGCGGGGAGCGGACAGGGGTCACACGCATTATGAGTTGAGAAGAGTTGTTGTAGACAGGGGTGGGGACAAGGGAGCGGCGAGCGGGGGCAGGCAAGGACGATCGTTTCTTTCATGTGACGGGCGCGTTTGTCGGCGGAACATGCGCGCGCTGCCGACTCTCAAATGGTAGGCCCAGCCGCTGACACGAACATCATGCCTGCTGCTTCCACACGTCCCCCCCCCCACACCCTTTCCCCTCCCCATCCCCCATTGATTAAACATATGCATGGCACCCCACCCCACACACGTCATACCATAAACTGGCATCCTGATATGTCAATTGAATCATGCGCTGAATGATCGCCCCACCTGCATGAGGATCTGTGCGAGCCCCTCCGCGGACGGCACCAGCGGCGCTAGGCGGCCCGGCACCGCGGTTGCCAGCGCCACCGTGAGGCCGGTGATGAGCGTGATGGCCTGGCCGGGCATGCCCCACAGCCTAGGTGGGGTGTGGGTGAGGTGGGTGTTGGCGAGTGGGGGGCGTGGGTTTGGATGCGTGTGGGTGGAGGAGCGCAAGTCGTGTTTGATGGAGGGGCGTGCGATCTGCACCGTGTGGTGTGTGTGTGGCATGTCAGGCATGTGAGATGCAGCATGGCGGGGCGGATGCCGCTGCAGGCGGATGAGTTGCCGCCAGGGCAGTGCGCGAGCAGGCGCGACACCGTTGGGCACCACACAAGATCGAGGGCATACAGTGAGAGCACGACCTACTTGGCCAGCGCCACGGCGACATAGCAGATGGCGGCGGCGATGGACAGTGAGGTCAGCGCCTCCGTCACCTGGCAGGGCGAGTGGGCCAGCAACACGGCGGTGTGAGGAGTGCGGTGTGCAGGTGCGTCAGGGCCGGGCAGCGGGGTGATTTATGCCAGAACCCAAAGCAAACCAACAGAGAAAACCCGAGCAGCGGGGTGTCTGCGGAGTGGAGGCGCTGTCGGCAGACAAAGCACGACGGACCAAGCGCATAAGCCGCATGCCAAGTATGCAGTGCACAGCATGGCACCCAACGGGGGCGGGAAGGGCCGAGGCCGCGCACACGCACCGTGATAACCTTGCCGCCCCCGCCGCCGCCGTGCCCACCGCTGCCGCCCCCGCCTTCCGCTGCCGTTTTATCTTGCTGCCCGGCGTCAGGCGGGATGCGCCTGTACGCAGGAAAACAGGAGCAGAATCACCGGCGTGGTGAGAAGTGTGACCGCAACCACCATGATCCCCTGCTGGCTCGCCCTGCTCGGCTGCTTGCATCCGCGCCTGCGTGTGCCATGACCGCAACTGTGATACTCCCCGTGTACTCACCACGAGGACACAGCAGGTCCTGCTGCAAACCACACTCACACACACACACACACACACACACACACACACACACACACACACACACACACCGGTGTGCGGCCCCTCTCCGACGCCGACCTCCATACACACACGCACACAGCCCCGCGGCGTTTATCGCATCGCATACACGGTCTTTGCTTTGTTGGTTCGGTCTCTAACCTCTAAGACACAGACGCAGCCGGCGCACGCACCGGGCCAGGTAGTAGATGGTCACGAAGTAGAGGGTGAGGATGAGGTCATCGGCGGCCAGGCCGGCTCCGAAGGTGGAGGGCGATATGGACAGCGCCTCGGACACCGCCATGTAGTTTACGGCGCCGCCAATGTGCCGGGCCGTCAGCGCGGACGCCACCTGCGCGTGAAGGGATTACATGCATTAGAGTTACAAGGAGAAGGCGTCGCCAGGTACACAGGTACAGTAGTCGTGCCGTTACGGGTGTGGGATGGGGTGGGCAGTTCATTCCAGAAACCCAAGCGACCATTGGGGCGGGGTGGAGAGGGCGGTGTTGCATGCAAGCCCCCGACCAGAGAGGATATGGAACTTAATGCTGAAGGGGGGAAGATGTCTGCAGCACATCATGCTGGGCACAAGTTGCCCTTGCCCCGGCCCCGGCTATCGTCTCCGGGCCGGCCTCTGCAGCCGGCCTCTGCAGCCCGCCCCTCCAACCCCGCCCCGCCCCGCCCCGCCCACCTTCCAGCCCTCCTCCCCCAGGAAGCGCCCCAGCGGGAACACCGCCATGGCCGCCAGCGAGCCCGCCACCGTGGCGGCGGCGCCCAGCAGGAAGGCCGCAAGCAGCCGGCCCGTCTCGGACAGGATGCGCCTTCGAGGGGCGGGCAGGCGGGTGGGGTAGGTGAGTGGGCATGCATGCATGCATGCATGCATGCATGCATGCAGGCAGGCAGGCAGGCAGGTACATGCACGTGCACATGCACATGCTCGGCCGTGAGGGATGCGAGTGAGGCGGAGGGGGCCGGCCAAGGAGCGGGCACGTCCTCAACAGGTGTTTGACCTGCGGGCCCATGTATGCGCCCGCGGTAGGAGGGTGCAATATGGGTATCAGATGCGCGTGGCGCCCCTTCCCATCCCCGGCAACTGCACGCCACGACGCCACCCATCCGCGCTGTACACCTGGGCAGCGCCACCGGCACCTTCCCATCACCGGCACGCTCCTCTCCACCCGATGCACCCCTCCCAATAACCACTTCCGCCCCCGCCACAATCCCTTCACCGTGTCACTCCTCCCAACACCGCCTTCCCACGAACCGCCCACGAACCGCCCACGCCGCGCACCTCAGGTCGGCTGCGAACAGCAGCATGGGGATTGCCAGCGGCAGCAGGAACTTGTACACCTGCGCGCAACGTGCCCACAGAGGCGGTGAATTTCTCCCCGGTTTGCAACGATATCCCCCATGAGTCATGCATGGGCTCCGTGACTGTAACAGTAACTTCTCCACTGCCACTCAGCCGCCTGCACCACCGCCTGCGCCAACTGCTAATGCCGCAACACACCGACCCACCACGTGTAGCTCGGGCGCGCCGGGCGGCAGCACGCCCGTGTTGGCCAGCAGCATTCCCGCCAGCGTGGACACCAGCGCGCTGCATGTGTGTGTTGGAGTTCACAAGGGAGAGAACACGTGTGTGTGTGTGTGTGTGTGTATGTGTGTGTGTGTGTGCGTGTTTGCGGTTTGGGGTTAGGCGGGGTGTTGCGGGTGTTGTCACGCAGGTGTGCGCGGGTGCAGGCACGCGTCGGCGTGTGGCGCGCGTCAGGAAGAGACTTGGAGTGCAGAAGTAGCTTTCGAGCCAGTTGCTGGCTGAGAGTGCGTTTGCATGGCTCCGTGTGTGCGTGCGACACACATACGGTAGATCAAGTCATCAAACCCAGGTGGTTGGAAGGAGAGCGGCATTCCAAGGAGGCGCTCACCCGCTCAGCTCCTTGCCCAGCCGTGTCCGCTCCGACCTGTGAGCATTTGCGATCATGCCGTCATGCGTCTCGTCTGGCCACAGCTTTCAACGCAAGCGCTCTTTCCATAGCACCAGCGTAGCAAGTGCCGCTGCGCCGGGGGGAACACCGCGCCGCAGCTGCACACCCCCAAAGCGACGAGGGCTGCTCTGCACTGCCCCCCTGCCCGACCCACCACAGCCCGAAGGCGCCTGCGAGCACCAGGCCAGTCCACACGCCCCATGGCCCTTGCAGGGGGAGCAGGGCGGGGAGCTCAATGGCCACGGTGGCCTCCGCGCGTACGCTGGGCCGTCGAGGGCTGCTGGCTGTCGAGGGTGCTGTGAAGCTTCGTGTTGCAGGTGGCGCGTGGGCGCGTGTTACTGTGCCTCCATGGCTTATCGCAGGCCCTGGAAGTGAAGCCGACACCAGCAGCTTCCGCGGTAAACGCTCGCGAAGTAGACCGATTGTGCATGGTCTCTGCGTGCAATTTGTCGCACGTGGTTTATGCCGTGCGCGACTTATAGCGCTTTCCATGTTTGTCGCATACGGCTTCGGGCCGGACAATGCCGAGAGGACGTATGGAGTCGAGTTCTGCAAGCAGAGGTGTCGTCTCTTGCCCAATAGTGCCCTGCCACGCTTCCAAGTATGTTAAAGAAACGCAGGCTGAGGTATGTCAGGGCAACCGATGAGAACACGTCGCAATAGCTGCTTACACTGTGACAGGCCTGGAGATTGACTCGGCAAGCCCCGCACCGCCATGGCACGGTACGCGCCCACCTCTCTGCAGCCATCACACCCTCGCTAGCCGCCATCCTCAACAACACGCGTGACCACAAGCCCAAGAAGGAGGCCCAGAGAGCTCACGTTCCTTGCAACAGACGTTTCAAGCAGCGCGCCACCAGGCGCCACTGCCTAGGCCCCCATGTTCCTCTTTGCTTACCGGAGAATCGGACCCGCGGTGAGGCCCGTCTAAAGACGCACGCGTGCCATTTAGTATCCTCTCCAGCTACATAAGTCTGCAACTCTCATAACCATCTTCAGAATTACCGTACCCATGCCGCCTGTACCCCGACCTGCCTGACGCCGAACCTCTGCTTGCCACGCCAGGAGCGGGAGCGCCCCCTCCCCCCCACCGCCAAAACGATCTCATAACCCAAAGGTCGCGCAACCCTGCCCAAGGCGCGCATCACCCGAACCCTCCATCAGCCGCATGGAAAGTGGAGGTCCAGGTCAAGTTGTCATGTCAGCTCATTCGTTCTGAAGGCGCCCACCACAGCTTCCGGTGGCACGCCCATGCAGCCCACACACGCTCAGAATCAAACACAGCCACCCCAGCACAAGCATCACACACGCATCTCGACCACGACAACAGTATCTGAATATATGGTCAACGCCGATGCGACCCAGCGGTGCAGTACTTACTCGGTCAACCAACGCCCCTCGACATCAGCCTCTCTCATGAAACCGCGCTCACCGTCTGCACTGCAACTCCACATCCGTCAACCGGAACTGCCTGCACTAGTACTTGCCTGCTCGGCCAACGTAACGGTAACAACTCCTCCCTGCTCCAGATCCAGCTCCAGTTCCAGCTCCAGCTCCAGCTCCAGCTCCAGCCCTCCATCAGCTGCTGCGCGCAAGCAGCCCCTCGTGCCCCACGTGCCCCGTGCAGTAGCAGCAGTAGAGGTGCGGGCCTGGTCGTCATGACGTGCACGCACGGCTGCTTGGTGCGACCGTGCGCCGGTGCGCCTCCGCCTCCTCATATCCTTCTACCCGTTATCTGTCGGTCTGTCCATTCCATTCCACTCCACCCCATTCCAGCCAGCTGGCCGGCTAGTACATAAACTCCTTGTACAGCGGGTCCACGGAGCGCTGCCACTTGGTCTCGTACAGCTCCAGCAGGTGGTCAGCCTTTGCGCGTTGTTGACAAGAAGAAACAAACAAACATGCATTCATTCACCTGGCTGAAACAACGCCCAAGCGATGCATTACAGCGATAACGTGACGATGGCGGCGCCCCCGGCAGCCCACCATGCATGCGAGTGCGCCCGGATGCGCCGCTGGACAGCCGGGGCCGCGGCAACGCAGGGGAAAGGACACGGGGCCGGACACACGGCGCGCACGACGCAATCGTAGACCCTTGGCTGGCCCACCAGCAGGCAGCAGCGCACGTTTGCTCCTCGCCGCTGCCCCGCCGCCCAGCCTCCAACACATCCCGCCCGTGCGTCCCTGCCCCATCAGGTGTTCGCACGCTCCTGCCCTCTCACCCCAAGCCCCACACCGCTGCCTTTGCTTCATCGCCCACCCATCCACCTCCACAACCACCCGCCCGCCCACCCACCCCGCCCGCCCGCCCACCCACCTGCGTGAGGCCTGTCTCCGCGATCACCTCCAGGCGCTTGAGGAAGGACGTCTCGTCGTGGCCGCGCCGCTCCAGGCCGCCGTGCGCGATGGCCACCACCTGGGGGCGCCGGGTGCGCCGGGCGGGAGGGAGCGGGGCCGGGGGTTACACGCATTAGAGTTAGAAGAAGAAGGCGTCGCTAGGTACACAGGTACAGTACGGTAGTCAGGGGGTTCCATGCATTTAATTTAATGACGAGGTAGACGTAGAACAGACGTTGCAACACACGTTGGCATACCATTGGGGGGGGCGGGGTGCGTGACCAGTCCGCGTCAGTGACCTTCAGCCCGCCCGCTTCATCACAGCCCCACGCGATGGAGTTGGTGGGCGTGAGCAGCCCCCCGCCCCCGTTCCGCGTCAACTATCCCGGCCGGCCCGCCAGCCCCTCTTCCAAACTACACACGCACGCACACACGCACACGCACACACGCACACCTGCTTGGCCACGTCCTGCACGGTGCCGCCGCGGAAGGGCGTGCGCAGCCCGAAGCGCGTCACCTCGGTGCGCAGGTACTCCCGCTCGGCAGGCGTCCAGTCCTCGATCAGCGCCAGCGCCTGGGCGGGTGAGGGGCGCGTGGCGAGGGAGAGGGCGCGTGAGTGGGTTTCCATGCATGATGTGTTATGAAGAGGCGGTGTAGGGCGCGGGCGAGGGGCGCGGGCGAGGGGCGAGGTGATGAGAGTCAGGCAGCAACGGACGCAGACCGCCGCGAGCCAGCCAGCGTGGCGGCCGGCGGGCACGTGCATGCATGCGCGGCATGTCCCCATGAAAGAACTCGGGGACCGCGTACCACCCCACCACCACCACCACCACCCCCACCGCCGCCACCACCCAGGCGGTTTTGTTTGTTTTCCCTTGTGTGTTTGCACACACGGCCAGGCCGCACCTGGCGCTGCGCCTCCGGCTCGTATATGAGGCCCACCCACAGCGCGGGCAGCGCACACAGCATGCGCCAGGGGCCGCCGTCCGCGCCGCGCATCTCCAGGAACTTCTTCAACCGCACCTGCGCGTGTGCATGAATGTGCATGAGTGTGAGTCCGCACACAGCAGGAAGAACGCCACGTCAGCGATGAGCAAAAAGCGCGTAGCCGACAGCATGGGCCCCCACCTGTTGCAACATTATTTACCCTTTATTATTACTGCGCGTGACCCTGCTGGTGCATTCCAGCCCCGAACACCACCACCCCCCAGTCTGTCCAATCCCTTCAGTGCTCCCCCGGCTGCCACCGCCACTGCTGCCACCCCCCACTGCTGCGGCCGCCTCATGCGCCACTCCGGCACAGGTCGCGCCGGCCGCCCCCACACACACTCGCTCGCTCGCCGACACACCTCGGGGAAGATGGTGGTCAGGTGGTTGGCCCAGTCCGCCATGGAGGGGTACTCGCCTGGAGGGAGGGAGGGGAGGGGCGGCAGAGGAAGGGCGGGAGACAGCAGCAGGTAGTCAGGGGATGGGAGGGGCGGAGGCAGAGCGGCAGGGCGGCATGTGCGTGCCAGTCCGTGGCAGGGCGCCATCGCCGTCGCCCCGGGCGCTAGCCCACGCCGTGCCTTTCTTAACCCTCATCCCAGAGCCACCATCTTCCGAGCCGGCGCCCCTTGCCCACCCTCTGCAGCCCTACAGCCAGGTCCAACCCCACCCAGGCGCCCAGCCAATGCCTCGCGGCCCCCCTGCAATGGTCGCTTTGGTTTCTGGAATGAACTACCCCACCCCCACCCAGCCAGTTCCTTGCAACCCCCCACCCAGCCGGCCATCCAACCACCGCACGGCCGAGCCCCCACCCCCCCTCCCCGGGGTTCTGGACTGAATACCCCCACCCCACGCCCGAGCCGCACTGCCTCCCAAACCCCGCCCCACCCGGCTGCCCAGCCTCCGCAGCTCCCTCTCTCCCTCCAACCCTCCCCCCCGCCTCCTTTGTGGCCCCCCCCCCGCCGACCCACACGCACCCGGCAGCGCGGGCAGCTTGCCGGCCATGAAGTCCTTCCAGCTCATGCCCAGCGCGTTGACGTACTGCCCGTTGCGGTACACAAAGTACATGGGCACGGACATGGCGTAGTCCACGTAGCTGCAGGGGGAGGGGGTGCCATGCATGTTGAACTAATGGGGGGGGGTTGGCCATCCAGGTTTGAGGTAGGGAGGAGGCGAGGGGGAGAGGAGAAGCAGCAGGGGCAGTGGTGGGGCAGTGGTGGGGACAGCGGCTCTACCCGCTCGCTCGGACCGGGCCTTGACCCTCTGTTTCACCCATGCCCAACCAAGCGCCCATGCTTCCCTGCTTTCCGTCAATCAACCAATCACTCGGCGCCACTTCAGCTTCAACTCGTCTTGCCCCTTCAGGCCGAGCCCCGTCAGCCCGAGCCCCTTCAGCCCGTACGTATCCTGCAGATGCCGGCTGTTGCGCCATCCTCCTCTCCTGCCCTGCGCCCCTCCACCGCCCCCCCCGCCTCCCGCCTCCCGCCCCTCCTCACCTCTCGAAGCACATGTCCTTCTCGAACACGAACGGCAGGCCGCCGGTGCGCGAGGCGTCCACTTCCGTCCACACGTGCCCGCGCGTGCTCAGGAAGCTGCGGGGAGGGGGGGGTGCCATGCATGTTTCATTAATGACGAGGTAGACGTAGAACAGGGGGGGGAATGCCGCGCGATGTGTCGTTGTGGGCAGCCGCAGGGGCGTCAGGCAGCACGACACCCCGCAGCAGCATGTGTCCTGTTGTTGTTTAACTCCGCAGACGGTCGTCCGCAGGCACAGCCCTTCCGTCTTAGCTCCACGCTTCTGAGCCCTGTGCCACCTCTTACACCAGCTCAACACGGCCCCCCGCCCCGCCCTCCGCCGCCGTTTCCGACTTTGCCGCCGCGCTCCTGGCTCAGCCGCTGAGTCCCAGCTCCTGCTCCTCAGCTGTTGCCCTTTACCCCCCCCCCGTTCTGGGTTCTGGGTTTTGGGGTTGCAATGGTCACTTGGTGTCTCAAGAAACTAACCCATCCCCCACACACCTCTCCCTGGCCCTCTCCCCGCCCTCCGCTGCCTACCCGGTGGGCTTGCCCTCCTTGAAGGGCGAGTTTGCGAACAGCGCGTTGGCAATGGGCTGCAGCGCCAGGCCGATGCGGAACTTCTCCACCATGTCCTGCTCGCTCTCAAAGTCCAGGTTCACCTGTGTGTATGGGGGTTGGCGGTGGGGGTGGTGGGGCGCGTGTGTGGTGGGGCGCGTGTAATGCGGGCAGGACGGCAGGCAGGACGGCCAGAGGGGAGGCCGCAGGGCCAGGGGCGGGCGCAGCAGCCAGGCGCCACGCCAGCAAGGTGTGCAGCGCACCCACCCAAGGTGTGCCACCAGCCCGCCGCATGCACTGCCGGAGCCCTTGTTGGCCTCGCGCCCGGCCTTCCAAACGTGGCCCACGCGAGCCCACCACACTCCATGGAGTCCCCTTCAACGGACACGCTCCGCCACTAATACCACTGACGCCCTGCCCCAGCCCCAGCCCCGGGCCCGGCCCCAGCCCCGGCCCCGGCCCCGGCCCCGGCCCCGGCCCCGGCCCCGGCCCCGGCCCCAGCCCCAGCCGCCCTCCGGTGCCACTGCCCCAATGCCCCGCCGCCGCCCCGCCGCCGCCGCCCCCCCCCCAAACCCCCCACCCTCACCCTCACCTGCACGGTGCAGGTGCGGAACATCATGTCCAGCCCCATGGAGCCCACCGTGGGCATGTACGCCTTCATCAGCTTGTAGCGGCCCTGCGTGTGTGTGTGTGGTGTGTGTGAGGTGTGTGCGAGGTGTGTGAGGTGCGTGAGAGGTGGGGCGGAGGCGGGTCAGTCGGATGAGGAGGAGGCTAGCAGCGTGCCGCGGCGTGTCAGACAGCCCGAGACCCGTGCGTTTGTGGGGGCTCTGTCAGGCGGTCGACGCCAGGCCACACAAGAGCGACGGGTGAGAAACAGGTCCGTAACATGGCACGTTGAGAGCCTCTGTCGCTCCACTCCAGGAAGAACCTGGCTGAATGCAACACCATCGCACAGCCGCCAGCCCGCCCGCCCGCCCGCCCGCCCGCCCGCATGCACGTGCACTACCTTGGGCATCATGGGGATGTCGTTGATGGCCCACTTGGGGTCGAAGCCAACGCCCAGGAAGCCCGTCTGCGCCTCCTCACAGATGGTCTTCACCTGCGCGAAGACGCGTGCGGCAGGCGTTGGCGGAGGCGGCGGGGCGCTCAGGCGGGCATAGCGTGTGTGGCCATGTGCGCCAGGGGCGAGCGGTGCGGCGCCCGTGCCGCCCCCGTGTGCGTGTCGCAACGTAAGCGCTGTTGTACCCACCCATGTTCAGACCGGTTGCCGTGCCCCCCCCCTCACCTGGTAGAGGTGGCTGTTGACCTCCGCGCACGTCTTGTGGATGGTTTCCACGGGCGCCCCGCTGAGCTCAAACTGGCCGCCGGGCTCGAGGGTCACGCTCTGCCCCTCCATTTGCACGCCGATGATGCGGCCGTCCTCCATGATAGGCTCCCACCCGAACCGGGCCTCCAGCTTACGTAGCAACTGCGCAATCTGGTCGTAGCTCAGGCGGGTGTTGTCCTTCAGATTGAACCCCAGCTTCTCGTGCTCGGTGCCGATTCTGTTGAGGGAACCGGGTGCAACGAGAGCGCAAAAACCTGTTGGCCTGGCTGTCCGGAGCCATCAAACAGACCCAATTTTCCTCACACATGGCAAAGTAACAATGAATGGGTACAATACGCCAGAAAGAGCGCCAGCGCAATTCATCGATCGTAAAGACGCAAGCTCACCGCCACGCGCTGCGGGGCTTACACCCCGACTTCAGATAGTCCACCAACTCCTGCTTTTTGAGAGGCTCCGTGCGACGCTCCGCGACCGCGGGCGCGTTCGCGTGGACAGGGCTCAAGCGCGGGCTTTGCACACCCCGACTGCCGCGAGAGGGCGAGGCTGACACATGCTGGCGACGGCCAACGCCTGAGGCGAGAGCCATCGCACTACCGCACGAGGTCTAAGGCCGAGCGCTAGGGCAGAGTACTTGACGGTGCAACGTAAGAATCGTGGGTATCTTTCGGCACTGCCGGGCTGACCGGGATGACAGCTATGTACGCACAAGCTGCCGAATATAACGCAATTTGCAATTGCAAAGGAGAACAGGCGGATTGGTGTATTTCCGAGGGCCCGACTGCATGAGGTCCATGCAGCTGCTTGACGGTGGCTGGCATGCCAGCATGTGGGTCCGATCCCCACATCGACCGTGCCTGACACACTTCAAACGCTTCCTTGCCCCCAACCTCCCTACCTACTTCATAGACGGCCCGGACCGCCTAACAGCTGCTGCGCCTCCTCATCCCCTTGCACCTGAGCGCCCTTCCCTAGCCCCGCTCCGCCCAACGACCCGCCATCCTCTTCGCTCTCCCAGCTGGCCGCCGGCACCAGCTCCTGCTTGGCCGCAGCGGCCTTGGCGGCCTCCTCCGCCCGCTCACGCTCCGCGCTGGCCACCGTCACCCAGATCGTGGCCGCAACCACCAGCGCGCCGCCTCCGTACGTCAGGGCGCCCGGCGGCGCCATGACGCCGGCTGCCCAGCCTATGACGCTGCCCACCAGCGGCTCCATCTGAAACGCCAGCGCCACCGTGAGCGGGGAGAGGTAGCGAAGCAGTGTGTTGAAGCCTGCGTGGGGCCCCACATGCCAAATGAAATAATTCGGGAGCATCGCAACAGGTGGCCGTGTTAGGGGGTTACCGAGGAGCGGCAGGGTGGCATTCTAGACACAGCTTACTAGACAGTGGGCGCTGCCACGCGCCGCACCGTGACCGCGCCCTGCCCCATCGTGACCGCATCCCACCGACCAAACGGTCGAGGCTGTGGCGCTGCAAGCACCCAGCAGGCACCACCGCGCGCATGCACGCGCTGAGGAGCAGCCCGCTGGCTCACCTGTGTGCCCCACGATGCCGGGGCCTAGCGCCAGGTACAGCACCCAGGGCGCGTAGTGCGCTGACGTCAGCCAGCCCAGCGACCCGTGGCTGTTGCGGCCGTGAGAGAGGGGAGGGCGGCAGCACCGTGGCCGTGAGAGGCGACAGGAGCGAACCAGGTGCAGTGGCACAGTTGGAGGGTGAGGGCAGCAATCAGGGCGCGGGCAGCAACGTGCGCCTAGCACACACCGTACCAGAAATCAACGATGCAGCCAGCCGCTCACCCCAGAGCAGTCGCCCCCGCACCCACCTGCCGCTACCCAGCAGTGAGACTGGCTCCAGCGCTAGCCCGCCTGCGTCCAGACATGACGACATGACCATTACTGAGATATTTAACCCACGGGGCACGAGGTGGCAACCGGTCCACATGTCCCGCGTCAAGGCGCGTGCGCACAGGTGCATGTGGACACCCAGGATGGGCTGGGCACACAGCGCGCCGCCACAACCGCACCTAATGTCAGCGCCAGCGCCGCTGAGCCCGTGACTGGGAAGGCATAGATGAAGATGGGCATCCACTGCCTCAGCCGCCGGCCCACCGATAGGTAGCCCACCATCACCGCCGACGCCAGCAGCGATGCAAGGTCGCCAGCCAGGCCCGCCTGCGCCTCGCGGCCGCCCGTCGCGCTCACGGACAGCACCACCGCGCCTGCACCACCGCCCGCATACACACAGCACCCACCCAGCGTGTGTCTGCTATGTCAGAGCACCACCCGGCCCCCACCGGCCCCCACACGCACAGTGCCGCCACAGCTGCACACCAACAGTACACAGAACAGTCAGCCATTTCCAAAACACGACAGCCCCCGCTTGAGGGACTGGAACAATCTGCCCCTTCTCCCCTCCCTCCCCGCAAGACGGCGGCCCCGTCGCACGCCCACACACAGCAAGACGGCACTGTATTTCATATTCTCTTCGGTTGCGCTCGCTAACACACAGCCCACGGTGTGATTTTTAACACAGCCCACGGTGGTGGCGGGGCGCGCACCTGCCAGTCCCAGCAGCGCCCCGCCGACCTCGCCACGCGAGATGGGGGACCCCAGCACCAGCGCCAGCGCCGCCAGCAGCAGCGGCGTGGCCGACACCATCAACAGCGAGTGCGTCAGGCTGGTGTGCTGCAGCCCCCACACCCAGGCCCCGAAGTGCACGGCCAGGCAGGCGCCGCTGCCCGCCAGCCAGGCGGCGGAGCCCAGCGTGCGGCCGCGGTCGTCCCGCGACATGCCCCGCCACTGCCCCGCCGCGCCCAGCCCCAGGAACACGGACGTGAGCTGCAGCCGCCAGGCCGCCAGCGTGATGGCCGGGACCTCAGGCATGAGGCTGCGGGGATGGGGCGGTGGAGGGGTTGGGGTGGGGTTGGGGGTGCCGTCACGGCGGGGTTTGTGGGGTTGGCTAGGTGTGGCCCGAGAGCTATGAGCTGGGGGTACCAGTACCCTGGGTGCCAAGGCGAGCTGTGTCCCAGCCCCACCTGAAGACTGTGGCTGCCGAGGACACGGCAAACACCTGCGACACGTGCCACAGCAGATAGTGGTAAGCTCTTTTGCGATTAGGATGCGAGGAGGTCCCGGAGCTGGCCTCACCGCGGCGACGAGGAGGGGCCATGCAAACACGGGCACGCCGTGCGGGGCCGCAGGCGTCGTCCGCGCCGAGTCGCTAGCTACGGTTTTATCATTGCGCTCATCATCGTGTGTCAACTGGCCATAGCGCTCAACCTGTGCCCTCAGTTTGGCAAAAATGCTTGACATTTCTGCTTTCCTTCTGACGCTTGGGTTGCCGCGCTCCTACTAAGGTAGATGCATATTTGTGATGTGTAAGCAACGGTAAATTACAAAGCGTGTGAATCCTCTGTCTTATCGCGCCAATGCATTGTGTTTCACTCTCATGGCATATCATGACTCCGTGCCTCCGTCCCTCCTCGCACGCCTTTCCTGCAATTATTGCTGGTTGTGACCGACACCCCGACCCAATGCATCTTACTAGCACTACAGCCCCTGCCACTCAATCTTGCCGCCAAACGCATCCACGGGCGGCGCCGCGTTCGTTCCCTCAGCGCTCGCCGCAACCTTGCCGCCCTTGCCACCCCTTGCGCCGACGCGCCCGCCGCCCCGTCCCCGGCCATTGCTGCCGCCCCCACCACCTGCAATAGACGCGGACTCTCCCGCTCGGCCGCCGGCACCCGTCCCACGGCCACGACGCCCCCCTGCTTGTGCGGTGGGTGCGGGGGCAGCGACCTCGACCCCGCCTACTGATGTGAGCAAGCCGCTGCCGCCCGCCCCCTGTGAGCCTGGGCCTACTTCCCCTGTGCCCGCCGGCTGCTGCTGGGATGCGGCGGCTGTACGCTTCCTGCCTCTCGCTTGTGGGGCGGCAGTAGCAGCAGCAGCTTCAACAGTGACCCTTGGGCCTCCGGTTGCGGCAGCGGCGGCATGCGCTTGTGGTGCCGTTTGCGATGCGGCCCCGGCGGAGTTGCTTGGCCAACCGCTGGGTGCAACTGTCGCCGGCGCAGGGGCAGTCGCAGCGGCTCCCGGCAGCTGCCCTCCCTGCCACTGCTGGTGCGCCTGTTGCCACTGTTTCTGATAGCCCGGCTGCTGAACAGCCTGCGGTTGCAGCGGGGCGCCCCAGGCCGGCGGCGCGGCCGGCCAGGCAGGCGGCCGCCGGCCTTGCTGCTGCTGATGGAAGTGCTGCTGGTGTTGGGTTTGCTGGCTTCCAAAGCCGGATGATTGCTGCTGGTGTGCTGGCAGGCCCGGCGGTGGGGCTGTCGTTCGGTGCGAGCCGCCGGCCGCTACATGCTGTTGGGCGCGCAGAGACGCTCCCGCGCCCGTTGCAGTCTGGCCACCAGCGGTAGGCGCCCATTCTGCTGCAGATGGCACGTGAGCAGCAGGGCCGGCACGCGGCTGCTGGTTGGGCATCAACCCTTGTTGCTGGTGCCCAGGCCACGGCAGCTGACCAGGGGCTCGTGGGCCTCCCGGCATGTGCGGGTAGACCGGTGACGCCGACCGTGGCTGGTCCGGCGGGCCAGCAGCAGCTGCGCCTGCCCGGAAGCTACCTGGCGGCGGTGCACCTTGCTGTGGCGGCAGCGGCCCGCCGCCTGCACTCTGCGACTGGAGAGGGTGCTGCTGGGGCTGCATAGCCTGGAAGTGCGGCTGTTGTGGCTGCGGCTGCGGCTGCGGCTGCGGCGGCTGTCCCGCTCGGCGCCGTGGCTGCAGCGGCTGCACTCGCGGCCGAGGGGCGGGGGCCGCGTCCGCAGGGGGCTGGGAGCCATGCGGCGGCGCGCCGCCCTGGAAGGCCGGCTGCGGCTGCGCTGGCTGGGACTGGGGCTGCGCATGGGGCGTGGCCTGTTGCGGCGATGTACCCAGCGGTGCGCTTGTGAAGGCAGCTGGGTTGTAGGCGGGCGCTGCCCCTGTGGCAGGCAAAGGTCCAGCAGGTGCGCTACCGGGCGCTGTAGGCACCCGGCCCAGGCCCGTGCCCGGGGGCGGCGGCGGTGTGGCAGCTGCGGCGGCGTGGTGGCCGCTGGGGTCAAACTTGATGCGCGTGAGCTCCTCCTGCACCACCACTGCACACCGGCATACAACGGTATGCGCACATATTATAAGAGCGACGTGTCAGCATCTGGCTTAGCACTGAGCCACATCAGCAGAGGTGGAAAGAAGGCCGTCACGTGCCTACCTGTGCTGCGGACGCCAGGTGGCGCCTGCCGTCCCAAGCCGGCAGCCCCCGCCGCGAGCCCGCTGCCTCCTGGGGCTGCTCCACTGCGCGTCGGCTGCTGCTGGCTCGGCCCGGCGGCCGCGGAGGCGCCTCCAGCGGCTGTAGCCGCGGGCTGGTGCAGCTCCTTGATGGTGACCGTGTTGCGCAGCACGGTGTTGGGAGATGCCTGCACGGATGGAGGCAAAGCACACCGTCGCAAGCATCCAGGCGCGCTTGGGCAACATGAGAGGCTGGGCCGAGAAGCTGTTGCCAGCGGAAGTCCCGCTGGGCAAGGCGCATAACGCACTTGCAGTGTGCGTGTGATTACTGTCTCCTGGTACACCATAGGCCGAGCCGCCGCAATGGCAGCTGCTGCTGCTGCTGCCTGCCCAGCAAACGCGCCCGTGCGTGCCTCTTGGCTCTGGGTCTCTGCCTGCTGCGGCCATGGGCCTGCACCGGTGCCCGCGCCACTGCCAGCTGACATGCCCGAGCCGCTGCCAGAGACCGCAGGCGAGGGGTACCTCGGTGGCATGCCGTACGGCCCGCTCCCGCCTCCCCCTCGATGCCCGCTGGGTGCCACGCCGTCACTGCCCGCGCGCCCGGCGCTGCCACGACCGGCACCGCCCACATGCCCGTGCTGCCACTCGTGAAGCCCACCGCGGCCACCCCCTCCTCGCCCGAAGCCAGTTCCGGCGTAAGGCTGGTAACGGTGCGGCCTTGCACCGCCCCAGCCACTGCCGCTGCTGGGCCCGCCTGCGCCGCTGCCAGTCCGCTCGCCGCCCAGTTGCTCCTCCGCGCCGCCGCCCATGTCGTAGCCAACGTCAAGCTCATCCATATCCAGAGCGCCCACGTCGTCCAGCGCGGCGCCGCCAACGCCAGCAGACACTGCTGCTCCAGTCCGGTACACGCCGCCATTGCGTGTGTGAGCCGCAGCAACGCTTGCCGCAGCATGTGCCGGCGGCGGCTGCCGCTGCCATGCCTGCTGCTGCGAATCGGGAGCAAGCTGCGGGCTGCCGTGGTGCCAGGGGTCTTCAAGGCACTGGCTGTCAGTGCCCGCTGCGGCGCCGTCACCCTCCTCTGAGTCCGGCTCCGTGACGGTGTACGGTACAGCCACTTGGTCAGGTGCCGCTGCCGCCGCGACTGCGGCAGCAGCAGCGGCAACAGCGCCTGGGCCTGCCGAATGGTGCTGGTGATAGCGCTGTTGGTCGCCGGGCCACACGCGGCCGCCGCCGTCCTGTGAGCCGTCGTGAGGGTGCTGTGCCCATGCCTGTCCCGGCTGTGGCTGCTGACGCGCGTCGTGGATCTGGTACTGGGGCTGGGGCTGGGGGTGCATCGGCGGCATGCCGCCTGGGCGCTGTTGGGGCTGCTGCTGTTGCGCCGCCGGGTAGGCCGGCGGGCGACCTTGCTGCTGCGGCTGCTGCTGCTGCCAGCCAGTGGCGGTGCAGGCCGGCGCTGCTGCTACTGCTGCATGCGGCTGCTGCGGGCAGGGCTGCCATGGCGGTGTCTTCTGCCAGTAGCCGCGCTGCTGTTGCTGTTCATGTGGGGCGGCTTGACGCTGGTAGCAGCCCGGTGGCCGCTGCTCCTGCCCCCTGACACCTGCCGGCCCAACGCCGCCATCGCCATCTCCTGCTGCCGCCTGCCGTGCACGGTGCTGGTCCGGCGACGTGTGCTGCAGGCTTTTTCCTTCCTCCTCCTCTTCGGGCATCAGCTCGCCGATGCGCCCGTGAAGCTGCTTCAGCTGCTCCTCCTGCGCCGTGGGATTACAACGCCAGCAGGGGCCAGGCTGCTTGCCTCGCGTTCGCCCTCCTAATTCACACGGTATCCACGTTAATGGCGGGCCCAGGAGACAAACCGTCCCATGCAGCAGCTGACTCAGCCAACCCACCAGGGTTCGAGCCGCCAGTTGCAGAGCGCCACACTCCGCCTCCACAACCGACGCGTCCTTGGCCACTGCGTCCGCGCCCTGCTCCGCCTGCTCCGTCTGCTCCCTGATCCGCGCCAGCTCCTGGCTCTGGCGCTGCAGCAGCGCCGTCACGTGGTGACTTGGGTCCTGGTGCGCCGCCAGCCTGGTCGACCACTGCTCGCCCCCACGTGACGTGGTGGCCAGCTCCGCCTGCAGGCCTACGGAGGGCGGGAGCAGTGCGTGCAGGTAGGGACCATGGCCGGGCGTTAAGGATTTTGGAGCACACGCCTGCACGCAACCTCGTCGTTTTGCCTGCACACGCACGTGCCTTTTATCTCCTCCTGCAGGGCAGCCGCGGCCGCACGCTCCTCCTCCAGCGCCTCCCCCGTGGTCTTCCAGTCTAGCCTGCATGCGCCACATATGTACACGGTTTAGTCGCTTGAAGCACCCCAAAGGTTGGCAGCCACCGCTCTTATCCCCAAGGCGCGGCCGTGTGCACAGCACAAACATCCTCACGCGCACCTGTAGGCCTTGAGCTCTGCCTGACGCGCTGGAAGCTCCACCTCCAAAGCTGACTGCCGTTGTGCCGCAGCACGTGCCACCTCTTGCCATGCCGCCGCCCCGTGCTGCGCCTCAAAGCCGTCCGCCGCCCGCTCCAGCTCCGCCACCTGCGCCTCCAGCGCCGCGCGCCCACCCGCCAGACGGTCCTGCACGTGTCAAGGTTACAGGAGGAGCGCAGGTCCAGGAATCCGCAAAAATGTTGGGCTGGAAGCAACGAGTGAGTTGCGAGGTGGGGCCTGCTGGTGCCGCGCGGGTCGCGTGCACGACTTGGTGTCCTCCCCTAAAGGAGGTAGGACCCTGTTTGATGAGCCTGCTGCCCAAAGCACCTGTGCCCCCACCCTGCTGAACCTCAGGTACCCAGCAGCCCCCACGCACGTTCACCTTGAGCTCCTGCTCCTGCGCTCCCAGCTGCGCCAGCTGCTGCTGCAGCGTGGCCGCCAGCAGCCGCAGGTCCTCCTCCGCGGCGCCCGCCTCGGCCGCCTCGGCCTCCAGCAGCCGCGCCCGCTCACGCGCCGCCGCCAGCTGCTCGCCCGCGGCGCCCAGCTGGCGCTGCAGCGCGGCAACCGCCAGCTGCTCCTCGCGGATGGCCTCATCGATGCCATCCAGCTCGCGGCGCAGCAGCGCTACGCCCGCGGCCAGGCCTGCGAGCCCGCTGTCCATGTTTGTTGCTGCCTTCTCCTCTCATGCAGCTAACAACTATGACCAGCTGAGGATCAGGCTACATCATGTGCGTTCACGGCTTCAAGCTGGCTGGCAAACCGTGCAGAAGTAAGTAAGGTGGCTGGCAAATGCACCTTACAGAAAGCGCGGGAAGCGCCCCGTGCCCGCGAGCTGGCCCAGAAATCGCCGGCCAGGCTCTGAAGCATATTTATACATAAATTGTGCTTCCCAATGCACCCTTGCCTCCGGGAGGCAGGTGCGGCGCACACGCGTGCCAAACCTGTGCCGTTCCTTGCACCCCCTTGCCTCTCTGATGAAACCTGCTTCGGCCCCCAAACCCAGCAGGACCGAGCGGGAGGCAACCATACACCCATACAGTTGTAGATGAATTTGGATCACACGCATATGCGTTGGCGCGTTGCTCACCACTTATGACCCTTTAGGAATCGCATTTGCAAAACTACACGCTAAATAATACCCCTGCTCCTGCGTGCCCCGTGCCGCACAACCTTCTCACTGGTTAGCTCATCACCGCTTAAGTCTTGCCTGGCGGCGATACATCTGCATTCATTGCCTCATTTTCTCATTTGCTCAGTGAAGCATTCCAGGGGGGCGAAGCCCCCCCAAAACACCCCTGTTCGTGCGTGCGTGCGTGGCTGGCTGCGTCGGCAAAAAGTACCATACTGGCACAAACCGCGACTGCCACGTATTAGGATTTGTTATTGTCTATTGCATGTAAATAGCCGGCAGGGATAATTCAGGCGGATAATTTCGCGCGTCCATCATGCTTGCCGGGTTTGGCTTGATCACCTGCTCTGTATGAATGACATCTCCGCTGCTGCTAGCAGTAAATCTCTAAACGCTCACGTCCAAGTAAAAAGCAAAAGCGGCTAGCCTGCGCGGTCTCAAAATGGCTCGCCTGCTGTCCCCATGTCATTGCAGTGCAGTGCCTATCAGCAGCGCATCGTGTCCTGGATCACACCAGGCGCACACGGTCCAGGCAGACCCACTGGTCGCTCCACCCGTCGTTCCGAAACTCCACAGTGTGTAAGTCCCACACGCTGTTGCCGCCACAGCCCTACGATAAAGGGTGAGGCGAAAGAGGCAATCAGGAACGGGCCACAGAGTAGCGCGCTAATGGCACGTCTTTCGGGGGCCGCCCGCGTGCACACTCACCGTGAAGTCGTACGGGTTGTTTATCACCGACTCCACAGGCCAGCCGTTGAATACCGGTAGGTAAACCTGCGCATAGAGTTGCAAGGACAAAAAGGTGAAGGCCTAGTTTCAAGGCGTGCGGCACGGAGCGCCCATGGGCGCAGGAGATGCCTGATGGCGGGGTAGTCACTGCGTGCCCGCATCTTGCACACCTGCCATCCCCAGAAGTAGTTGGTCGCCTGTGTGGGCAGAGGTAAAAATGGCGACACGTAATGAAACACCCAACGAGAATGAATACCTAAAAAACATGCGCTAAATACCTAACCTAAGACGAGATCCTGCTGGAGAAAGCAAGGGGGTGTCGCAGACCGCAGCGCAACACTCACGTAGGGCTTCCAGGTAGGTTCCATGTAGATGGGCTTGATTGAGATGATGCGTGTGGGCCGGCAGCCGCCCTGGTGCAGGGAAAATGCAGGGAGCACGAGTGATGCAGCAAGCCATAGAGTGTATCATGTCCCGTCTAGCTCGCAAGCATCTAGTACACGGACACGTACCTTCTTGCCGCTCACGCTGACCCACAAGTCGGGTGTCTTCTGATCCTTGCCTTCCCAACCGGGATAGCCCACGTAGGTCCAAAACTCCAAGGCCTGCGCAGGACAGGCCGCCTGATGAGTACGGTGTTCATGCCGTGTAATCAACGCGCACCGACGCACGACCCCATGCATATGACATTCCTCACCTTCTTATCCTGGAACATGCCGTTCCAGCCCTTGAAAGCAAGAGCGCCCTGCACGGCATCGCCAGAGGCGAAGTGGTTTACCGTTCACGGCATGGGGTTGGAGTACCGCAGTGACATGGTTGCGTGGCTCACCCCCTTGAAGACCTTGGCGCATACGGCAGGGCTGCCCAGAGCCCCGCTCCTGGTTGAATCGGAAAGCGGCTGCAGCTGCGTGTTCCAAGACGCGTCGTGGATGCCCTCTCCATAGTTGTCCTCAAAGATTGTGTTCGTGTGGGTCTGAGTGTCGTGCATGTACTCTGGCCTGCGTAGGCGTACGTTCGGTGTCAGGGATGGATAGCGGCGACATGTATGCCGCAGCCCAGTACACGCATGACCTACCAGTCACGAGTATGGCGTGTCTTGTCCGGGGTTGCCCATCCAGTCCGCCCGTCAGTGACCTCCGGTGTGGGGTTGGCGACCGGCGGCGCGGGCTCTGTAAAGCATCCGAAGGACGTAGCGCGCGCAGAATCCTTAGTGTCTGTTCGAGGCTGCACGTCTACACGAGCTACTCACGACGGAGGCCAACGGCTTGCGCTTAACAAACACTCCTGCTACAGGCCGACACTTACTGTAGGGCCGATAGTCGCACGGCACCTGCGCGTGCTCAGCAGCGGACAAAAAGGTTTGCGCATGCGGTCACACTCATTTCGGGTTCCGGGCAGTGGCATCCAACTTTCAGGTTCCGAGCAGTGGCGGCCAAAGCTCTGTACGTGCACGCTTACCGGCCTGTACTTGATGGGGATAGCCCCCCAGCGTGTCTCTGCCAGTTTCTGTGATAGGGCGCGCATGCAATAAGAGTCAGGACAAAAAGTTGCAGATGCAGGGCTTTTATACCTCAGGCTTGCAGACCTCAAGGTAGTGAGGCTGGTGCAAATCTACGGTCAGAGACGTGCTCATGCCACAGTCGCTGCGCCCACCTCGAATGCCCACACGGAAACGTCAAAGTGATCTCTGTCGCCGCAGCACCATCGCTTGTTGTTGTAGGCGTTGCTGCGGCCCGTGCAAACGAGGAAGCTTTAGTTGCGTGGCAATGCACGGGAGAAGTTGGTGCATGTGCGCCTGCATTCGGTGCAACCCTCAATCGGGCGCAGTCAGACCTGAAAATCTTGAACCAAGGATATGCACTCTTGCAAATGCGCAAGACAGACGCAACGTACCTGGGATATGTACATGGGCAGACGTCAACAATCCGCACAACCTGCGATAATTGCACAGCACAGAACGAACTGGCTCAGCTTCTAGCGTTGACTCCGACCCAGATCAGTGACAGGCCAGACGCAGCTCCGCGTGCGCGTCAGATAACCTATGGAGTGTGTGTGTGTGCGTGTGTGTGTGTGTGTGTGTGTGTGTGTGTGTGTGTGTGTGTGTGTGTGTAACAACGGGTTTACAGCTATCTGGGTGAATCTGTGTGTGTCGTCCCAACCCAGATGGACAATAGCTACATTGCGTGGCATCTGAGGGCACTTCAGTGGCTCATTGACGCCATCCCATGGCCTCACCACGCTGGCTCCTGTGTCAAAGCAGGATTGGGTCCTGTCCAACCACTGGCCTGCGTTGCATGGGTCAGTCATGAAGTCATGGGTTACCGGTATGGAAACGGAAGGAAGCTGTTTGATTGGTCTGAGGCGTGCGGACACACGTGGAGTGTTGCTCCAAATCTGCGCATTACTGCTCCTTGCCCGCTGAGGGTTTATCCCCTCTGTAATATTGCAATCACGAGCAGCATCCTATGTGCAGTGTAGGGCCCGTGACTTACCATAGGAGTCACTAGTCCACGTCGCGTCACATGCCAGTTCGTAGCACAGCCCGCAGCTGTCCTGGTACTCTGGGTGGACGTCAGTCAGTGCCGCCACGTCCCATCCTAAAGGTTCGTCCTTCTGAATGTACTGCATATACGAGAGATGCGTGCGAATGGCAGGTGGTCAAGTAACTTGACAAGCAACTCAAGCAGGGCATCAGGCGACATGTGTGCAGCCGTGCAGCCACACCTACCTGGTACGAGCAGCTGCCGTTGTGTATGCTCCACCTACAATTAAACCCAACGAGAGGTTTAAGTTTGGACAGTGGGCAGCGAACTCGTTTCAGGGCGCGGTGCTACGCGCGTTTCGAGAAGCTCGTGGGGCGGGGTCTTGCATGTAGTGAACTCACCCGTCCGAGCCGCCAAACCAGGTGGCGCGGCCGCTGCGCCAGTTCCAGTCGTAGTTGACGCCTCGCCGGTCACCGTACGGGTGCTGAAGTCCAGCGCTTGCGGGCGCGATAAGGACCCCAAGAAGCCCGATGGTCGCGGCAAGGGCCGCTCCCGCTCTTCTGACCCGCAGCGTGGACAACATGCTGCAGGCGTTGCTATTGAGAGCAAGTAAACCAAGCCGACTGGCGAAGCTAGCGCGGTATGCGGATGTTGTCACAACGAAGGTGGGCTTGCTTTTGCGGGGGTTCCTGGGCTGTGCATCAGTTCTCAAATCAAGACTGCATGATTCATACTGTAGACCAGCCTCAAATATGTTATCCAGTATTCATGTGCGGTTCTGCAACTGCGAGGCTCATCACTTCGCTGTCCGCAGCTGTCCTGCTTTCATGTGCTCGCCCGACTCTGCCCGCACGCTCCTGATCGGTAAATGGGCCGAAACAATGTGCTTTACAATATACTAGCATTCTTTGCGCACGCCTGTCGATTATGGGTGAAGGCCTGGTCACCTCCACGAACCTGATGCCCAAGCCGGTGCGACCTGCCGGCTCGGCGCCCATTTTAGTTCATCCCGAGCAGCAGCCTTGCCCTCCTAAAGCTCCCGGCCTCGGAACTGCCAGGGCAAGCCTGCACGTACACTAGTGCTCTTGACCCAGATGTGATTTCTCTAGCTGTGGATGCGTATCCGTGTACTGTTGGGGGCTTTGAGGGGGGGCCGTAATCGTTCGTGGGCTGACGTGGGGCTGATTTGGGTTGGACCACACGAGCAACGCACCTACCCTGCCCCAGATCAGTGTGCGCTCATGATGAAGGTTACAGATTTTAATGACCCGTGCTTGCCGATAGCATGACGGGATGAAATGGTAACCTGCTCAGTCGCCTCACCAACTCTTGCTCCGCTTCGAGTGTTATGACCCACATCCACGCCGTCCCTCGTTCGTCTTGTTGGCATTCATCTTCGGCATTCTTTCATCATTATCCCTATCGAAGAATCAATCGTGCGACATCACGTGGTGCAATCATCCGACGCAATGTGACGCACCAGCAGAAACAATGCGGCGACACGGGAAGCGGGCGACACACAAACCGGTTTTGCTGGCATACCAGCCAACACATGCGGCCCGCACCTGCGCATTGCTGCAGCTCAACGCTCGTCAGTGACTCGCGCATCGGCGCTGAGCAGAGAGCTCCTTCCTCCCCCGCAAGCTTCACAACCGGTACCGCCCCTCCCTCCCGCCTGCTAAGCGCTACTGCCACGCACCACGCACACAACACACACACTCCAACCCGCACAAAGTCCTCCTGCCGCCACAAGTCTGTGTTTGTCCAGTGTCAGCCCACGTCAAAGGTCTTCATCCCTGCCGTCCGACGCGCCTTCCCAGCCATCAACCATCACACGCGCACACGACTCAACACAGAGCACACAGCACCTGTGCACATCCTCCACCGCAGATGGGGCCGACGCCATGCGCCACAAGTCGCGCCCGACCTGCTTGGGCGCTGGACCGCCGCGTCCATCTTAGATTGTGTGCACCCGGCAACTCAGAATCAATAGAGTGCAGACCACACATGCACAACAAGAAGCATCACCACATCATCACACCTAAGCGAAGAGAAGATCAAGGGGCTTAAAAGGAAAAATCAATAGCCCGCGCAGGCGGCTGCCATGGAAAGTGAGGCACAGCAGCAGCCCGCTAGCTAGGTCGCGTGTGCGGCTTGGTGCATGTCCGCCAGAGTCCTCGGCCCTGGCAACCGACCACCATGCACCACACCAAGATCCCACACCCTGACCTCACACAGGCTTGCCACGCACCTCCCTCATCTCGCGCGCACGCCGCGGGGAGTGTGTATGCAAACACGTCACGCAGACGCGATCATTTATGACAGCCGTATTCGTGGCTCCCATCCCTGACGCTGGCGCACATGGAACAGCAGCAGCGCGACTGACCGCATGCTCATCAGCCAGTCCGCGCTACCTCCAGTCGCCAGCCAGCACTTCAAGGCATAGGCACATTCATGCTATCTAGGCGTAATCTGAAATCATATCCACAGTCATCACGCTGCAGCCTTGCAGTGCTTGCAGCCAACACAGTTTTGAGGCCTGTATCTGCCCCCGTCTTCCACGAGAAGCGTTTCTTCGATCGAGGGCCCTTACCCGCAGCATGCCGTGGCCGGACACACGTCCAGGCACGCCAGGGGCCGAGCCGGCCCCCCCTCATACACACCACACTATCCGCTCAGCAGCGATGTCCGGTTGCCGGCATGAATGCCCCAATCCTCTCAACTGTGAGGATGGCAGGAGGTTACCAACGTGCAAGCTTCCTGCCGTTTTCGTGCGCTCCCTCCTTCTTCTGACGTCCCCAACCTCTCCCCCTCTCCACCACCTTGCGCTGTCCTTGTGCCCGGCCGAGCGCCAGCCCGGGCTGAGCGAGGCACACAGCGCGCCGGCGCCAGACTCGGGTGTTGCCTAGGTGCGGGTCAGGCGGAACACGGGCGACCTCCACTCGTCCACCGGCAAGGTGCTGCCGGCCGTGAGCGGGCCGTCCGGCGCCGCCGCCGGCCGCCGCATGCGCACCACGAAGAAGTAGTCGCCCGGCACCACCTGCACCTCGCGCTTGCGGTTGATGTCCACGTAGGTGCCGCGCCACGCCAGCGTCAGCGGCGCGCCGTCGTCGGGCCGCCGCAGCGGCTGCGAGGTGAGGGACACGTAGCCCAGGTACTGGCCGCCGTAGGTGGCCGAGTGCAGACGCAGCTCCTGCGCCGCCGGCTGGCGCTGCAGGAACAACGCCAGGGAGGGCAGCGAGGCGCGCGGGCCCGACAGCGCGTAGGAAAACAGCGGCGCCGGCAGCGGCGCCGGCGAGGCGGCCAGGTTGTCCTCGCCGTCGGCGGGCGGCGGCGAGGCGGCGGCGGGCGGCGAGTTGTCCGTGATAGACAGGCCGGAGGCGCTGTCGTCCCACCACCACTCGCCGGTGGGGTCGGTCATGCCGCCCGGCAGGCTGGGCAGCAGCACCGGCACGTCCGTCAGCGGCGCCGTGGCGCCCATGTACGGCACGTAGAGCGGCGGCTGCAGCGCGGCGGCGGCCACGGCCGGGTCGGCGGCGGCGGCGGCGGCCGGCGGCGGCACGGGCTCCAGCACCAAGTAGCCCGACAGCAGCAGCTTTGCGCTTGAGGACACCCAGTCCGCCAGGCCCAGCGTCACGCGGAAGCGCACGCGGCCGCGGCCGGGCAGCGTGACCGTGTCGATGACGCGCGCGCGCGTGCTGCTGAAGGCCACCGCGGCGGCGCCGTAGGGCAGCTCGGCGGGAAGGAAGGGCCCGGCGGTGCGCGAGTTGTTGGGCCCGCCGGCGCCGATGCTGCGGTCCACCGTCATCAGCACGCCGCCGTCGATGGTGGCGGCGGCCAGGTGCAGCAGGCGGAAGGTGATGGGCGCGGCGGCGCGGTTGACGGCGTCCAAGTTGAAGGTGAGATTGCCGCGGCCCAGCAGCCCGCTGCCCAGCTCCAGCTTGGAGGGGCTGAGGTCCACCAGGTTGGTCGCCATGGCCGCCACGTCGACCACGCCGCCGCCCACGCGCAGCACGCTGGCCGGCACGGCGGCGGCGGTGCCGGCGGCGGCGGTGGCGGGCGAGGGCGCGGAGGCGGCGGCGTCCACCGCGGCGGCGGTGGGGCGCAGGTTGGGCAGCGGCTTGGCGGTGAGCAGCAGCGCCGCCTCCACCTGCGCCGCCGACACCTGGCGCGCCTTGTTGGCCTGCAGGAACAGCGCGGCGGCGGCGGCCACGTAGGGCGCCGACTGCGAGGTGCCGGACAGGTAGGCGTAGCCGCTGCTGCGGCTGCCGCCGGCCCGGGTGACAATGGGCACCGTGGACAGCACGGCGCCGCCCGGGGCGGCCAGCGTGGGCTCGATGCGCAGGTCGGGCGTCTGCGGCACAGGCAAGCGGGAGGGAGGCAATGAAGTGGCGATGAAGGCAGGGGAGAAGGGAAAGGGACACGGGTGTGCGAAAGGCCAGGGCGAGCAGCAGCGGTACCCACATCACTGACATCACGGGCATGGGACACATAAGCGGCACTGACCGGTCCCCACGACGAGAAGGGCGATGCCAGGCTGCCGGTGACCATGACCACGGTGGGCAGCAGAGGCTCGCTGGGCCGTCCCTGCATCAGCTGCCGCCGCCGCCGGGCTGGCCGGCTGGGCGGAGGAGGCTGGGCGCCCCTGCCCTGCTGCTGCTGCTGCTGCTGCTGCCCTTGGTCCTGCTGCTGCAGCATGAGGCGATGCCGCATCCGGCGCCCGCCCTTGCCGTTGCCATTGTTGCCGTTGCCGCTGTTGCCGTTGCCACTGTTGCCCTTGCCGCTGTTGCTGCCGCTCGAGCCGCTGCTGCCGCTGTTGCTCCCGCTCTTGCTGGGGCTGGGACTACCACCGCCAAGCTGTGACAGCTCTTCCACGGGCGGTGGCGTGGCGTTGTCGTCAGAGTGGTCGTCCTCTCGGGAAGGCGAAGGGGAAGGCGGCGGCGGCGAAGACTTCTTAGGCGGCGGCGAGGGCGGCGGCGGTGATGGCGGCGGCGGTGAGGGAGGCGGCGGCGGCGGCGGTGAAGGGGGAGGCGGCGAGGGAGGTGGTGGAGAAGGGGGTGGCTTGCCGACTGGCGGGGGCGGGGAGGGCGGCGGTGGGAAGGGTGGTGGAGACGGCGACTTGGCCGGGGCGCTGCCGCTGTTGCCCGGCTTAGGCGGCCCTGGGCTCGGAGGTTGTGGGCTGGGAGGTGGTGAGCTCAGTGACGCGGCCGCAATGCTCGGCGACGACTCCCGGGTCTGGGAGCCCTGGCCTTGGCCCGCTCCCTGCGCGGGCGACGGGCTTGACAGGGCCGGAATCACGACCGGCGTCGGGTTGGGCGTCGGCGCAGAGGACTGCTGGTTGCCGTTGCCGTTCCCGTTGCCCGGCTTGGGCGACGGCACGGGCGGCTTGGGAGACGGCGGCCCAGGGGAGGGCGGCGGCACGGGCGGCGGCGACAGCAGCTGCAGCGACTCAGCCATGGTGCGGTAGGCGTCGTACAGCACCTGGCCCGACTCCGTGTCCGTCACCAGCAGCGGGATGCCGTACGGGTTGGTGGGCGACAGCCAGCCGGCCCCGCCCGGCGCGGACCGCAGCGGCGCGAGAGACACCTCGCCCACCACCGTGTTCGTGTCGCCGTACAGCAACACCCCCACCGCGCCGCGCGCCGCCGCCACCGCCGCCTTGATGGAGGCCGAGCAGCCGCCCGCCGCCAGCAGCGCCACCGCGCCGCGCACGTCGCCCAGTGCCGCCGGCGAGCAGCCATCCGCGGAGCCGGTGGAGGCGGCGCTGCCGGGCACCGCCGCCACGCCGGCAATGAGCGCGGCGTCCGAGGGCCGCACCACGGCGTTGGCCAGCGACCCCACGTCGCCAAACGCGGCCGCGATGGCGAAGTCGCGGCCGGCGGCGCGCGCCGCGCGCACGCCCGACACCGTCAGCGTGGCGGCCACGGGCGCGGCGCGCGACTGCACCGCCGCCACGCCCAGCACGCCGCTGGCGGAGGCGGTGCTGGTGGGCATGAACAGCCCCGAGGGGCCGGCGTTGCCCACCGCCGCCACCACCAGCACGCCCAGGCCCGCCAGCCGCGCCGCCGACTCCGCCACCGGGCCGCCCCAGGCGCCCTCGTCGCCCAGCGACAGGTTGATGACCTGCATGCCGTCCGCCGCCGCCGCGTCCAGCGCCGCCACGACCAGCTCGCTAGTGGTGCCGCCGCTGCAGCCAAACACCTTGTAGGCGCCCAGCGTCACGCCGGGCGCCACGCCGGCAAAGCTCCAGTCGGCCGAGGTGTAGCTGCCCGCGATGACGCCCGCCACGTGAGTGCCGTGGCCGGCGCAGTCCATCTGCGCGCGCGCGAGAGAGAGAGATAGAGGGGGGATGCGGTGGTGAAGATGCCGAGAGGTGCCATGGTGAGCGGCGCACTGCAGTTCGGTGCAGCCGCCGGCTACTGGCTGCCAACAAAAACAGCAGCAAGCGCTCCAGCTGGTCACCGCACACGCAGCAGCAGCAGCCGCAGCAGCAGCCCGCTCCCCCGTGCCCCAGAGCTACGCACCGGGTCGCTGTCGGGCGTCGGCACGCCGCCGGGCTTGAAGGCGTCACCAGCAAAGTCGCGCCCGTACGCCACCTTGAAGCCCGGCCCAAAGCCGCCGCCCAGCGCCGGGTGGCGGTAGTCCACGCCCGTGTCCACGATGCCCACCTGCGAGTAGATGGGTAGGCAGGCAGGCACGTGGTTAGGTTTGAAAGCGGTTTGACAGGTAGGCATCTGGCCATGTGTGCCGCGGTGGAGAGAGGTGAAGCTGACGAGGCACCGATCGCATGTGTGCTTTGCACCCCTCGCCCAGCACCGGCTACCCAGCAGCAGCACTGCACTGCACTGCACTGCACTGCACTGCACCAACCCACCCACCTTGACATCCCACCCATCCAATCGCTTAAAGCCGCCGGCCGCCAGGCGCGCCGTGGTGCCGTTGGTGGGCGCTGAGGCGTCCGCAACCGCAAACACACCGCGCAGCGCCGCCGCATCCACCTCGAACACGGAGCTGTCCGGGGCCGGCAGCCACGTCTGCAAAGAAGGCAACAAGTGCAGGTAGCAGTCAGCAGCAGCAGACAAGCCAAGCGTTGGCGGCCCGACCGGGCCTGTCTGCTCGAACCGAAGGGTGGGCGTGCGGTGTCGGCAGCTTCCCCACACCCGCGCCTCCCTCACACTCTGTCAGCGCCCGGCCCGAGGCGCACGCGCCTGCCGCCCCGCCCCGGCGCTCACTCACCACAGGGTAGATTGAGAGCACCTCGTATTCCTCGTCTAGGGCGGCGAGCGCGCTGTCCACGTCGTCCGCCTGGAGGCCAAAGCCCTCCCACGCGGTGCTGAACTCGTGCGTGAGGCGCACCGACAGCTTGGCGGTTCGCATGCGCCCAACAATCTGTTGAGCTCTGCTTTGCACGCTGCTGCTGCCGCGGGTGCTGAGCTTGCCGCTCTTGGGCCGAAGTTTTACGAGGAAGCGGTCGGGCAACACATGGTTGGTTGCGACCTCCTGGATGCCGCTGCTTGTTGCAGGAGTGGCAGGCATATATTTTCTGAAATGCCTCGGTAGCTTGCCAGCCTCAGCCGCGGGCCGGCCCGGGCCGCTTCTGCCCAGCTCGCCGAGCAGGACAAAGAGCAGGGCGTGAAGCAAAAGCCTCGCCGCCCTGCCCAGTGTCAATGCCATTTTCTGCGGGCGCTGCAGCCCTCAGCCAGACGGCGGGCTCACGCCACGCTGCTGCGCCATCCGCATCGTTCAGCTCGCGCCTCGGTTTGTGTCCGCCTACACCCCGGCGCCGTCAGCCAAATGATATACCACGTTTTGATGTATGCAGTAAACAGGCGCCAGTGGAGGAAAGCTGCGTGGCACGACTCAGAAACCCCCAGCGCCGGAAAACGCCGTCGGGTAACTCCGCTAGCTATTGGCCCTTCAAATACAATTGATAGAGGGATAGAATGAAAACTAAAGGGCCGGACTGGTGGTGGAGGAGTGAGTCTACGATGGCGAAGTTCGGTTTGCTTGCAAGTTGCTATGCTAAATTGTGCTACGCACTCCCAGATGTGGTAGGGAGGTGTCAGTGAGGTGATATAGGAGAGGGGGAGCAGTTCGCAGGGTTGGAGTCGCAGCGTTGCTGAACCGCCGTGCGATGGCGGTGCAGAGAAGCGGCGAGCTGGGGCGCATGCCTCACTCCAAGTGTGCCCGACCTCCAGCTCAGCGTTATTTGCATTGACCAAGCAACTATGCGGCAATGTCTATGATTTGCGCTGCAGGCTATTGCGTATTTATGACGCAGCAACCGGCACGGTGCACACATCCACCACTAACGCGCCGTTGCCAACTGCCCGGCAGCGATGTCGCAGACCCACCGGCATAGCTGTTCGCAAACACTATTTCATGGCATGGTGTTGCTGGCAAAGCTGTAGGCTTTGCTTCTCTGACTCTCGATGGATGGACGTGGTGCGAGCATCCACGCCAGCTAGGACGGCAGTCTGCCCCGCTCTTGAAGCGTCAGTTCTGCTTGTGGCACCGGTTGACCCTGAAACATGCCCGGTGTTGCTCACCCCGTCGCACTGTCGATATCGCGTTGCGCGTCCCGCGGAAGGTGAACCGCTTAGCCACTGTGCTGCAGACAGGCTGCGGCCCTCCTACGCTACGGACAGCTGTGCAGGACTGCACCGCAGCGCTGGGACTGCCCGCGCGATGCATACGTGCGACTGTCCCTTTATGTAATGTCGCATTCATACGTGCGTATGCTACATACTTTAAGCCCTGTTTGCTTGGAGTGGAGGAGGGAGTTTGGTCTGGAGGGGGATCAGCGCAGAGCTAGTATCTAAAGAGAGGGGGGACCGGGGGGGGGGCAGCGTAGATCAACCCCCAGATTGGCCTGAAAACGTCCAGGCTCAAACTTTGGGGGGGGGGGCGGTTGTAGTTGCCAGCCCCATTGGGGGGCTGGTGACACAGCCGGGGCGGCAACCGGACTCGGGGGACCCTTAAAGCTATCAGTGCGGGTACCGTGGACGCTGGACGTGTGGGCGGAGTAGAGAATCTACGCCTCACAAGTATATAATCCCTGCGGACGGCGCCCTGGGGCATCTAGATGTGTCTTTTGCCGATGTCCTACTACATTTGGTATCGAGTATCAGGGCCTCGCGCGCACATGCGCGCATGATAAATTTGAAAGATCGGAGGTTTGAATCCTGTTGGACTCGGTGGAGAACTGTCTAAGTCCCTTCCGATGAGAGAAGATTGTGTGCACAAGTCACAATTGTGGCTGCGGCGATGCCCTAGCGGCGGGGGTAAGCGCGACGTGGGCCTGGTCACCCCACTGCCACCGACAAAGAAAGTGCCACGAAACAAAGATCTCTCGGAAAAAAGGAAGGATGGACGAAGACTGCCCGGGACGTTCAGTCCAGGAAGGGGAGAATGTGGGCGGAGTAGAGAATCTACGCCTCACAAGTATATAATCCCTGCGGACGGCGCCCTGGGGCATCTAGATGTGTCTTTTGCCGATGTCCTACTACAGGACGCCTGGACAACTGCTTGCAGGTGTGCGGTGACTCCTTCTATCGTCTGCGTGGCCGCGCCGGTCACCCTCAGTCGCGTGTGCCCCGTGTTCAGCCCAGTTGCAGCCGATGGGAAGGCGCAGCCCCACGCATCCCATCTGAGTTTACCCGCAGCTCACCCGAGGCTTCCCCAGCCCCATGGGCGCGGCGGGGTTCGGCTGGCGCCGCCACCGCCGCGCCGGTCACCCTCAGTCGTGTGTGCTCCGTTTTCAGCCCAGATGCAGCTGATGGGAAGGCGCAGCCCCCAAACATCCCATCTGAGTTTAAACGCAGCTTACACAAGGCTTCCCAACCAGTACCGCGCACACTTGTGAGCCCCCCAGCCGCGCCGCGCGCCAACAGCCAGCTTCGCAGCTCCCCCAATTATAACAGCGCCCCTGAATATCAAACGTGCTTCCAGTCGCCCGCCTGCACAACTACCCGCTCCCAGCCGCGTGCCGTGCCAACCGTCAGCTCACCCTGAGCCCCCTGCGCAGCTACCCTGATCGTTGGGGGTTGGGGCGGTTGCCGCCACGCTGCCGGCGTACACAGTGCTCCTCTGCTGCTCACACAACACACATTAACAGCGATTTAATGTTCAAGCAAGCCCAGCTCGTCGCGTGGCCAGCCTCAGTTCCCTTAACGTGCCGCCCTTTGTCCCTTTGAAGCCTACGAAATGCCCCCGGCCGTAACCCTACACCGCCGGCAACCCGAAGCGGCGGCGCGCTCCAGTCACAGAGCCCGCTACATATCGCCGCCTCGACCGCCTGCCCTCGCCCGTAATTGCCGTAGAGCAGACACACGCGCCATAAGTGGAGCATAGTGTAGGTTATTGTGAGGATGAGAAAGCATCCAATGCCAATGACAGCCGTAGCTTGAGCATGCCTTTCCGTGCCACGTCATACCGTCGCGGATGCGGGACAGTCCCGTGGACTCCTCTGCGTGGTCTACGACATGCGCACGGCGGCGCGCACGGGCCCAAACGTGCAGCGTGCCATTCTGCTGTGCGAAGCAGCATACTGCTAAAATTGATACCCCCAACCACTCGTGAACGCACAGTATCAGCACGTACCCCATGCCTGGGAGTCCGGCCCGAAACACTCGAGAGCACTTGAATTTCCAGCGCCTGTTCGACGAGGCGCATCTCGTGCTGCCGCTCACCCACCCAGCAGCGCTGTTCCTCTCCTCCCGCAACCATCGCGCTACCTGGTCCTGCGCCGCCCCTCGCTGCGCCGCCTCGTGCTGGTGCTCATTCCAGCGCGCACGGCTTACTTGCTGTCCTCGATCCAGTCCCACAGCTCCCACTGCTGGCTGTGCTTCTCCGCGCGGTCCGCGGGCACCGGCGGCGGCTCCAGGTCCACGTTGTCAAAGTTATCGAAGTTGGAGGTGTCCAGCGGGTTGCGCACGCGCGGCCGGAACGGCGACGGCAGCTTCTTTTGCTCCAGCGCCCTCCAGTCGATGCGGCTGAACCAGCGGTGCCGCTTGATCTCCTCGGCACCCAGGCGCTTGTCGCTGCCCAGGCGCTTGTCGGGGTTGACCTGCAGCAGCTTGAAGATGAGGTCGGCGGCCTGGTCCGAGATGAAGTTGGGCACGTAGAAACGGCCGGACAGGGTGCGGCGGAAGGTGTCCCAGGGATCCCCGGTGAGGGACTTGAAGGGCGGGTCGCCCACCAGCATCTCGAAGATCAGCACGCCCAGCGCCCAGTAGTCAGCCGCCTTGGTGGTGCCGCGGCGCATGATCACCTCGGGCGCCTGGTAGTCGGGCGTGCCGCAGATGGTGTACGTCTTGTCGCCGCCAATGTACTTGGCGAAACCAAAGTCAGCCATCTTGATGTAGCCCTGCGCCCCAAGCGCATCAGGGAAAAGACGCCAGCACACATTAAGCAGACCGCATGGGGGAAGAGCCGAACGGATACAAGTCGGACAGCCCAGAATGCTCTATCTTTGCCTCGCAACACCCTTTCCCTCGTGTGTACCGCGCCGTCCACCCACCTGCGTGTCCAGCAGCAGGTTCTCGGGCTTGAGGTCGCGGTACACGATGCCCTTGGCGTGCAGGAACTCCAGCGCCAGCAGCACGTTAGCGGCGTAGAACATGGCGGTGGGCTCGTCGAACGCGCCCTCCACGTCCAGGTGGTGGAACAGCTCGCCGCCCGGCACCCACTCCTGCAGCAGGTACAGGCTGGCCTTGTCCTGGTAGGCGCCGCACAGGCGCACGCAGAAGGGGTGCGTGCACGCCTCCTCCAGGATCTTGCGCTCGTTGATTACGTGCTCGATCTGCTTGGACTCCACAATGGGCGCCTTGTGCATCACCTTGAGCGCGTACACCTCGTTGGTCTTGATGTTGCGCACCACGCGCACCAGGCCGAACTGGCCCGTGCCGATGATGCGGTGGAACTCCAGCTCCGTGAACTTGACGCGCGGGAACTTGCGCTCCTCCGCCGCCGCCGCGGCGCCCGGCAGCGCGTTGCGGCTGCGGCTCATGGCGCGGCCGCCCATGACCTTCTCCACGTCGCTGGTGGTGAAGGTGATGATGCCGCAGGGCGTGCCCGCCACCAGCGACGCCTCCAGCGACGCGGTCTCGGGGCTGTTGAGCGCCTTGTCGTTGAAGATGCTGCCCGCCAGCAGCCTGCGCGCAGGGTGCGCAGCCAAGCGGGGTTCAACCGTGAGTCAGGTGCACGCACGTCCGCACCCGCGGCTACCGCCCCACGCCAGACTACTCCTCCAACCCAGCCACGGCGCCGCCCGCTGCCCCGCTCACCGTTGCCGCTCGCTCCCCGCCAGCTTGCGCACGTCCACCTCGCCGCTGTCCGGCAGCGCCAGGTCGGCCGCCACCACCATGACCTCGCCGCTCTTGACCAAGAAAATCTTGTTGGTCACGGAGCTGTTGGCCACCGCAATCACCTCGCCGGGGTTGTAATCGGTCTGCTCGCACGCCTTGAGCAGCTCCTTGAACTCGGGGTCGGTCATGTTGGCCAGGAACTTGGACTTCTTCAGCGCCGCCACCACTGCCTCGTCGTTCTTCAGCCCCGTGTCGCGGCCCATGAACGAGTCCACTTGCCTGCGGAGTACAGGGCGGTCAAGAGAGGGGGTTGGGGAGCCAGGGCGGGCGCGAGGCGTGCAGGATGAGGTCTGGAGACATAAGGAATGTGACGACGCATTACCAAGCGGTCCGAGACACGCGCTTGATGTTGGCAGCCCAAGAGGGTTACAGACTGTGCTAAACGCACGGCGGAGCGCCCGCCATGTAGGAAAGGGCGTGGAGCTCCTTGCACGCGGTTAGCTGGGGGTTGGTGTAGGCAAGCACAAGCACCGACGCGCCACTGGCCAAGACGCATTAGTGACTCTAAGCCGCCATGCTGGGCAACCGCTCCCGCAACCGCCCTTCCCGCGCACAACTTACCGCTTGGGCAGCGACAGCAGGTGCAGCGACTCAGACGCCACGCGGATGGTGTAAGGGCACTTGCCGGTCTGCGTGATGGCTGTCTCCCCAAAGTAGCTGAAGCCGGCAATTTCGTGGACGAAGTTGGGGTCGTCCACGCGCTCATCGTTGCGGTACAGCGCAATCTCGCCGATCTTCACCACGTACAGCTTCTCCAGCTGCGGGGGGGTGCGGGGCGGGGTGGGGTGGGGTGGGGTCGTTGGAGGTGGACCGCGGGGCAACGATCAGCGCTTGGCCAAGTGGGACTCTACTAAGCGTATTGGGAAAGGCCAGCTTGCGCCAACTTGGCTATCGCTCTGCACGGCCCCCGGTTGTCGCGGCGTGCCAAACGCAACACGCCGCCAGCATTAAGTCATCGATTGCAGGAGCCGCCATCCCCTCTCTGCCGCCCTCCCAAACCGCCTGCTGCCGCCGCTCCGTGTGCGCCCCAGCTGCAGCCGCCGCCAGACGCACCATGTCGCCCTGGTTGAGGATGGTGTCGCCCTGCATCAGCTCCTCGCGCGCGTCGAAGCGGTCCAGGATGTTCTCCATCTGCTCCTGCTTTAACCCCTTGAACTGGGGCAGCGACTGTGAGGGCACAGCAAGCAGCGCGGCACATCAACAGTGTAAGCTTAGAGCCAACCCCGCAGCGCAGCGTGGGACAGCAAGATACATTCGCTTCCATGAGCTCGTCAGTGCACATCCCTCTACAGCCCCTTAACCCGTCACCCCGCCCCACCGTCCACTCAACAGCACGCTTCTCCTCCCACCCGCCCCCTGCGGCACGGCCTGACAGCTACGCACCCGGATGACCGCCGACACGGCGTCGTAGTCGAGCATCCACGCCAGCAGCGGGTTGTCCAGATCCATGAACTCACGCTTCTTCAGCACCACCACCTGCACCTGGCCCTGCGCCACGCAATCGGCGCTGCGCAGCTTGTCGTTGATGACGGCGCGCTCACCCACGAACTGGCCGCGCCCCAGCACCGCCACCTCCACGCGCCCGCCGTTGCCGTCGGGGCGGAAGACGCGCACCTGCAGGCGCGCGAGGCCGTGGGGAGAGGGGATACGCGCTGATGCTATGGCCTTGACTTGTCATTGCTGTTTTGCTGTGCTTCTAATCAGCTGATACGCGATGGGCACCAACTGTGCATTCCATGCCATTGCCTTTGTCCACGTGCTCACCGCCAACCTATCATTCAGCCCCCAAAACACCCGCTTCTTCCTGGGCCCTGCGTCGAGGTCGCACCTTTCCCCTTCCTCCGCGGGCGGCAGAACTGCGTGACCAACCCTTCCCTGCATTGCTGGCTCCCGGTGCCTTCCACTACATTCCCTGCGCGCACCTTGCCGTAGCGGATCAGGAACAGCTCGTCGCCGCGCTCGCCGATGCGGATCAGTGGTTGCCCGTCCTCGTACATGCGCTGGGGCATGCGCGATGCCGCACGGATCAGGTCGTTATCCGACAGACCCTTCAGCAGCGGCAACTTGCGCAGGAAGCGCAGCGCACGCGCACCCTGAGCGTGCTTCATCACGAACTTCAGGAAGGTTCTCCGGTCCATGGCCCAGACTGTAATATTGGTTTTCGCCACCACGGAGGCAGTACGCGGCGAGTGGAACAGCAGCGCCACATCACCGAACAGCCACCCGGGCTTCTGCGGGATGCGCACTGTGTGGCCCTCCACTTTGCGCTCCTCGCCGTGGTTCTTAGAGGCAGCGTCTGCGCCACCACTAATGACCACCTCCGCCTCGCCCTGCTGCAGGTAGTACATGCAGTCGTCCTGCTTGGGCAGCGCGCCCTGCTGCAGCACCACCGCGCCCGATTTGAAGCTGATGCCGTACATGCGGCCCACCACCTGTGCAGCACCATTGCACAAAATGCGTGTTTGGCAGGTGGAAGGACCTGCGCTGGCCCACAGCCGCCTCTTCGCATTGCGACTGTGGAACACTGGACGTGCTGGCCCGGGCCGCGCCGCTCACCTCCACCAGGTGGTTTTGCGGAATGCCTTTAAACACAAAATTGCGTTTGAGGGCCTCCAGAATGGCGTCCGTGACCTCCTGCGGCTTGTACCAGTCGCCGGAAAGCGTGGTCCTGTGGCGAAGAGCGTCGGGGCCCGTCGTAAGCACGGTATGACGATTCCAGGCAGCCACGCAGCGCCCCCGCTCTCCCCGCTGCCATCGATGGTAGCTTTGCCTCAACATGTCGCCAACCCCCGCCCGCACCTCTCGCTTGGGTCATCCTCGAGCTCCTCATCCTCAGAGTCGCTGACCTCGTAAATCTTCTCCTTCTCCTCTTTAGCTTGCGGACCACCGACCGCAAGCTTCCTAATTTGGTCTCTTACAGCCTGTCGTAAAGCAAATTGCGCAGTTAGCAGGCCGTCCGCGGTGGTTGACGGTGCGCTCGCCCCCCGCCTTCCCCACTCTGCTCACCTCTGAGCCCGCCGCCGCACGACGCTCCTTTGTTCCTCCCTGCTTTGCATTTGGCACCACGGGCGACTGCTGCTGCAGCGGCCCTGAGCCATCGCCAGGTTGCCCCCGATTAATGCTCTGCGATGTGCACGGGAGTCGCCCAGCGTCATAAGTTCGCCACCGCGCCAAGCGCAATAAGACCTGTATGCAATCGTTACCGAACCGACCTGTGCCTTCTCTACGAGCGGCACCTCCGAGGGCTTAGTGCTGGGCACCTCCGCCTTCGGCTCAACCCTGCACGCATCAACGCGGCAGTCCAGGGCAGAAGATGGTGTGAGATGCCGTGCGGAAACATTTGCCGCAGCTCTGCGCAGCCCGCGGCACTGTTCGGGGCCCCACATGTGCGCGCAACCCCGGCGTCAGGCCCGACCTTGCCGGCTCGACGGGCTTCTTGACCACGACAGGCTCCACAGACTTCTGCTGCGTTGCCTGAGGCTGCTGCCGCGCCGGCTGGTCAACCGGAGTACTCTGTGCGCACCCCATTTGCGCGCTGCTAGGACTCGCTCGCTATGCCCCGCGGGGCCAGAGGGCGTCGGTACGCCGTGCTACCCTAGTCCTAGTTCCTCCAACATGAGGTCAAATTCAATGCGCCGAGGCAAGGTCCTGAGAGCTAATCACTGGCAAGGGCGGAATCGCCGGGCCCCGGAAACTGGCGAGTCCAGGTCAATTAATAAGACACATACACCATTCCGCAGGTCGAGCGATGCTATCATGTTACAGCAACCAGTGCGCCGGATTAAGCCGAGCCCGCGATGGCACATTCATGGGCGGACCGATTTGACGCCCGCTGAAGCTGTGGTGTTGTGCATTTTGTTACAAAACAGTACCTCTATTGTAAAACACCTGATTACAGTGGTACGATCCCTTGCTGAAAAAAACTGTAGAGCTCTGTACTCTGCGTGTGTTTCGCATCTTTGCGGCAACGCAGCCGCTTTCCTCCATCAAAATAATATCGCGGGCCAATCAAATTAGGGGCCCGTCGGGGCAGTCGAAACGACAAACCGCTCCACACCCACGCTGGTAGCGGCAGCCTCCCCTTACTGCTACTGCCGCGTTTGCTGGCGCCCTCGTTACCGCCGCGCCACTTAAAACATCCAGGATACAATCTGGAAAATCATTCTAGCCCCATCCCCATTCTTGCAACTCAGCGTTCGTGGACTCGGGGGGCTTGCATTATGATGGTCCTTTCCACGTAGCGGGTCGTGGTCGTGGAAATGGCGGATGTGGACCCCCATCATGTGCTCCGTGGTCACTTCGGCGAGGTGCAGAGCCTCAGCTTCTTGTCAGAGCAGCGGTTGTTTTCGGGGTGCGTTGGCAAGGGTGGTTGGCTGAAGCGTGACGGCGGTGCATGACGGCAGGACGCATGCGGCAGACTTGGGCAGCCGTGTGCCACCACCGAAGTGCCATGTTCTTTTGTGTGGCAACCCCGCAAACTTGTCATCGGTGTGTGGGGATGGCAAATATCACAGGGACTTCAATGGGGAGGTGCACTTGTGGGACTTGAGCTCCTGCCGCGCTGAGTATACTGGCAGGTGCGCATATAATTGGAGCGGGGGCGGGGAGGGCTGTGTCGGCAGGTCAGGCGACATCGTTATGAGCTCAATCGATCAGCAACAGCTGTGGGTCCGCTTCAAGACAGCTTGAGCACACCCTGTCCGGTCTCGTTGCAGGTTGCACGACACGAATGCCGGTGTGTTGCACCTGGCCTGCTTGCCCAGCTACGGAGCGCTTGTAAGGTACGTTGCTAGCGCGCGTGGTGGCACGGATGTCGGGTGCCCAATGGCCATGCCCGGCGGCAAACAACAAAATGACGTGCGGGCAGCAGGCAAGTAAGATGCAACGGACATGTCCCAATTGCTCCCTCTTTCTGTGCCACCAGCCAGGGCAGGGACGGCTGCGTCAAGGTCTGGGCTTTGGACCAGACAGGCGTGCCGGACAGGTAAGCAGGTCGGACAGCACAGGGTGGCAGGATAGACGGATTGGGAAGGGCAAGAAGTGTACCGTATCACGCAGTTTCGTTATAGATAACATTATGCAACCGCCAAAGCCGTTTCTGCCCTGCGCTGTCCGCAGGCCAGAGCCGCTGCACGAAGCGGCAACAGGGTCATTCAACTTCTGCCGCTTCGCTGTGTGGGCCCCCGGCAGCGCACCGCAGCAGGCGGCGGAGGTGGCTGCGGGCGCCGCTGCACCCACCTCACAACAGCAGCTGCGGGTGCGCCTCGTCTGTGGCGCGGAGGACGGGGGCGTCTGCATCAGCAGCCCGCATTCCCCGAGTGTGGAGCTGCTGTGTTGGCTCGTTTACGGCGTGCAAGGCGGCCACTGCAGAATGCACCCCGGCATTTAGGCTCGCCACGCTGCCCCTGGACACCGCAGGGTGTCTACCTCGCGTCTGCGGCGCACGACCCATCCGAGGTGGCTGTGTGGCGCCCCGCGGTACGTGCACCCAGACACAACAGGGCTGGTGGTGTCATGCCGGACCCGTGGCAAGCAACTAGCTGCTGTGTGCTGCGATAACATGCCGCCTGCTTGCCAATAGCTACCATCACACAACCTGGTCAACAAAGGGCAAATGACACAACAGGAGGCGGCGAATGCGGTGGTGCATCTGCGGCAAAGCCCCGCGGAGACCAAACACGGCATGTGCATGTCACTTGCGTTTTTGGCGCCCACTGGCGAGGGAGGCGCAGCCGGCAACGCTGACTGCAGCGTTGGTGACAGCGAAAGTAGCAGTGGCATGGGTATTGGCAGTAGCTCGGGCGGGTCGCAAGGCGGCGAGGCTGCCGGCGCCGGCGGCGGCCCTCGCTACCTGGTGACGGGCTATGAGGACGGTGTGGCGGCGCTGTGGGACCTGCGCAGCCCCGGCCGGCCGCTGGGCTCGGCCCGGCTGCACAGCGAGCCGGTCATGTGCTGCGACGTGCGCCCCGCAGCCGCTAGGAAGCCAAAAGCAATTGCGGCTGCATCTGCACCGGCAGGCGGTGGGGAAGGTGAGGCAGGGGGCCGACCGCCGTAGGGTGTAGGCAAACGCTAGCCGCGCGTGTGCCGTGGGCTTGCACCGGCCGACGCCGGACAGGCAGCCGGCTGCCGTTGGGACTCTATTGCAATCCCAGCTCAATTGCGACTTACGTAGCTGTGATGCCGCGCACTGTCTTGGTTCCGCCCTGGCGGCACCACAGGTCCAGCTGCTGCGGTCCTGCGGGCAGCTGCGGCGCCCGCCACGCCCGGGCCTTCGTCGACGCCCCTGTCCTACGACCTGGTCACGGGCTCCGCGGACGACGTGGTGTCCTGCTGCAGCCTGCGGCCGGCGGAGGCGCAGCCTGTGCGCCTGGCCAAGCAGATCAAGCTGCGCGAGGCGGGCACCGCGGACGTGCGCATCCGGCCGGATGGGAAGCTGTTCGCGTGTGGCTGCTGGGACGGCAGGTGGGTGCTGTGGGGGCGGCGGGCGATGGGGCGGGCGCGCGTCGGCCAGTGTATCACCGCATGGCAGGGAGTGTAACAAGGCACGCTTAGGCGACGCATGGTTCAGGGCCGTCAGGTTCATCTAAGGAATTTTCCGGCCAGAGCGGCTGTCCGACTTCAGCTTGTATCTTTGCCCCCTGTTGCAGGACTCGCCTATACTCGGTGCGCAAGCGGGAGCCTTTGGCGGTCCTGAAGGTGAGGCGTAGTTACGGCCCTATGCAGAGTTTTGCGTCAGCCCAGTTTTACAAGGTTCCAAATACTCATTACTTGAGCTGTGCAATCCTGTGCCCGCAGTACCACCGCAACCAGGTCACGGCTGTGGCGTTCAGCCCCGTCACCGGCACGCTGGCCACCGCCTCTCGGGACACCTCTGTGGCGCTGTGGTCTGTGTATACTAATGTTACTGGAGAATCACATGGTCTTGATGCGTAGTGGGTGGCAAGAGTGGGTTGTCTGGTTAGGGAGGAGGATAACGGGACTGAGAGGCGAAGACGGACGAGGGGGCGCCGCATGCATGGAGGTGCCAGAAGCCACGCTTTGGCCAGTTCATCCAGTGCGTGCTGTGCACGGTAGGTAAAATAAGCCATTTTGTAAGCTGCAATATTTGCAAGCCACAGCAGCAGGGGTTTAACACACATGCACTTCCCGCGCAAGTGCTTGCTCGCGTCGAACACAGTTACTGTGAGCTGGCTGTAACAAGTCGCGATATTTTCTCCATAGTATACTATTACGCGGTTTATTGTCTAAGTTGTAAGCGCTAGCGCGCGACAACAAGCGGCACCAGCCGCGCGACCGTTCACGTAGTCCTCCAGGCTCCGCACAAAGTAGAAATGGGCAAAGGAGGAACGACTCATTTCGAGTTCTTCGGGCCACACGGACCAGCAGTTCTGGTGTTCGCGCTCCCAGCGGTCTGCTACGCGCTCATCATCGGGTGCAATAAGGAGTCCTGCTTGCAGCTGTGGCCCGAGTTCAAGCTGCCGTCATTTCCTCAGAATGTAAGCTTCTACAGCAATGAGGCGATGCTGGTTTACCTGGCCTGGTTCTTCGGGGTGGCGCTGCTGCACGTCATCCTGCCAGGGCCAAAGGCGGAGGGTGTGGTGCTGCCGAACGGCAAGCGCCTCACTTACAAGCTAAACGGTGAGGGTGTGTGTGCGAGGGGGGAGGTTGTCACCGCAGCGTGTCAACAAAAGCGCTAGTCATGGGCGTGCGACGGGGGGGGGAGTGCGCGGCGTGGGTGCAAGTTGGGGCACCGGTGCGGGGGCGAGGGCAGGTACTTTTCCTGCGCCGAGTCAGGCCACTGCACAGAAGAGGGTGCAATCTGTAATACAATGCAAGTCAACACACTGCCCCTCCCTGCTATCTGACGTACCGGTGCTGTGCATGTCGCGTCAACAGTCCCACCTAAATTCCCACCCCGCACCCACCCCGCACCCCGCCGCCAAACCCACTGCCCAGCCTTCCGCATCTTCCTGCTCACCTACGGCGCGGCGCTGTACTTCGGCTTCGTCAGCCGCCAGCTGGACCTGGGCTGGCTGTACGACAACTTCGCGCAGCTGCTGACCGCCGCCATCCTGTTCAGCAGCGCCCTGTCCGTCTACCTGTACGCCTCCTCCTTCAAGAAGGGAGCGCTGCTGTCGGGGCACGGCGCCACCGGGTGAGCTGAGGAGCGGGTGGGGGAGGGAGGGAGGGGTGCTGTGCAGTGGCCGCATGTGCAATACGGCGTATGGTGTCCGTGTCTGGAACAGTGGTGGTTTGGTGTGAGGGTGTGAAGGCAGGAGCACGCGCATGCCTGGTTGGGCAAAAACACGGCCCTGACACCTGCACCTTCTTCCCTGCCTCCGTCCCTGTGTTTCGCAGCTACCCCGCCTACGACTTCTGGATGGGGCGCGAGCTGAACCCGCGGCTGCTGGGCGGCGCCTTCGACCTCAAGGAGTTCTGCGAGCTGTACCCGGGCATGATCGGTGAGGGCCGGGCCGGGGGGATGGGGGTGGTGGTTACCAGCCCTCACTGAACTAACAGAACTATACTTAATTGGGGTGGGCTTATTCTGTATCATTTCCCGTACCAAGTGAAGTCGAGAGGAAAGCCACCGCAGCACCGCCTTCTTTTCCACCTCCTCCTCCTACGACTCGCCGCCTCGCCGGTGCCGCCGCGCGGCTTATGCTGCAGCCCAACCCACCCCACTCCTTCTCCTCCTAGCTCCCATGCGTGTAACCTCACCCCATGCATGGCACCCCACCCCGCCTCCCCAACACAGGCTGGGCGCTGATCAACCTGGGCATGGCGCACAAGCAGTGGGTCGCCACCGGCAGCGTCACCACCTCCATGCTGCTGGTCAACGTCTTCCAGCTGTACTACGTGGTGGACGCGCTGTGGTGCGGGCGGGGGGGGGGTTGCCATGCATTTAATTTAATGGGGGGGCGGGCGTGAGGGTGGGGCGTCGTTCATTGCAGAAACCAAAGCGGGGGCTTGGGAACGGGGTGACGGAGGCTGGGGACTGAGGGGCACGGACTTGGGGAGGGGGACTGCTGGGAGATTGGGCTGGCGGGGGCAAGGAGTGGCGGGGGACTTAGGGCCAAGAACTGGCCGAGGAATGCCGGGGACTGGGCTGGCGGGGGAACTGGCTGGCGTAGCATGGGGTGGCGTGGGGGTGACGTGACGTGGACATTAGCGTGGGTCGAGCGCGCTGTTTTTGCGCCACGGCTCAGCCGGAGCCTGGTTGCCCCCTCCCTCTCCCGCATCCTCCTCCCGCCTGCCCCCCGCCCTCGAACACACACACACACTCTTTCTCTCTTATTCTCTCTGTCTCTCCGCCCACCCACAGGTGCGAGAAGGCCATCCTGACCACCATGGACATCACCACGGACGGCTTCGGCTTCATGCTGGCGTTCGGCGACCTGGCCTGGGTGCCCTTCACCTTCACCTCCTGCGCCCGCTACCTGGTGGACTACCCGCAGGTGCGGGCGGGGGCGGGGCGGGGCGGGGCGGGCGCGAGGGTGGGGGGTGCTTGGGAAAAGGGCGTGTGGTGCTTTGGGGGCGGCGAGGGGCGTGCTGCATGCGCGTGCAGGGCTTTCGGTAGAAGTGTGTGGTGGTGGGGTAGTTCATTCCAGAAACCAAAAGCGAAACGACCGGGTGGGGGGGCCTAGCCGTGCAGCAGTGCCTGATGGCAGGCCCAGTGCTATCCTGTCCTGTCCCCGCAACCCCTCCTCCCTCCCCATGACTCAGGCCACCCGCCCTCACCCACCCTTCCTTTGCGTTGGTCATGTTTCTGGAAACACTGACCACCTACCACACCTACCAATGACCACCCACCACACCTCATCCCCCTCTGCAGCACCTGTCGCCGGCCGCCACGTGCCTGGTGCTGGGCGTCAAGCTGCTGGGCTACGCCATCTTCCGCGGCGCCAACAGCCAGAAGGACATGTTCCGAGCCAACCCGGCCGACCCGCGCGTGGCGCACCTCAAGACGCTCAAGACGGAGCGCGGCACGCAGCTCATCATCAGCGGCTGGTGGGGCACGGCACGCCACATCAACTACTTTGGAGACTGGATCATGGGGTGAGCGCAGGGGCCGGGGGGAAAGGGGGAGGGAGGGCTTTCAGCCGCTGCTGCTGGGTGCGGGGTGGGTGGTGGGCGTGTATGTGGTCGTCTCGTGTTTGGTGGCTAGTGTGGAAGTAGCCTGCTGCTGTGTGAGCACAATGAAACCGGGAACGCCCGCGTCAGCGCTGCGAGGCCTGCTGTGTATGCATGCAGATTTTGGGTTGGCATGTTGGCTGCTGCCAAGCCAGGGTGCATGCATGAAGCTACTTCGTGCTGTTACGCATGCAAGCCGCCCCCCGCGCTCACTCGCCTGCATCTTCCCGCCCTCTCGGCCTCGCGGCGCCGCGCGCCCCGCGCAGTGTGGCCTGGTGCATGCCCGCGGGCCTGCAGGGCCTGGCCGCCGTGGTCCCCTACTTCTACTGCATCTACTTCGCCTCGCTGCTCATCCACCGCGAGCGCCGCGACGAGCACGCGTGCCGGCTCAAGTACGGCAAGGACTGGGACAAGTACTGCGCGCTGGTGCGGTACCGCATCGTGCCGTACCTGTACTAGATAGAGGCGGGCTTGTGTGGGGGGCAGCGGCGGCGTAAGTCGGAAGGCAGGCTCAAATACTAGGGGGGCGCACTGTGTGCGTGTGGCGGCTAGGTGTGCTAGTGTGATGCGTGTGCGCAACGGGCGGGTAGTGTGGTAACGTGCGGGGTTGTGGCGAAACCTCCCTCCCCTGGGCGAAACCGTGTGAACTCAACTGCGGGGGTTGCCGGTCCGGGCATTGAACGAAACGTTGCGCTTGGAGTTGATACGGCTTGTTGGACATCGTTGTATCAGTCTACGGACCTATTCGGACCAGCGGAAGGTTTGAACACGGCAATGGAGTTGTGGAGTCCGTGGAGTCAAGGGGAATGCGCACCGGCCTGCCGGTAATGCAAGCAAGGGAACAGGTGTGCGGCGTCCCTCGAGTGTCAGAAGAACCCACCCCCCAAATACCGTAAATACATGAGCAGTCGGGACAGAGGCAAAATTGCGCGCTGTGACTGTACCGACTGAGGTAGCTGGCCGATGTTGCTGGAGCGTTTTGCTGTTGCGCATTCCTCACGCTCCGGGCGCCCGGCCAGGCGATGCCACCACACACAATGCGACGCCACGCAGCGCGAGACAGATGGAAGCGTCGCACCTGCAGGCAGGAGTCCAGCGTCCACCGATGAGCGCTAGGCCGAGGGTCAAGTTAATGCGAGCGGCGTGCAGCAAGACAGTGGCCGGGCGACAGTGTGCAAAGCAAGGGCAAAAACAGGGCGCGGCAAGGCAGAAGAAGGGGCCCGATGTGTACGGTATGGCGGGCGAACGAATGCAGTGCAACACGCCAACATCACAACCGGAGGTGAGGAAGCGTAGCTGATAAAGAGGAGAAAAGCTGCAACTTCGGAAGGGAGGCTGAGAGCGCGCCCTAAGCTGTCGGTCGTGTTTTCGGTCATGTTTCAAGGACTGGCAGAGTTTTGGCTGGGAGACGTTTGCTGGAAGAGGCTGTGCTGGTGGATGGGTGGTTGCTGCTGCCAAGGGCAGAGGAGCTGAATGAGGCACATGGGACGGAGGGAGCGGACCAGGGGACAGGGACATTGGGGGCGCTGCAGGTGGGAAAATGCTGGCGCTGCAGGGGCCAGGTCAAGGCCGGACTGGGGACTGGATGCTGACCGTGGGTGGAAAGCTGGGGGCTGTACGAGCCCGGGCCTGCACCGGCCTGCATGGGGGCGCAGCCCGGGCCTGCACCGCACCGGCCTGCATGGGGGCGTACGGCCTTGGCACGCATCTGTGCATGGGCATGCGCAGCTTCGCCTACAGGCCTGACATCTTACTCCTGCAACACCGCTGTTTATAAACAGAGTTCGCACACAGCGCTGCCTTTTTGTAGCTTATCGAAGCTTGACATTGCATTCACGCGCAGCGTGCTGAACAGGTCCACGCATCCATTTAGATCCTTACCGCCCGTTGCACGTAGACTTTCACATCCACCACAGCCGCCACCACCTAGCCGCAGCAAAAGGTATAAACACATGGTTCACAGCAGCAGATGAGCAGCTCAGCGCGGAGCGGGGGCGGGCTGCTGCGGCGCGCCTGGCGGGCAGTGGACCGGTTCCTGTCGGGTGCGTGTCAGGGCATTCGGATGCGGTGATCGCGAGCGCGCCGGCATGCTCGATCTTATGCTTCCTTGTTTTGTTCTACAGTTGACCTGCAACCGGAGCCGCTCGTGGTGTATTCGTTCCAGTCGCAGCGGGATGTCACAGCCTGGAACGTGTTTTCAGATGCCAGCTTTGGAGGACTATCTAAAGCCACATTTTCTCTGTCGGAAAGCGGCAAGGTAAGAAAGGAAGTGCATGCGAGCGCCAAAATTGCACGCAGAACTTACCGACGTTTTCTTCGCGCCGCAGACTGGTGTGTTTTCTGGAACGTACTCGAAGGAGGTGCTAGAAACGTCAAAGCTCATCCGGTCGGGGTACGCCGGCATGAATCAAGTGGTGCGTCCACTGGTCGGGGGTTCGGGGTGCGGGGCGGGGCCAGGGGCGGGGCCAGTGGGCAACAACACACGAGGCTGCACATCGCGCCCTGCACCGCATGTGCCCGGCTAACCAAGCCGAGCCAGCCATACTGTCCCAACCTGCCCTCATAAGGAAAACCATGTTGTCGCTGTGCCCCTCCCTGCACCTGCAGCGCAAAAGGGCGCTCAACCTGCGGCCCTACGACTTCCTGGACTTCCGCCTCCGTGGCGACGGCAACACCTACCTGGCCAACATTCGGCTGGACCAGATGACGGGCGGAGACGAGGAGGTGTGGCAGGCCACACTCAAGACACGGTGCGGGGGCGGGGCCGCGCGGGAGGGGGTGGGTCGTTGCGGGGCTTATGTGTGATGGCATGGCGCTAATCAGGATCGGCGGTGGCGGGCGAGCGAGCACGACGGTTGTAGATTGCTTCCCGGCCGTTGCAATCGACACGCACCACTGCCCGCCCTGTACCTCTTCCGCTGCCCCTGCACATGCGACATGCCGCCTCGCCGCTGCGCAGGCCTGGCGAGTGGCAGGACGTGCGGCTGGACTTCCGGGACTTTGTGTTCACCTTCCGCGGCCGCCTGGTCACTCACCACGCTCCCGGCTCGGTGGGCATGCCACGACACAACATCATTGCGGTGGGTGCAGCCGCTCCTGAGGATTCCTTTGTGGAGCAAGTGGTGGGCTGGTCGGGGGGGGGGCCACAGCTGGGCTGAGTTAGGCCAATGGGCCAACGGCTCTTGCACAGCTTGTCAGCCCGTTGGCGTTCTACCCAGCCTCCGCGGCCTGTCACTACACCTGACGCCTGACGCTGCTGCCAACCGCCCATGTACCACCACGCACAGCTGGGCCTGACCATGGCCGCCAGTGAGGACATGCCGCCGGAGGGGCCATTCCGCCTGGAGCTGGAGTCCGTCATCGCGGGAGCCTACACTCTCAGCGGCGGCGCGGCGGCGCGCAAGGCCTTCGCGGGGTATCACCAGTTCCGCGAGGAGGGCGGCGGTGTGCGGGGCGGGGGTGGCGTTGGGGGCGCGGGGGCTCTGGAGGACATGCCTCGCGTGCAGCCGCCGCCCATCTCGGGGCCGGACGACCCGCGCCCACCCGCATGATGAGCAGTTGCGATGGACGGCCTGGACGCCATGTATGATGTGCCATGTATGTTGCGGGTTGTTGGTGGAGTCATGAGGACATGTGAGGTATGCCGCTACCGTACCACCAGGGTGGTGGTTCTTCATTCAGATGTGTCGCTTCGTGGCGGCAGGTCTGGCATGCAGGGAATGGGACATGATGGGTGAGACGTTTGCTGCAAAAGCATTCGCGCGACGCCCAGAAGCTGAGATGAGGATATACTATATCATGCTTCCTTTCTATGATCCCTTTTGCCACCCGCTGCCCCCGAAGCCATACGCGCCGTGTCCTCCAGACAGGCCGTCCCCTATATGTTCCGGGTTGCAGAAATTGACAGTGTAATGCGCTTGGGTTATGCGGCAAAGTGCCAGTATGATACTATTTCAATACTCCCATAACAAGTGTTCCCCTGTGTCAGGGGAAAGGGGCTCAGCCCTCCACTGTATGAGGCCGAACGTCCTCATCGCCCGGACATAGCCGGGGTCGGTTTGAACAGGCACCAAGCCAAACCTAGGTGCCCAACAGTCGCGGCACCACAGCAGGAGCCAGCCAACACGCAGTGCAGGAGTCAACAGCAGCCGCACTACCACTGCTGCCTACAACAACACAGGCCTTGCTCGCCCCACTGCGGACCGCTACCTAGACACCAGGCAGCTCCTCAGCCCGCGCCAGGGGACCCCTGGCCCGCGCGCTTGCGCCGCGTTTTGGACTGAGTTTGGTGCGGACACAGGCAGGCAGGCAGGCAAGCAGGCACGGACAGGGGTGTTCCTGGGGGGCTTCGCCCCCCCTAAATCGCTTCGCTCAGGGGGCTTAGGGGGCTCAGCCTTCGCTCATAATGTATGTACGGTATGTTGCGGGATGTTGGTGAGTTTGTTTTGCACACTACTCCCATGAAAGCTCCTCTGAAACCCCGCCTATGCGCCACCTATGCCGTTTCATTATCACAACAAAGAGGTACTCCATGTGTGCAGCTCTCAGCTTTCTTCAGGGGGGGCCCGTGGGGGCGGCCCAATCAAACCACTCACTAAGTCACATTCTCCAACTCCTAGTGCCCAATGCCCTGACTTTCCATGCAGCTCGCATCATGTACGCATGGTTGCGCCCTTGTAGAGCACGCCAAGACAGACTGTTCCATGTCTCAAGGACTTGCGCATGCGTCAGCTTGTCATATGCCCGCACAGATGACGCTTTAACTCCTAGTCCCTCCTAGCGACTTCACGACCTCTCCTTCGCCCTTGCCTCTTCTTGCATGGCAACCCTACCTCTCTGCGTCATGGCAACCCCATCCTACACCCGATGCCGCATGCGTTCGTTCTGTCCCCCAAGTGTCTCACACGTAGCGAGGCACACTCCTCTCCAAGTCCAGCGTGTACACTTGCACGTGCTGGCACGCATGGCTACCGGCACCCTTGCGGCGCCCCACCGTGCTCAAGGCCTCGCACCGACCTGCCCGCTGCCCAACCCCCATACCCTGGCATCTTGCACCCTACCTCCCCTGCCCGCTGGGGTGCCCCGGCGGCCGGCGGTTGTTTGGGTCACGCACCCACTCGCCGAAGGAGGCGGTGTGCATGGTGAGCATGCGGCGGCGGCCCTCGGGGCTGGTGGGTGACGCCACCCAGTCGTCGTCCTCCTCGTCGTTCTCCTCAATCACCATCTCAGAGCGGTGCTGCCCCCGCTGCGCCGCGCCCACACGGTCGAAGAGCTTCTGCGGCGGCGGCGACGGCGACGGCCCGTCCACCCTGCCGCCCGCTGCCCCCGCGCTGCCGTTGCTGCCGGCCGAGTCGGGCCGCCGGTCGCGTGCGTGCAGGCCGCGCCTGCGTCCACCGGGGGAGAAACGGAAGAAAGGGCAGCGAATGGAGCCCACCACTTTTGCCGGTGTGGTAGGGCATGGGCACGGCCACAGGCCCTTCATGCGGTGAGGTGCGTTGGGGCATCGTGGTGCGGTAAGGCGATGCGTGCCTGCAACCCACCTGGGGGACACGCCAACGGAACGCTCAGAGGTGGGGGGCGAGGCCGTGGGCGCACTACCCGGCGGCCGCGGGCCTGAAGATGCTCCTCTACCGCCCCCGGCCCCGGCCTCGCCGCTGCCAGCTAGGTCCGCCTCTGCAGCAGCCGCACGTGCCTCGGCGGCGGCCGCGCGCGACTCAGCCGCCTCCGCCAGCACCTCCGCCTCCGCCAGCCGATTGCTGATCTCCTCAAGCTGCCGCCGCAGCCCAAGGTTTGCGTTCTGCACGACATTGACGGCAGAGTAGAGCAGCATTGGCAGAAGCGACCTCATGAATGAACCTGGTTTGGGTCCAACAGCCTATCTCATGCCCCAAATGAAGTCAAATTACATGCACGTGCACGCACCCGCAGCTCCTCCGCCTCCTCCTGTGCCTCTGCCAGCTGTTCGCCTTCTGCCATGCGGCTGGCAGAGCGGTTCGGCTGCTTGCCGCCGCCCTCAGCGCCTGTCGGCGAGGCCGCCGCCGCCGCCGCCGCGGTGCGCGCTTCCAGCAGCCCGTTCACAAGCATGTTGGTCAGCTCTGCAGCCGCGCGCGCACATACACACAGAGGAAGGATACGAGAGGTCACATCGCAATGCAGGATTCTCGCGCGCGCACAGGCGAAGGCGGCAGCGCACCTTCCATCCATTTCTGTCCGGTCACGCAATTTGCCTGGCGTACCCTGCCTGGCCCCCTACCCACAGGGCACGTCGACAAAACAAGCACCCGCCCACCCACCTGTCGTGCCCTCTAGAAATGCGTCCAGCGTCGCCCAGCACTCGTGCACACAGCCGCTCAGCTGTCGCGCCGCCGCTGAGCCGCTGCCTCCGCCTGCTGCCCCGCCCAGCTCCTGCCGCATGACCTGGAACGCCCGCCGCAGCGAGCTCCGCAGCTCCATGTGCAGCTCCGGCGCCGAGCTGGACAGCGCGCCCAGCTGCGCCGTCGTCATCTCCGCAGCCGCAGCCGCCGCAGCTGCGGCTGCGCCGCCCGGCGACGCCGCGGAGCGCGGCCTGCAGGCGGGCGTGTGCAGCGCCTGCAGCGCCCCCGCCGCCCGCTGCAGGTCGTCGTTCACCTCGCTCAGCAGCGTGGCGGCGGTGCTGTGGTCCGGCAGGCTGCCGCTGCCGCGCTCGCCGCTCAACACGGTCCCCACCCCGCCGCCGCTGCCCGCGCCGTCGCCTCGGAGGGACAGGCTCTGCGAGCGCCGCGGCGACAGCTGGCAGATGCCGCCGTGCGACGGCGCCACTCCCGAGTCGCTCACCGCCGGCAGCGGCATCGACCCCGCCTCCATTATCCCTCCATTGGCACTGCACCGCCGCCGCGCGGTGCTGCCAAGAGGCACGTCGGCGCCGTTGCCACTGCTCGCGGCAGCCTCCAGGAATGCCGCGGTCGCACCGGCGGCGCCGCTGGGCCCGGCAAACGGGCCCGCGCCAAGCGGCGCCGGCGCGGTGGGCGGCCGCAGGGGCGCCAGCAGCGTCCGGGGAGACAGCCCGGCCTGCGGGATGCCGACGAGCCCGTCAGCCGGCCCTGCCGCAGCCGGGTAGGGTGGTAGGTCCATGGAGCTAGAAAGCATGTCTGAGCCAGCTCCCAGGCCCGACCCCGGGACCGACAGCCGCCTGCCGCCCCCTCCAGCCAGCAGGTCGAGCTTGGGCAGCCCCACGCTGCCGCCCGCGCTGCCACCGCCACCGCCACCGCCACCGCCAGCAAAGCTGTGCCTCATGCGCACGCTCCCTCCACCGCCGTGAGGCAGCGACGGCATGCCGGTGGCGGTGCTGGTGCTGGAGGAGGTCAGGCCGGACATGCTCTGCCGCCCGGCGCTGGTGACGCGGTCGCCCAGCCCACCGCTGGTGGCCGGCCGCTCCGCCGCCCCGCTAGCACTGCCACCGAGCCCCCCGCCCATGCCAGGGGGCCTGCCGGGTAGGTTCAGAATGCTTGTGGATCGCGGGCTGAGTTGCAGGGCCTCCCTGAGAGGCCAAGGAAAGCAGGGAATGTGGCTCACTGCGAGGTACGGGGCCTGTCATTCATCAGGAGTGCGAGGCGCATGCACCAGTGATCGCAAGCACCAACGGCCAGCCAGGTGACATTCAGCTCACATGCTGTCTTCAGGATTCCCGCCTCCATCGCCCGTGGACGAGGGAGTGCGCAGCCGCCGCGGGCTGACCAGTGGGGAGCTAGGAGCTGCACTGGGGGCAGTGCCTGCAAAGCGGCCGTCAGTTACACGGGTACCAGACTGGTTGAGGCGTGCACGCGACATGCCAGCAACGCTGATGTGTGCAATTGTTCGGCCCCACAGTTCTCGGGCGCGGACACTCGCAGTGCATGTCGCCCAAGACGCAAATGTCTGTCGCCGTTTGGCTCATGTACCCGGACTTACCCGTGCGTCCAGCAGGTGTAAACGAGTAAAGTAGACCGTCTGACACCTGTGCTGCCATAGTTTCTGCAGCTGGGCAAACCCGGATTTCGCAATGCACTGCGTATCCTGCTGTCGCTGCTTCAGTCTGCTTATGCGAAATGCATTTCACGCATAATATCACATTAAGCCATGTGGAGATGCAGCTGAGCTGGGGAGTTCACGCTTGGGGGCTTGCGCGGGTGTTCACAGGAACCCGAGGGCGTCGGCGGGCGCGCGCTATTAAGAATGCAATGAGGTACTTGTAAATTTCATTTGTAGCGGGGTTACTGCGTGTTAAAGACAACAGACTGCGAGCGAGGGTTCCGTCTTCTGTGAGTTGTTCTGGTTGCCCACCCAAAGATGGAAACTGAAGAATGTGTCCTACTCTGACTTGACCAGCAGCGCAAACGCGCTGTTCAACACCTTCCGTGCGTGCCAAAGCATCCGAAACACAACCGTGCGAGTACCCCCACCCCCAACTCCCAGCCTTCGCCCCTCCAGCACCTACACCTGCTGTCATTTCGCTTATTATTACGCACACTCGCAAGGAAGCCGACCGTACTCTCATTTTGTGTGCTTCATAGCTAGCAGTGGGGTCCGCTCCATTCTTCATCTCTCGCCTTCCAAGCGCTCCTTTACCACTCCGGTCGCATCTGCTGTCCCTCACCATTCTCCGTTCTGGCAGCTCACTCTCTGTGTCAACCGTTCCTGGAAAACCGGTCACGCCTCGCATTCCGCTCACAACCTTTGCCGAGCAAGCTATCTCACATACACTCAGATACGTTGCCCTGACGCCGCCTTTTCGAGCCCCAGCGCCAACACGCTCTTGATCATGATGATGCTCTCCTGTTGGTTGGGCAAGCCAAGTGGAAGGCAGGCAGCCCGTCAGAACCAGGTACGGCGTATTGATGGACGCGCGCACAGGAACAGTTCATGGAGTGAAGACCACCGACCGCGCGCACCTGCACAGCCGTGTCAATCTCGGGACGCTCCGCCTTGCTGAAGGGCTGCAGGACGTAGGAGGCGATGGGGATGGGCCCCGCTGGCCGCCCAATGCCAATCTGTGCGGCGCCAACCCCACCAAGGGCACGGTCAGGAATGAAACTTTTAGCGGTGTTGCATAGGAAAAATGTCCCCACGCCAATGCCATCCCGTCGCAGCCGACTGCCACCTCGTTATCGCCCTGTGACCCAGCGATGCGCCCCGCTGCTGCCGCCCGGTGTAATACCTTGATGCGCGGAAAGTCCTGAGTGCCGCCCATGCGGTCGATGATGGAGCGCAGGCCGTTGTGGCCGCCGTGCCCCCCGCGTTGTCGGAGCCGCACCTGCGCCGGCGATTCCACGAGCACCCCGCATCAATGCGAATTGTTCAATGCAAATGTGCCATGCGCTGTGCTACAAGGTGAACAACAGGTCATGCTTGCAAGCTTATTGCTACCGTGACTGTGCCGCCACTGCACTGACAGGTTCACATGCGGCCCAGCCACCTCGAACCCCCAACACCTGCTTCCCGCTGTCTCACACGCCAAGGCCCTCCTGCATCTTGCACTGCCCCTACCACACCAACACACGCACGCACATAAGCCACTTGCGCACACGCACACACGCACACGCAACCGGCGATTCGTTTCGTTTCCTAACATGCACACGCAGCAGTAACTCGCGACCGTCCGTAATCGCACCGCACGCATTGTCCTATGTCTGCTGTTCTCTCCCTTGTGATCTCTAACACGCAGCAGTCACACCTGCGCCGTGGGCTGGTCCAGGTCGTCAGCCACCACCAGCACGCGGCCCGGCGGCACGCGGTAAAACTTGGCCAGCGCCGCCACCGACTCGCCGCTGTTGTTCATGAAGGTGACCGGCTTCACCAGCAGCACCTGCGCGTGTCAACGCGTGTCAGTGCGCGTCAACGCTTGCCAACGCGTGTCAAGAGGCGCATTGGGGTCGCGTGCTGGTGGCTGAGCAAGCGGGAATGCATGCACGGGCGGGGGCCACGATGAATGCGTCTTCCTCTTATCACGAGCCACACAGCTTCTTATATCCCGAAAGAACCCCCCAGCCATGATGTATGTCCATGCTGGGCGTCCGCGCCTCCTACCCGCCCTGCACACGCGCACCCCCAGAGCCGCCCACCCACCCCGCCCACCTGCTTGCCCTGCAGCTCGCCCTTGCCCACCGCCGCCGACTTCTCCAGCTTGCGGCAGTCGATGCCGGCGGCGGAAGCCAGCTCATCAATCACCTGCGCAGCAAGGTTGGTAGGGTCTGAGCACGGGTTGTCCAGATGCATGCCGTTGTCCCCGGAGCCCAACTCTGCAGCGGGCCTGCGGCCGCAGCCGCGGGTGCCGGCGCCGGCGCCGCACCTTGAAGCCCACGTTGTGGCGTGTGTCGTCATAGTTGGATCCGGGGTTGCCCAGCCCCACAATCATCCACATGCCGTTCTCGTCCACCTTGGACGCTGCGGGCTTGGGCGCGGCCGCCTTGGCTGCACCAGCAGCGGCGGGCTTGCCCCCAGCTGCTGGCGTCACCGCTTGCGCGGTCTTTGGGGCTGCTGTTGCGGTCTGCGGTACCGCAGACGCCATCACCCTTCGCCGCTTGTTGGGCGGCTGGGCCGAATGCTTGGCGAGGCTGCCCATCGCTGCTGCGGTCGAGGGGCTCGTGGAGGGGCCAGGTGTGGCGGAGGAGGGAGAGCCAGTCGCGGCGCGTTTTGGCATCGCCCAATGAGCAACTGCTGTACGTATCTGGTGTTTAAGTACTGCAGCGGTGAGTCCGCTGGCCAATTGGCGTGAAAGCAACATTGAGTGGCCTCAGCGCAGGTGCGCGCAGAGCGACTGGCAAGTGGGGCGCGCTGCAGGCCGCGCTTGATGTAGACAACCCAATCTTATCTATTTCTGAAGAACTAGTACAAATTTCTCTTGCGCTTAACCTGGGAGCTCGGCCCAATTGCTTGGTCCGGGCCCATTCGGTCGGCATACTCGTGCTTCTGCAAATTGTCAGCGTAACAACATACTAGTAGATAAGTCCTAAACCCCCATTCATCAGCCGGCGAGCCCACCAAGCGCTATTCAAGCACAATTCTGACGGGTGCGCTCCACAAGTCACCACGGATTAAGCCGCGACCTGGCTTGGCATAGTCAATACCGACTTCAACCGCCTCAGCAGCAGCCAGCTCAGCGCGCCGCCGTGTCGTGTGTCGGTTCACGCACTGCAACATGTTGCGGCTGGCGCACGCCGTCAGCGGCACACATCCCGTATGCAGCACCCAGCCTGCGGTCGCGCTGACCCCAAGGTCCCGGAGCTGTGCATTCACATCAACCAACATTAATTGTGCTTGCCTAACGCCCCGTCGTGGTGTGGCGCTGGCGGCTGTGCCGGAAGCAAGCGGCAGCGGCACAACGGGTGCGGAGCAGCTGCAGCCGCGCCCACAGGCGAAGCGGGCCCGCCTCTCGCCGGCGCCCGGTGAAGCCGCCCCGAAACCACGTCGCTGGCACAAGGGCTCTAGCTCTCAAGGACCGCTGGCTCCAGGCACCTCGCCGGGCATTGCGTCGCAGGCGCCGGCTGACACGCAGTCTAGACTGGCAAGCAGCACCAGCAGCCAGGCCTCGGGGCCCGCCACTGCCCGCAGGGGTGAGCGGGCCGGCGCCGGCGCACAGCCGGGGCGCAGTGGTGGAGCGCAGCGCGACGCACGTGGCGGCGGCAGCAGCGGCGGGGGCAGGCATGAGGGCGGTCGCGCGGCCGGGCAGCAGAGGCAGCGGCGCGGGGCCTTCGCTGCCGTACACGGGGCTGATGAGGACGATGAGGACGACGATGAGGACGAGGACCTGGACATGGAGTTTGCGGGCCTGACCGAGGAGGAGCTGGAGAAGCTGGTGTTCTCCAGCGCGGGAGGCGCCGCCGCCAGTGCGCCAGCGGCCGGCGTAATGCCGGGTTCAGGCGCGGCAAGCACGAGCGCCGGGAGCGGCAGCGCGGCTGGGAGTGGAGGCAAGCCAGCCGGCGCGGCAGGGGCTGTGGATGTGGATTCGGATCCAGGTGCAGCCACGGCACCGACCGGCGGCGGCGGCAAGGGCGGCCGGCAGGGTGGTAAGAAGGCCGGCAGCGGCATCGGTGCAGCCGAGGCGGTGGCAGCCGCCCAGCTTGACGAGGCGTTGGCGGCTCGGGTGCTGGCTGCGGTAGTTGCCGACCGAGCCACGACCGATGGCGCCAAACTGGCCGCCCAGCTTAAGCAGCTTTTGGCAGCGGCCAAGGCGGCGGCCGCCCAGGGGGTCGGCGCGGCTGCGCCTGCTAACGCGGCCGCGGCCGCGGTTGGTGGCGCCGCGGCGCCTGCCAGCGCAGGCGCAAGCCCAGCTGTCGCCGGTGCCGGCGGGGTGGTCCTGGCCGCAGCGGCGGCCGTGTCGAGCCTGCTGGACTGCGATGCCGACACCGCGATGGGGATTGTGCTGGAATGGCCGGGTTACGTGGCGCTGCCGTACGGCGACGCGGAGGAGCGGCTGCGGGCGCTGTGCGGCTTCCTGGATGTGGAGGCGGCAGGCGCGCGCGAGGCGGCACGCTGCAACCCAGCGCTGCTGCTGGTGCCGTCCGACCCGCTGCGGCGCAAGCTGACGGCGCTGGCGAATGCAACCGGTTTAAAGCCCACGCAGGCGGCGGGCATGGTCACGTTGTACATGTTCCCCGGCTCCAAGTGATTAAAGGACATGCTTGTGGGATGAGGTGATGGCGGGGAACGGGCTGACAACAGGCGAGCTAGGTGAAAGCCGGCAGGGGTCGATGCGGCGAGGTGTGCGGGCTGCCGGGCCCGGGTGTTGCGCGGATGCCCGATGCTGCTGGCTGATGCGAGAGGAGTATGTTAACCCTCCCTGACTCTGCACGCGACACGGAAAACTGTCATTCTGTAACGACAGTAATAGTCTTGAACGCGTCACCAACACAGCTTTTCGATCACTCGTGCACAATTTCTAGTCCTTTTGTGACAGTCCCTATCTTTATGTCTCAACGCTAACAGTGACACGCAGTAACAGGCTAGAAAAGCTTGCCTTAAAATGGAGGAGGGGGAGAAACAGGAAGCGGAATTTGCGCAAGCTTCTACGCCAGGGCCCGCTGCGCTAGCTACACCAGCATCACCCGCTGCACCCGCTGCAGCTGCACCTGACCAGCAGCGTCGCGAGGCGCTGCGTAAAGCGGGCGCGGACTACTTGGAGAAGGCACTTGCCCAGTCGCGGACGACCCAGTCGCGGAATCCTGCAGACCATTTCGCCCCCGTGGACGCTCCTCTTGCGCCGTCGTCAAGCGTTCCACGGCCATCGCCGACGGCATCGTCGCGAGGGCGCAGGGGCAAACAGTCTCAGGTCCTTGACCCGGACATCGCGGCGTTCGGACAAGTTTTTGAGAGCACAAAGCTCTATGTTTACATGGGGCTGTACCTCGCATGCCAGGGAGCCATATATGTACTCATCAAGGTGAGCGTTGGCCCTTGCAGCGCTGAAATGAGGGTGTGTCAGGCGAGTGCGTGTGCGCCAGCGGCCGGTGGGGTGTGGGCAGCCGCCACGGCCACCGCGCCGTCTCGCACATGCAACCACGCTGCCCTGACTGCAGCTGCCGTACGTAAACCGCGATGCTGAAGTCTATGCTAACGCTGAAACAAGCGTGCCTTTTGGACTTCTGGATAGGCCCGCTGTTCGAGTTCAGGAATGAAGCAACCCCTGCCGCCCCCAAACAAACGCAAACGTCCACGCACCGCCACCACCGCACACACACACACACACACACACACACACACACACACACACACACACACACACACACACACACACACACACACACACACACACACACACACACACACACACATACACATGTGCCTGTGCAGGGCTCCCTGACGACCATGAAGACGCCGGGCCTCATGTCCTTCCTGCACCTCACCTCGGCCTCGCTGTCGTTCTGGCTGTCCAGCACGTACGACATATTTGACACGAGGGCGGTCACGGAGGCGCCGCTGCGCTGCCTGCGCGGCATCAGCGTGCGCGCCACGCTGTACGGGCTGCAGGTGTGTGTGTGTGTGTGTGTGTGTGTGTGTGTGTGTGTGTGTGTGTGTGTGTGTGTGTGTGTGTGTGTGTGTGTGTGTGTGTGTGTGTGTGTGTATGTGTGTGTGCACCCGCGGCAGGGGGGGAGAAGGGCGGCCGCCGTGGGCGGGGAGGAGCCGCCCGCCTACAGCCTGAGCACATGCGCATGCGGGAGGGGCGGCCCTGGGAATCCCCGAGTCCAACGCATGCGTCTCCACAGGCTGATGCGGTGATGGCGCTCTGCCGTAGTAGCCCCTTGCTGGACACAACCATGGCCACGGCCACCCTCCCTCCTCCCACGTCCGCACGTCCCTCCCTCCCTTCCCTCCCTCTACCCTCTACCCTTACCCCCTCTGCCAGATGCTGCTGCTGTACAGCTCGCTGCTGCACTCGTCCGTGTACATGATCCTGAGCTGGGCCTCCGCGGTGCCGCTGCTCATCGACGCCGGGCTCAGCCTGGCCACCGGCAAGCGCTCTCGGCTGCTGGCGCCGCACATCGTGCCGCTGGTGGCGGCGGCGGCGGGCGCCACGGGTAGGTGGCTGGGTGGGCGGGTGGGTGGGGATGGGGATGGGTGGGCCAAGGGTATGTGGAAGGCAAAGTGGTAGAACAGGTACTGAAGGCAAGCAGACGGAGTCCATGCGGGCTGCGCTTGGCAAAAGTGGCGAAAGAAATGCCGATGTCCATTGGGGGATGTTGTTTCCAGCCCAATACGGTAGTCGGGGGGGAGGGAATGGCCAAGGCGCTGGTGAAGGGACCTCACAGGGATGGGAGGGTTGGGGAATGCTGAGGCAGGGACGGGGTGGGTTGTGCGCAGGTCAAGCTGCTGTGGCGATGCACGGCAGCTTCACACGTCCAGCGGCGTACCGTAGCTCTGACGACGCCACCTCTTCTGAGTGCGCGGTTTCTTTGCCCTCTTCGTTGTCCATCTCCTCGTTGCGCTGCTGCTGCTGCTGCTGCTGCTGCTGCTGCCGCTGCTGCCGCCAGTGCTGGAGGTGGTCCTGGACGGCACGCTGAGCTGGCTGAGCCTGGTGATGCTGCTGCTGTGGAGCGCCACCAAGGTGGCGGAGACGCTGTGGCGCCTGCTCAAGGAGGACCCCTCGCTGGGCGGCAGGCTGCCTGGCGGAGGTGGGCGGGGCGGGGCTGTGCTGGGTAGTGCTGGGAGGAGGTAACCCGGGGAGGGGCTCGGTCAGTGGGCGGGACTTCGCTGGATAAGGCATGGGGGGCTGGATGAGGCATGGGGGGCGGAAATCGTGAACCGCGCCATGCAGGGCTGCTGCCGCAAAAAGGGACAGTATTGATCCCTCCGCCCACTTGGCGTCGTGCCCTTGCGCCTTCAGACTTTGGCGCGCTAGCGGGCGCTGTGCGGTCGGTGGCTGAGGCGGAGGAGGGCTTGAACGCGCCGGCCGTGGCGCTGCTGGTGAACGCGGCGCCGGCGCTGCCGGTGCTGGTGGCGGGATTCATCGGCCAGGAGGGGCGCGAGATCGTGAGTGGGTTTACGGGGTGGGCGTTGAGCAAGGGTGCGAGAGGGCGAAGGCCATTACCGCCCGGCGGCCACAATCGCGCTTCAAAGCACACCCGCGTGCTCACCACAGCAGCCGGCGTGCTCCTCCTCACCTCTCAAGCCTCACCCCCGCCCCGACGCGTCCTCCCCCGCAGGTGGACCACGAGCTGTCGGTGCCGGCCGTGAAGCTGATGCTGCTGTCGTGTGTGGCGCACGTGGGCATCACCTGGAGCCAGCTGCTGCTGCACGACCGCCTCAGCGGCACGGCCAAGGCGGCGTTGCGCTGGGGCGCACTGCTGGGGGCAGTGGCGTTTAACTTCGCGGTGGGTGAAACAGGACAGGACAGGACAGGACAGGACAGGACAGGACAGGACAGGACAGGACAGGACAGGACAGGACAGGACAGGACAGGACAGGACAGGACAGGACAGGACAGGACAGGACAGGACAGGACAGGACAGGACAGGACAGGACGGACAGGGCGGGGCGGGGCACGGCACGGCACGGCACGGCAGGGCAGGGCAGGGCAGGGCCGGGCCGGGCCGGGCCGGGCCGGGCCCGGCGGGGCACGGCACGGCACGGCCGGGCCGGGCCGGGCCGGGCGGGGCAGGGCAGGGCAGGGCAGGGCGGGGCGGGGCAGGGCGGGGCGGGGCGGGGCAGGGCAGGGCGGGGCAGGGCAGGGCAGGGCAGGGCAGGGCAGGGCAGGGCAGGGCAGGGCAGGGCAGGGCAGGACAGGGCAGGACAGGGCAGGGCAGGGCAGGGCAGGGCGGGGCAGGGCGGGGCAGGGCGGGGCGGGGCGGGGCAGGGCAGGGCAGGGCAGGGCAGGGCAGGGCAGGGCAGGGCAGGGCAGGGCAGGGCAGGGCAGGGCGGGGCAGGGCAGGGCAGGGCGGGGCAGGACAGGGCAGGAGGCTATCGGCTGGGGCTTGAGTACGGTTATATGTAACCACCAATGGGCTGGCTGATCGGGCGGCGCCCTTGGTACGGTGACCTGCAGGAGAAGACCGCGGGTGCGACGTTGTGGACGGCGCTGTGCGCGGTGGTGGCGCTGGGCGCGTCCGCGGGCGCATCGCTGCAGCGACACACGGGCGGCGCCGAGGCGCGGCAGATGCGGCCCTTCGATGGTCTGGCGGCGGGTGGCGGCGGCGGGGGCGCGATTGACGATGACGACGATAAGGACCCCGAGAGCGGGTGACACGGAACACGGGGCTGGGCGGCGAGTCCAGGCCAGCGGTCTGGCGGCTGGGCTCCATGCAGCGTTCGCGCGAGGAAGTGTGAGGCTGTGTCACGTGTGAAACGCAGTCGCCGAACCAGCGCGAGGAGGTCACGCGCACGCAAGCGATATTCATGATGTATTTGGGGGGGTCCGGCTGCGCTAGGGTTCGCGGGCCCTGCACGTGCAGTTCTAGGTTGCATGGGTCAAAGCCCCGGCCCCGTCCGGCCTGGTCGAAGTCAAATTGCCGTACGTTGACCGCTGTCGTGTGCCGTACAGTTGGCCCCGCTAGGGGGATATTTAAGGCGGAGTGCGGGCTAGGCTATTCAGTCCAGAAGCACGCTCTGAACACCAGACACCCGCTAACTGAGTACTCACTCGGTCACCGCGACCCCTGTCTCCCTTGTAAGTCCTAAGTGTGGCTTACCTGTCTCGCCCCTGTTTCCCTTGCGCGAAACGCGCCAGCTACCCTGGTTTCCCGTGCTAGTTTCCCTTGCGCTCTGAGCGCCAGCCCTAGCGCCTAAGTCCAGCAAACCCCAGCTCGGCAGCGCGGCCCCCTTTCCCCTCTCTCTCTCCTCTTATCCCGTTCGCGGGGTCTTATCTCCCTTGCACTTATATTCTCTCTCTGCCACCTCCGCCTCCCCTTTCTCATATCTTGGTGGTTTACAGAAGGCTAGGCTTAGGCGGGTTCGTCTCGGCAGTTGACAGTTTGACACGCAGGTGGTTACCCACGCTTGGTCCCCTTGCCCCGTATCATCTTTCCGCTGACGCTTCCGCACATTTCTCGATCTATCCTTATCTCGATAAACTCTCTCTTATTATCTCGATACGCTGTCCGTAACACGCTATTGCCTTGGCAAGTGACTGCCTCATACCTCAGGAGCGCACCCAGAACGAGACCCCATCAATGGAAGGAGTGCTGCGCGGACCTGTCACTCCGTCCTCACGCGTGTGCCAGGTGGTAACATACACACGGTCCTAGGGCCCTCCGCCCACACGCTCAACACTTTTTTATGTTTGTGTGTGTACACTTCGTGTGTGGTGGTGGTTTTGGTTGCCACAGGCTTCTGAGGTTGAGTGTGCAGGAAAATCACACTGAATTTCACAGGACTGTACCGCGCACCCCGAGGGGGGGGGGGCGCGGTGGCGCAATAATTATCTTGGGAGGGGTGCGCGGTGGTGCAAATTTACCCGGATGGGGCGTGCCAAATCCAAACATTTTCTCAAGCCCGGTAAAACTGTAATCTACGCTAATGTTCTATGTACCTATCCTCTATATAATTGCTATAGTGTGCAGTGCATGGAAGGAGGGTTGACCGCGCACGGTGTAGCGGACAAAGGGCTGATTACAGGCTCCACCAGGGGATTACAGGCACCCCTGGGCTCCACCGCGCAGTATTGGAGCTGCGCGCAAGGCTGCGCGGTGGTGTAAAGTTGCCCCTCAAGGGGGTGCGCGGTGCAAAAAAGTAACCATTTTTGGGGTGCGCGGTGCGTCAAAATAAAAAAATTTCGGGGGGCGCGGTGATCAAGTGTACGTACGGTAGTACGGATTTCACAGTGCAGACATTGAATGTTTGGCAGGCCGGCAGCACCGCACTACAGCCCAACAATCGTACAGCTAACATGGAGCACAACCCAGCACAAGCGCAGCAATCCACAGACCACCAGCACTTCATGTTATTTACCAGTATATGCTCCATTCGGCTACAGAGCTGAAACACGGACAGATACCCCGCTCCAATGCAAAAGCTGCAACGGTAAGGCCGCTAATACATTACCAACCCTAGTGCAGCATCAGGGTGGGCGGAGGAGGGCCTCCTAATCATGTTGTCCATTCAGGTCTTTGTTGCCAAAATCTAGTCCGCTGGAACACATGCCAACCAGCGACACGCCGAACCCATCAGCACCGCAAGGATGCTCGCGCGACACCCTACCACGGCCTCATCATCGCGGCTCCCTGCTCCATCCCGCCAGCAACAAACATACCAGTCGCCTGCAGCCCTTATAGGCGCAGGCGCCGCACGGCCTTGGTAAGCAACCACGATTCCACCCTCGGCGGTGCCTAGCCACCCTGCCACCAGGCCCGCGCACCAAGCACCACCAGCCGCGCTGCCACGCGGTTCCGCGCGCGGCTGCAGCTACCGCCCCGCCGCCACAGCCTAGTCATACAGCTCTGTGCGCAGCAGTCGCTGCTGCCGGCTGCACCCCGCCGCTGCCAGCCAGCCTCCTGCCACATCCTGCATGGCGGCCAGCAAGTACCGCGCCATGAGACTGTGCTGCACGGAGAGTTTGCCACCCAGCTCATCAGCGACTGCGGCAAGAGAATGGCAAGCTCCTACGACAACGCCTACAGTGCAGCGGGAGCACTGCTCATGCTGATGACCTCCGACGCCTCTGACACGCTGCCTGCGATGGGCGGCTCCTGCAGCTCTGCAGTTTGAAGCCAGGTGAGGACGTTTTCTATGGAGTGATAGTCCTGGAAGGTCCAGCTCCCAGCCATCTTGCCATCCCGCCGTGCCCGGTCGAGGCTCAGCTGCGCGTGGGCGCTGAGCACGCGGCGAAAGGGGACCACCGTGCTGCTGTAGTACTGTAGGGGCCGCGCCTCCAGGTCGCCGTATGTCGTGTCACCGAACGCATTGGTCAACTCAGCATAGCCCTTGCCCTTGGGCCCTCCCAGCCACTGGCAGTCGGCGAGCTTCTGCGACTTGAGCTCGTCCCACAGGACGTGTAGCTTGAGCTTCTTGTCCGCCGGGTCCTCGTAGAAGCAAATAGCCGAGTTGTCGTAGGCGCGCTCGATGGGCTGCAGGAAAACACGTGATGCGGCGGGTCACACTGCTGCAAGAACACAGGCAGCGCCAGCCGCCACAGGCTAGATGGCACACTGCGTCAAGGCCAAGAGAACCGCCTCTGCATGCCATACGCACGTGCCCATGCCCGAGCTACAGCGCTTGCATATATGTAGGATGAGGACAATGCAAGCGCGAGTGTCTGTACCTTGGACAGCAGCAGCGCGTTGCGCGGTGATGAGACGTCCTCTTTCGACAAGCCCAGCAGGTCGCAAGTGCCATCCGCCCAAGACAGCTTGCACAGGTGCGCAAGGCTGACGCAGTTTGGGGGGATGCCTTCCCCCAGCAGCTGGCAGCCCTTCACCCCCGAACTCTGCAGCTCGGACTTCAGCGCAGATGTCTTGCGGTCTTTCTCCGACTTGCTGTGCGTTGCAGTTGAGCCGTCACGCCACAAGAGCACCTTTGAAACTAGGAACGGCAGAACCGACTCCATCTTGTTGACCTTCCTGTAAAGGTCCGCCAGCATCACTGTGTGTGTGGGGGGGGGGGTCACGGCAAGGGTAAGCCGTGCACTCATTCTCTCTTGGACTCTCGCCAAGCCCTTAGCCCCCCGTCGCTAGCACCACGTGATCCAACCAACTTGGCAGCTGGATTTGTCAGTAAGTACGGCCAGTCGCCCAGTTGAAATGCATGCAGGATCTTATGAACGCAACCAACGCGGGAACGAACGGGTACAGAGCAGCAGCAGAAAGGGACGGACGGAACAACTTCCAGCTGACTTGCAGTACAGCATAGGCGCCGGGGCCCAGGCCCGCGCCGCAGCCCATGCACCCACCGTGCCATGCCCGAGCGAGCGCCGCGCCCACCCACCCCAACCTGCCTACAGCTGGCGCGCTCTATGCGACCTCCCCTGGGCGTTGGGCGGGTGCTGGGGCCAGGCCCGCCACCCGCCAGTCGCCCCTTGCCGCCTCTTACAGCACCTCGCTGCTGCCCTTCCGACATAGAGGCCAGCACCCCCGGCAACGGCCTCCGCTCCCCCGACAACGGCGATTCCCAACCTACTAAACGATTACCAAAACCCGCCAAACGCTCCCCATATCAAATAACTCTCTTCCCATGCCCAACAGGAGCCCTGCAATGCAGGGAGCTTAAGGAATCACCCAGCTCTCCATGTCGGAAATCCAACGGTTGAGGCCCCTAACCCGTTCCGATCAAGAGCAACCAACAACCAACTAACAACTCACCGCCAGCTGCCGTGCTCCCTAGGCCGGGGCCTTCCGGCGCCACCGTGCCTGCACGACTTGGAAACAGCCGGGGGCACATGTAGGTGAGAACCTGTATGCCGCTGCAATCGCAACGGGGTTGAGCGCAACGCTGGCAGGGCGGTTTCACGCGGCATGCATAACGCCCCTGCTAGCCTCAAAGGGGACAGCAGGCGATGCGACGTGCGACTCCGTGCTCGGGCGGTGCCTTAGGCGACTGTTCGCTGTCGGGACTATCCCTTGCGTGGTGACCCGGTTATGCGGTCGTAGCTGGGCTAAGCTTTCGTTGTAAACATATTTTGGCACAAGTTGACACTCAGGCGACACTTTACCCCTTCCCGGCCTTCCCCAGTGCGCTTCCCGCTTCCCCCTCCTAACCCGCTTTGAAGATATTATTGGTCGGAAGAGCAACTGGTTGCCTTTGGGATTCGTACAGGTGTGCGCACGGTTGCAAGCTACCTCATCCGCGCTTTCTGAGGTAGCTCTGGTGCTGAGTCCCTAAGCCAGTCCATACGCGATGGGCCCAATCCGCTGCCGGTCCGCAACAAACCGCGTACCGACCCTACAGTCTCGTGGAAACGCTCACCAGTAGCAGCCGGCGGCGACGCTGCAGGGCGAGGAAAGCAAAAAGGATACAGTGAGACTGCAATTCAAGGTTGCGGACAAACACTAACCCAATGCGCTTTGGAGGATAGTCGTGGTCCCGTGCAGCTGTGCCTTAAGCGGCAGAGGTGGATCCCCGCGACGGCCAGCACCCTGAATGACATCGTGCGCACTCGAAGGCGCGCCGAAAGAGGGCTCCCCCTCAAACCCATGGAAGTCGGATAGGCGGCCTCCATACGGGCGCCATGCGCCCGTCACCCCTGTTTCGGCATGGTAGCAGACGCTTGTACAGGGGGGCTTGCCCTCCTCACCGCGTCGGCTCCCTTAATCCACGCCATGACTTATGGAAAGGCGTATACATTTATTTATTTGACCAAACTAGACCCACAACATCGTGGGGACCCCGCACCCCTCTCCGATGCTGCTCCGCGTCCGGGGCACCGCACTGGCTCCTGTCGCGCCGCTAATCCGCTCCATACAACCCTTAGACAGCGCCACACAACCCTTCAACAGCACCATGCCGGCTCACCCTGCTCACCTCGCGGGTGCTGCCCGTCTCGCGCGCTTGTTGTGCTGCCACCTGTCGTTGCAGCCGGAGAGTGCCCACGCGTGTGTGTGGTGCGGTGTGGGGAGGGGATGGTTAGCGAAGTGAGGAGGGCGTAGCAGCAGGATGGTTGTGCGGGCAACGTTTGTTGCGGTGTGCGGGCAAACAATCCCAACAAACCCAACATTAATCGGTCGGACGGGCAATCTGTCGCCATTTGGAGCGGCAGAGGTAGATCCCCCGCGCAGGCCAGCCTACGCCCCGCTCTTGGCGGTAGCTCAATCACATACGTACTGAACTACCTCAGGTCGTTTGAGCTGCTTTTGCTCAGGTCAAGTCTTCCAACTCACCAGCTCCTGGCGCGCTCCCCACGCCTTGGCCAGCCGCCACAGCGACTGTCCGGAGTGGTGCGGGTTTAAGTACGAGGAGAACAAGCCGCAAGCGGAACACGCGACCCCACCTTGAATGGCAGCCTTGAGCGCTAAGCGCTGACGAACAGTGAGGCCTGCCGCTTGGTCTGCTTCCAGCAAACAAAAAGCGTCACCAGCCACTTCATGCTCATTAAAGCCTAGCCTGGAAAGAGCGTCAATTACAGGTTGAATAGAGCTGGCATTCTCTCCCCTGACCGAAAGAAGGGTTCCGCGAATGGTCAACATAGCTACGAAGCGCTAAACAACCCTGTAGTTAAGTAAGCGCAGCGTATCGGTGTCTATGGGCAGCTCACTCGTGCAACAACAGAGGTCCCAATTCCGCCCATGGATTCGGGTCCATGTAGGCCCCACTAAGGCACTAACTCATCAGGTTGGGAGGCTCCGCTTCGTTTGGATAGCGTCAGGGGACGTGTTCACTCGAGGTCTTGGGTTCGATTCCCATACAACCCCCCCGACGACCCTAAATGCGGTGCAAACTCGTTTGCGAGCGACTTAGGAAAAACTGCTTATACCGTTAGAATGAGTGTAAAAACTTCTATAAGAAAATGCATTTATCTCAGGGCGCGTATTGGCACGGTCCCACCGACCCCGCTCCCAGGCGCCCTGCCCCGCATCCATGCCGGAGCGCGTGCCCGGCCGGCTCGTCCGGCGCCCTTACGCACCAACTTCCAAACCCATTAACACACTATGGCGCCATCTGCGCAAACAAGAGCGTCGTGTCCCATATACCCAAGGTTTGGAGGGGTTTCCTCACGTACGTGGGGGGCTGAGACCCACCAGACAAGCCCCCGCACGCCATACGAGACTTCCAAGTGGATTTGGGTTGAAGTCGTCTGTACTTTGCGGGGACTGCTTCCGTGTGAAAGCAGGCGAGACGTCGAGACGACTGTGGCAAGATAAGGCAAGATACGAGCAGTTGAGAAGCTGATAGGAAATGAGTAGCTTTATATGACATCAAATAGATGCAATAAACGGCACTTGCGTAAACAGGGCAATTAGGGCGCCGGACGAGCCGGCCGGGCACGCGCTCGGCATGGATGTGGGGCAGGGCGCCTGCGAGCGGGGTCGGTGGGACCGTGTCAATATGCGCCCTGAGATAAATGCATTTTCTTATAGAATTTCTTACACTGATTCTAAAGGTATAAGCATTTTTTCCTAAGTCGCTTGCAAACGAGTTTGCACCGCATTTAGGGTCGTCGCAACCCCCCCATTTCGATCGGGTGAAATGCCTATGGGCTAGTTGCTGTCTGGACGAGTTTAGATCTTGGTTGACGGGATCAGATGAGGCCTTAAGCGACGACCCTAAATGCGGTGCAAACTCGTTTGCGAGCGACTTAGGAAAAACTGCTTATACCGTTAGAATCAGTGTAAAAACTTCTATAAGAAAATGCATTTATCTCAGGGCGCGTATTGGCACGGTCCCACCGACCCCGCTCCCAGGCGCCCTGCCCCGCATCCATGCCGGAGCGCGTGCCCGGCCGGCTCGTCCGGCGCCCTTACGCACCAACTTCCAAACTCATTAACACACTATGGCGCCATCTGCGCAAACAAGAGCGTCGTGTCCCATATACCCAAGGTTTGGAGGGGTTTCCTCACGTACGTGGGGGGCTGAGACCCACCAGACAAGCCCCCGCACGCCATACGAGACTTCCAAGTGGATTTGGATTGAAGTCGTCTGTACTTTGCGGGGACTGCTTCCGTGTGAAAGCAGGCGAGACGTCGAGACGACTGTGGCAAGATAAGGCAAGATACGAGCAGTTGAGAAGCTGATAGGAAATGAGTAGCTTTATATGACATCAAATAGATGCAATAAACGGCACTTGCGTAAACAGGGCAATTAGGGCGCCGGACGAGCCGGCCGGGCACGCGCTCGGCATGGATGTGGGGCAGGGCGCCTGCGAGCGGGGTCGGTGGGACCGTGTCAATATGCGCCCTGAGATAAATGCATTTTCTTATAGAATTTCTTACACTGATTCTAACGGTATAAGCATTTTTTCCTAAGTCGCTCGCAAACGAGTTTGCACCGCATTTAGGGTCGTCGGGCCTTAAGGATGGAGATGAGCGCTCTATAAAGCAAGTAGCTCGATCTGTCGGGTCGCTATAGCCTGATTTCGGCACGTGTCTGTCGCGCCTCCGGACTCCTGATGAGTTAGTGGGGCCTACATGGACCCGAATCCAAGTAACAATGTTGTTGTTGTTGTTGTAACTCATCAGGAGTCCGGAGGCGCGACAGACACGTGCCGAAATCAGGCTATCACTCGCGCAGATGCCCTGCGGATGGGGGTCACACACAGCGTAATGCCCTACGTCAGTGTTTTGGCCTGTGAACCCCCCCTTAACCCCCCTGGGTTGAGCACTTAAGGGGCATAGTCAGTGAACCCCTGGGTAACCCCTCAAGTAAGGTTAGGGGCCTCGGGGGGTTACTGGGGTACCTGGCCCATGGCAGTTACCCCACGCAGTTACCCCCAGGATTACCCCGCAAGTCGTTTTATACAGAAAGCCTCAGCGTGTCCGGTTGTATGGTGTCCATAGACACCATAGACACCATTTAACTCATCAGGAGTCCGGAGGCGCGACAGACACGTGCCGAAATCAGGCTATAATGACCCGACAGATCGAGCTACTTGCTTTATAGAGCGCTCACCACCATCCTTAAGGCCTCATCTGATCCCGTCAACCATGACTGCAATTCACAGAGTCGCACCTAACGCCGGTGTACAAGAAGAAGGGAGACGCCTGCGACCGTACTAATTATCGCGGGATTGCAGTGGGTGGCACACTCGCCAAGTGTTACGCCGGAGGGGTGGTATGGGGGGTAGGATTGAGGTCGTGGCCGGTCACCCCTGGCTGGATTGGGATTGGACAGGTCAGGATTGGACAGACACCTGGGGGATTGGGATTGGTCCGGTCAGGATTGGTACGCCACTTTTAGGATTGGGATAGCCCCGGCAAGGATACCCCATACCACCCCTCTCGTTACGCTGCTCTCAATCAAGCTCGGCTTGCCAAGTTTGGCGAGGAAACTGACGGCAGACACGTGTGCCAGGCCGCCTTTAGAGCGGGGTACAGCACAGCGTACCACCTGACGCATAAGCATAGCGCACCGGGGCAGACGCCCCTGTTTGTTTGTCAGGTTGACTTCGAAAAAGCTTTTCATAAAGTGCCCAGATGGGTGTTGTGGCGTCGACTGGCGGAAAGAGGCGTGAGTGAGCGCATGCTGGCTGTTCTTGAGAAGTGCTACCAAACCTTGTGCATGCGTGTGAAGGTGAAAGGAAAGCTGAGCGACCCCTTCGCCTCACTGCAGGGGGTCAAGCAAGGATGTCCCAAAAGCACGGATTTATTTGGGATTTTTATTGAAGGGCGGTCATTAGTATTTGCTATTGTCTATTGCATGTAAATAGGTGGCAGGGAAAATTCGGGCGGAGCGAGAAGTGCCTTTGCGCGTCCATGGGCATCTTGACTTTCGGCTGGGGCGAGCATAGCAGCCCGCTTTTCCCGTGCTTCACGGGGACCACCTTCCTTGTTATTGAAGGGCGGTCACGGAGGCGCCGCTGCGCTGCCTGCGCGGCATCAGCGTGCGCGCCACGCTGTACGGGCTGCAGGTGTGTGTGTGTGTGTGTGTGTGTGTGTGTGTGTGTGTGTGTGTGTGTGTGTGTGTGTGCACCCGCGGCAGGGGGGGAGAAGGGCGGCCGCCGTGGGCGGGGAGGAGCCGCCCGCCTACAGCCTGAGCACATGCGCATGCGGGAGGGGCGGCCCTGGGAATCCCCGAGTCCAACGCATGCGTCTCCACAGGCTGATGCGGTGATGGCGCTCTACCGTAGTAGCCCCTTGCTGAACACAACCATGGCCACGGCCACCCTCCCTCCTCCCACGTCCGCACGTCCCTCCCTCCCTTCCCTCCCTCTACCCTTACCCTTACCCCCTCTGCCAGATGCTGCTGCTGTACAGCTCGCTGCTGCACTCGTCCGTGTACATGATCCTGAGCTGGGCCTCCGTGGTGCCGCTGCTCATCGACGCCGGGCTCAGCCTGGCCACCGGCAAGCGCTCTCGGCTGCTGGCGCCGCACATCGTGCCGCTGGTGGCGGCGGCGGCGGGTGCCACGGGTGGGTGGGTGGGGATGGGGATGGGTGAGCCAAGGGTATGTGGAAGGCAAAGTGGTAGAACAGGTACTGAAGGCAAGCAGACGGAGTCCATGCGGGCTGCGCTTGGCAAAAGTGACGAAAGAAATGCCGATGTCCATTTTGTTTCCAGCCCAATACGGTAGTCGGGGGGGAGGGAAGGGCCCAGGCGCTGGTGAAGGGACCTCACAGGGATGGGAGGGTTGGGAAATGCTGAGGCAGGGACGGGGTGGGTTGTGCGCAGGTCAGGCTGCTGTGGTGATGCACGGCAGCTTCACACGTCCAGCGGCGTACCGTAGCTTTGACGACGCCACCTCTTCTGAGTGCGCGGCTTCGTTGCCCTCGTCGTTGTCCACCTCCTCGTTGCGCTGCTGCTGCTGCTGCTGCCGCCAGTGCTGGAGGTGGTCCTGGACGGCACGCTGAGCTGGCTGAGCCTGGTGATGCTGCTGCTGTGGAGCACCACTAAGGCAGCGGAGACGCTGTGGCGCCTGCTCAAGGAGGACCCCTCGCTGGGCGGCAGGCTGCCTGGCGGAGGTGGGCGGGGCGGGGCGGTGCTGGGTAGTGCTGGGAGGAGGTAACCCGGGGAGGGGCTCGGTCAGTGGGCAGGACTTCGCTGGATGAGGCATGGGGGGCGGAAATCGTGAACCGCGTCATGCAGGGCTGCTGCCGCGAAAAGGGACAATACTGATCTCTCTGCCCACCTGGCGTCGTGCCCTTGCGCCTTCAGACTTTGGCGCGCTAGCGGGCGCTGTGCGGTCGGTGGCTGAGGCGGAGGAGGGCTTGAACGCGCCGGCCGTGGCGCTGCTGGTGAACGCGGTGCCGGCGCTGCCGGTGCTGGTGGCGGGATTCATCGGCCAGGAGGGGCGCGAGATCGTGAGTGGGTTTGCGGGGTGGGCGTTGAGCAGGGGTGGGAGAGGGCGAAGGCCATTACCACCCGGCGGCCACAATCGCGCTTCAAAGCACACCCGCGTGCTTACCACAGCAGCCGGCGTGCTCCTCCTCACCTCTCAAGCCTCACCCCCGCCCCGACGCGTCCTCCCCCGCAGGTGGACCACGAGCTGTCGGTGCCGGCCGTGAAGCTGATGCTGCTGTCGTGTGTGGCGCACGTGGGCATCACCTGGAGCCAGCTGCTGCTGCACGACCGCCTCAGCGGCACGGCCAAGGCGGCGTTGCGCTGGGGCGCACTGCTGGGGGCAGTGGCGTTTAACTTCGCGGTGGGTGGGACAGGACAGGGCAGGGCAGGGCAGGGCAGGGCAGGGCAGGGCAGGGCAGGGCAGGGCAGGGCAGGGCAGGGCAGGGCAGGGCAGGGCAGGGCAGGGCAGGGCAGGGCAGGGCAGGGCAGGGCAGGGCAGGGCAGGGCAGGGCAGGGCAGGGCAGGGCAGGGCAGGGCAGGGCAGGGCAGGGCAGGGCAGGGCAGGGCAGGGCAGGGGGGCAGGGCAGGGCAGGGCAGGGCAGGGCAGGGCAGGGCAGGCAGGGCAGGGCAGGGCAGGGCAGGGCAGGGCAGGGCAGGGCAGGGCAGGGCAGGGCAGGGCAGGGCAGGGCAGGGCAGGGCAGGGCAGGGCAGGGCAGGGCAGGGCAGGGCAGGGCAGGGCAGGGCAGGGCAGGGCAGGGCAGGGCAGGGCAGGGCAGGGCAGGGCAGGGCAGGGCAGGGCAGGGCAGGGCAGGGCAGGGCAGGGCAGGGCAGGGCAGGGCAGGGCAGGGCAGGGCAGGGCAGGGCAGGGCAGGGCAGGGCAGGGCAGGGCAGGGCAGGGCAGGGCAGGGCAGGGCAGGGCAGGGCAGGGCAGGGCAGGGCAGGGCAGGGCAGGCAGGGCAGGGCAGGGCAGGGCAGGGCAGGGCAGGGCAGGGCAGGGCAGGGCAGGCAGGGCAGGGCAGGGCAGGGCAGGGCAGGGCAGGGCAGGGCAGGGCAGGGCAGGGCAGGGCAGGGCAGGGCAGGGCAGGGCAGGGCAGGGCAGGGCAGGGCAGGGGCAGGGCAGGGCAGGGCAGGGCAGGGCAGGGCAGGGCAGGGCAGGGCAGGAGGCTATCGGCTGGGGCTTGAGTACGGTTATATGTAACCACCAATGGGCTGGCTGATCGGGCGGCGCCCTTGGTACGGTGACCTGCAGGAGAAGACCGCGGGTGCGACGTTGTGGACGGCGCTGTGCGCGGTGGTGGCGCTGGGCGCGTCCGCGGGCGCATCGCTGCAGCGACACACGGGCGGCGCCGAGGCGCGGCAGATGCGGCCCTTCGATGGTCTGGCGGCGGGTGGCGGCGGCGGGGGCGCGATTGACGATGACGACGATAAGGACCCCGAGAGCGGGTGACACGGAACACGGGGCTGGGCGGCGAGTCCAGGCCAGCGGTCTGGCGGCTGGGCTCCATGCAGCGTTCGCGCGAGGAAGTGTGAGGCTGTGTCACGTGTGAAACGCAGTCGCCGAACCAGCGCGAGGAGGTCACGCGCACGCAAGCGATATTCATGATGTATTTGGGGGGGTCCGGCTGCGCTAGGGTTCGCGTTGCCATAGGGTCAACCGTCAGTCCCTGGGGGCAGGACGCGGTGCCATAAGTTATGTCATGCACACGGTGCAGGGAAGCGTGGGAGCGAGGATGTTGCAGGATGTAACACCATATGCTTTATGATAATTATCCCGGGCTCTGCAATTATCGTGTGCAGCATTCGTGTATGCACAGTTGGGTACAGGGTTCGAGCAAGCACCATACGTACATACTGGATGAGGCACAAGCTTACAAGGGGTCCCGGGCACACAGCGTAGAATGACCCCCAGAAACGTCTACGCTCAAAAAGTCTCAGGCGGTTACCAGCCCAAAGAAAACAATGGGCGGCCTGTTGACACGGCCGGGGTAGCCGTGGTAGCGCCACCGCCAGCAGCACCCCCCCCACCACCACCACCGAGCACCTGCAAACAACACCAGTCCACCATGCACAAAGTCCGTCCATGAGGCCGCTGCAGTCTGTGCAGCGTGCGCTGCTGGGCACGTGGGCGTATGTAATATTCATATATACATATATTATGGCTTCGTGCTTCGAGTACACGGCATGTTTGGCCATCATGCATACGTGCACCTATAAGGGGTGTGCAGGCCACACCGTACGTCAGCCGCACTGCAGTAAAAATTACAAATAGAGACGCAAGCCTATCTACCAAGCCGCACGAGGGCCGTCCGGCACGACCCGGAGCCCGCCCGCCTGGGCACGCTTCCACCGGACCGCCGCGTAGGCTGCCAGGGCCAGCACAGCTAGGCCGCCCGCAGCTGCGACCGAAGCTGCTACAGCCACAGTTCCACCTGACCCAGACCCAGGCGTGCTGTTACCCCTGCTGCTGCTGCTGCTGCCGGATGTGACGTTACCGGTGGCCGCCGTGGCGGTGTCAGAGGCGCTGCCGCCGTCGCCAGCAGCGAGAGCAGCTTCCTGTGGTGCATTAGCCTTGTCAGAAGCCGCGACAGGGTCAAGCAACATTGCAACACTGCTGCTGCTGCTGATACCATTCGCCTCAGCCTGCGGGTCGTCTGGCTGCTCACTGCTGCTGCTGCTGCTGCTGCTGTCACTGGCAGTTTGCGAAGAGGTCGTCGCCTGACTGTCACGTGAAATGGACACCCTGGGAATCGTCGTGGATGGTGTAGGGCTGGGCGGGGCCGGGCTAGGAGGGGCTGGAGGCAGGGGGCTGGGCGGTTGTGGAGACGGCGCGGGGCTGGGAGGGCGTGGGCTGGGAGGTCGCGGACTAGGAGGGCGTGGGATGGGCGGTAGGGGAGAAGGGGGAGGAGACGGTGGCGCCGGGCTGGGTGGTGCAGGGGAAGGCGGTGGGCTGGGAGGCACCGGCGAAAGCGGTACGGGGCTGGGTGGTGCAGGAGAAGGCGGCGGGCTGGGAGGAGATGGAGACGGAGGCGCCGGGCTAGGTGGCGCTGGAGATGGGGGTGGGCTTGGCGGCGCCGGGCTAGGAGGAGCAGGCGATGGCGGGGGCCTGGGAGGCTTGGGACTTGGCGGTCGCGGCGAAGGTGGTCGCGGAGAAGGCGGCCGCGGTGACGGGGGCAGCGGTGAAGGTGGTGGCGAAGGTGGTACGGGGCTGGGTGGTGCAGGAGAAGGCGGTGGGCTGGGAGGGGATGGAGACGGCGGCGCCGGGCTAGGCGGCTCTGGCGATGGTGGAGGGCTTGGCGGAGAAGGGCTGGGAGGCGACGGCGATGGCGGGGCTGGGCTGGGGGGCTTGGGCGACGGCGGTCGCGGCGAGGGTGGGCGCGGAGAAGGCGGCCGCGGTGACGGGGGCAGCGGTGAAGGTGGTGGCGAAGGTGGTACGGGGCTGGGTGGTGCAGGAGAAGGCGGTGGGCTGGGAGGGGATGGAGACGGAGGCGCCGGGCTAGGCGGCTCTGGAGATGGGGGAGGACTTGGCGGAGAAGGGCTCGGAGGCGACGGCGATGGCGGGGCAGGGCTGGGAGGCTTGGGACTTGGCGGTCGCGGCGAGGGTGGGCGCGGAGAAGGCGGCCGCGGTGACGGGGGCAGCGGTGAAGGTGGTGGCGAAGGTGGTACGGGGCTGGGTGGTGCAGGAGAAGGCGGTGGGCTGGGAGGGGAAGGAGACGGAGGCGCCGGGCTAGGCGGCTCTGGAGATGGGGGAGGACTTGGCGGAGAAGGGCTAGGAGGTGCAGGCGATGGCGGGGCTGGGCTGGGAGGCTTGGGACTTGGCGGTCGCGGCGAGGGTGGGCGCGGAGAAGGCGGCCGCGGTGACGGGGGCAGCGGTGAAGGTGGTGGCGAAGGTGGTACGGGGCTGGGTGGTGCAGGAGAAGGCGGTGGGCTGGGAGGGGATGGAGACGGAGGTGCCGGGCTAGGCGGCTCTGGAGATGGGGGAGGACTTGGCGGAGAAGGGCTAGGAGGTGCAGGCGATGGCGGGGCAGGGCTGGGAGGCTTGGGACTTGGCGGTCGCGGCGAGGGTGGGCGCGGAGAAGGCGGCCGCGGTGACGGGGGCAGCGGTGAAGGTGGTGGCGAAGGTGGTACGGGGCTGGGTGGTGCAGGAGAAGGCGGTGGGCTGGGAGGGGATGGAGACGGAGGCGCCGGGCTAGGTGGGGCTGGCGATGGGGGAGGACTTGGCGGAGAAGGGCTAGGAGGAGCAGGCGAGGGAGGGGCTGGGCTGGGAGGCTTGGGACTTGGCGGTCGCGGCGAGGGTGGGCGCGGAGAAGGCGGCCGCGGTGACGGGGGCAGCGGTGAAGGTGGTGGCGAAGGTGGTACGGGGCTGGGTGGTGCAGGAGAAGGCGGTGGGCTGGGAGGGGATGGAGACGGAGGCGCCGGGCTAGGTGGGGCTGGAGATGGGGGAGGACTTGGCGGAGAAGGGCTAGGAGGCGACGGCGATGGCGGGGCAGGGCTGGGAGGCTTGGGACTTGGCGGTCGCGGCGAGGGTGGGCGCGGAGAAGGCGGCCGCGGTGACGGGGGCAGCGGTGAAGGTGGTGGCGAAGGTGGTACGGGGCTGGGTGGTGCAGGAGAAGGCGGTGGGCTGGGAGGGGATGGAGACGGAGGCGCCGGGCTAGGCGGCTCTGGAGATGGGGGAGGACTTGGCGGAGAAGGGCTCGGAGGCGACGGCGATGGCGGGGCAGGGCTGGGAGGCTTGGGACTTGGCGGTCGCGGCGAGGGTGGGCGCGGAGAAGGCGGCCGCGGTGACGGGGGCAGCGGTGAAGGTGGTGGCGAAGGTGGTACGGGGCTGGGTGGTGCAGGAGAAGGCGGCGGGCTGGGAGGAGATGGAGACGGAGGCGCCGGGCTAGGTGGGGCTGGAGATGGTGGAGGACTTGGCGGAGAAGGGCTCGGAGGCGACGGCGATGGCGGGGCAGGGCTGGGAGGCTTGGGACTTGGCGGTCGCGGCGAGGGTGGGCGCGGAGAAGGGGGCCGCGGTGACGGGGGCAGCGGTGAAGGTGGTGGCGAAGGTGGTACGGGGCTGGGTGGTGCAGGAGAAGGCGGCGGGCTGGGAGGAGATGGAGACGGAGGCGCCGGGCTAGGTGGGGCTGGAGATGGGGGAGGACTTGGCGGAGAAGGGCTGGGAGGCGACGGCGAGGGAGGCGCTGGGCTGGGAGGCTTGGGCGACGGCGGTCGCGGCGAGGGTGGGCGCGGGCTGGGTGGGCGCGGGCTTGGCGGAGGAGAGGGTGGCAGGGGGCTGGGAGGCGACGGACTCGGTGGACGAGGAGACGGAGGCGCGGGGCTGGGCGGAAGCGGACTGGGAGGTGTGGGCGGGGATGGCGGGGATGGCGGCGGTACGGGCGGAGCCGGTGAAGGTGGAGCCGGGGACGGTGGCGCTGGCGGGGCGGGAGGCTTTGGTGCTGGACTTGGGGGCTGGGGTGACGGCGGCCGCGGCGAGGGCGGCCGCGGCGAGGGCGGCACAGGGGGCGAGGGCGGCGCGCGCAAGGTGGACGCCAGTGGCGCGAAGGTGAGTGTGATGAGCGTGTCATTACTCATGCCGTATCCGTCGTACAGCACGTGCACGTAGTCTTTTGCCTTGGCGGGGTCGCTGTATGCCCTGTGGTGGTGGAGGTAGGGGCAGGCGCGCGTGCATGGGGTTTGAAAAAAGGGATTGGTGGACATGTATGTGTGTGTTAGAGATCACAAGGGAGAGAACTATGAAAGACTTGTATGTGTGTATGTGTTGGATTTTCGCACGGTGTGTGTATGCAGTTACGGTACATCGGACATCTAACTAGGTGCAAAGGCGAGCGCGATAGCAGCCCTCTCACCCGATCCCGGTCGCACATACGTACCTGTACGAAGTCCACGCGTTGTACGGCAGCTTGATCTGGGTGGTGGTGCCGGTGGTGGTGGTGGCGTTGCCCGGCGCCGCAGCGGCCTCCGTAAGCACCCAGCCGGTGCTGGGCCGCAGCTGGGCCGGGGTGTCCAGCCGGATGTACTGCCAACCACTGGGGCTGCTGCCAGCCGGCGACTGCAGCAGCGGCGGCGGCTGCAGCAGGGAGCCGCGCACGCGCAGCGTCAGCCGGATCCAGGTGCCGCCAAAGCCGGCCGGCGGCGACACGGGCTGCACGGCGCTGCTCGCCAGCGCGGCCGCGGTTACGGCCTGCACTGGGAACACGATGCCGTCGCGGGAGCTGTGCAGCTGGGTGGGCAGGGGCATGCTCGCGTTCATGAGCGCGGCGGCGGTGAGGTTGCCGACCGAGTTGGTGGTGTTGGACACGCCAGTCACCAGCATGTCGGGCAGGCCGTCGTCCCACGCGGCACCTGCGGGCAGTACGCACACATGTGTTTGTGTTTTTGTTAGAGATCACAAGGGAGAGTACTATGAAAGACTTGTGCGTGCGAAGGGACAGGAACGCCGTGTGCATGTGTGTGTGTATGTGTGTGTTTGGCGGGGGGGGGGATGGGACCGGTGCATGTGAATGGGCGGGGCTAGCGGGGCACCGCAAATCGTGGGTAATTACAGTGCCAAGCCGTTCACACACAGCGAAAGGGGCTGCAGCAACCAGTGGCAGAGCACAGCCCAATTATAAATTCAGCAGCCTGGTACGTGTACCCTGCCGCTGCCGCTGCCCCTGCCCCCACCTGTGATCCAGGTCAGGTGGGTCATGTCGTACAGGTCCAAGCTGGCGATGGAGCTGTGGCGTGGGGATGGGAAGGGGGCCACATGGAGGGAGGAAAGTCCGCCGGGTTAGCAAGATGATGCTCTTATGGCACAGGACCGCACACGGCCGCGGCACTTGCAGCGCTCAGCAGGCGACCATGGCAGGCTCACCTGAGTGTGGGGTCGTTGAGCGGGTTGCGCGCAACGAAGGTTGCGTTGATGCCGCTGAACGTCCCTTGCAGCGTGCACGTCAGGTCCCACGTGACCAGCGCCGCGCCGCCCGCAGGCACGTCGCCAATGGCCGCCCGCAGCGCCCTGCGGACGCAGCGCGTTACACCGTGTCACGGCCATGCTCTAAAATGCAATTGCGGAGCGCAGGGTAGTCGAGCCGTTACACCGTGGGCGCTGGCAGCTGGCCAAAATCAGGGCTGCCAGGTAGGCTCTCGCCCGCCGCACTTCCTACCTAGTGCCTTGCAATGGACACAAGCCTCCACACACGCACACGCACACGTACTCACTCGGGCTGCCGCACTCCGTTGACGGCCACGCCGGTGATGTTGAAGCCCACCAGCAGCCCCTTCTCGTTCTCCACGATCTGCGGCTGCAGGCTGTCCATGACCAAGCCCAGGCTGGGGCCGCGGCCCACGTTCAGGAGCAGCGTGGCCAGGGTGGCGGGCAGGGAGGGCTCGGTCACGTTGGGAGTGAAGGGGTTGTCGCCCTGGGGGAGGTGTGGGGTGGGGATAGTTCATTCCAGAAACCAAAAGCGAAACGACCAAGAGAACCCAAACCAACCAGCCCAACCCAGGCTGGGGAGGGTGCGGCGTGGGCCTCACGTGCCAGTGTGTAGTGGTGTGGGGCCTGTAGTGGGTGGGGTCCCTGTGGCAGCCTTTTTGTGGTTACAGCCATTGTCGTAGGAGGGTGGCGCAGATGTCAGGCCGGTTCCCCTTATGCGCGGGTAACCGGCCCGACGCCCGCCCCTGAGCACTTTTACGGGGGCGGGGCTGTAACTGAGGATCGGGCGCTGTGGGTTTGGCTATGGCTTGGATCTGGGGCTGCACCGGTGAAATTGGGATGAGAGGTCCTCTAGGCCTACTGACTCGACCGACCTGCTTTTCACGCCTCCCCACCCTCCCCTCGCTGGTGAGACCGCCCACTGCTGGCGCACGGCCCACACACCTGCACGTCCTTCTCAATGTAGTAGCGGACCGCCAGGCGGCCCTCGGGGCTGACTCGCACGTCCGCCGGCTCCAGCGGCAGCAGCTCCAGGGGCAGGCCCGCGCCGGGCACGTAGCTGCGCGCGCGTGTGCGTGTGTGTGTGTGTGGGGGGGGGGGCGGTAGGGGAGGAGGCAAGGAGAGAGGGAGGGATATGGAGCACATGGCTTGAATGGGCTGTGCAAAGTCGCTGTTCCTCCAAGCCCTCACAAGCACATGGACTTCTGCCAACTAACTAGGACGACTCGGACGATGACGCAGCACGTCCCCGCAAGTGTCGCACCTGACCACGCCGCCAATGAAGTACCACGTGTCTGCCGCCAGCGCCGCCGCCTCCCGCGGCACCAGCAGCCAGCGCACACTGGCCACACCGCCCGCCGCCAGCAACCAGGCGCCGGGCGCCGCCGGGTCGGGGGTCATGCCCTGTACGTCGATGATGGTGGGGGTGCGCATGCGTGCACACGCATGTCCAGGCGTATGGCCATGATACAAGTGCATGAAGTGCACAAAGGAAGACCACAAAACCCTACGTCACCGCCTGCTAGAACTAGTGACCACTGCTACGTAGCGGGCGGCCATGCACGCACCCATCCACCCATCTACCTCCACGACGGGCTGCCCGATGGCGAAGGCCGCGGCCACCTCGGTCCCGTTGTCCTTGAGCCACGCAGTCAGCGCCACCGACACGTTGGCCAGCGTGAAGGCGCTGCCGGCGTTGTCCAGTTGCAGCGAGGCCTCGAACGCCTGTGTGTGCGTGCGTGCGTGCGTGTGAGGCAGGGGTGTGGAAGTCCGGGCGCAATGCGACACATTCTGACGACAGGCATTTTGCAAGAGCGCGCGGCATATGATAGCGAGTGGCCGGAAGCCATTGTCCTCGAGATGAAAGGCGGCTGTGCATGACCGCGAGCTTCGCCGCATGACCTTGCTCCCCGCACACTCCATTGCCCCTCCCCCCCGCCTCCAGATGGTCCCTCCCACCTGCCGCGTCAGCACCAGGCGCTGGCTGATCTGCACAACCACCCGCGCGCACGTGGCCTGCCCTGCGCCGCCCCCGCTGCTGGCAGCGGTCACGTGAACAGCCACCAGCGACATGATGGCCTGGTCCAGCGCGTCAAACACACCTGCGTGCGCACGTGTCAGAAGATGTTCTTGCTTGCGTGGTTGTGTGAACGTGTGCGTGATGCCTGCTAAAAGCGATAGTCCAGGCCAGTCCGGTCCAAGCATACATCAGGCTACGTCTTGAGCAGCATCTAGCACCAGCACTTACTTGTAAAGCCGGCCTCCAGCGCCGCGCGTGTCTCGTTGAGGTACAGCAACTGCCCCTGCCGCACCAGGGCCAGGTCTATGGGCGAGGGCGGCGAGGAAAATGAGCTATTGAGACCCGCGGCCCAGGCGGGGTCATAGGTGGCGTTCCACCTGTGTGTGGGGAGCGAGGGAGCGAGGTAGGCAGGCAGAGGGCGGGCAGCAGCAGAAGCTTCAGAAGTGCATCCCGTTGAGGCACGGCGAATTGGCCTGTCCCCGCACCTCAAGCACCTGAACGAAAGGGCTGTCAAAACGTGGTCCATCATCAATCAATCATTGCAGGGGCGCATGCGCAAAGCATTACTAGTAGCAGTAAAAGCGCATCCGCCCACCTGGCCAGCAGCGCCTGCCGCGCCTCCACCGGCACCAGCGGCGTGAATGTGTCTGCCAGCAGCGCCGGCGCCTCGGCCACCCAGTCCACCAGCACGCCGCCCGCCGAGCCGTCCGAGGTGGCCGCCTCCCACGCGGCCGTCCACGCCGCGTTAACATCCTTGGGGTAGCCCGGATTCAACCACGACCTGCCATCCACCGGGATGGAACCGGCGAGGAAGTTAGCAAGCAAGGACAACATGCATGCGTGCATCTTGGAGCACATGAGGCCCTTGGTTGGTGGACGGGCGGGTGCACGCGGGCCCCGCCGCCAAGCAGGACAAGAGAGGGAAGCAAACACAGGACGGCGGCTTTCAACTAGCAACTAGCTGCCAGAGCAGCACGAGGGGTGCTGCGTCGAGGGTGCGCGCCCCATCCACTAGATAGCCCGCAGGCGAGCAAGCGCTCCGTCAAGCCCGCTCGCTCGCTCACATGTAGTGCTCCAGGCCCCACATCTCGGCGGCGGCGGCGTGCATGGCAATGATTGCGGAGGACCAGCGGATGATGGCCTTGCCTGTGTGTGTGTGTGCGTTAGAGTTCACAAGGGAAAGAATAGCAGACTTTGTGTGTTTGTGTATTTGTGTGTGTTGAAGATCACAAGGGAGATAACAAAGGAAAGGCTTGTGAGTGCGAAGTTACAGAAACGCCAAGCAGGGGCCGCGACGCAACGCATACGGTTGTGTTAGAGTTCAACGCATGATTGGCACGACGGTGGATGAGGACGTCGCATACGAGCAATGCATACATACATCGTGTGGTGAGGTAGCTAGGTAGGTACGGGCGTGCCGCGGCAGCAAGCAGGGCGTTCACGGCGTCTTGAGGGCGGAAATCAGGGGCTGGTTGGGTTAGTTGGGTGCCGCTGAGGTAGGGCGTGCTATTGGGCGTGGTACGTACCGGCGTGAGCGCCTGGCTGGAACAGCGGCTGTGCAACCCCTAATGCAACGTGTGGTGTTGAGGCTGGCAAACGGACGGACAGGAAGGAACCTTCATATATCCCCCTTGTCTTTCCTAGCGTACCAGCGCAGCGCGCACCTGGTGCTGTGAACAGGATGGGGCTGGTGGTCTTCTGAGGCTCAATGTAGATGCCGCCCAGCTGCCGGCGGCCCGGCTGCTGCTGCCGCTGTACCAGAAGGCCGCGGCGGCCGCCCGGCTGCAGCCCCCCGCGGCTGCAGCCCAGGCCACCTCCACCGCTACCGCCGCCCCCAACATCAGCCGTTGCCTCGTAGGAGTCAGCGGCGGATCCAGATGCTGCTGCCAGCGCTAGCACAGACGACGCATCGTCTGCCGTGCGGCTGCCGTACACCTGCTGGCCGTAACCGCTGTCGTAACTGCCGTCGCCACCGCCATCGCCGCCGTAAACATGGCTTAGCCCGGATACCTCGCGCAGCAGCTGGCGGCGGCGTCGCATGGCCCCGGGGGCGCCGCCCACCGAGCCGAGCAGGTTGTCCACCTTGTCCTCTGCAGGGCGTACACGTGCGCGCACGGGTTTACGCCACGATCATTGCCGGAGAGCAAGAGCACGCGTCACACGCCCCAGGGCGAACGGCGGGCGGCGCCGGCGGCCATCCATCCGTGGCGACGCGCCAAGCGATTACCACGCAACCACACACACAATGCATGTGCACCCAGGCACCCGCGCTCACCGACTGCGTCCCAGAAGCCGGCGCAGTCCAGGGCGGGGTTCAGCAGGCAGCCCAGCACGGGGATCTTGCCCACCACCTTGTCCTTCAGCAGCGCCTGTGTGTGTGTATGCCATGCATGCATGCAGGCATGCGCGTGTGTGTGCATATGTGCAAGGCGGGGATGGGTGGGTGGGTGGGCGGCGCAGGCAAACGGCAGTCATGGGAGGTTGTGTTCGTCGGTCGCGTTGCGTGCAGTAAGTGCTCGTAGCTAGCGGTTGAGCTGTTTGTCTTCACGGCGGGCGCGAAGCCTCTGGAAAGTTTGCCCCAAGCACAGGTAGGAAGTCCAGAAGGCATTTCAGCGGACCACGGCTGATCATAGCACGCACGCAGCACATCGATGGATCCTGCCAGCGGCGACACACACACGCACACACACACATGCACACGAGCTCACCGCCACGAGCTTGCCGGGTCCGCTCATACCCGAGGCAGTGGCCACCACGCCGCCCGCCAGCGTGCTGCGCCTCCTCCTCCGGTGGTGGCCACTGCCGTGGTCGTCGCCGAGCCGCGCCAGCAGCGGCTGTTGTTGCTTGTCGGCGGCGGCAGCTGCGCTGCTGACCAGTGCGACGGCTGTGCTGCTGCCACCACCAGGTTCCGAGATGACAGCAGCGGCGTCATCAGCAGCTGCGGGTTCCTCGTTGACAAGCAGGCGGCGCCCTGTGGTGACAGTGACGTCCGGTGCCACCTGCGAAATAATGGAGCGAACAGAGGACCGTGACCCTTATTTTGCATGCGACAATCAACATGATGTTGCCAGCCCGCGTGATCACGCAGCCCTCGCGGAACCCATTTTTGGTCCATCGCTTTGCATGCGGTGTGCCTTCATATGTGCATCGCAAATGCACGTACTCTAGGACGGCTTCGACGTGCTGCTGTATGTCCAAATCACCTTCGCCTCAGGGAGTCCCACGCATAACGCCTCAGGGAATCCCACGCATAACCCCACATCCCAGACGCCGCGGCAGACCCCTGCCCCTGCTGAAACCCTGCCCCTGCTGAAACCCTTGCTACCGGCACCTACGCCCGTTCGTATGTGCGCACCTCCTTGATGACGTCGTAAACCTCGCCCAGCACCTCCAATGCATTGCTGAGCGGCTTGTTCCAGGGTGCCAGCAGGTCCTTGCCCAGGCACAGCCCGATCTCCAGCATGTCGGCGGCACACTGTGCGAATGTGTGTGTTGTGTGTGTGTGTGTGTGTGTGTGTGTTAACGAAAACAGAACAAACAGGGAGAAGCCCGCCCCAACGGTGTGTGTGATGGACGCAAGTTGCACATGCACATGCACGTGCTGACGTGGTGCTCGTACGTGATGCACATGCATGATGGGGTCGCGTCATCATGTGTGTGCCAAGGAGGCGGCGGCGGCAGTTTCAGGTGGATGACGTTGGCGCACACATCCCTGATGCGCACACGTCCCTGACACGGACGTCCGTCCCTGATGCCAAGCACTGACAGTGGCACTGGCAGCGGCACAGGCACAGGCAGAGGCAGTAGCCTGCTGGTTTGGTGCCATGCACACGCACACGCACCTTGTCACACAGGTCGGGGGCTGCAGGCGGGGCAGCGGCGGCGGCGTGCAGGTGAGTGATGAGCGGCCATAGGCAAGTAAGGGGTTCACGAGGCGGGCACCGGCAAGTAACACACACACACACACACACACACACACACACACACACACACACACACACACACACACACACACACACACACACACACACACACACACACACACACACAGAGGAACCTTGGACGAACCTCTTGTTCATGGCTGTCCACGGTACCGGAAGAAAGCACCGTGTTCCCCCTGTCCACTCCCCAACCCAACTCCCACCCAAACCCTCACCCTACCCCGCCCCGCCCCGCCCACCCAAAACAACCTTACCGAATCCCAGCTACGAGACACTACTCCACTTACTGGGCGGGGACTCGTGGGTGAAGCTGAACCAGGGGTTGCCGCTGCCGCCGCCCCCGCCACCGCCGAATCCGCCCACGATGGTGATGTGGCTGCCGGCGCAGCAGCCAGCAGTGCACTGGGGCCCGGGCGGGTTCCTGTGAGGCGCGCGGACGCAGGTGTGAGGTGCGTGCGTGCAAGCACAAGGTGCAAGTGGCAAGTCGGTCGCTGGAGCCCCAGCAGCAATAAGCTGCTGCTGCCTGCATCCACATTCGCGCCGCCCGCGCCCGCACTACCCGCGCCCGCACTACCCGCGCCCGCACTACCCGCGCCCGCGCCCGCACCTGCTGGTGATGCTGACGCCGCCCACCACGTTGCTCTTGGAGGGGTCGCAGGGGTCGGAGAAGGACTAACACATGCACATGCAGTGGCGGCGGCGGCGGCAAGTACGGCAAGTACAACACACGGGTAGGTACACATACACGCACACGTTCGGCGGAGCGAGATATTGCACACGCAGGAGCCGAGCCCCATGTGACGGCGTGGCACGCGAGAGCCAGGTAGTGACCGTGTGTGTGTGTACATGTGTGTGGGTGTGTACATGGGTGCTGCCCACATGCATGCACGCCATCCCAAGCAGGATTTGGCAGCCCCAAACACAGCATCGCCTGCTTGCATCACACCACCCCACACCACCCCACACTGCACACCGCAGTGCCCTGCGCGCACCAGCTGTATGTTTGTGCTCCAGCCGCAGCCGCCGCCACCCTGCAGCCGCCGCCTCGACCTTCCCAGCAACGCCACTGCGGCCAATGGAGTAGGGCAGCCACGGCAGGGCGCAGCAGGGTACGCGTGCTTTAACAGCTCCTTGCACGCACAGGCACTCGTGCGGTTTGGGGTACGGAATAGGTCCGCACTACCTCCTCCCGGTCCAGCACCCGAGCGGTGTCCGGCCCCCCTAACTTCCTGCCTCCCTCAGTTTTCATCGTCAGCACGCTCCCACGCCACGAACAAGCCGCACAGCACCGGCCCCAAGCCGTCCGTCCATCGTCCCCATCACGTATTCCGACTGGTGATGCACCGTATGCTGGCGGAGCCTGGCTAGCTAGCCATCCACTCACTTGGCGCCAGCTGCTTCTTCTGCACGACCAGCTCCAGCACCAGCTCGCTCATGGCGGGCATGCGGCCGACCACCAGCGTCATGGGCAGGTAGTCATCCGGCGTGACAAACACCTGCGTCACAGGGGCGGCTATGCCTCCCAGCTGCCGGCGGCGCTGCTGGCTCGCGCCGCTGCCGGAGGCGCCCGCAGTGGAGTCGGGGGCGCCGGCGCCGGCGCCGGCCCAGGCCGCCTGGGAGGCGGGGCCGTAGGGGTAGACCAACACGTCCGCGGTTTCGTTGTTACGGGTGGCGTTGTCGGCTTGCACCCAGTAGGCGCGCATAAAGGCGATGTCAAAGTCCTGTATGTATGCGTTTGCACATCGCGTGGGAAGCAAGATAGGGTTGTGCAGGTTTGTGATACGGCGGTAGACGACCAGAGCTGATGCATGCAGTACGGGACGGCAAATCTCGAGCACCTGTGCCAATTAATTGTAGGCCTTGAACATACCACTCCTGACAGTACTGCAACCTTTGCTTTACCCCTGGCAAATAAAGCGTCTCACCGGCGAGCTGGCAGGGATGCGCAGGCGCGTGTTGAAGGCGGCGACCAGGCCGGTGTTTATCACTCGCAGCGTGTGCGTAGAGCCCACTTGCAGATCTTCGATGAAGCTGCGGCGGATGCGCAGGGCACGTACGCAATTGCGGTGCATTTTTATTGTTTCTCAGTGTTCAGCGCCAGGCGGTGCGACATCCAAGCACGTTGCTATACAGCACGGCAAGCTGCGATACACAACGCGACATGGCGGCCGTACCGTCGGACCAGACCGGCTGGACACTCACATGAGCGCCGGCTCCAGGCGCACCACGGGCATGGGCACGAAGGTGACGTACTCCACGTTCACAATGAACTGCACCTCCTCCTGGAAGCTGGTGGGCACCACAGCGAAGGTGGCCTTCACAGCCACTCGCGACATGAAGATGCGCAGAAGCCGCGGACCGCCTGTGCAGCGCAGACAGGCATGCGGAACAGCGGGGAACCGGCCGCGCGAGTCTCAGTTGAAATAAACATTCCAAACATTACGTTGCTTGACGGGTGGCCCGCTTGCGTAATGTTCGGCCCGGTGTGCTGCACCGGGTAGCTAGGTGTGCCCCCGCTCATCATCCGCATCCATGTATACCTGTGATGGTGACGGTGCGTGTGGTGGAGGTGTGGTTGGCGCTGAATGCGTCCACGGCGTACGTGTAGCCGGCTGTGAGGTTGGGAAACACGCACACGCCGCTGGTGTTGGTGCGGCCCTCGCCCAGCACCCGCCCGTCCTGGCCTCGAAGCACCAGCCGCGCGCCCGCCACCTTGGGCGCCGCGGGGTCGTAGGTCGTGTACTCGTCAACCACCGTCACCTGGCGGCGGGCACATGCATGTTTGGGGGAGAGATAGCGCATGGGAGGGAAGCGCACGCCGCGTGTTCAGATCCTGCTGTGTGCGGCCGCACTCAGATCCTGCCGTGTGCGGCCCCACTCCGGTCCTACCCACACACACACTCACCTCCAGGCTGCCGGTGGGCTCCGACGCCACCGCCAGCTCGAACCGCAGCGGCGCACTGCCGCGCCCGTCACTGCCCCGGACGTCGGTGCTGGCCCTGTGGGTACGTCAGTATGTGTGGAAGAGGTAGCAGCACGAGTGACTGTGGGCCAACCCGCGCAACTGCCACCCCCCTGGCCGTGGCGCCCCTCGTGTGCTCGCTCCTATCCACCGCCGCGCGCATGCACTCACGTGAACACGTCCCCCAGCTGCGCCCCGGGCGGCACCGCAAAGCGGAAGTCCACCAGGGCCGTGGCGCCGGGGTTGAGCGGCGGCAGGGGCAGCGGCGTGAGGCAGGTCAGCCAGGAGCCGCCGGCGGGCAGCAGCAGAGACCTGTGCGCACGTGAGTGTGGGATGGAAACGAGGCCATTGACTTCGGCGCACTCTTTAATGAACCAGCACAGCGCACACAAACCGCACAAACCACACAAAAAGAAGACCATTGCGCATCATTGACGGTGCCAGCACCGCTACCGTACGGCACTAGCGACTCACGCGGACGGAACGTTGCCGTTGTTGGTCACCGCCAGCCGCACCACTGCCGCCCCGCCCCGCGGCAGCACCGCCGCCAGCGCGCCTCCGGGCGGGTCGGTCGCCAGCTCCACTCGCGCCGTGTCCACAAGCACGCGCAGCAGCAGCTTGGTGGCGGCGCCCGACACGCCGCCGCGCAGCTCGACGGTCACCTGCCCGAGGTAGGCGTGGCGGAGCGTTTGGATGCATGCATGCATGGAGCAGCAGCAGTTCCAGCATCTAGCTATATCAGCGGTCCTTTTAAACACACACGCAAGCACCCCAATCCCTGAGTGAAAACCCCATATATACTTGGTAACCTCATACATCACGCACCTCGAACTCCGCGGCCGCGGTGGCGCCGGAGCTGTTGGTCTGCTGTACGCGCAGCCCCAGGCGCGAGGCCCCCGGGGCGGTGGCGGCGCTGGCGTTGGTCACGCCGACGCACAGGCTGGCAATGGTGGCGTTGTCGAGTCCGTACGACAGGGCGATGGTGCTGTTGGCGGCGGCGGCAGTGCTGGCGTTGCCGCACAGGGGCACCGGAGAGGAAGAGGCTGACGTGGCGTTCACCTGTAGCGTGGGCGCCACGCCACCAGCGGTGTACACAAGGCGGGTTCGGACCGAGGTGACCAGAGACCGCAGGTCCTGTGTATGGGTGGGTGTGGGGCGGCGCGGGGTGGTGTGCGTGTGAGTGTACGAGGATCAAGCCACAGCCTTTCCGCACAAGCACGCACACAGCCAGCCAGCCCGCGCCAGCAGCTACACACCTGCGCCGCGCCCAGCAGGTTGGCGAAGGGGTCGAGCAGCGAGCTGCGCCCGGGGTCCAGTGGCAGGGTGGGCAGGGCGTAGCGCGGGTCCAGACCGCCCGCGGCGTTGAAGGCGGACCGGTCCACGGCGGCGGAGATGAAGGACACGAACACGCCCGTGTGCAGCTGGAACACGGGCGGCTGCGACGGCTGGGTGGCGTTGCTGCTGTTGCTGGTGGCGGTGGAGTTGAGCGGCGTGGTGGCGGAGGCGTTGAACGTGGCTGCGGGGTGCAGCGCGAACACGTCGTGGGCCCTGCGGTGGGAGGAGAGAAGGAAGGCAGGCGGCACATTCGTTCCGTGCGTGTGTCCGTGATGCTTTAGCATAGACGGGAGCAGCAGCAGGAACACCGTATCTCGCTTTGGGTCCCGGCACTCACCCCTGGGCGGTGAGAGGTACGGGCCACTCCGCTGTGAAGGTGCCGTTGGCGCCCACGGTCGTGCCCAGCTCTGTGAAGGCGCCACTCCCGGCTCCAACGCCGCCCCCAGCGACCGCACCCGCTGCCTGCAGCTGAGGCCGCACCACCACCACCACACGCCGACCCGCCAGCGGCGGCAGCGTGGTGTTGGTGATGTTGACACCTCCTGCGGCGTGGTGTGGGGTATGAGCGTGCGAAAAAAAGGGAACAGTTAACCCGGCGAACCCAGTTTGGCGTCCTGCGTCGCACGGAGCACAAAGCAGCAGCTAACTGCCCACCTGCAGCCAGTACAGCTGAGGCGTTGTGTGTGTAGGCCACACGCCCGCTGAACACCGCCCGGCCGCCCGGCACCAGCCCGCCCGCGCCCGCCGTGGCGCTCGAGTTGAGCCGCAGGTCGGTCAGGGCGTACAGCGGTACGACAACCAGGAAGAAGCTGTACGACACCACCCGGCCGCTGGTCTGGTCGATCACCGAGATGACCACCGACGTGCTGTTGTCGCCGCCCACGCCCTTGGCGACGGCGGCGGACCACTCCACGAACCCGGTGGCTGCGTTGATGCTCATGCCGCCGCCGCCGCCGCCGCTGCTGCCACTGGCGGCGGCGTACTCGCTGCTGAGCACCCAGGTGGCGGCGGGCAGGGGCTCCGCCAGCCGCGGCTGCGCGGTCCAGCGCGCGCCCTCCAACACCCGCAGCGTGCCGCCGGCCGGCGGGGCGCCTGCGGGCCCGGTGGCGTTAAGGTACTTGTCGGATTGACCTCGCGTGTGAACAAACAGACAATGAAGAGGTCGTGACAGACGAAAAGGCTGCAAGTGAGGAATTGCATCTGACTCACCGGTGACGTTCGCGATGCGCGGCAGCGGCACGGCGGTGGCGCAGTCGGCGCCGGTCCAGCCCTCCTGACACGTGCACGTGCCGAGGCGACACAGCCCGTTGCCGTTGCAGTCCGCCGGGCAGGGGCCGTAGTACCTGTAGACGAGTGGAAGGGCACGTGAAGTTACCGTACTGCGGAAAAGGCCCGTGTTACATGCGGAAGACAACAGTCAGCCATGCGTCCAGCTCACGTGATTGGTGTGCCGTACGACAGCACCTCGGCTCCACTGCCGAACCCGGGGCGTGCGGGGCTCCGGGACACGTTGAGCCGCAGGGTGGCCGCCGGCGTGGGCGCCGCCGGGGCATCGCACCGCAGCGTGGTCCCAGAGGCCGTGCGGATGGCCTGTCGTCATGACACAGCCACGCACGTGCATCAGGCATGCCATGCATGGCACTAACTGCATACAAGCAAGTAGTGCGCGACGGCAAGATGAACCAAGTTCTTGGATGGGTAATTCGAAGGGGCCGGCAGCTCGGCCTACCGTGGCGTTGGACCGCTGCACGCCGCTGCCTCCCAGGGCCGGGTCCGTGAGGGAGAACGCGCAGCGGAACACCACGCCACCGCCCTCCGCGCCGCCGACGTCAAACTGCCCGGTGATGGTCAGTTGGCCGCCGGCCTGGGGCAGCGCCGAGGGAATGACCACACCCAGGCGGAACTCGGGCCCGGGCGGCGGCGGCGCAGGCGGAGAGGGCGCCGGGCTGGGCGGGGTTGGGGGCGGCCGCGGTGCTGCGGCGGCAGGTGGGCCGGAAAGACGCCAGGGTCAGGGGTGTTACGTGTAAGCACGCCACCTAAGACAATGCAGCTCGAGTCGTTATGGCAGAGCATTGCTGACAGGACTCACAAGGGGGCGGGCTTGGGGGAGAAGGGGGAGATGGGCGCGGACTGGGGGGCTGCGGTGAAGGTGGTCGCGGCGATGGCGGTGCAGGAAAAGGCGGGGGAGAGGGAGGCGAGGGCGGCGGCAGCGGCGGCGAGGGAGGCAAGGGGCTTGGAGGCTGCGGTGAAGGTGGTGGGTTTGGCAGCGGTGGCTTTGGCGGCGGCAGAGGCGGTCGTGGCGGTGGGGAATGGATGACCGGTCCTGCACGCAAACACGCACACAGTTCATTATCGTTCAGAAACTTGAACCACATGGAAAAAGGTTTCTCAAACGGTGCACGTACGTGCCTGTGCCTGCATGCAACCCACATCCACGCACGAGCTCACCGTCAGGCGGCGCCTTACAGTATATTCCCACAGTCGAGGCGTGGCTGGTACGCGGCTCATTAGAACTGCCGTACGGTGCGCCGTCGTACAGCATGTACGGCATTGGCAGGCGGCTGCAGTCCCACAGGCTGTACTCGGCGCCGGTGCAGGAAAGGTTGAAGGACAGCACGGGCACGCCGGTGTACGGCTCCTGTGGTGATGCGAAGTGTTGCGTGCATGGGAAAGGAGGGTAATTGGCAAAGCATTTCCGTTGAAAAGCCAACTGGGGGATTCCATGCATGTTAAATTAATGAAGAAGGAGATGTAGACAGACGATGCGACACAGAAGGCGTAGGGGAGGGGGGTAGCAAGCAGGTCACGCATGCGGGTACTGTTTGAGCAAGTACGCTGCCTCGAATATTCAAGCTGGCCGCTGATATGGATCCCCCCCATTCGGCACGCACGTGAAATCGCCACGATCATGACCTGCCACCCAGCCGCTCACCCCTAGGCCGCTGGCGACGAAGCTGTACGAGGCGTTGCTGCCGTACAGGGGCTCGTAGCCTGTGTGTTGGAGGGGGGAGCAACACGCACAGTCAAAAAGGGGCGGGCAGCAGCAGGTGATGACTGGGCTTCCGAGGCCCCTTAATTCATGTGGGTGTGCGGCACCACCGCCGAGGCGGGCACCCGCGGAGCGTGGTGGCACCTCCCACGCACCCAGGGTTCGACACGCCACGCCTGCCTCCACAGGCCCGAAGGGCGTTGCAGGCACGTAATAGCCGTTGGCGTCTCGGTTCTCAATGGTGAGGGCGCTCCAGGCGCCGTTGTAGAACACCTGTGTGCACGTGTGCACACACACGCGCCATACATGCATGGGGCAGACATGTGCGCAGGCCTAAGAAGGGCCCATACATTCGCGAGGCCACCTACCCACCAGGATCACCTGCAACTCGTGCCCATCCACCCATCCACCCACCGCCCCACTCACCCACCCAACCACGCACCTCCAGGCGGCCCGCGTACGGCATCGGCAGCCCCATCAGCCGAAGCGTCATGGGCACCGGCGGGGAGGTGGCGTTGGTGCAATCCAGCACCACCCGGTGCCCCGCCCACACCGGCTGGCCCGGGCTTCCCGCGTCCCCGGCGTCCGGCGGTGGGCCGTAGACGGTGCCGTTGCGGCAGTGCGAGAGAGCCGTCTCGTTGCCGAGGCACTTGACGGAGCCCAGCCACACAGGCAGGTCGTTGAGCGGGTAGCCGACCTCGTAACGCCAGTAGACCGCCACTGCAGGCGGGCGGGTAGGGGCGGCGGCCGCACACACGTAACCGTGCGATCGTGCCTGCTGCTGTCGCGCTGCTGCCTTCATCAGGGAGCACTCAGACCCGGCCCTTGCTTTCCTCACAACTCACTCTTGTAGCCCAGGCTGCGGCACGCCACCTGGCTCTCCGGCCAGCCCCAGCGCGGGCCGTACACGCTGCCCCACATGCCGTTGACTGCCACCTCCAGCCGCCCAAAGCCGGGGGCACCGGGCAGCGCGCCCGCCAGACGCAGCGCGCCCGTGGCCGGCAGCGTGTCTGTGCATGCATAATGAGCGCGGCATTGGGGTACGCATCGCAATAAGCAGCCACACACACATCACTCTGCACGCACTTATCATCGGAGCAAGCGCATGAGCCCAAGCGCACGGGCCGAACGAGTCGTACTACGGTACGGTAGTCTATCGTACATTGCCTCGTACTCTACCGCACTCAGTGATGGGATGCATGCGACATGACTGCATGCATGCACCCAGTGTGCAGTGTGAGCCAGCCGTGCGCACCATTGGAGCAGATGACCCCGGCCTGGTTGTCCGCATACCCGGTCCACCAACTGTAGGTGTTGTTGTTCGCCCGGAAGCACTCCCTGCATGCAGTTGGTTGGTTGGTTGGTTAGTTAATTGGTTGGGAGTTCAAACGACCAGGACGGTGGTCGCTCACATACACGCACGTGCACACACACCTCCCCCGCCGGCTGGTGGCGCGCGCGGCGGGGCTGTCAAGCGAGCGAGCCTGCTGGATATATGCATGCATGGCTGGCTGGCTGGCTGGCTGGCTGAAGTGCTGGACTCACGTGAGGTTTGACTCCGTGCCACGACAGGCGACGTCTGCGAGGGCAGCGCGGGCACGGCGGAAACCAGCAGGGCAGGCGGGTGAGATGCAACCCGTCATTGATTGGGAATGGGCCATCAGCAATGTATGAGTAAGCTTCACGCACTGCTGTGCCAGCGCCGGCCAGAGCCCACTCCAGCGTACGCGACACATCGCTACTTGATTGCCACACACGGACCTTTGAGCCAGAATGTGTTGGAGGAGCCCCAGCCGCCGCGCGTGGCGGGCAGGCCGCTCTTGTAGCCGAGCTGCACGTGCCGAACAAAAGTAAGTCCCGACATGCATGGCGGCATGCGCATGTAGGGCAGGAGGTCCCATGCAGGGGCAGGAGATATAAGAGACCGAGCTAGTGCGGAGCAAGGAAAGTGAACCCGGAGAAGCATGCACGCGCGTGAGCCAGGCGGCGCGTGAGCCAGGCGGCGCGTGAGCCAGGCGGCGGCGCGTTGCCCCGATGTGGCATCATATGCCCACCGTGGCATTATTCGCACCTGCTTGCACGTTACAATGGCATCCGTGAGGTCCCAGGTAGCTGGCCAGTACCAGCTGTAGGCATAGGGGTAGCCCACCCCCGCCCAGGTGTTGCCCCAGTACACCTCCAGGGCGCCCTCGGAGGGCACCGCACCGCCGCGCAGCCGCAGCGCGCCCGGGGCCGGCACCGTGTCTGCATGTACGTGGTGCGCAGACGGTAGTGCGTGCGGGGTGGTGCGATGGGTGGTGCGATGGGGGGCGGCATGGTGCATGCACGGTTAATAAAAGTTCCGCGTGTTGTGATGCGCGTGCATGGTGGGAGCCGAGGCAGAAGACACCACCGTGCTTGGGTCTGATCGGCGTGCATGCTGCCAGGCGGCGGCTCTGTCCACCGTCCATGCGAACTGCTCATCACACGCCCGCCCGCACGCTATAGGTATGTGGCTAGGTAGGCCACACCGCAATGGGGTCCACTTACCGTTGGAGCATATCAGCCCCAGGTCATTGTAGCCGCTGACGTAGTCGGGAACGCCCCTGGAGTAGGCCCGCCAGCCATCACTGCGTGCGGGCGTGTGAACACGTGCATGCGTGCAAGCACGTACGGTCACGTGATGACCATGTGACCTTCCGGCTGGCAATCGCAGAGGGCACCAAACGGGCGCCACGGCAGTGGCGAGCGGCCACAAGTGCACCTAGGAGCAGCTGCTGCTGCTGCAAAGCTGGCAGTCGGCACGTGTGTTGGAGTTCACAAGGGAGAGAACAACCAAGAGACGTGTGCGTGTCGGCACGTGTGTGTATGCATGCAGGCGCCACACGCATGCATGCGCACGCACGCCTACCTTGGGCAGTCAAGCAGGCTTGCCTCGTTTCCGGCACACATCACGTTGCGGTTCCAGATGGGCGGCGCGTCGAAGATGGGCCCAAATTCGGTGGCCTGCACCGCCCGGCCACTGCGGTAGCCCAGCGTCCTGTGACATGGGTCGCGTGGAAGTGCAGGTAGATAGGGGGTGGGATATGCTGCTCATCAGCCAAGACGGCCGGCTGTGTTCAGGATACAACACATCACAATGCATCGCCTCAACCGCGGCCACCACAAAACAATGAAGTCGCGAAGCACACCGGATAGATTCATGCCGCACATGCATCTCATGCGGCAACGGCCGCGGCATGTGCGCTGCGCACCCAGCAGCAAGCAGGACTTATATGAGTTCGTGCGTACAAGACTCACTTGCACGCCACGATGGCCGTGCCGTCATCGTTGACGTTTGGGTTACGATTGAGAGTGCCCCACCTGCATGTGCATATGCATACGGCGCGCGGCAGCACAAATGAACACTCAGTGTGCCGAGGCGGCGCAGCTTGCTTGACAGCCTTCAAGTAAGCAGGTAGATAGTATGATGAGCCGTCATCAGCAACACCCATCCACCCACCGTCCGTTCCAGAACACCTCCAGCCGCCCCGCCACCGAGCCCATCAGCCGCCGCGTTGCGCCGCCCGTCGCCCACAGCAGGGGCAGATCATCCCGCAGGCGCAGCGCGCCCCATGTGCTGGGAACCGGATCTGCGTCAGCACAGTACGATACAAGGAAGGGACCTCATCAGCAGGCGGCGGGATTGGGAACCCACTGCCGGTCATCATCATTGGTTGACATGCCGCTCGCTCCTTGATTGTCAGCCGTGCCGCACACCGCATCAGCCGTGCGTGACGCATACAGGTAAGTTTGGTTTGCCGCACTACTTATAGACAGATGCACGCACGCACCTGCCCTGCATATGGCCCCGGCCGAGTACTCGCGACCGTAGTTCTCCACGGGGTTCTCTGGCGAGAAGCTGCGGAAGCCGCAGCTCTGCAGGGCGGCCTCGGAGCCGGTGCAGTTTGCGTGGCTGCGCACCAGCGCGAGCGCGCCCGTGCCGTAGGACCTCCCGGCGTTGGTGAGAGCCGCTCCAGTGGGCCAGCCCAGCTGCGGTTATCGTGCACCGGCGATGGATGGGTCGTGCGTCTCGGCAGCATGACATGCAACGGAAGGAAGGGACGCATGCGCACAGCAGGCACGGGCCGAGGTAAAGACGGGTATGCGCAAGCCGTTACCCACGCGCGCTGCAGCACACCCACTTACCTGCTTGCAGGCTGAGACCGAGGCGACGTATAGGAGAAGGGCGGCGGCAGGCAGCAGGTGCGCGTGTGGTGGTCAGGGGGAAAGAGAGGCGTCAAGGAAGGCACTTAGGCATGTAGGTGCTCACGCACAATCCGCATGCATGCAGGCACGGACGCCGCACATGTGACGGCCACTAAAACGCTTACCGACAAGCGCGTCCATGTCATCCCAATTGTCCTGGTACACCATTCCCCACACGCCTGCGTCACGGTTGGTTGGGCAGGAACTATTAACAAATTAAGTCATCAGCCCATTGATTCTGCGGCATGGCACGCCGTGGATCCTTCATCATCCACATGGCCTGAGTACAGAAGATAGACACGCAAACACTTATAGTTTATTACACACCTCCTATCAGCATCTCCACGCGCCCCTCCTGCGGTGAGGTGCCGCCCGCCAGCCGCAGCGTGCGCCGCCCTGGCACGTTGACGAAGCCTGGGAGCGCGAGGGGGGGGAGCGAGGGGGGTAGTTCATTCCAGAAACCAAAGCAAACCCACCAAGTAAACCCGAACCAGCGGGGGGGGGGGCCGGAGCGAGGGAGCGAGGGAGCGAGGGGTGGGGGAGCTAGAGATAGAGCGAGGCAGGCAGGGGTGATTGCGGGGCGCGGGGCGACTGCTGGGAAGCCCTTTCCATCTGATCCCCACCGCGTCCGCATGAGCCGTCTAAAGGCTAAACGCGGCGGGCAGAGGGCAGAGGGCAGAGGGCAGAGGGCAGAGGGCGGCATGCTGAAGGCTGGAGGCGGGGTTGTGCCCAACCCATCATCTTCCGCATGCAGGGCACCGTACCCTTCTCATCAGGGGTGCAGTCCTGCCTGTCCCGTACGTACGTACGTACGTACGTACCGCACCACTCACCAGCCGGCATGTAGCAGCACTGGATGCGCAGCCCCGTCATTGCCGTGTCGTCACAATCGCCCTGTGAGGGGATGTAATGAAAAGTGTAAGAAAGCAAGCACAAGAACGACACAGCTGGACACGACAGGACGACCTCACCGCTTCGCCGCGGCACCAGGTGAGGTAACGCATCTGGCTGGACACACCGCACAGGGCGGTGCCGGCGGGGCAGGCGGCCCAGGTGCCCCAGGTTCCGTTGGGGAAGCCGCCTCCCGTGACGGTGCGGTTGTCACTGCATGCGTGTGGCAGCAGCAGGTCAGTCACAACGCATGCGTGCGCGTGGCAACGTAATCATCATCCCGCCCGCCTGCAGCAAAAGCCTGCTCGATCGTGGCCAAGGACGGGCCAGCACACACGCGGCAGCAAAAGGATGGATGAGCAACAAGGTACGGTAATGGCCACACACACATGCTACCTACCCACCTGCACCGGAACTCGATGTCCGTGACGCCCAGGGCGTTGACCGAGTCAGTTGTGTCGTTGACGTCACCCAGCACCCGCAGCCGCACGCCCGTGAAGTAGGGGCGCACGGTGGTGCCGTTGACGGTTGCGGTTGGGCAGGTGGCGGTTCGTGACCACGTGCCGTACGAGGTCCAGGGCCAGAAGTTGTCTGACTGACTCAGCGTGGCGAGCAGCGCGCCGTCCTGGGGAAGGAAGCATAGCAGCAGATAGAGGGAACAACGTGCGGATACATGTGTGTGCATGCATGGACGTGCGTGCGTGGCAGCGGTCGCGTCACGCCTGCATGCATGCATGCGCTACATGCGCGCGCGCGCTGATGAGTGCACGGCGGTCAGCTCACGTGTGTGTGCGTGCACACACACACAGGCATTTGCAGGTAAGTATGACCACCCGGGTCGCCGCGGAGCTCGGTAATTTTGGTTGGTATCGGTAAGTGACTCTGGGCGGCTAACGGGCGATTTGTTTCGTTTTTCTATTACACACACGCACACATGTACACAACCACGCACGCACGTCACACTTCTGATGACCATGCCGAGCTCACGCACGTACGCATCAAACCTCCGCCCACCGCCACTCATTCGCGCAGCAGGAGACTGCGCGCCCCCATGCACCGACCTGGTAGCAATCCAGCCGCAGGTCGGTGACGCCGGCGGTGTCGCCAGTGTCCAAGTAGAAGTAGGACGACTCCCAGGAGGGTGAGTCCAGCTTGAGGGAGAAGCCCGACGGCAGCGAGTCGTCGGGGCATTGCAGTGCGGCCTGCGTGCGCACCATGTGCATTGCATTGTGTGTTGGCGGGCATGCGTGCCACACATGTGTATCCGCGCGCATCCCACACACACGCCCATCCAGCCACTCACCAGCCAGATGTCGCCCACTCGCGAGGGCGCCTGCCGGCCCGCGTCCACAACCGTGGGGGCTGTCGACACCAGACCTGTGGATGCCAAACCGGCAGCGGGCGGGCGGGCGCGCACGGAAACAGGTGCATGAATGTGCATACGGCTGGAGGCAGTACGGCTGGTGGCAGTACGGCTGGTGGCAGTATGGCTGTTTGTGCAGGTGCATGAAGCCGCCGCCCCCCGTCAGCAGCCGCACCTCGGGGCTGGGGCTCGCACATGAGGTGCATGTTGTAACTACCGTAGTTGCAATTGCTGGTGTAGGCCCGCGCCGAGGCGACGCCGGGGCAGGCCGAGATGGCTGTCTCCGAGCCCGTGCAGCTCATGTTGTGCAGCAGGTACGGCGAGCCAGCCACCATCGTGCCGTACCCGAATTGGTAGTAGAAGTACGGCGGGATGCGGCCGCCTGTGAAGCCCAGCTGCCGGCACACGACCTGCGTCATGGGGAATGAGGCCCTGGGATTAGGTCTGACTTAGCGGTAGGCGAAGTGAGAAAGGATTCTGGGAAGCATGAAAAGCAAGGGCACAACCACATGGGTGTGACACCTGCCTGGTAGAAGGGGTAATAGCGCATGGCTGCTGTGTAGGCGTTTGCTTGGGGGGTGCGTTCCGCCCTGCTTTGGGGTCGGCCTCCGAATTTGCCGCCAGTGATCAGCATGTACTTCAGAAAAGCATTTGAATATTTAAATTACGGCCTAATCAGCGGCGTCGCGGTTGAGCGGTCAATAAGATGATAAGCTTGAAAGGCTTTTATACATTGCCCATTTAAAGCCAGTCTTATTGCGGTCATCTAAGCGATACGTCAGTAGCCTACTAATGTGCTCGCGGGGTGTTGAGTGCAACTCGAGCGGATGCGTGTCTCGCGAAATTTGCTGACAGCCTTCATTCAGAATGCGACGGGAGCCAGCATTCGCATCCTTGGCATATAGGTAGTTTCTGAGCGGGGGGAGGCTAATATGCGCGTGCACATAGAAACACGTCACGGCACGGATTTCTCCTGGTCATGCGCCTCATCATGCGCCGCGCTATGACGGGCGCAACCTGGCGCAACCATGCGCGCTCATACGGTAGCGCCCAGTGCGCAAGCCCGCACCTGCGCGTCCTCCAGCGTAAAGTCGCTCGTGCATACAGCTCCCCACAGCTGCAGTCACAGGCGCGGCGGCGCGAAATCGCGGAGCTCAGGGATAAAGAGAATGCGGCGTACGGTATGCGGCGCATACGGCGGCACCAGCTTTGCCAGAAACCGGTGCCTCGTGCCAACACTCAATCTCTCTCACCCCATTGTGGAAAACCTCCAAGCGCCCCGCCCAGGCGCCTGGGCCGTTCATCAGCCTCAATGCGCCGTTGGGCGGCTCCTCGTCTGCGGTGATCAGTGCGTGGCGCATACAAGCCACGCACAGCAGGTCGGGACGTTTGCGAAATCCCAGCTACATATAAGTTGCCAAGATGATTCAGACTCTGCTTGCCAAGTGAGGCCGCTTCCGGCTCGACACGCACTCCGCCGGAAACCGACCACCAGTTCCATGCACGCACCTACCTGTCCCCGCCCGCCCGCCCGTTGCGGCCACGACGCACGCACCTGTCGCCGTGTCGCACCATACGCCCGCGTCCTGGCCGTGGCTGTCATAGCAGGTCAGGGTGTTGGGGTCGGCGGGCGCGGGGTAGGCGCAGGCGTCCAGTCGGGCCTCGGTGCCGCTGTGTGAGGCAGGGGTGAATGTGGGGAGAGGAGCTAGGGGTTACCACAGTGATAAATCATGCATGCGCACAGAAGATGCGGAGGCAGCTGCGCTGGCCAGCAGGCATGCGCGCGGCAGGGGTTTGTTGCATCGTGGCGCACAGTCGTGCTGATTGATGCGCACGCACCTGCACACGCTCCGCAGCATGCGTGTGACCGGCTGGGCGAGCCAACTGGGGGTGCTGACGCCCTGGCCGAATATGCCCACGCCAACAGCCCTGCGTCCAAAGCAGCAGGAATAGCAGAAGTAGAAGGCAGGGATCAGGGGGGCCGGAGCATGTCACGCCTACAATAACGGTTGCATGCACCACCAGCTTCCCGTACGTATCGTAAATGCATGCCACATCGAGCCATCAGATGATGCACGTGCGTCCGCCTTGCTTGCTCGTTTGCTCCCCAGCCACAGCTCCCCAGCACCAACTAAGCAACCCACCTGCCGCCCTTGTTGTACCCCAGCTGCCGGCAGACGACGCGCACGGTCCTCCAGTCGAAGTACCAGTCGTTGGGCAAACACACGGTGGCCCACGTGGGCAGGTCGGGGTTGGCGCCGTACACCTCCAGGCGGCCGGCGTGGGGCCCGGGGCCGCCCACCAGCCGCACGCTGTGGGGCGCTGGCTCGGGGTCTGCGGCGGGATTAAGAGTGGCACCGACAGCGTATTATCATTGGGTACATTTCGCGTGCGATGTGTTTTGCCACGATGCGTTCACGAGGACATGCGTGCACCTGTGCATGCAGGGTCGCCCCGGCATCTCACCTGAGCTGCAGACGAGGCCCGCCACTGGCTCTGGCTGGTATGAATACCTGGGCGGCAAGCAGTTGTGCATATACAGGGACTGCGTCACGACACAAAAGCAACATGCCGGTCACGCGCGCGACAGGCCCACACGCACATCATCAGGTAGGGCCACCTAAACCCCGCGCACCACTGGTTACGGTCGTTCGTGTTGTAGGCGACATGCGGGCAGTCCACCAGGCGTGTCTCGTTTCCGACACAGCCAAGGTTGATTGCCCAGTACGGCAGGCCCAGGCCTGGATGGAGCAAGAGATGCCGTACGTCGTACCGCAGGCAGGCGTACGGGCCGCACACGTGGTTAGGGGTTCCAAATGCCAACATTTTTTGTGCGCGACCAATCACGGCTCCGTGTTCCGTACATCCATTTGGCTATCCTCCGCCATTTCACATGCAGCCGCCACTTGAGCCACTTGGGCATCCTGGCACGTACCCGGGTCGTACGTGACTCCACCCACAGCCCGGCCGCTTTTAAAACCCAGCTGCCGGCACGCCACACGTGCCTCCTGCCAGCCGAACCTGCACGTGATAACACGACGGTAGTGGGGCAGGGGTACGAGTCAAGGTGGGTGAAGCAAGGGCCCGCTGGCCGTTGGACAGCAGCCCGCCCGGACTACTACATGCAAGCTAGCTCACCCGTCGACTGATACCAGGCCCCAGCGGCTTCCTCTCAGCACTTGTAGCGTGCCGTACGAGTTGTTGGGCAGGCTGCTGCCCCACACCGCGGCCAGGGAGCCAGTGGTGCCGCCGATGGGGCGCACCAGGCGCAGACTGCCCTCGGGCGGCAGCGTGTCTGTAACAGGCAGGTAGGGCCCGGCGGCGGCGGGAAGCACGGCGGGGCATGCATGGGCGGGCCGACATGCAGCAGGTAGGCACCCGAAAGCTAGCGCTTTACTACCGTTTCCTCCGAAGGCATGCCGTGCAACCGCAGGTCACGCGTATGCATGTGTCCCGGGGCGGGCGCAAGTCGTGGGCGCAAGTGCACTTTAGACATTTGATCGCCAGCAGACCTACGTGCAGCCGAACATACACGCACCCGTGCTGCACACCACCGACAGGGGCCTCCTGCAGTAGTTGTCGTACCAGGCCAGCACGACCCCGTACACCGAGGGACACTGCGTCAGCCGCGTTTCATTGCCGACGCCTGTGTGTGTGCGTGGCGGTGACAGATAGAGAACGGCAACAGCCTCAGGTTGGGTCAGAGTTGCAGAAGAGCACCGTGAGGATAGCATGTATGGGCAGCGGTGTGGCAGGTCAGCGGCGGTGGGAGGGCAGGATACGGGCAGTAGGAACGAAGCTGCACATGTACATACCGTACTACCCGCTCACATTGATATGTGGTCCACCAATTCGGGGCGAAGTTTTTGGATGCCCATGTGGGCGTCTGCGAATAGGTTCACGTGACAGAAGCGTGCTTGCGTTGCCCATGGGACATGCATGGCTTTCAAATCTGTGCGACACATATCACGCCCGGTGCAGTCAATCGGGCCGGATGAAACATGCCCACACCCGCCAACACCCCAGCGCGCACACCTACCTCGCGACCGGGCTGTGGCTGATCAAACCAACCGCCGCCGCTGTAGTTTAGCTGCCTGCGCGTGACCCAAGCACAAACGGCAAGCCTCGCGCACGTCTGACGCACGTACGCATGTGGCTGGCTGTTACTTTGTGGACTTCACAAAGGATCGGCAGCACGCACTCACACAGACACAGACACAGACACAGACACAGACACAGACACAGACACAGACACAGACACAGACACAGACACAGACACAGACACAGACACAGACACAGACACAGACACAGACACACACACACACACACACACACACCTGCAGATAACGGCGGCCTCCCATCTGAAACTGTCATCCCAGCACACGCCGCCCCAGGTGCCATTCAAATAGATCTCGACCTGGCCCCTGTTGGGGGTCGGGCCCCCCACCAGCCTCACGGCGCCCTCCATTGGCTCCGGGTCTGCAATTTGGAAGCAAGGCCGGCGATCAAGGGCAATGCCGGCAAACCCCAAAGCAAGGAATAAAAGTCGCCAAAACACCACCGTACTGCGGGTGCACCCGCAGCCGCGCACGTACCGTTGTTGCACACGACTCCGACATCTAGGTTGTGGTTGCGGCCGTTGGTGTATTCATAAAAGTACGACCCCTCGCAGTCCACCAGCCGGGACTCGCTTCCGGTGCAGGTGCCCATGACCAGCCACACCAGGTCTGCGGGCGGCAGGCAGAGGGTGCGGCACGGTATGTAGGGGCAACACACAAGCCGTCCAGACGCATTTTGGCAGAACTCGACACGCAACCAGGCAGAGCTTGAAACCCGCTCGCAACAGGGCTCACCCGGCGCCTGCCCGAACACGCTGTTGTATAGGGGCCGGCCGTTGGCGTACCCCAGCTGCCGGCACGCCACCCTGCGCAAGCAGGTCAGACAAGCGCACGGATTACTTGTGCGTCATGTATGGTCCCACACCATATTATGTACTTGTACGCACCGAGCGGACCGCCAGTTGAATCTGTCGTTGAACACGGTGCCCCACGTGCCGTTGAACCAGACCTGCCATGGATGGACCAGGACCACATGCAGATGTCAGAGCAGTGCAAAGCGGCATGGTGTGTGCCACCCACTTGCTTGTCACACGAAAGCACTGTAAGCCACGTACGGTGGCAGCGAATGTGAACCGACGCGTGTTGCAGATGAGGCAAGTCACAAGGGACACACGCATATGCGCGTGCACGCACCTGCCCTTTCCACATGCACACACCTTGCGCCACACGCACGCACGCACCTGCAGCAGGCCCGAGTTGGATGTGGGGCCGCCCCAGAGCCGCAGCTGGTACGGCTGCCCGTCCGTCTCTGCACGCACGCACGTACGAACACAGGGGGCACACACGCGCCGCTCGTCAATAGCAGAAAACAGACATCGTACTTACCGGTACTCCACTGGATGCAGTCTCAGTCAGCTGTCGGGCAGGGCACGCATATCGGGCCCCCATCCGCCCGACTCCCAACCTCTGCCCATAACCTAAGCAAATAAACCCACCGTTGCTGCACTCTACGCCCGCCAGGCGGCTATAGCTGCCCGCATCCTCCATGTACTCGTTCAGGTCGGGCCATGTGAAGCTGCAGTTGGACAGCCGACTCATCCAGTGCTCGCAGGTGGGGCCCGAGTACCTGGGCAGGTTGGAGGAGGAGACGGGGCCCGGCAGCGTGCATTCGGTATGTTTAGTGCCGCATAGTGCATGCATGGCGTGAGGGAAGAGCGACGAGCGAGGATATGCATGGCCAGGGTCTCATGCAGCAGTGTTTCAGGCCCGAAGTGAGCCCGCACGCACCACACGGGTCCGGGCGAGGGCCACCGCGCGCCCGCCTCCGTGATAAGGCGACCCGTCCGCCAGCCCATCTGCGTGCGGGAAGCCGAAATCACACATGTGCACGGCGGAACTGAGGACGCACACCGACCTCCATCAGCTGGTACGGTCAGAACAATTACTCGCGCATCGATAGGTCACACGGTGGCCGGCGGCGAGCAGCCAAGCAATGCATGGGAATTCACCCCAGCCCCGCACCCATCCACCTGCCGACAGGCCACGCGAGCGTCCACCCAGTCCCAATAGTCCTGCAGCGTGTTGCCCCTGCGCGCGCGTGAATCAAAACGTGTTTGACTTGGTGCATTTTTTGTTGACAGGAGCAGGGCACGACGACTGAGGAGCACGTGGGCTGGACAAAGTTACCGTTTTTGACATGACTCTGCTCCTGAGCCACAGTACCGACCGACCCACCACACGCCGTTGTGGAACATCATGAGCGTGCCCAGACCCTGGCTGGCGTTGGTGCCGTAGATGCGGAGTGCGCCCTCCGTGCCGGGCGGCTCTGTCGGCGGCGCAGGCAGCAGGGTGGCGAGGGCATCTCAATCGTGCCAATGGACAAGCCCGAGCTCTCACGGCCTGAGTGAGCGAGGCAGCTGCCCCTCCCGCCAGACCTGCGGACCTTACCGTTGCGGCACTGCACTCCCGCTGTGCTGGTGAAGCTGGTGTCGGACGCGGTGACGGTGGTGTAGACGTAGTTGAAGCCGTAGTCACTGCGGCAGTCAGCGAGCCGGTCGTGCTGGAGCTCACAGGTCAGGCCTGCAACAGCATACGGTGCATGGGCAGTTGGCTGAGCACACTCCTGCCACTTCTGCCAGTACAAACACATGGTGGTCTAATGGGAGCGGGGCAGGACGGCACCTGACACATAGTTCGGATGCCCGCGGCACTCTGGCAAGCATAACCGCACGTGGGGCCCCGGAGGGCGGGCGGCGGCAAGGCAGCACCTACGTTACTACTGCCACACGCGCCAGTCGCTCACCTGGGTATCTCACCGGCCCCAGCACGGGACCGTACACGTTGGCCGCGTCCTGCACAGCGCTGCCTGTGGTCCAACCCAGCTGCCGACACTGCATACGACCGGGCATAAACACAGACGCACGTGTATGTGCATGTGACAGCAGGGCGCGGCGATTTTGAGACATGGGCAAGGATGTTGTCTAAGCACGGTATGGGGGGGGGCGCCGGCGGCCTTTGCCTCAGCCCACACAGCTTCAACACACGGTAGGAAACAACAGGGGATACCGAAGCCCCCCCCCTTGGCAACCGGTACTGCGGCGATTGATTTACTAGTATCGCCACCTCAAAAGCGTGTGTGCCAAGTGACAGCCATAGACACGCACTCCGCCTGCCCCCGGGGCCATCCCGTGCGTGCCATCACGCAATACCAATTGCAAGGCACGAGACATACACGGCAGGAGACATCGCGCAAGCAGCTAACAGCAATACAGCGAGCAACATCTTACCGCCGTGCGGGCCTCCCGTCGGCCAAAGCGGCCATGATGCAGGGTACCCCTGCAGGCACGTGGCCGCGTGTACGAGTGCGTGCGCTTGCTGCGTGTCGCCGCTGCAGTTGGTTCCCACGCACTTACAGCCGGTTGGGCGCCAGACCCAAAAAGCATACAGCTTACTAACCCCCGTGCTACGCAGTCACCCACAAGCGCCGGGGCTCTTCTCACCACACCCCGCCGAAGAATAATTGCAGTACACCCTGGCCCGCTGCCGCCGACACATTGCTGGACGACACCAGCCGCAGAGCGCCGTCTGAATGCATGTACATGCCGGGGCGCCCTTTGTGTAAGGATTAGTATGTGGATGATGGGCACTGATGCGCCGGCGCTGAGCTATGTTCTGGTGTGGTTGAAATAAGCCAGAGTTATGCCATGTACCAAGACTAAAAACGGTGTATGGGCCTAGAGGCCGGCCACCACCACATTGAGTCAGTCGCAGCAGCGTGCTCTTGTGTCTCGCTCCAGGCGACCGCCGCACACGATTCCGCCCACCCCACCCTTGCCCACGGCACCCGCCTTGCCCCACTGCATGTTTGCAACCCTAAAGCTGTCGGCTTCTGCGCTATCGGGGGTACATACATGTTCCCCTACGTCAGGAGCCGGATGGCCGAGTGCCCTACCTGTCACATTTGTTGTGTTGGCAGCAGAGGTCTGTAGAAGCGCCCGCCCACGCGAAAGTTGCGACGCGTTACCATCTGCATTCAATCATTTGACGTAATTACGATGTGCTGAAACCCGATTCCGAAGGCCCGAATACACTTCCATGCCAGTTTCGACCGGGGCGTCGCAGTCGCTCTCTTCACCTGAGCTCCCGCACGCCACATTAATGGCTACAATGAAGACGACTGCGAAGATATATCTGTATGCAGGCCTTATATTGGAATCAGATGACTTGCAGGCGGCACGTCGCGGTCTCCCACAGGTGGGGGTAGACACAGAGCGTGCCGTCATCTTATTTGGTGCTGCATTGAATGTTGGTGCATAGCGTTTAAAGTTTGGTGTGGAACATGTGGCGCAACTACTAAACAGCTAAAATCGCCAAAATCCCCGGACGTAATGGTATATAGTTGAACATTTACTGGCAGAAAACAAAAATGAGTCGCAGAACGTGCATATACTGCTGCATTCTTGCAGAAACCCAAACACGATGGGGGCTCTCATGTTTTTGCGAGGGTAACCAGGCTGGCGGCACGCGTGCGAGCTGAAGGATGAGGCATGGCTGTACGTGGACGCGGGGCGTACTGGAGTCACTGATGTGGTGCCTTGGCTAGAGGCCCCGGGTAATAGGGTTCGTGCGTCTCCGATGTCCAGGATGTTCGAGCTACAGCGTTGGGTCAGCAGATTCGGCGCTGAGTTGCACCCTGCAATCACAAGGAATCACACATGTACTATACAAGCAAATCATCGTTGCGGGCTTGCGCCGGACCACCGCCATGGTTTGCGTGCTCATATAACGCGCAAGGTCTGGCTTGGTGGCGGCGGTATGGCCCCTGGTGGTGTAAACGTTCTTAGGTGCCAGTCGCCGAAGTAGGGTGCTAGGGAGTGCATGGCCATACATAAACTTACACCCTGTCTGTTTTATACCATCATGACGGGGGGCCGCATGACAATACAACCAGCGTCCCGATGCCATGTTTGCGCTCTTACTCCTGCCTGCCTAGGGTGCCTGCTTCCCCAATCTGGGGCTGCCTGCGCCCCTGTTTGCACGCGTACACCATTCCCGTCATTCTGTTTGCCGCCAATGCCATGTGCCATCAATTGCCAAACCCGCCATGCTCATGATACGCGTCTCAGTCCGTCACCTCAACCAAACAACAGGATCCAACACCCTAGAGCTTCCGATCATGAACAAAATGTATCCGCAGGGCTTTGTTGTGAGCCCGTCAGCGCTGCCCCGTGCCAATGCGTGCCTGTGGATCATCCCATACGACTTTGCCGCAAACCAAACCCCGCAGTCCTAATGTACACATGCGGCACAAATTCGGGACGCGCTAAATATTCCTACCACATGATGTTGTACGGGCCATTGAATGCATGGCCACCCACCACCACGATAAACATAAAAGTGCACCGCTGACCACCCACCAAATCGACAGTGGAGCTGTCAAAAAGAATTCTTCCACGAAAGGCAAGCCCTTGCGAAGTCCTAGGCTGTGCAACTCGGACACACACGTCGAATCTGGACCCACAGTGCCAAAGGCGGCGCGCCAGAAACCAAATCGTCGTGCATTGGTGCTTCTCAGGCGCCTGGTTTGCCGAACCACCGGACGTACAGACCGTTCCCCGTTTCTGGACGCCTCTAGCCGGTGTGGCACAAGCGATGCAGAAAAAAGCGCAGCAGATGCCCACCCGCCACTCTCCGCCTGCTCCTGCTGCTGCTGCTGCTGCAGTCCCGGCCGCTGCTGCCGCAGCCTCCACCGCTAGTCATCGCCGTGACTTGTTGTTTCCTCCGCCAGTGGCCAGTGCCGCCGCTGATGACACCCATGTCGCCGCTGCAGCCGCCTCACACCGCCCAGTCCTCACACCTTCAGGATGTACCAGGCCTGCGCCGCCAGGTGAGGAACCGCCAGGGTCAGTCAGGGACACGGCAGCGTTCGCACCTCCTTAGTAACGCGAGTGTGGAACTTTCTTTGCCACCATGCACCAGGGCAGCTAGCTGGCAATGTTCTGACCTAGACGCTACACATAGCCCGCCGCCCAGTGCTGGCTGGACTCGTCCCCCATTTGGTTTGGTTTAGCTTGGGCTGGTATTTACACCCCGCCCCGCTCGCTCACTCACCAGCATGTACAGCGCCATGGCACCCCCGGACGCCACCATGTTCTGTCCCACCGAGTCGCCTGCAGCGCAGCAGTGCGGGCAGGTGTCGGCTCTAGCTTATTGGCTGGAGGCTAGCGGCATAACCGGCAGCCTAGGTCCGTGCCGTGATATCATACTATGTGATCAACACAACCCTGTGTAGGAAAACCACGATGCCCTTGCACCCCTCCACCAACACTTGCGGCTTCCGCTCCCACTTGCTGCGCAATTTGCTTTTGTCAACGGGACTGGTTACCCTCTTATGCGTTTGGTCTGGTTTAGCTTGGGCTGGTAACCACAACCCCCCTTCCCTCTAAAACAGATGCCCACCTTGATCGATGAGCCGCTCCATCGTCACGACACGGTCATAGTACCGGTCCACTGCGGGGACGGGGAGGAATTGTTGATACGGCGCAGAGAGGGCCGGCGGCAACAGCCCTTGCGGCTGGACCCCGGGCCCCAGTTGACCACACAACCCAGCGGGGGCCAAGCTGCGTGTGTGCTCCTTACAGAAGTGCAGGTATGCACAAGACGTGCCTCTGCCGCTGGCGCTGGTCAGGCCCCGCACGCACGTTGGGCTGGCGGTGGACTGCGCGCGGGGCTTACCTTTGTCGCTGTCGAGCCCGAAAACCTCAAAGCACTGGCGCCTCTCGGCGGGGCTTGATGTCAGGCTGCAGGCCTCGTATGCGTCCCTGCACGCGTGGTGACGACAAGGGTTCGTCAGGGCCAGCGATGCTCATTCGAGCTTATCACAAAACGCGCGCCCGACAAACAAAAACGGCTTAACAGATATGGCAAGCGCCCAGACGAGTATCCAGCGACCGATACGCGCCGATACCGCGAAGCAGCGTTGATACGGTAAAGCGCTGAAGCGCAGAATCTTCTGCTTCGGCTAGCAGCAATTGGTCTTGCCGGCTCACAGGCGCACACTCGTCAATAGGGATGCGCTTGTAGTGCAGCCGCGCCCTCGTTTTCGGCCTGGCGCCGGATGCCCCGTCAGCACGCCCGCTGTTCTAAAAATTCTTCCGGGACCGAGGAACTTCCGCACATCCCCTCAACCCCTGGCCCGCAATACTGTAAGTTAAGACCGCTTACCGGACGTCGAGCATTGAAGAAGGCACCGGCGTGTTGGGTATCTGAAAAACGCCGCTCATGTTCGCGCGTGAGTTGTCGCCTGAGCCCGCTGAAGAGCTGCTGCGTCCACCGAAAGCTCCACTTGCAGATGCGTGCACCTTCAGCTGCACTCGCTGACATTTGCGAGTCAGCAGGCTCCGAGAGCAGGGCGCGCCAAGGCTGGCCATGTTCTTTAAGCTTTGGGGGCAGGCGGCGATAGAATTACACTTATGGAGCGTCCTGGCGCGTCTTTGGCAGTGAATAGCGACTCTGGGTGTATGACGACGTTCTTCCGGGCCTCTTGGGAAAGTCCAAGTCAACCGTCGCCCATGACCGTACGGACTGCATGCAGTCATCCGGCGACGTGGTCACGACGCCAGCCAGCCCCCGCCCTTGCCCTCGCGGCTATCGAGTGGCCTTGCTGTGTGACAGTAGCGACAGCTGTCGGACAGTTGGGGGTGCCACACGCTAGGCCCGCCCCCTTTGCGCAGGTCAAGTCGGCAACAATCTGTGAATCCGCAGGTCGCAGCACACACTTGAGTACGCACGCACCCACACCCCGCGCAACCACTTGTAACGCACGTGTCGTGGGTCTCGCCGGCGCTTGTGATGCAAGAGCCAGCACGTCTCCGCAATTGCCAGGACAGAGCGGCGCTGGCAGCCAGGCTGGCAGCCCCGTCACGTCGCACTGAACATCGTAGACTGACGTATTGACACCAAACTGAACTTACGGACGCCTAGAGCGCGCGGACGTTGCGAACAGTTTCGCCGCAAGCGACCCTTTCAGTCGAACTCGCAGACCAGGGAAGGGCACCGAGGGTCTTAGGGGAGGTTTAGGGGAGGAGTGCCCCTCAGTGCCCCTGCCCCTCCCCCGGCATCCCTTCAGCTTGCTCCGCGACCTTTGCAAAGCAAATGATGCCATGCTGCTGCCCAAAAGCCAGCGGTTCCCCTGCCAAAAGCTGCATGTTTAGCACACCGTTATGTAGGAAGCCATCAGTGCTCCCAAATCTTCTAGGTTCTGTCCGTGTGTTTCCCTGAAACTGAATGATCTGTAATGAGAGTGTACCCATCGTGATGCTTGCAGGGTACGCCCCACGGTCCGTCGCACCGCTTGTGTAGTATGCGAACAGGGGACACCCATTCGCATTTTAGCGCGTGCCCGTAACCCCAACGCCGGGCAACACACAACAACGACATATCCAACAAAGCTGCTTGCCCTCGTGCGTGCTTGCGTCAGTCGCATCTTGGGTATGAGAAATAGTATCAGGATATCATGCAGTGGTCGCAAACCTGCCATGCAGCGGGGGGGGGGGCGATGGGATAGGCGATGGGTGAGGTTGGGCGGTTAGGGCGGGGTAGGGTGTCATGACATTAGGCATGACCGTGCACAGCGATCGTGTGAATGTATAATTGGCTCACGCCTTGATAAGGCGTGTGGAATGAGGGGAACATGTCTGACAGTCTGAGGGGTTGGCCCAGCGCTCGTATCTGAAAGATGCCAGCCCACACCCGGCAAAAGATGGGGTCAGAACCCCATCTTTCAGGCACGCCCTGGGAGCCCCAAAAGTGGCCACTTTGCAGCGTTTGGGGGGGCTCCGAAGTTTGCTTTTCCGCAGCCCTCGAGGCAGAAGATGAGCGCCCGAATCAACCCCAAAAATCTTCTGGGGGACCCGATTTGGGGCACATTTCTTTGCAAAAATGGAAGATATGAGCGCTGGGTTGGCCCGGCACGTTGTACTGAATGGGAGGCCGGAGGGCGGGAGTGGGGTGCGAGTTTGGTTGGGGTTGGGGTACGGTGGGGGTGGGACGGGGTGGGGTGGCTCCTGAGATGACAGGAGCTGAGGGTGCTCCCAGCTGGTCTCCTAGCATTCATCATGTACTCTGGAGTAGGAGTGGGAGGCATGATGGGGACTGCACGCCGCAGCACGGCCCCATGTTGCCGTTGCCGGCTGGGTTTACCCCTGGCTGGTCGGGGAATCCCCTGCAAACGCGATGACCCTCCGTGTCGCCCTTAGGCTCGGCAAGTCCGCTGCAAGTTCATGGTCTAAATATCTCTTTAACACACCGTGAAAACATGACCGTCGCGTAAAAATAGGCAGAATATTGGCAACTTGTTCAATGAGCAGCTTCGTTTTTCCCTATTTCCACAACTACCCGCCTTACTTCACGTGAGTGGTCCTGAAGCGCCTCATAAAAACTGCGCATGCGTGTAGGCACGATGTGGACACGCGGCTTTGCCGATGGGATTGCGCAGGCTGCAGCCGGTGAAGGAGACTAGGGACAAGCAGGTCGCGCTCTGGTGCTCGCTAATCCTTCAGTACTGCCAGCACACAAAGGTGCGAGCACAAGGTCTCGCCACGTTCCGCCCGCTGCGGACCGCTCCTGCCTGGTAACGGTTGCTGCCCTAATACCACACCACCCCCGATGCTGAGTCCCCTTGCAGACCTTCGTGCTTGACGTTCAAGGCGACTCTGCCCTGTTCGTAAATAAGGGCATAAACCGTGAGTGCACACTGACAGTTTTCCTAAAGCTTGTTGGCCTGTGCAAGGGGCTGACAGTTAATGTGCTGTAGGCAAGCTCAATACGGAGGCACGCGTGGCGTTGCTGGACGAGCTGGTAGTGCAAGGTGCGAACACGTGCACAAGTCATGTGGCTGTGTGCCTCTTCTTGCGTCCCGCTGTGGCGAGCTTTGTTACTGCTGCCGGGGCCGTCCGTGTCCAGCACGAGGTTGTGTAAGGTCTTACGAAGACTCCACCACCCGCCCGATTGAGGCCCCGCCGCGGTTCAACGCTCCAGGGCGTGCGGAATGGATGGACAAGGGCAAGACGCGGTGCCTCATATTCTGGAAACGGGTGAGCCCACACTGCACATGCCCACGCACTGCGCCACTGCCGCGTCGAAGGCGGAGCCAGATTGCATTGACGAGCAGCGGTGATACCCCCCCACCGGAAGTCCGTGCTCCCGTTCGTGCTTCTCAACCCTTGTATGTGCTGCACGGTGTTACTTTCGTCCAGGTGGATGAATGGGCGGCGGTCGTCACGGACTTTGTGCGCACCTACGGGCTGTCTGACTCGGTGATGACGGTGGACGAGCTGAGCAATGGCGACGACGTGCGGGGCACGGGTGCGTCAGGGGTCCGCCAGGCGGCACACAGCGGGCGCGGCACGTTTTGCCTGGCACGGGGGCAGCATATGACGGATGGAGCGGGGCTTGACAGCTCACGGTTGCATGCTGTCGTGCGTTGAGTTTGTTGGACTTGCGGGTGTGCGAGTGTTGTGTACACGGCCAACAGAAGTACCATATTATGGGGGTTCCTGCTCAGAGAGACTCCTATTGACAACCCCTCTCCCCCGCCGCGCGCTCCACATGACCCGTAGAACTGTATGGGCTGCACCCAGAGGTCCTGACGCGAGCACTGAAGCTGCTGGAGGCCCAGGGGAAAGTCAGGTGAGCCAGTATCGCTACCTTGTGGGCTCGCACGGGTCCTTATGTGTGCTTATGAGCTGGCCCTGGCTCCTCCTTAGTTGGCGCAATCCTCAACACGCCTTGTCTATGTCTGGCAGGACCTTCAAGGGGGCAACACCGGAGGAGCTTGGCGTCAAGTTCGTGTAACCCTTCGTGTAACTGCAGTGGGCACGCGTGCGGCAGTGGTGCTGACGGTGTCCGATTGTCGCCAAACTCCTTACGTGGGGCCTCAACCTCAGCATCTACGTGCCAGAGAATGCGAAAATGCAAAATGAATAAGAATGGATGCCATAGTGGAAGCATCCTGAGTTCCTGTGCAGTGGTGCGGGTGGCAGGGGCCACCACCAAAACGCACCAACCCTGACTGCTGGTGATTTTCATAGCGGGCGTTGACCTTGGCACACGGCGGAAGGCAGCAGATGTGCGAGCATCATGAATCCGTGTTACGTTTGGTGGACACCGTTTATGGGAACCCGTCGGATGCGCGGACGAGAGGCGACGAGGTGGGGATTCTCAGGAGGAGGCGGTGGCTGCTGAGTTGGTGCGGTGGCACTAACTGGCCCGGTGGCCCTGCTGTGCCCTGGCCCTGACATGTACCCATGTATAAGTGAATGATATGCCTGAGTACATACTGAAAAACTCATGGGGCGCGGTCGTGTGGGTGTAGGAGTTGACCTGCACAGCTTTCATGCAATCGGCGCATTGGGTGCTTCGCACGCTTCCAGAGCCCAGTCCGCGCCACTTCAAGGTTGTGTTTTGCTAGTGTTTAAGGTGCAGACACCAGGCCCTCAAAGGAGCCACTCTCTGGTCAGGTGGACAAAACAATCACGACTTGATTCAGTAGTCTTCTTTCACTCACCAGGCCAAAATGGCCGTCGACGCGCTCTCTAGCGAGCTCGCCTTCAAGGCTCATGTGGACGCGGCCAAGCGTGACTACATTTGCGAGCCGCACCTTGGTGCGTCTTTGTGGATGCAGCAGGCCAGGCAGACCCAGCATGACGCCTGAATTGTGATGGCCGCAGAGTACCGCACTGTTGCTGGTGTGAGCGGTCCCCTGGTGGTGGTGGAGTGCGTCAAGGTGCGTCGGCAGTCGGGGTGGGGTGGATCCCGATGAAGAATTCTTCCCCTGACCACCAACCTTCGCTAGCGCAGAAGCCGAAGTACGCTGAGATTGTGGAGATCAGGCTGGGCGATGGCAGCCTCCGCCGCGGTCAGGTGCTGGAGGTCGACGGCACTCGCGCGGTGGTGCAGGTGTTTGAGGGCACCTCGGGCATTGACAACCGCAAGACGACGCTGGAGTTCACCGGCGAGGTGCGCAATTTGACAATATATTGAGCAGCACAACTTCGAGCTGGCAGGAGTTATTACTGAGGACGATGCCCCACGGATGCTCGCGCAGGTGCTGACCACGCCCGTGTCGCGCGATATGCTGGGCCGTGTCTTCAACGGCTCGGGCAAGCCCATTGACGGCGGGTGAGTGGCGTGGCAGGGTCCGCGTTGGGAGGGGGTTATGTGTGGTGCCTGGGGAAAAGGAGCGGGGCCCGAGCCAAAGAAGCACGCGCGCGCGTGTCTAACGCCGCCGGTGCCGGTTGCCTCCCGTATCCCCCTGCAGCCCGCCGATTCTGGCTGAGCAGTTCCTGGACATTACCGGTGCCTCCATCAACCCCGCCGAGCGCACCTACCCCGAGGAGATGATCCAGACGGGTATCTCCACCATTGACGTGATGAACTCTATTGCGCGTGGCCAGAAGATTCCCCTGTTCTCGGCTGCCGGTGGGTATCTTGGCGGGTGGCGCAACCTGTGCATGGCAGACGTTGTGGGCCGCAGAGGTCTGGCCGGCCCTGTCATGCAATCACCTACCTTGCTGAATGCGCAGGATTGCCAGTGTGTTACGCGCTTTGCTAACCAGGACTGCGTGCCACGCAGGTCTGCCCCACAACGACATTGCTGCCCAGATTTGCCGTCAGGCCGGTCTGGTGAAGCTGCCGCCTGGGCAGAAGAAGCACGGCCACGGTGGCGGCCACGGCGACGAGGAGGGCGGCGACTCGTTCGCCATTGTGTTCGCGGCCATGGGTGTGAACATGGAGACTGCCCACTTCTTCAAGCAGGTCCGTGGCGGTCGGGGAAGGGCCCTTGGCGGGGGTGGATAGGCTGGACCAAGCAGAGGGACGGCCAAGCCAGCTGGTTTTGTCACATAAATCAGGAGTAGTCATCCGTAGCTCAGTGGAGCCGCGCAAGTCGTATGCTTGGCAGGGGATACAGAGCATGGAACAGAAGAGCTGGCGGAGGGGTATGAAAAGGATGAGGGGGACTAAGGGTGGAATTATGTGAGGGTCGGGCAGCTGCAGCTGGATACAGCTTGTTGCGGTGCAGCTCTGGCCTAGGGAAACAACTGCAACGCAGCGTCTACAGCCACCAGCAGCAAGCCAACCATGCAACCTTTTTACCGTCACAGCACCGGCACACCATAAACATCGCCCGTCCACCCCACCACCCGACAACGCAACCACCAACACCATTCCACCGCGCTACCGCCCATGTGCACGCAGGACTTCGAGGAGAACGGCTCGCTGGAGCGCACGGTGCTGTTCCTGAACCTGGCCAACGACCCCACCATCGAGCGCATCATCACGCCGCGTATCGCGCTGACCACCGCCGAGTACCTGGCCTACGAGTGCGGCTACCACGTGCTGGTCATCCTCACCGACATGTCCTCCTACGCCGACGCGCTGCGTGAGGTGTCGGCCGCGCGTGAGGAGGTGCCCGGTCGCCGCGGCTATCCCGGTGAGGCCGGGCTTGTTTGGGGGGGGGGCGTGAGAGTGAGAAGTGGTTGGGGGGCCGGGAACGTAATGGAGGAGGGAAACGCGGAACGCGTGGGAGGCCGAATGGGCAAGCCCGGTCCCAGGGGCCGAGCGGCTTAACCGCGTGACTGAAGCAGCTGCTGCTGACGGGGCCCAACACTCACACATTCCCGCCCCGCCCACAGGTTACATGTACACTGACTTGGCCACCATCTACGAGCGCGCCGGCCGTATCGAGGGCCGCAAGGGCTCCATCACGCAGCTGCCCATTCTGACCATGCCCAACGACGACATCACCCACCCCATCCCCGACCTGACGGGCTACATCACGGAGGGCCAGATCTACATTGACCGCCAGCTGCACAACCGCCAGATCTACCCGCCCATCAACGTGCTGCCGTCGCTGTCGCGTCTCATGAAGTCTGCCATCGGCGAGGGCATGACCCGCAAGTGAGTGCGGAAGCACGAATGGGGGCGGCCAGCGCTGTGCTGAAGTATGACTTAATAGCCACCTGCAGATGCCGTGTCAATGGGGCTGCATGTGGTGCAATTACCCTCGTCCCCACCCAACCACCGCCGCCGCAATCTCTCCGGCTGCAGGGACCACTCGGAGGTGTCCAACCAGCTGTACGCCAACTATGCCATCGGCAAGGACGTGGCGGCCATGAAGGCCGTGGTGGGTGAGGAGGCGCTGTCCAGCGAGGACCTGCTGTACCTGGAGTTCCTGGAGAAGTTCGAGAAGAAGTTCGTGGCGCAGGTGAGGGGGCTGGGGCCGGGAGGGGGCCACACAGGGCCGGAGCGGGGATGCAGACACGCAGACGAGGGTTTAGGGCGGGAGGAGGGGCAGCGGTGTGTGTGCCTTGGTGTGAACGTGTTGTGCCGGCTGGCATGGCAGGCCTAACGCATCCTGACGTAGAAGCAGCGGCGGTGTAAATGTACGCTCCTTGGCCTGCTCCCCATGCCAGGGCCCCTACGAGAACCGCACCATCTTCAACTCTCTGGACCTGGCCTGGTCGCTGCTGCGCATCTTCCCTCGCGAGCTGCTGCGCCGCATCACCATCAAGACCCTGGACGAGTGGTACGAGCGCAAGGAGGACCACTAAGCGGCCAGCGGCTGAGCGCCCGGGTTGCTGAAGCCGGGCCGTGGGCGTGAAGGAGCTTGGCAGTGTGGGTAATGTGTGGAGGAGGAGGTGGCTGCGAGGGTCTGGGTGCCACTGTAGTGCTGCAATGGTGGCGAGAGCGGCGGCCTGCTGGGGCTGTCATGTGTGACAGCCATGAAGGCGCGAGTGTTGCGTGCGAATTTGAGCGATGGGGACCTGGGGTGAGAGTACATGAGGGAAGCATGCGCTTTGCAGTCGGAGATTGTGCCGGGGCCTTGTGCTCTGGATGTGAATCCGGACAGTTTTGACTTCAGCCTTTTGGGGCACAGCGCACATGCGCTTACATTGGAACGGACATGGAACACTTGTTTACACTTTTTGGACTGTAAAACCGCCTGGTATGCGTCAACCACGATGGGAAGCACCTGTTAGACATTTCCGCCTTAGCTGACATGAAATGCATCGCAGCTGAAACCTCGATGGCCAAACACCGTACATTACGAGGACAACTCACACAGGATGCCCTATGTGGGAACTCAGTCAACGCAGCCAAATAATGAAGGGGTGCAATGTCGCCAGGAAGTCTGTACGTGAGGTTCCAACCGCTGCGCCGCCGCTTCCGACCATTCCACCCAACAACACCACGAAACCGTCCGTGAGATCAAGCTAAATTATGCCTACCTGTGGTCACGTCACTACCCATAACCCGTTATAGCCCTCAACTGAACGCCCCTGCATGAAGCTGCCTTAGCCCATGAAGTCCTCCCGCCTTGCTCTCATTCATGAGTCTGGACTCTTGTCACCTCTTCTCGCTTTGGTCCTGAGCACAGCGTCTGCCTAGCAGCGAAACGTCGCTTCCCATTGCCAGGCCATCCAACCAGCACACAGAAACTCAGCGCGCCGCGGCAGCTGCTGCAGTGCGCCCCCTCTCGCGCGGCCAGCATAATCGCTCAGCCGCCCGGCCAGCGCGCTGCCGCTTCCTGCTCCCAGTTCCTAGCTCGGAGGCGCCCCCGGCCGCTGTTGCTCAGCACCGGCTCGCCACTGAGGGGCCCAACCCAAGCCCTGGCAGGCGCCTTAGTGCTGCGCCACGTCAGCGTAGGTGAGGCGCTTGGACAGGTCGAACATGTGCGCCACGCCCTCCTCGGGGGTGCCCACCAGCACGCCGTGGCCCAGGTTCAGGATGTGGCGCTGGCCGCCCGCCTTGCGCAGGCAGTCGCGCACCGCGTCCTCGATGGCGTCCTGCGGGCGGTGTCACCGGTAGCAGTAGTGGGTCGATGTCGTGTCAACGCATCTCATGATGACATCAACTATAAGCGCACTCGCAGGTATCTCCGTCTTCCCTGCTTGATTTTCACAGAACCAACGGTGGATGCGGCGCACCTGCCGCCATCCCCCCTCCTCGTTCTTTTACGTTGGGTATGGGTCATTGGGCTCGTAACAAAACACCCCCCATTACTCAACTCCGCTTCCTTTAGATTGGTTTAGTTTGGGCTGGTAATCACAACCCCCCCTCGGCCGCACCCTGGCCCGGTACCCCAGCCCCCCACCACACCGCCCAACCACCCAACCACCCAGCCCACTCACGTGCGAAGCGAACAGGATGGCGGGGTCCACGTTCCCCTGCACCGACTGGGTCGCCGGTATCCGGCGGCGCGCGTCCGCCATGTCGGTGGTCCAGTCAATGCCGATCACGTCGGCGCCGGTGGTGGCCAGGCGCTCCAGCAGGCCGCCGCTGCCGTTGGCGTACAGCGTGAGCGGCACGGTGGGGTACTCGGCCTTCACGCTGGCAATGATGCGCTTCAGGTAGGGGCCCGACCACCTGCGAGCCGCGGACACGGGAGCTCGGTGAATGTTACGCGCAGCAAGCGCGCCATGAGCTTGTTCCGGGTGATCACTTGTACTTGTTCATCTTGTGATGGGACTTGTGTGCACAGACATGTCCCCTTTAGCTCGTCCCGCTGCCCGCCCCTAACCCGCCTGGACCCGCACCCCGCCGGCGCCGCGGACTCACTTCTCCCACTCGCGCGGCGGCAGCTGGCCGCCCCAGGAGTCGAAGATCTGCACGCACTGCGCGCCGGCGCGGATCTGGTACTTGATGTACTCGGCCATGGCGTCCGCCAGCTTGGTCAGCAGCGCGTCCAGCACCTATTGGTGGGGGCGGGGGCGGGGGAAAGCGGCGGAGCCAAGGGCACACAGGTGGGGCAAAATGGTCAGGCAGGAGGCACAAGGGCAACTCTCACCGGAGCGGAAAGTAGTTGATTAGGCATCGTCGGAGTAGCTTCAAGTAACAACATCCCGCACAACTTATGCAACGACGACTTCCCACCTCGGGCGCGGAGAAGCACATGGTCTTGATGGTCTTGTACAGGCTGGTGGAGCCGCCCTCGATCAGGTAGGTAGCCAGAGTCCAGGGCGAGCCCACGAAGCCCAGCACCGCGGCCTGGTTGTTAACCTCGGAGCGCAGCTGGGTGAGCGCGCTGCGGGCAGGTGAAGCGGCGGGGGAAAGCAGCAGGTAAGGGGTTGAGAGGAGCGCGGGGGAACGCAGCACGGCGTCGTGTTGATTTTAACTCGTCCATTCTGTTCTACAGGCCGTCGGGCTGCCGGCAGGTGCGGTGGAGCTTGCTGCTTAATGGGGCTACATGACGCCACGGGCTTGCATCCTCTACACGATAGCAAGCGACCAACCGTCATCAGGAATCCCCATCACCGTCATGACCGCGCCCGTGCGGTCAGTTGGCCGTCCCGTACACGTACCGGCCCACGAAGTCGACCTTGCTGAAGTCCATGGCGTGCAGCTGCTTCACCTGCTCCAGCGTGCGGATGGGGGTGTCGATGATGGGTCCCTTGTTGTCGTCGATATCAAAGTTCACGCCGATGCCCGGCAGCGGGGTGAGGATGTCGCTGAACAGGATGACTCCATCCGGCTTGAAGGAGTTCCAAGGCTGCAGGCTGATCTCCACGATCAGCTCGGTGGTCTCCGAGCGCTCGCGGAACGAAGGGTGCTTCTTCGCGAGCTCACGGTAAGACTTCTGGTAGCTGCAGAGCCGGACGGCGACATTGTAGGGGCCATGCAGGTCAGGCCATACGGTCTGTGTGTCGTTGATCCCTTCCGTCCGCATCTTACCGGCCAGCTTGGCGCATCATCCAGCAGGGAGCGCGCTCGACCTTCTCGCCACGAGCAGCGCGGACCATGAGCGGCTCCACCGTGCCTGCCGACGCGGGCGTCGCGTTGGACACCACCGCGGGAGCACGGGACATGCCCACAGCAATGGGCTTGAACGCATTGCGGCGGAGGACCGCGCTGCGGGAAGCACCGACGCTCTTGCTCATCGTTTGCGACATTTTCAGCTCAGGCCTTAGATCTGATTAGGATTAAATGTACACAAGTAGATGTATGTCCTCACTGGAGTTTGCAAGAGCTACAAAGAGTGCTATTTGGCCAAGTCGACCTAAACTGCAGCGCTGCACCAAGTGCTGGCCCTCCGAAAACAAGTAATGACGACCCAGATTATGGGCCTTCAACAGAGCTATGGATCTTCCTTATGGGACTGTTCAGTTTTGGCCTACTTGCTCGCCCCCCATCGTCGCACAGGCGGCACTCGGGCCTCACCCCACCCCTTCTCTCCCCCGGCTTCCCCAACGAGCGCCCCAACAGCCAGCGGTCACCCCTCCGTATCATGGGGTCGTAGCCAGCAATCTTGCGTTGCAACGATACACCACTGGCCGCAGACATGCATCGGCGCTCAGGGAACGGACAATGCGATTGCGAAACAGAGAAGAGAAAGGTTAGGATGCCTATCCTGGCGAGTGTCTAGCAACTGTCTGTGCTCCATGGTGCCCCTCATGCGGTCCTCATTCCTCAGTATGCGCTTGCGGTGTAGCCCTGTCTGCACCGGGATGCAGCCCAGCGCGGCCCATAACTTCAGTGTTTGCTCCTGCAGTCCTCCTGAGACCTCGATTGATGACCTCATCAGGTATGGTGCAGTCGTATTGCGGTAGTGGCCATCGCCACCACGACCTTCGTGTGTCGCAAGCTCGCATCAACACATGCCCCCTGACTGCGGGACACGCACCAGCTACAAAGGCATCCACGGCCCTGGATCTTTCGATGTTTACATGCAGTGCACTTAAGGAGTAAGAGGTGGGTGATGAGGCGGGTTCAACGGATGCCTTGGGTCTCGGCCAAGAGCAACCGTTGGTGCCGGGGCGGGCTTGACCAACGAGCTTACCTGACTTTCGCTGCTGAACCTTCGGCTCTTGGGGCATAGGTAAGGCCGTAGTTTTATACCATGTATTTGTCATTAACTATCTGCTGCAAAAGGGCCACCAGCGCGATCGCGCTAACCGCGCCACAGGCGTTCAGGCGGACTTGTGGCTCGCCGGTCCCATGCAGTTGCCCCATGCGGGCGCTCCGTCCTGGTTTTCTCGCGGCCGAGTGCCTGCCTTGCTACTTTTATAGCCTTTAGGGCTGATACATAACCATCAGCACCAAAATGGCTCTTAAGGCTGGCATGAAGTCGGGCATTCGCGCTCAGTCGCGCAGCAAGACCGTGGCCCCTGTGGCCGCGAGCTCGGCCGTGAAGGCCGTCCGCAGCTCGGCTGTGTCGAGCGGCATGCAGTCCTCCTTCAAGGTAAGCGCCTCAAATGGTTGTTTTGCAGGTGGAGCGACAGAAGACGCGGCGGCCGGATATCCTCACAATCGACCCTTCCTGCTCGCAGGCTGGCTGCCGTCGCGCTGCCGTGAGCCGCGCCAGCATTCGCCGCGCTGCTCGCGTGTCTGTGCAGGCCAGCGTCCAGCCTACCCCCACCTACGGTAAGATGGTCTGTCGCATGCTTCCTTCTGGGGCTGTGGCCGATCCCAAGTCAATTGCCCGCAGACTCTCGCCGTGAGAAGACTCTGGACAAGTACCGTAACATTGGTATCATGGCCCACATCGATGCCGGCAAGGTGCGGCTCCCGAACATAGCATTTCCTTGCACCTGGTCACGGTGTTGCGCGGACCGGAGGCAACGCACTCGCCAGCTTAGAGACATATGGTTGTTGTCGTACCAGCACTATGAAGTCCGTCTGGCCTAGCTTGCTGCGAAACTCTGAAGCGGGCCCTTGGCCACTGCGCGATGTGTGGTGGGGGTCGTCGACATATGGCTGTGAAGCCGGTATCGCTTTGCTAGGTCTTGCAATACATGCATCCTATACAAAATTGGCAAAGCATCGGGAACTAGCCGCAAGACAGCGTAGCAGAGTCACAAGTCTGTCGTCAGCGCGTGCAACACCCTTGCGCACGTCTGGCGCTCATTGGCCCCCTCCTCCACCCTTACCCTCACCCCTTGCGCAGACCACCACCACCGAGCGCATCCTGTACTACACCGGCAAGTCGTACAAGATTGGTGAGGTGCACGAGGGCACCGCCACCATGGACTGGATGGTGCAGGAGCAGGAGCGCGGTATCACCATCACTGCCGCCGCCACCACCTGCGCGTGGAAGGACCACCGCATCAACATCATCGACACGCCCGGCCACGTGGACTTCACCCTGGAGGTGGAGCGCGCCCTGCGTGTGCTGGACGGCGCCGTTGCCGTGTTCGACGCCGTGTCGGGCGTGGAGCCCCAGTCCGAGACCGTGTGGCGCCAGGCCGACAAGTACAAGGTAAGCGTGCGCGTGCGCAGGAAGTGTGGTTTACGGGCTTGGTGGTTTAGGCGCCCTGCACTTGGGCTCCCGGCTGCTGAATGGCGCGGACATCATGGCTCGCGTCGCTCAGTTTTTGCGCCGCAAGGCTCATGTGCGCTGACTTGTTGCTATTGCTCCGCCCGCCCCCTGCCACCGCCCCGCAGGTGCCCCGCATCTGCTTCGTGAACAAGATGGACCGCCTGGGCGCCGACTTCTACAACTGCGTGAAGATGGTGGTGTCCAACCTGGGCGCCAAGCCCCTGTGCATCCAGCTGCCCATTGGTGGGTGCTCGCTGATGCAGTGTCACGACTCCGCATGCGCTGATGTGATCATGCTGCTGCGTGTAGTTGTGTAGCACCGCCGGCCGGCGCCCCCTGGGGCCCGCCTCCTTCTCAACCCTGCCCCCAACCACCCACCGCCTCACAGGCTCTGAGGACCAGTTCAAGGGCATCATCGACCTGGTGAAGATGAAGGCCATCGTCTGGACCGGTGAGGAGCTGGGCGCCAAGTTCGAGGAGCAGGAGATCCCGGCCGACATGAAGGACAAGGTGCGTGGGGTTGCGGGTATGGGGGCGACGGGGCTTCTCGTTATGGGGTCGAGGGCAGGCAGCCGGGAGAGGGGTAGAGAATATGGCGGCAAGGGCGCTCCAAGGGCGGAAGGACTTGCAAAACCTTGTTCAGGGTTCTAACCAACCAACCTTGCCTTCGTTGGTTCAACCATCGTGCCGCCCACAGGCCCAGGAGTACCGCGAGAAGCTGATCGACATGATCGTGGAGCAGGACGACGCCGTGCTGGAGAAGTACTTCGAGGTGCGAGGGCAGGGAAGGGTGGGGATGGGGGCAGGGGTGAAGGAGAGGGCGGAGCTGGACTGCGGGTAGTCGAAGGGTGCGGGCGGCCCGGTACTTGTGGCGTGCATGTGTCGCCCGCCGCCGACCCGGCTCAATAGCAAAGTGCTACCAAGACAACATCGGCGGGAGTTTTGGTATGGGGTCAAGAACTTCGGGAGGGAGTTGGGGTAAGGTGCTGTGGCGGTAAGGGTGCTGCAGCTGGACCGCCAGCTAACACACTGAATAGCGCACTGAATGAAATGAAATGGAAAAGATGAGCAGGACTGGAAAAGATACACCACAGCAACAAAGCAATGGTACAGCTACCAAAGAGCCCAGCTTATGCATCAGCTGCACCGAACGGCTTTGCCCAGTCTCTGACATGCCTGCCTCCCTCCCTGATGTCCCTGGACCTCCAGGGTGAGATGCCCGACGAGCCCACCATCCGCCGCCTGATCCGCAAGGGCACCATTGCCCAGGCCTTCGTGCCCATTGTGTGCGGTACCGCCTTCAAGAACAAGGGTGTGCAGCCCCTGCTGGACGCCGTGGTGGAGTACCTGCCCAGCCCCCTGGACATTGAGGCCGTGGCGGTGAGTGACGTGTTGAGCGGGCAACTACGGAACGTATTGGTATAAGGGGTGCCGGGGCGGGGGGAATCCCACAGCAGGAGCTGGTAGCCGCGCAGTTCGGACGGACAGTGGGGCCCAGAAACGGGGCCAGCGGCCACGCCTGATACGCGTGTATCGGCTCTGCTAAACACGCGCTATCCTCTCTGCTGTATCTGTCTTGTGCCCCAGGGTGTGGACATGAACGACGCCGAGGTGTCGATGATCCGCAACTCGGACGACGCCGCGCCCTTCTCGGGCCTGTGCTTCAAGATCATGACCGACCCCTTCGTGGGCTCGCTGACCTTCTGCCGCATCTACTCGGGCGTGCTGGAGGCGGGCAGCTACGCGCTGAACTCCAACAAGAACAAGAAGGAGCGCATCGGCCGCCTGATGATGATGCACGCCAACAACCGTGAGGACATCAAGGTGCGTGTGCGTGTGCGGGTATATGGGAGAGAGAGAACGCGTGTGGGAGGGGAGGACGCTGAGCGGGGGCGCAGGGCGCAGACCCGGATGCGTCGGAGCAAGGGGAGCACGTAGCTGTCAGCACGTGGAGACACTGCGCAGTCCTAGACGCTATGCGAAACAAGTGTCTAGCTTCTTGATGGCTGGTTGCTGACGTCTCTCCCTCTCCCCCCTGCCTCCCTTTGATTCATGTAGGCCGCCTTCGCCGGCGACATCGTTGCCATCGGTGGCCTGAAGGACGTGGTGACCGGTGAGACGCTGTGCGACGACAAGGCGCCCGTCATCCTGGAGAAGATGGACTTCCCCGACCCCGTGATCAAGATCGCCATCGAGCCCAAGTCCAAGGCCGACCTGGAGAAGATGGGCATGGGCCTGAACAAGCTGGCGCAGGAGGACCCCTCGTTCAACTACTCGCGCGACGAGGAGACCAACCAGACCGTGATTGAGGGCATGGGCGAGCTGCACCTGGAGATCATCGTGGACCGCCTGCGCCGCGAGTTCAAGGTGGAGTGCGAGGTGGGCGCGCCCCAGGTCAACTACCGCGAGGGCATCAGCCGCGGCAACGAGGTGCGCTACGTGCACAAGAAGCAGTCGGGCGGCAGCGGCCAGTTCGCGGACGTGGCCATCCGCTTCGAGCCCGGCGAGCCCGGCACCGGCTTCGTGTTCAAGTCGGAGATCAAGGGTGGCACCGTGCCCAAGGAGTACATCCCCGGTGTGCTCAAGGGCCTGGAGGAGTGCATGTCTTCCGGCTCGCTGGCGGGCTTCCCCGTGGTGGACGTGCAGTGCACCCTGTACGACGGCTCGTACCACGAGGTGGACTCGAACGCCCTGGCGTTCCAGATCGCCGCCCGCGGCGCCTTCCGCGAGGCCATGGGCAAGTGCGGCGCCCGCCTGCTGGAGCCCATCATGAAGGTGGAGGTCATGACCCCCGAGGACCACATGGGCGACGTCATCGGCGACCTGAACTCCCGCCGCGGCATCATCAACAAGTTCGACGACAAGCCCGGCGGCATGAAGCTGGTGCAGGTGAGGTGGCGTCTTGCACGAGCTCTGGGGGGCTGGGGCGCGGGCAGGGGATGGGGGCGTGGGATGGTGTGGAAAAGATTGGGTCCAATCGCGGGTTGGCGGATAAGTCGCTCGGGTGTTATATTTCGTGCGATATTGTTAAGCTAGCGGGAGCGGAAAGTGGAGAGACGCTCGGAACCCTAGTATCTCGAGCGAGCGATTTCGCCGCGGGACTGCGGAGTGCTATCTCGCTAAATGTATGCCAGTAATTCTGTCTGGAAAACAGTGGTTGGGGTGGGTGGCGGGATCGCGAAGGGCCGGCTGCACCCGCCCATGCCGACCGCCCAACACTGGCCGACCGCCTCTTAACCCACTGCTATCGTGCTACTCCGCGCGCCCCCACACCGTTAACAGGCGTACGTGCCGCTGTCGGAGATGTTCCAGTACGTGTCCGTGCTGCGCGGCATGACTAAGGGTCGGGCTCAGTACACGATGCAGCTGGAGCGCTACGAGGTGGTCCCCCCCAACATCCAGCAGGACATCGTGGCCAAGTCCAAGGCCGGCGCCTCCGCGTAAATGCAGCAGCAATAGCAGTAGCAGTGTTGTGGCGAGAGCGGCTGTCGCGACTGAGGAGCTGGCAGCGGCGCGGATTCTGGATGGGAGACAGCGCAGTTAGTACGAGCTGGTGGCGCATGAGTGCAGGCGCCAGCTGTGCAGGCGGCGTGCAAGTGATTGACATGTGCCCATGCTTGGAGGGCGGGCCCTTGTGGGGCAACAGGCGGGGTGACTGACGGTGTGAACGACGACAGGGTTGGCACTGACATGGTACGACGTGCAGCATTCCCGAGCCCGCAAGGCTGCGGTCGTTTCTTGGGTTGTTGGTTTCGTGATGGTTTGGTGACAGATGGTGCAGGGCTGTTAGCAGCCTCGTGGTGCAGGTGGCCTGGGCAGTGATCCGTAGTGGCGCTGTTCCCAAATCGATTTTGTTCGAGATCTTGAGTGAGGGGCTGAATCCGACCAGGATTCGTCCAGACTGGTGAGAGTATGGTGAGTCGAAAGCAGCCTGCAAAGGCTGGTTCCCAAACTGTAACTCGGTTATCGAGGAGTCGTGTGACGCCTTTGATCGCTGCCAGGGTTGGGCTGTAAGGGGGTTGAGGCAGCGTGTCGCCGTGTCCTTAGAGTAGGTACTCATGCGGAGGGCCCCCGCCACCGCGTGCTCAGAGCCTCCTCCACTCTCGGGCCAGCACCCAAGACGCCAGCGGCCAGCCCTGACTGTCTGACAGTACGGTATCGAGCACAGTTGTCAGAGTACCGTACTGCCGGAGCTTGAGATGTTTTGGACATTCCCCGCTGTTCCCCAGGGTTGCCTCAAACCGGGGGGGGGGGGGGCTCTGCTTCGAACAGTCGAACCCTGCCTCGAACCCGCGTGTCGAACCCGCGTGGCAGGCCGGACAGTCTACTAGGCCCCCACAACTACTCGAGATAATGCGTAAGACATATACCAGTAAGAAATGACTGCTGTTGATGCGCAAAGCGCTTAAAGGACTGAGTCGTTGACGTGCCGATCACCTCCAAAGAAATGCTCGCAAGAGGAAGTCCTCTGTTAGATTTGGTCGCTCTGACTGTCTGAGTCTCTATAGGCACAGTTGGACGCTTGCGCAGCAGGTGCGCCGTGTGGCTTTCGCTCGCAAACCGGAGTGCTTGCGCCGGATGTTGCAGCAGTGCGGGGACCATTTCCATGTTGTGCAGTACAGTACTGGTCGTCAAGAAACTAATCTTGCTTCTCTCGGGGTAAAGGAGCAAGGCCATGTGCATGCATACGTGATGGCGCTGCAACTCAGCTGGGTGTTATGTGAGCTGAATCATAGACCTGCCAAGGGGTGGCTGGCATCTCTCGGCGTATCGGGAAGCGTCCGCCTGAGCGTGCAGCTGAGCGCTCCAAAACCCTCAGTGCCGCGAGAGGTGGGGAAGGCGTGCCGCCTGCCTGGCCTGACTGCCCGCCGTCAACCGAACCTGGTGCCTCCTTCAACAACAGGCAGCCCAAGGTGCGAGGCTGAGCAGCTATGTCGTTCAACACTGAGCTTGTTACGTTCCGACGGGGCCATGCGGACGCGGGCGCTGGCGGAGAGGGCGGTGAGCCCACGCTGCCTGTGTCCCGTCGGTATGAGACATTGGGCTCCGAGCCAGGGAGAGGCGGTGGCGGAAACAACAACAATAACAACGATGTCTTCAGCGACTCGGACCTGCTGCTGTCGGCGGAGTGAGTGGGCTGGGAGCAGGGAAGGGCGGGGGCGGGGGCGGGCGGGGGGGGGTAGCATGCTCCTAGTCGTGCCTCGCGAAGCACGGTGTTACAGGCAAGGGCCGGGGGCATCAACAGGCCAGCATCCGGCGCCTGTGCCGCACCAATGCAGCCCATCCTTGCCTCCCTCAATCCCTGTCTTCCATGGTCATCACGCGCACCTGTGTGTCACCGCCACCGCACACACACCACCGCCCCCCCCCATTTGATAAACACCATCCATGGATGGCTACCCCCACCCACAGCACCTTCCACGCGCTGCGGCGGCGCACCTGCTGCGGCGTGGACGTGACGTGGCTGGTGGACCGGCTGCCGCCCAGCTGGCTGCTGTGGTGGAAGCGCCAGACGCCCGGCCGCAAGCGCGCCTACACGTTGGGCTTCTACGCCTCGCTGCTGGCGGCCTTCATCCTGCTGGTGGTGCTGCCCATAAACGGCGCCGTCAAGGCCTCGGCGGCGGCGCGGGCGGCGGAGCTGGCCAGCCGGCCCTCGCCGCCGCCGCCACCCTCGCCGCCGGAGCCGCCGGCTCCGCCGCCATCGCCGCCGCCGCCACCCCCGCCGCCGCCGCCGCCGCCCAGCCCACCGCCGCCCAGCCCGCCGCCGCCCAGCCCGCCGCCGCCCATGCCCGTGGGGCTGCTGTGCGGCTACACGGGGCTGCGGCTGCCGGACCTCATCCGGCCGCTGCACTACGACCTCAGCCTGGACCTATACTTCAACCCGCACCCCGCGGCCGACGCGGCGGCGGGCGGAGGCGCGGGCGGGAGCGGGGCCGGCGGCGGCCGGCGGCGGCTGGCGGCGCCGGGCGACGAGGAGGAGCAGGAGGAGCTAGAGGAGCTAGGGGAGCTGGAGGAGCTGGGGGAGCTGGAGGGCGGGCTAGCGGAGGCCGCGGGCTGGCGGCGGCGACGGGGGTTGCGGCAAGCTGGTAAAGGTGGCAGCGGAGACGGCACCGAGGGCGCCGACAACGCGCCCCCAGCGGCCGCCAATGGGGATGACACTAGCGGCGGAGGCGGTGGAGGAAGCAGCTCCGGCGCCGGTAAAACGGGTACCGGTGCCGACGCCGGATCCAAAGCAGCTGCCGGCGGTGATGCTGGCGCCGACACCGGCGGCTCGAGCGCTGCCGCCGCCGGCGGCGCCGACAGCCGCACTGGCGCGGGCGCCGGTACTGCCGGCGGCGGCGGCGGCGGCGGCGGCGCGGACCTGCCGGCGCCGCCGTCTGACGCGGACTTTGTGTCAGACCTGGGCCCCGAGTACGTGCTGGGGCGCGTGAACATCAGCGTGCTGCTGTCCTTCGACACCACCTGCGTGGTGCTGCACGGCGTGGGCATGAAGGTGGACAGCGCACAGTTCCACTACCAGGGCGCCGTGTGGCGGGGTGAGCTCGGCTGGAGGGGCGAGAGGGGGAGAGGGTGTGTGTTAGAAATGAAACGAATCGCCCTTCAGTTGGGGAGAGGGTGTGTGTGTGTGTGTGTGTGTGTGTGTGTGTGTGTGTGTGTGTGTGTGTGTGTGTGTGTGTGTGTGTGTGTGTGTGTGTGTGTGTGTGTGTGTGTGTGTGTGTGTGTGTGTGTGTGTTAGGAAAGCACAAGGAGAGGAAGGGTCGACACCGTGCGTGCAGCATGCATAGGCAACGGCGCGCCATCGATCGTCGTTCGCTGCGCGTGTTACCTCGTTACCGCGTCATCGGGCCGAAGCAGCTCCACATACTTACCCGAATCGCGTGACCCCTCCCCACCGGGTGGGGCTACGGCCCTCGCCCCGGCGTTGCTGTCCCAATGCACCGTGTATGCGCCTAGAAATTTGCCCGATCCGTCCCAACCCGGCCCAAACCACCCAACCAAACCCGTAGAGACGTCCAGAACCACCGATCTCACCTACGATCAGGGCGCGAAAGGCAAGGCAAGAGGCAGCACCGAGGTCGGTCAGTGATGGCATGTGAACGCACGTCATACGAAAAACTATGAACCTAAACCTATAGAAGCTAGATTAGAGGGGTCACGCGATTCGGGAAAGAGGGTGGGCGGAACGGCGGGCAGGCAGAAGACGTCCGGGGCCAGATTGGGGAGAGTGTGTGTGTGTGTGTGTGTGTGTGTGTGTGTGTGTATGAGTGTGAAGTGGGGTGATGGTGGGCGGGCGGGCGGTGAAGAAGAAGGCAAGCGGGGGCCTCTGCTTCAGCAGGCGGCGGTGTTGCAAGCACGGTGCTGTCTGTAGGCGGAGAAGACAGGAAGGGCGGCAGGCAAGGGCTGCGAGCAAGCTGGGCCCGATGTGACGAGAGTGCTGGCGCGCCAACGCCTTACCCCTAAACGGCCCCCCCTAGGCACCGTCACCCAGCCGTCCGACCCGAAGACGGCGGCGGCGCTGCAGCAGCTGGTCATCAAGTTCGCCACGCCGCTGCCGCGCACCCAGCTGCCAGACGGCCTCAGCGCCGCCAACGCCAGCGCGGCGGCGGGCGGCGCGGCGGCGGCGCTGGAGGCGGCGGCGGGGCACCTGAGCCTGCGCTTCGCGTACACGCTGGAGGACGGACTGGACGGGCTGTACAAGAGCACGTTCAAGGGTGAGGCCGGGCGGAGGCGGGGCGGGGGCGGGCCAGGGTCCAGGCGAGCCCGTTTCTTGTGTTCCGTATGTGTGGTGATGGACCAGGCATGGCTGCAACTGACTTGCGCACCTGACACCACCCGCAAGCCTGCGTTGCGAGGGTGCGTTGACTGAGCGGTACAGCAGTGCGCGGGGTGAGTGCCACAATGCCCGTGTGCCTTTTCCCGTCTCCCGCGCTGCCTCCGGCACCCGCCCGACCCCCGCCCCCGCAGACAAGTCCGGCGACACGCACGCCATCGTGTCGACTCAGTTTGAGTCCATCGCCGCGCGCAAGGCCTTCCCCTGCTTCGACGAGCCGCAGCTCAAGGTGACCGCCAGGGCGGCGAAGGGGCAGGCGACCGCCGGGGCCCGCCACAGGGTATTACCGGCAGTAGCCAAGACGTGTCATATCATTGCACGACAGCAGCAGCCCTGACCTGGCTGCCCGCCGCCTGCCTGCCTCAACTTCATGTCTCCTCCGCGCCCCTAGCCTCCTCCTCAACAACCCTCTTACCACCCGTGCACACACACAGGCCACGTTCAAGCTGACGGTGACCACGCCCGCCTCCACTCCCGCGCTGGCGGTGCTGTCCAACACCGACGTGCGCGACACCTCGCCCGTGCCGCCCACCGACCCCGGCGACCCCACCGGCGCCGCCGCCAGCGCCGCCGCTGCCCGCACGCGCACGCTGTTCCACACCAGCCCGCGCATGAGCACCTACCTGTTGGTGCTGGTGGCAGGTCCGCTGGCCGGCACCAGCACCACCTGCGCGGTGCCGGCGCCCGGCAAGGCGGTCAAGGTGTCGGTGTGGGCCACGCCCGACAAGTGAGTAGGGCACGCTGGCAGCTGGGCGGCTGGCAGCTGGGCGGCTGGCGCGGGGGGCGGGCGTGGGGGGGGGGGGGGTACCAGCCCAAACTAAACCAAATCCAATGCATAAGAGCGGGGGTCCGCGGCTGGGGCGGCTGGGTTCGGGGTGGAGGGTGCGAAAGGTGGAGCGGATTGGGCCGTCAGGCTGGGGCACAAGGGACGCAACCCTTCGCAAGCGGGCGCATGAAGCGCCCGCCTGCGTTGCCCCTGGCGGCTCATCCACACCCCACGCACTGCCTACCTGCCACCCTTGACTACATATCCTTGCAACCCCACGCACTCACCTCCGCACTCGCTGCGCCGCACTGGCCCGGCCTGGCCTGGCTCACACTCACACTCACAGGGCGGGGCAGCTGGGCGTGGCGCTGGCCGTGGGCTGCTCCGCGCTGTCCACCTACACGGCCGCCTTCGCCACCGCCTACCCACTGCCCAAGCTGGACCTGGTGGGGCTGCCCAACTTCGCGGTGAGTGAGCGAGCGAGCGGGCGTGAAAGGGGGGTAGTTCATTCCAGAAACCAGAAGCGAAACGACCCAGGGAACCCGAACCAGCCAGCCCAATCCAGAGCGCGGAGTTGGTGTGGCCTTCACCTGTGGGGGCGGCGCCGGCGGGGGGAGCGGGGGGAGCGGGGGGAAGGGGGGGGGGCAGCGCCCCAGCGGCAAGTGGAGAAGGCAGGGCGCGGCAGGCAGGCACGCCCGATGTGCCAATGTCTGTTCATCACATCCGCTTGTCCTTCCTTGGCTCCTCCTTCTCCTGGCCCTGCCCCCACGCCCACCCTGACCCTGCCTCTGCCCACCTGTCCCTCTCCCGCCCCCTGCCCCCCCTGCCCCTCCCCTGCCCCCCCTGCCCCCCCTGCCCCCCCCCCTTCCTCAGGCGGGCGCCATGGAGAACTGGGGCTGCATCACCTTCCGCGAGTCGGCGCTGCTGGTGGACCCGGCCGCCGACGACGTCAGCACCGTGCTGTGGATCGCGACCGTGGTCAGCCACGAGATCAGCCACCAGTGGTGAGCATGGGATGGGGGGTTCCATGCATTTAAAGTAATGACGGGGGGGAGGGGGCCGGTGGGGGGCGGTGGGAGGCGATGCTGATGACAGTCACGTGATGTTGGGTGTGGGGGCGGCGGCGATGGCAGCAGCTGCAGTAGCGCTGGAGTAGCGTCGCGGCGGCGGCAAGGGTAGCAGTCTCGCAGGCGGCGGTGCTGAGGTGGTATGGGCGTGCAGGGCGGAGCAAGGCCGGAAGGCGCCCGCACCAGGAGTACTGCTGCTGTGGTCAACCCCTCCCCCCCGCTGTCGCGCTTGCTTGACCTGTTTAGTTTGGTTTGGTTTGGTTTAGCTTGGGCTGGTAACCACAACCCCCCTTCCCAACTGCTAACGGCCCAACTGCCAGGTTTGGCAACCTGGTGACCATGTCCGACTGGACGGAGCTGTGGCTCAACGAGGGCTTCGCCTCCTACCTGGAGACCCTGGCCGCCGCCGCCTATCGGCCAGAATTTGACTACTGGTGAGTCCGGGGCGTTCCCGGGCGAGGCCAGGGCGGGTCCCGCGCGGGTCTGGGGCGGGGAGCCGCCGGGGCGCTGCCTGGCGCCACTACTGGCGTATGTGTGTGCGCGAGCGCGCACCCGCAGACGGCTGTGTGGCAGACCACATCCGCCACCTGCCTCGATGAAGCCCCCGTCACCTCCCCGCTCCTCCCCTCCCCGCCGCCAACCCCCTCCCCCTCGCTTTGGTTTCTGGAACCAACTACCCTCCCCTACCCTACGTCTACCTCGTCATTAACTTGAATGCATGGAACACCCTTCCTCCCTCTCATCCCTTCCCCCCCCCCACCCTTCCTGGCTTCCCCCCAGGGCGCTGTCCGCCTCCGAGATGACCTCCGCGGCGCTGGGCTACGACGTGCTGCGCTCCAACCACCCGCTCAGCCGCACCGCCCGCCCCATCGCCAGCCTGCCCGACATCGACAACATGTTCGACCCGATCAGCTACGAGAAGGTGTGGGGCGGGCGGGCGGGCTGGGGAGGGCGGGCGGGTAAGGGTGGGTGGGTGGGCGGGCTGGGGCGGGCGGGCCGGGGCGGGCGGGCCGGGGCGGGCGGGTGTGCAGCTGGGTGCGGGGTGTACGGATTGTTGGTGTGCAGACGGGCGGGCGTGTCGGGCACCTGTGCGGGGCTGCGTGCGGGGCTGCGTGCGAAGCGTGCGGTACATCGAGAATTCGCACTCGGGTGGCCTCCTACTATAAATTTCCCCTCGCATCCGTCCGCTGGCCCCGTGAGCCCTCCACCGCCGCCACCCGCCTCCCGCCCACGCACACCTGTATGTGTGTCGCGCAGGGCGGCTCCGTGCTGCGCATGCTGCGCGCCTACCTGTCCGGCGACAAGCTGGGCGCCGGCGACGAGCTCAGCATGCGCCGCAGCCGCCAGCTGCTGCTGTGGGACGCACTGGCGCAGCGCGCGCACGCGGAGGTGGCTGACAGCTCGGGGGGTGCAGCGGCAGCGATCGACGCCGGTGACGCGGACGCAGACGCAGGCGCGCCGCAGCGGCTGTCGCGGACCGCGCGCACGCTTCTGGCGCACCTGAAGAAGAAGAAGCCGCCGCCGCCACCGCCGCTGGCGCCGCCGCCGCAGGTGCCCGCGCCGCCCCAGGCCGACAAGGGGAGTGCGGCCAAGCCTGACACTGCTGCTGCTGCTGCTGGTAGCGGCGGCGGCGGCGGCGGTCATGCTGAGCCGCCGCCGCACGAGGCTGACCTGCATGCCGCGGTGCCGCCCTCACCGCCGGGACAGGGCGCGGCCAAGGGGAGCGGCACGGCGCCGGTGCCGGCGCCCGCCCCCGCGCCCAACACCACAACCTCCAGCCCTGCGCCTGCAGCCTCAAACACCAACAGCACCGTCGCGGTGCCCTCGCCGGCGCCTCCTTCCAACAGCACCGCCACCGCGCCGTCGCCCGCCCCCGCGCCGGCCCCGGTGCCCGCCCCTGGTCCATCCAACGACACCACCGCCGCCGCTGGCGCCTCGCCGGCGCCCGTTCTGGGGGCTTACCCACCCAGCCCGGCACCGCCGCAGCCGTCGCCGCCGGCGAAGCGGGTGGCGTCGCCGCCCAGCCCGCCGCCGCCGCGCGCGCCCAAGCCGCCAGCGTTCGACCCCAACAAGGACCTCGCGGCGGACCCGCTGTTTGCGGCGCTGCGCAAGTTCCTCAAGCAGTACGCGTACGGCAGCGTGACGGCCGCCGACCTGTGGGGGTCGCTGTCGGCGTCACTGTGTGAGTGCCGGCCTTCGGCGGGCGGGAGGTGGGGGGTTTGATGGTAGACCATTCCCGTTGAGAAACTGACTGCGCTGCCAACGGAGGCGGCAGCTGCGATATGGGGGTGTCGGGTGTGTTGAGTGTTTCATAGGACGTTATGTAGCGTGAGTAGGATATCATGCAAGCAAAGCATGCGCATGCGGCATGTTGTATGTGTGGGAAAATGCAGCAACGCGTTGACGCATCGCCGGTTGCGCGCTGACTAAAAGCACTCCCCTGCCCCCTCCTGCCCCCCCCCCTCCTGCCCCGCCTGCCCCCCGCAGCGCTGCCCATCTCCAGCTGGATGCAGGCCTGGACCTACACGCCCAACTACCCCGTCCTCTTCGTCAGCCTGGCCGCCGCGCCGCCCGGCCCCTTCGCCTCCATCGTGCCCGCCAGCCCCGGCGGCCTCGCCGCCGCCGGCACCTCGCCGCCGCCGCCGCCGCACCCCAACGCGCCGCCCGCCAAGCACCAGACCGCCGGCACCTCATCGGACCAGACCGGGTCGGCGGGCGAGGGCGACGGCGACGGCGCGGACCCGTCGCCGGGGCTGCCGCCGCCTCCGCCGCCGCCAGCCGTGGTGCCGCCGCCGGGTGGCTACCTGAACCTGCGCCAGGCCAGTGTGACGGGCCAGCCCTGCAACCGGTCCGACCCCGCCTCGCCGCGCTGGTGGGTGCCCATGAGCTTGCGGCTGCCGGTGAGTTGAGTTGAGGGATGGATGGAAGGATGGCGGGGCAGGGGCAGGGGCAGGGGCAGGGGCAGGGGCGCTGGAGAGATGGAGGGAGGGCGGGCGGGCGTGGGGCGGCGACTGGAGGGGTAGCTCGTAAAGGTGCGGCTAAGGTGTGTAGTACCGTACCTTACCGACACGGCCCTGTGCCGCGCATGACCAAATGAGTGATAGTGATAGCCTGCTGTCCCAGACACTGGATGTGCGCTTCCACCCAACCCCTGAATGTCACGCCGCCGACCACACACACACACGCACACCACCACCCCGCGCCACCCACGCCCCAGACCGCCGCCTCCATGAAGTGGGCCGCCTTCAGCACCTGCACCGCCGCCGTGCCGCTCACAGCCGAGCTGCTCACGGGCGGCGACAGCAGCGCCAGCGGCAGCAGCAGCACTACCGGCGACAGCGCCGCCAACAGCACCAGCGGCAGTAGCAGTAGCAGTAGCGGCTCGCTGCAGCCGCCGCGCTATGTGCTAGTGAACCCGGGCCGCTACGGCTACTACCGCGTCAACTACAGCCAGCCGCTGTGGGAGGGGCTGGCGGCGGCGGCGGCGGACCCCGAGGCGGTGCCGGCCGTAGACCTGGCGGGTGCGTGGCAGCGTGCTGCGTGTGTGGTGTGGGTTGCGTTGCTTGATGGGTACCGGGAAGCCCGCCTGGTGTGTGGGAGGGGGTGCTCCCGGCCTCCTGCCCTTATGTCTCGCCTCTCCCTTGTCCCGCTGCCCGGAAGCATTTACCAACTGCGCATGCAGTGATCGCTGCTGCCCTGCTGCTTCTGCCCCCCCCCCCCGTCTGTCTACATCTCCTTCTTCATTGACTTTAAACTGCATGGAACCCCCCCCCCCCCGGCCCCCGGCCCCCGCCCGCCAACGCCTTCCCTGCCAGGCGCGCTGGACGACTCGTGGCAGCTGAACAAGCTCAACATGCTGGGCCCCACCACCTTCATGGGCCTCACGCAGGCGCTGGGCGCGCGGCTGCTGGTGCGGGCGGGCCTGGGCGGGCGGGCGGGCCTGGGCGGGCGGGCCTGGGCGGGGGGCCGGCCCGGCAGGCATGACGCATGTGGCAGTCCGCCTCCTGATCCTGCTTCGCACACACCTTGCTGCAACCTACCTGCCTGGAGCTCCTTTTTTTATTTCCTCGCCTGCCCGTGCCCTGCCCTGCTCCCCACTGCCTCTGTGCCCACATCGCCATCCCATGCCAAACACCCACCCCCCGCCACGCCACGCCGCCCCCCGCCCCACCCCCCCGGGAACGCAGCCCGAGTACGAGCCCTGGTCCGTGGCGCTGTCCGCGCTGTACGCCTGGCAGCGGCTGCTGGACACAGCCGCGCTGCTGCCGCCCGGCGGAGCGGCCGACGCCACAGCCGAGCCCGCCCGCGACCTGGCCCCCGGCGCCTACTACGGCGAGTGCGGCCGCCGGCTGGGCGCCTACTCGCGTGACTACCTCACAGGTGAGAGCGCCGGGCGGGCGGGCGGGCGGCATCCGGGGCGGCGTCCGGGGTCTGCCCAAGCAGCCTGTAGCCTTGGTGGTGTCTAGGTACCGCAGGCTGGGGCGTCCGGGGTCTGCTTTTGGCGGCGTGTGCCTCGTAAGGTCCGGGTGCCAGCCGGGTGCCCCTCATGCCACAACGGGGCTGCTAGCAGCTCTTGCCGCCCAACCTGGGTGCGTGTGGTTTCTGATCCATCGATGCCCCGTGCCCCCGCCGCCCACAGGCCCGCTGCTGGCCAACGTGAGCTTGCCGCCCAGCCCCGCCGGCCCCGGCGCCGCCCCCGCCCCGGGCGGCCGCGGCCTGAACTTCAGTGTGGCAGCCGCCGCGGCGCTGGACGGCGCCCGGCTGCAGGTGCGGCTGCTGCGGCCGCTGGCGCTGACGGAGGCGGCGGGGCACATGGTGTCGGCGCTGGCGCCACCGGGCGCCGCCGCCACGGCCCTGCGCTCGCTGACGCAGCTGGAGCCCTTCAGGTGCGTGTGTGCGTGCGTGCCTGTGCGCCTGCGTGTTAGTGGCATGGCATGGCGCATCTTCAGATGTACGGAATTTACCTGCCACCGGACATCTTACCGGACAACCCGGTCGTCTGGTTGCACGCGAGACCCGACGTGTGCTGATGCATACGTGCGTGCATCACTCGCGCCCCGCCCCGCCCTCTGCTCTACTCGCTAGTTTGGTTTCTTGGTTTAGCATGGGCTGGTATTTACAACCTCCCCCCATCAATTACTTATGGCATAAGTGTTCCTGCTGTGCAATGCTGTCTTCTTTGCCTGTGCTCCGCTCGCTAGTTTGGTTTGGTCTAGGGCTGGTACCGGTATTTACAACCCCCCCGCCCCCGTTGTGGTGCAACGTCTGTCCTACGTCTACCTCGTCATCAATCAAACATGCATGGCACCTCCCCCCCTGTCTACATCTCCTTCTTCATTATGGAACCCCTTCCGCCCCCCGGCCCGGCCAGGTCGGCCCTGTACCTGCTGGACATGGCGACCGAGGAGCAGCAGGCGCCGGCGGCGGCGGCGGCGCCGGCGGGCTCGCCGCTGCACGCGGACGTGCGTGGGGCGGTGTACCGGGTGGCGGTCATGAGCGGCGCGCCGCTCACCTACAGCGCCGTCAAGGCCATGTATGAACAGGTAAGACGGGGGCATGGGGCACATGGAGCACATGCGTGGCCCGGTGCATGCGTGCATGCGTGCATGCGTGCATGCGTGGCCCGTTTATGGCATCTGCTGCTGGTGCTGGTGCTGGTGCGTGTTGGCCATCTGCACCATGCACCCTTACTGCGACACCACCACGCCCCGCCTGATGAATGTGATGATGCAATCCGGAGCCCCGCCCCCCACCCCCACCCCCCCAACCCCCACCCCCCCCAACCCCCACCTCCTCGCTCTTATGCATTGGGTTTGGTTTAGTTTGGGCTGGTAACCACAACTCCCCCCCTCATTAATTTATATCATTAATTTAAATGCATGGAACCCCCTCCCCGCCTTAACTTGAGTTACCGTACATAACACGCATGAGCCCCCGCCCCGTGCCGCCACGCCCCCCCCCCTCGCCCCCCTTGCGAGAGCAGTCCACCGACGCGACGGAGCGCTCGCGGCTGCTGCACGCGCTGGCCCAGGCGCCCGACCTGGCCCGCATCCAGCGCACCCTGGCCTACAGCCTGGACCCGCACGTGCGGCTGCAGGACATTGGCGGCCTGCTGGCGGCGGTGGGTGTGGGGGGCGGTGGGGCGGTGGCGGGCAGGGCAGGGCAGCGGCACACTTGGTGCGCCAGTGGCGCCAGGATTGCAGCGGCGCTTGCCTCTTTTTGCCTTGCCACCTTGACCTTCAAGGTGACTCCGTCCCGGGCGAGTCCATCATCATCCCCTTGCCGCCTCCGTCCGTCCTGAACATGAAATCCCGCACCCCTGTTCTACCTCGTCAATAATTAAACATGTATGGCACCCCTACCGCACCCTCTGCCGCACCCTCTGCCGCACCCTCTGCCGGCGCAGGTGGGCTTCCGCGGCGGCGAGGCGCACAAGCGCACCTGGGACTTTGTGTTCAACCGCACCTCCGACCTGCTGCGCCGCTACGGCTCCGGGCCGGACGCCGTCAGCAGCGCCAGCTACTCGCTGGGGAGAACGCTGAAGGTGCGGGGGGTTGTGGTTACCAGCCCAAACTAAACCAATCTAAAGGAAGCGGAGTTAAGTAATGCATGTGATGGGGGGGGTACTTCGTTCCAGAAACCAAAGCGACCATGGGGGGTGCGGCGGGCGCGGCTGCGCACACACACATGCACCCGCTCTTGTCGCACCCGCACGCACGGTCTTCCGTTTAGTTTTCTCCCTTGTGAACTCTAACACACACACGCACACACACATGCACCTGCTGCCTCGTGCGCCCGCCCGCAGGAGCTGGCCAAGCTGTTTGTGTCGCCGGGCCGGGTGGATGAGCTGCTGGCCTGGTCGGCGCGCTGGCCGGGCCTCATGGACAGCGGCCTGGAGGAGGTGGCGCGCGAGAGCACCGCGCGCAACCGGGCGTGGCTGGCGGGGCCGGCGCGGCAGCTGTGCGAGTGGCTCAAGCAGCGCGTGCCGTGATGGCAGCGATGGAAGTGAAGCTGCTGCCCGCGAGGGCGGATGGGGAGGGCGGGTGGGGCAGGGCAGGGGGATGGGTTAGACTAGACACACGGACTGCGCCTTGTGCATGCCGGCTCGTGTGTACGGGTGCGCGCAGGAGAGATAGAGCCGGGCGGAAGCGGAGGCGGAGGATTAGCGTGCGTGACTGCGTATAGACCGACGTTTCTGGGCCACCGGAATTTCAAATGGTTAGGGTGTGGGACAAGAAAAGAGCGGGCGCAATGCGTGGGTGGAATCATGAGAAACGGGGGTAGTACGCGAGCGGTTTGCGGGACACCACTTTCAATAGCCGTGTGACCATGGTGTGCAATGCGTCGAAGTGCCGAAGCCGGGTCGTCATTGAGGATTGTCGTGGCATTAACAGCGAACGGACTTGCGTTGTGAGCCCTCAGGGCTTCGTGTCAGGTACTCAGGTGGTACCCTAGCACGGATGCGACTGACGTGTTTCTCTCCGGCGCGGCCTCGCCAGGCGGTCGGATGGATCCGCCCAGATGTGTGTACTTTATGGTGACACGGCCACGGCTCTCGCCGGCGCAGCGTCCCAACACGTGATGAGCTTGCACCTAGGATAGGCGACCTCTCAGGACGGTATGTTAACGGTTCGCTGGATAGCCCCTGTACTTTTGCATGCTCTTCAGGCAGGCTTGCAGGGAAACTTTGCCGGGGGCCATGGGATTGCGCAATAGCAAAACGCTCCAGCAACATAGGCCAGCTACCTGAGTCGGTACAGTCACGGCCAGGGGAGGGCATTTCGCATTCACATTCTAGCGCATGTCGGTAACCTGTTCCCTTGCTTGCATTATCGAGGGGGCCATGGGCACTGAGCAGCCAGGCGCTGCAGGCCGTACGCGGCGCGCTCACTGGCCGCTCCGGGGGGTGGGAGCGCGAGCCAGCGTGCGCATGGAGCGCACCGCCTCGGCCGCTGGGCACCAGGTGGCGCCGCCAGGCTCCGCGCGGCGGCGCGGGTTTACCACTCGCCCACGCACTCACCAGGCATTGTTGCCTGGCTAGCACCCAGCATTAAGCACAACCCCGTTCGTTTACAGCGTGCCTTCTTCAGACCGCACTTCTGCCGGTGGATAGCTGTGCAGCGTCCGAGTGCCGCTGGCAGCGCATGGCCCCACCTCCCTGGCACGGCGGGACCTTGTGATTCCCATCGCGCGCCGTGACGCCATCCCCGCCCCGCCTGCAGCCACCGACCACCACCGGGGGTCATATCATCGTCACCCTTTAGGCCTTTGCCCTTCCGGTCCATGTCCTGCCCGCTGCCGGACTTGCCAGTTGCCGCATCCACACACACATACACACGATCCGCACCATTGACACCACACACCAGCAGTTCGACATCGGCGGGAGCACATCAGGTCCGCCCCCGCCCACATCCGGCAAATCACACGTCCCTACCGCATATCACCGAACGCACAGTCTTTCGCACCTGGCTCGCCCCTCGCCCCAAAACGCCCACCGTGTCAGTGGGCACGTCAGATCCAAACACAACCGACTGCACGAACATGCACCTCTCCAAATACCCCCAATGCTGTGCATCTCCATGCACCTACCATACCATGCGCCTATACCATTGCACCTGCATCTTTGACCCTGTATGTGATTAACATGTACATGTAACAAATACGGTAAGCCGGCCGCTACACCCAACACCAAGTACGTTCAGGTTGTTAAGCGCTTACGTCCGTGCCCTAGCGCCACCGCCTGCCAGCGCCACGCCAGCACAGGCCGTGGCCACGTCGCCCCCCCCCCCAACGCAACGCTATCGCCCCATGCTGTGCTGCTGCACTGGAGCCACAGCCGGCTGTCCACGCAACCGCAGCAGCCGCGGCCCCGCCTGAGGGGGCGCCGACTAGTGCTACTGGTGGCTACGCTGCTGGTGGGTGGCTAGAATGCTGGTGCGGGTGCCGCAGGCGTGGCTGCTGCTGCTGCTGCTGCGGCGGCGCCCACGCCACCCGGGCCAGCGAGTCGCGGATGGCGGCGCGGAATGCGTCCTGGTGCAGCAGGAAGGCGGACACGTGCCCGCCGCTCACCATGCGCAACTCGCTGCCGGCCCAGTACTGGTGCGGGTGTTGGGTGTTGTTGGTGTTGCAGGTGTTGGGTGTAGGTGAGGCGGGCGAGGCAGGTGGGTGGGCGGGTAGTTAGGTGCCCGGTTGAGGAGGGCGTGGATCGTGCCAGGCGTGCTGTCTTGCTATGTATGGTGTGTGCCGCCCGCCCAGTTTGCACACGCCGCTGGATGGCTACCCGCCTCCACGTGCAACCCATGCCAGCCCCTACCCCCCCCGGCCCCCCCCCTACAACATGCATGGAACCCCCTTCCCCCCCCCCTTCTCTTGGTCGTTTCGCTTTTGGTTTCTGGAATGAACTACCCCCCCCGCCCCCTCGGCCCACCCACCCACCCACCCACCCACCCACCCACCCACTGCCACCCACACCCACCCACACACACCTGGTGCAGCTGCTGCACGCTCTCCTGGCTCACGTAGGCGTCGTCGCGCGCCGCCACGATCACCGCCGCGTCGGTGCGCCGGGGCCTGAGAGTTGTGTGTGTGTGTGTGTGTGTGTGTGTGTGAGAGAGAGAGAGAGAGAGGGGGGCCGGTCAGCAGGGCGGGCGGGCGGGCGCAGGCGGGCGGGCAGGCGCGAGGTAGGCTTGGGCGAGGCATGTGCAGGCACCAGCGTGACCCTGTTGGGCTCAAATACACACCGCCCTGCCACCCTCCCCAGGCTCGGGCAGGGCCTGAGGGTTTCTGCCCGCCCTCTCCCGCCGCGGCCTCCCCCCCTACCGGGGCCACCGGTAGCCGGTATGCCAACGTGTGTTGCAACGCCTGTTCTACGTCTACCTCGTCAATGAATAAACATGCATGGCACCCCCCCACCCCACCGGGGCCCACCCACCTGGGGTACCGGGTGGTGTCGGTGTAGGTCTCCAGCACTCGCTTGAGGCGCAGCACGGTGTCGGGCCGGTCCAGCCGCCGGTCGCCCGCCCGCAGCGCCTTCACCGCACGGCCCAGCTCGCCCAGCAGGCCCCCCGGGCCCCCTGCCGCCGCTACCCCACCGAGCCCCGCTGCTGCTGATGCCCCCCCGAGGCCGTCGGAGGCGTCGGTGACGGTGGCGGTGGAGTTGGTGCTGGCGGGTGCGGCGGGGAGCGGGTACGGCACGTCCGCGGCACGCGGCGGCAACGGCTGCGGTGCCGACGTGGCCCCGGCGAGCGCACCCGAGGGCGCGCCTGGGCCGCCACCGCTACTGCTACCGCTACTGCTACTGCTACTGCCACCGCTACTGCTACTGCCACCGCTACTGCTACTGCTACCACTACTGCCGCGCAGGCTGCTGCTCGCCCGCAGCGCCGCCGCCGCCAGGCTGTCATACAGGTCCATAACGCTCACGGACGGCAGCCGCTGTAGCAGCCCTGCCGCCAGTTTACCGCTGCTGCTACTGCCACTTCCGCTGCTGCTGTTTGCGCTGCTGCTGCTGCTGCTGCTGCTCCTGGTGCCCCTGCCGATGCCGGTCGCCCCCGCTCCCGCCGCAGCCGGCTCTGCGGACGCGCCGCTGCCCTGCCCGCGAGTGCTATTGCTATTGCTATTGCTACTGCCGGCCTCAGCCGCTGCTACAGCCGCCGCCGCCGCCATGCCGCGCCCCTCCGCCTGCAGCTCCAGGTCTGCCAGGGCGTATGTCGCTTCACGCATCAGCGCCACGCCGCCGCCGCCGTACGCCGGGTGCGCCGCAGCCGCCGCCGCCGCCGCCGCCGCTGCCGTAGCGCCAGGCCCGGCGGCCGGCAGCGGCACCGCCACTGCTCGCCCCGCCGCCTTCACCACCTGAGTGCACATGGAGGGGGGGGGCAGCTCCCCCGCGGCCGAGTCAGCACATGGCCGTGCCTGCCACCCACATCACCCGGGCGGTCTTGCGATTGAATTTTTTTACTGAACGCCCTGCCGTCCAACTATCTCCTTCCCCCCAACCCCGTGCCCCAACCCCCCAACCCCCCAACCCCCCAAAACCCCAAATGCCCCCCGGTTTTTGGGTTGCAGTGGTCGCTTTGGGTTTTGGAATAAACTACCCCCACCCACCCACCCACCCACCCACCCACCTGCATCACGTGATTGTTTGCCTCGTCCACCTCTTTGATCAGCGGCTCCCACGCCATCACGGCCTGGGGGCGGGAGGAGGGAGGGAGGCATGGGGGAGGGAGGGAGAGAGGCATGGGGAAGGGGGTTCCATGCATTTAAGTTAATGAGGGAGGGGGTTCCATACAGCCCGTATGAAGTTACACATGAAACGGTGAAGGCAGTTGTGTGGAGGGGATCGGTGAGGGGGAGCGAGCGCGCGAGAGCGGGCGGGCCACGCGTGAGGGAACGTGCACATGGAGCACACGTTACTGGAGCAGTGAGGGGGCGGTCACATGGGGAGCAGCGCCACCTGGCTCCGTCCGCGAACGCCCCACCCCCTCGGGTTCTGGGTCTTTGGGTCTTTTTGCTTGGGCTTGGAACAGACTACCACACACCACGCACCACCGCCCAGGGCCGCCACGTCAGCCGCCCTCCGCTCCTGCACCTTGCCGCCGCTGACCAGCTCCCGTCCGCACCGCTCCCACTCCCATTCCCGCCCCCGCGCCCGACCCTCACCTCCCCGAACCCCCGAACTCTCGCTCCGCTCCCCTCCAGCCCCCCGCCCCCGCCCCCAACCCGCACCCAGCCCCCACGTAACCCCCACCCCCAATGCCCCAATGCCCCCCCCCCTTCCCCCCCCCCTTCCGCTCTCGAATGGCGAGAGACTTCTTGCGGCCTTTCAGAAAGGGGCCAAGCGAATTTTCCAACGAACTCAGCTTCCGGCGGCTCTGGGCCTGCGGACGCTCTGGGCTCTCGGACTGCGCCTTCGCTCTGGGCCCAACCCAAGCCACTCGGCGATGCCTATCGCCGGGCTACACCTCCGTCTACCACTACGGCAAGACCGCCCGGCTACGACGTCGCTCGGGCCGCGCGCGGGCCTCTGCTCGCAGGGAAATTGTTGCGTTCGTTATCCCCTTTTTGCTTCACTGATGCGCTAACATATTGCCGAGTAGCTTTGCCGTTCTCTAGCACCATGTAGGTGTATCGAGTCCTGGCTGCTCGGTCGCGGCGGGCCTGCTCGCTCGCTCGCCACATCCGAGCGACATCGTGGCTACCTCCCCGGGCGCGCACACCGCCGCCGCGTCCGGGCTGGCAGGGATGCGAGGGAGCCGTTCGGCGGCCCGCACCCTGCCCGTCCCGCTTGCCTTCCCCTCCCTCCGCCGTTTCGCCTCCCGCCCATGCCGCCACGGCCCATCCCGCCAGCCCTTACTTAATCGCCCTGCCCTCCCTGCTTCTGTCTCTTTACCGTCTTGCAGAGCCGCGCGCGGGTTCCCATAGTCATTAGCCTTGCCCTGCCATTGCTTGTCCTGGTCCTCGACTTCCGCTCACAATCGCCGCCTTTGCTCCCTACATGTCCGTCGCGCCTTGCTGTTGGACGCTCCTACCTTGCGCTCTTCTGTTCGAGTCCAGGTGAGTATTCTAGTATGGGGATTTGGTCTGTAATGGGGTCCGCGCGCGGCTCGCACGGCTGACATGGCTCAAGACTGCTCTGGACTCCGTCGTCAACCTGCCGCTCCATTGTCCAAGCCCGCCCGGCCAAATACGGTGATATTCAGTAGCTCGCACAGGCGGCTGCGTTTCCCAGCTCAGCGCAGTCGTGTTCGCATTTTGTTTCTCAACGGGACTGTTCACCAGTAACCCCCTTCCCCCCTCCTCCTCGTACCCTCATGGCGCCGTCGCAGTAGGCGACCGCGGCGCTGCGCGGCGCCAGCAGCGGCGTGACGGCCACGTCGCCCGGGTACAGCCCCGCCGTCATGCAGGCGTGCACGCCACCCATGGACAGCCCGCACAGGCCTGAGACCGACGTGGGGGGTGGGTGGTGGGGGTGGTGGGGTGGGGGTTGCACGCATCAAGATTAGAGAAGACGTAGACCGTAGGGGTGGGGTGGGGTGGTAGTTCATTCCAGAAACCAAAGCGACCATCGCAACGGGGGGAGGGATGAGGAAGAGGAGAAAGAGGGGCGGGGGGTCCAGCCGGGGTCCAGCGGGGCGGAGCGCGGTGCGGGGGTCATTGCATCAAGAGGGGATGGGGTGGGTGGCGGCCGGCACGCCGGCACGGCACGTGTCAGCGGGCTCCATCCCGCCGCAACGCCAAGCTCACCCCCTGGGCCCGCCCCTGCCGGCCGGTGCCGCCCCGCCCCGCCCCGCCCTGCCTTCGCTGTGTCTGGCCGCCGAGCTCGGGTGGCATTTCTAGTCGCCGGCGCACCCAACACGTCCTGTCCGACTACTTCAACCTGACGAGCATCGCCCGGTCGTTTAGTTTGGGCTGGTAACCACAACCTCCTCCCCCCCCCACACACCCCAACCCACCCAGCGGGCCGAACCCCTCCTGCCGCAGCCAGTGCAGCAGGTTGACGGACTCGGCGATGGTGGCCCAGCCCAGCGTGAGCAGGTCGGACACGCGCAACAGCTTGGAGCCGCGCTGGGCGGCGGGGCGCCGGCCGCCGTAGAAGGGGCTCTCAAGCACCAGCGAGCAAATGTTCTGTCAGTGTGTGTGTGTGTGTGTGTGTGTATGTGTGGGGTGGGGGTGGGTTAGGAGTAGGCGCGGGTTGTTTTGAGCGGCGCGTCATTACTATCTAGGATAGCAAAACCCCACGCCTGCTTTGCTGGAGTTGGATCATGCCTTTCGGTGCCCAGGCACGTCACCCACACGCGTGCCCTCAGGCCTCGCCCTCCTCCTCCTCCGGACCCCACGTCCTCACGTCCTTGAGCAGCGGGAAGCCCAGCCGCAGCCGCCGCCCGAAGGTCTGGTCGCCCGTGGCGGCCAGGTGGATGACGCAGGCCGGCGCGTCCGCAGCAGAGGCAGCAGCCGACTTGGCTGCGGCTGTGGCGGCCGCCGCCGCAGCAGCAGCAGCAGCGTCTGCGCCGGCGCCGCCGCCGCCCTGCTGCTGCTGCTGCTGCTGCTGCAGGAATGCGTCTGCGGCCGCCGCCGCCCCCGCCGAGTCGCCCCGCCACTGGTTGTACGGCATAAACGAGTGCCGCTGCTGCTGCTGTTGTGGGTGATGGTGCTGCCAGCCGTCGGCGGCGCTGGCTGCTGCTGGTGGCGGCGGCGGCTGTAGCAGCGGGTCCTGCCCCGGCTGTAGCAGCGGGTGGAAGGGCCGCATCTTGGCGGGGATGAGCAGCTGCACGCGGCCGGTGCGGCTCTCGGGCGGCAGTGCGTCGTACACACGCTGCAGGCAGGGCGTCCTGCGGCCGGGAGAGAGGGAGAGAGAGGGAGAAAGAAAGAGAGAGGGAGATAAGGGGATTCGCGCACAGTCCCTGACAGTCATTCGCGCATGAGCGCGCCCAAGTAAACACGTCGCGGCCTTCTCCTCATCCCCGTCGACCGTCGTTGGACCGCCGCCACTCCAGCTCCCCCCCCCCGACAACACCGACGACAAGACTGAAGATTCGAGGTCAAGGGCGCCCGAGACCCACAGGTTAAGACCACACCACCTCCGCGCTCTGGGTTGGGCTGGCTGGTTTGGGTTCTCTTGGTCGTTTCGCTTTTGGTTTCTGGAATGAACTACCCCCGCCAGCCCGCCCCACCCCCATCCCGGCCAGCCGCCACCACAGCCACCGCCACCGCCAGGCCGCCACCCACCACCCCGGCAAGAACACGAGTATATCCCTCTCCTCCGCGCTCTATGGTTCTGGGTTTTTAGGTTGCACTGATCGCTTTGGTTTCTGGATGAAAGTACCCCTCCCCACCACCACCTCCGGGGGCCGCCGCCGCCGCCCCCGGGGGCCGCCGCCGCCGGGCCGCCACTGCCGCCGGGGGCCGCCACTGCCGGGCCGCCACTGCCACCGCCGGGCCGGCCGCACCTGAAGGACGCCTCGTACAGCATGTAGTCCACGCCCTCCCGCTGGCCTCGCTCCACCAGGCGCCAGGCCAGGCGGATGGAGGCGGGCGGCCCCGCCACCAGGTGCGCCAGGTCCTCGTCGTAGTTGACCACCGACAGGTTGCCCCAGCCGCGCGGGAAGAACGGCCCGTTCAGCGCGCCAATGCTGTGTGTGGCGGCGGCGACGACATGGCGGCGTGGCGTGGCGCGGGGTGGGGGGTTGCAGACGCAGCAGGACATCAAGGGGGGAAAGGGACACGGGGAGGGAGCGACATGGGGTGTACGGGTAAGAAACGCGCTAGGCCCTGACGCGCGCGCGCGTGCGGCGCTAGAAGTGTGGGGTGTGGGGAGAGGTCCTGCCCTTGCCGGCCTTTCGCGTGTGAAAAGCCCCGTCAGAGCCTCGCAGCTACACTTGCCGGCCTTTTAAACTTTTACAGCGAGAACTAGGGCCAGGTGGACGCGTGCCCGAGAATCGAACTTTTGGAAAGCGGCACGCTGACACGCTCGCCACTGGGACAGTCGCTTTTTGAGAATTTGAGCTCTTCTACAATGTTACATGTCATAGCGAAGAAGAAATGGGGCTTACCGTGCGTAGATATGGTCCAATTGCCCGCTCTTCGCGGCGAGCTGCGACAGCGTCGTCGAGCTCAGGTCCTGAATCGCAGTCTGCAGCGCCTCAAAGCGAGGGCCCGCGCTTGCGGCTCGGAGTAGCCTGTCAAATTTAGAAGCTGCCATTATGCTGTGGCGTATTCAAGACATATCAACAGTGATTATTACCAGTGCCATATAAAACGTAAGCAGCGCAATGTGGCGCAAGTCTTGAAACAGTCAAGCCAGGGTCGAGCACAGACTCGCCAGGTCAGCAGCCCCCCATCCCGCCAACGCTGACACCCCTGCAAGCCTCCGGCCCACCACGTGCGCTTTCCCCTCCCAGCATCCTCTCCCCAGCTTAACACTCGACAACCACGAACAATCGTCACAAGCGTGAGAGATCCTGAGTTGGGGAGCGCGGCTCGGCAGTGGAGGGGTCAGGATTGTTGCTGCTTTCATCCGGCCTCTTGCCATCCTTGCGCGTCTCTCTTGCCCCTTTCCGTAGTCTCCTATTCAAATGCTAAGGCATGACTTATCAACACCGCAAGTTCGTCACCACGTCGGCGAGAGTGGACCTGACACGCGTGTCCCTCCGCCTGGATCCAGGCGCGCATTGCCCCCGGCCCCGCTTCGGCAACCTCATGCTACTCTGGCCCCGCCCAGCCCTTCCAGTCTCGTGCATACTTCCGCAGATGCAACCTCATCAACCGCAACTGCCGAGTTCTTGCTAAAGTTTGTAATGGCCTGAGCTCTTGTCCAACGGATAACAGACGGGAGGGCGTTCTGCGCTGTCTGAAAAATGAAAGGCTTTATGAATAGTATAGCGTCCGGCACCATAGGTAAAAATTTTCAAGAGGGCATCGGCACGCTGACCAAAAAGGCAGAGCAGGCTCTGGCGCAAGCTCAAGCTCAGGCCAAAGCAACAACAGGTGATCTGATGTTTATTTGGCGGGCCCAGGAGCAGGAACAGATGAAGCTGTAGTTCGATCCCGCCCAGTTGCGTTCGCTTCCAACCTTTGCTGCGTTCTTCGTTGCGAGCGTGCATTAAGGGTCACTCACGTCATTTATGCGGCTCAGCAACCAAGGGAGACAGGCAGCCAGCTGCTGGCACCTGCCCCTGCCAGCGTGCGGCGGTCACATTATGTCGGTTGACGCGCGACCCCTCTCGCCCCTCGATACGTGCAGCTGCTCCGGCACTTCGTGCCACTCGCAGCGGCACCGGGGCCGATGTCCCTTCCGTGTCGGCCGCACGTCAGCCCTCTGATGCCCTGGAGCTGCAGGTGCGGCCTTGCAGGCTTGCCAGCTGCTGAACAGCATTGAGAGCGGCCGGGGTATGGGGGGTTTGGGGTGTTAGGGGTGCGGGTAGTAGGAGCAAAGGTGCAGCGAGAGGGTTGCCGTCCAAGGTTGCTTTCGCCGCAGGGGCGGCATACGCAATGACGTTATGCAATTCCGCATGGACGCTGTACCGTTGCCTGCCGTCGCCCACGTTGTGCGGCTGCGCTTCCTTGACACGGTGCCACCCACCCGACGCCAACCCACCCGGCTTCCCCCCCACCACACCCACCCAACTCCCCCCCTGCCAACACACACACACACACACCCGACTCCCGCACAGGCGCCGTACGAGGGCGCGGAGGAGAGCGCCGTCCTGCGGCAGCAGGTGGTGCAGCTGCAGGTGAAGAACGGCATGCTGCAGTCGGAGCTGGAGGAGGCGCGCGGCTTCGCGGAGGAGGCGGCGCGGCTGCGGGGCGCGGTGGCGGACCTGGAGACCAAGCTGCTGTTCGCGCTCAAGGGCGCCAAGGCCATGGAGCCGCTGCTGCCCAAGGTGCGGGGCGGTGCGGGGCGGTGCGGGGCGGTGCGGTGCGGGGCGGGGCGGGGCGGCCGGGAGGGAGGGAGGGCTGGAGGGCTGGTGGGGCTGGTGGGGAATGATGTGGGGCTGTGGGGAGTGATGCGGGGGTGACGGCATGGGGTGACGGGTGTGGAGTGCTGAAGGTGGGTGGCATGCGGGGTATGTGTGTCACGCTCTGTGCTAAAGAAACACGAGGAAAAGAGAGACGCAGACCGCTCTGTGTGTTAACAAAAACAAAACAAACAGCTCTGTTTGCGTATATGTGTGTGTGTGTGTGTTTGTGGGTGTGTGTGTGCAGGTGGTCCAGGACAAGCAGCGGCGCATCGACGAGCTGGCGGAGCAGCTGGCGGAGCGGGACGGCCAGGCGGCGGGGCTGCAGGCCGACAACGCGCGGCTCAGGTGCGGGGTGGCAGTTAGTAGCAGTAGTAGGGGCGGATTATGCACATGTATAGAGGTGTGCAGTATATGTGTTAGAGATCACAAGGAGAAAACAAGCATATATATATATATATGTGTGTGTGTGTGTGTGTGTGTGTGTGTGCAGTAGTAGGGGCCGCATGGCTGCTGGGACGCAATGAGTAGCAAGAGGCCGGACAGCGCCGGGCAGCGTGGCCGCGGGGGCTTCCACTTGCACGGTGGTGGTGGCGGACATGGGTGGCACTCGAAGGCTCTTACTACCGCCGCCGCCGCCGCCGCCACTGCTGCCTGGCGCTCCTATGGCCCGGCCCCTGCCTGACCTTGACACACTCCTACGCACCTACCTGGTGTGCAGGTGCAAGGTGGAGGACCTGATGGCCAGCATGGCCGCCGCCGCGCGCCACGCCGAGGCCAGCCACGGCGACCAGCTGCGCTCGCTGCAGGCCGCCCTGGCGGCAGCCAAGGAGGAGGCGGCGCGCCTGCGCGGCGGCCCCGCCGGGGCCGCAGGCGGCTCCGCCGCCGCCGCCGCGGCGGCAGGCGGCGACGGCGAGGCGGCGGCGCTGCGCGGGGAGCTGCAGCACGCGCGCGACGTGATTAAGGAGCTGGAGGAGGAGGCGGACGAGCTTAAGCTGGCGCTGAAGGAGGCGCAGGCGGCGGGCGGGCGCAGCGGCGGCGGAGCCGCCGCCGCCGCCGCCGCCGGCAGCAACAGCGCCAGCGCTGAGGCTCTGGAGTGGCGGGTTGCGGAGCTGGAGGAGCAGCTGGAGGAGGCGAGCGACAAGCTGGCGGCGGCCGAGCGGAAGCTTAAGGCGGCGGCGGCGTCGCCGTTGCGAGCCGGCTCCGCCGCGGGCGCTGCTGGCGGCGGCAGCGCCGTGGACGTGGCTTCCCTGGAGGCGCAGGTGGAGAAGCTGCGCGCTGACCTGGAGGCGGAGCGGCGCAAGGTGGGCGAGGTGGCGACGGCGGCGGCGACGGAGGCGGCGCGTGAGGCCGAGGCGGCGGCGGCGGAGCTGCGTAAGCGGGTGGAGCTGCTTGGCAAGGAGGGGCGCGAGGCCAAGGCGGCGCGGGACGCGGCTGAGAGGGCGCTGGCGGAGGCGGTGGCGGCGGCGGAGCGCACCGGCGGTGAGTCGCGGCAGGCGGCGGAGGCGGTGGCGGCGGCGGACGCCGCTGAGGCGGCGGCGGCGGCGCGCATCGCCGAGCTGGAGGCGGAGCTGGTGGAGGCCCGGGCGGTGGCGGAGGTGGCGGAGGTGACCGCGGCGGCGGCGGCGGCCAACGCTGCGGCGGCTGCCACACCGGAGGCGGTGCAGGAGCTGCAGAGCCAGCTTGACGCCGCCGCCGCGAAGGCCGCCGCGCTGGAGGCAGACCTGGCGGCGGCGGCGGAGCGCGGCACGGCGCTGCAGGCGCAGCTGGCGACGGCGGTGTCGCGGCTGGCGGCGCTGGAGGCGGACGTGGACAGGGAGCGGGCCGCCGCCGCCGAGGCGCGGGGCAGGGCGGAGGCGGCGGCCAAGGAGGCGGCGGAGGCGGTGAAGGGCAAGGGCGCGGCGGAGCAGCGGGCGGCGGAGCTGTACAGCGACCTGGTGGTCACGCAGCGCAAGTTGGACCGCAGCACCGAGCGCATCGTGGAGCTGACCGGTGCGTGTGTGTGTGTGTGTGCATGGGTGCATGGGGGTTGCATGGGGGGTGCATGGATGCATGGGTGCATGGGTGCATGGATGCATGGGTGCATGGGTGTATGGGTTTACCTGGGTGTGAGCACCTGGCAGGGCGGGCAGGGCTGGCCGGCCGGTGCAGCTGGCGGCCCCTTAAACGGCTGGCCTGCCCGCTTTTGGGGCTCGGGGGGAGGAGTGGTAGCCATCCATAGGGTGGTATGTATCAAAGTTTGTGAAGTGCCGGTGTCCAAAGGAGCAGCGGGTACGTTACCGGTGGCTAGGGAAGGAGGGGGCTGGTTCGGTGGCTGTGTTGAGGGCGGGGATGCATGGGTAGTGTGTGTGTGTGTGCGTGTAAGAATGCGGCATATTTACTGCCGCCAGAGCCGGCGTTTGATGCCGCTTCCACTTGGAATGCTGGGCAGTGACTTGAACCTCTGCTTGAATGTGTGTGTGGTGTTATCTTCCATCTCATCTCTTGCCTCCACAGAGAAGGAGCACGAGGCAGAGCAGATTGTGGCCAACTACACGGCGGCGGAGGAGCGCTACAGCGACGCCGCGGCGCAGATCGAGGCGCTGCAGGCGGCGCTGGCGGCGGCGCAGGAGGAGGCGGCGGCGGCGCGCGTGCAGGCGGACCGCGCGCAGGAGCAGGTGGGGGCGGGGCGGGGGCGGGGGCGGGGGGCGGGGGGCGGGGGCGGGGGTCGGGGGGCGGGGGCGGGGGGCGGGGGGCGGGGGCGGGGGCCGGGGGCGGGGCCACGGGTGGGGGTTCCTTGCGTGTTAAATCAATGACGGGGGAGATGTAGACAGACGTGGGGGCGGGGGCGGGGGCGGGGGCGGGGCCGGGGGCGGGGGCGGGGGCGGGGGCGGGGGCGGGGCCGGGGGCGGGGGCGGGGGCGGGGGCCGGGGGCGGGGGCGGCTGTACGGAGCTGCCAGGGGAGCTGCGAACAGCACCGCACGCACACAGCATACCCATATTGCCATTGCCGCTGCCGGCTGGCCCCACCTCGCTCCGCCCCACCTCACCTACACGCCCCCACCTCACCTACACGCCCCCACCTCACCTACACGCCCCCACCTCCACCTACACGCCCCCACCTCACCTCAGGCCCAGCTGTCGGGCGAGGCCATGTCCAAGCTGCGCGCGCGCATGGACAAACTCAGCGAGCGCAGGGCGGACCTGGAGGCGCAGCTGGCGGAGGCGGCGGGCAAGGTGGGCGGCGGGCTGGCTGGCTGGCTGGCTGGCTGGCTGGGTGGCTGGATGGCGGTTGCGGGAGGAGCCTTTGGGTTGCTGGGTTGGGTTGGGTTGGGAGGGGAGGGGGATGAGGGCGTGGGTATCATGGGGAGGCTGCTGCAGCGGCTAGCAGGGCGCGTTGCGAGCACACGTCGGGGCAGCAGCACAGCGATCACGGCTGGCCAAGACCATTTGTGCTGTGCCCCCCCGCCGCACAGCTTGCGGAGACGGAGGCGGAGCTGGCCAGGGCCAAGCAGGCCGCCCCGGTGGAGGAGGCCGCAGCGGGTCCGGGCAGCGCCGGAGTTACGCCCGCCTCGCCCGGCGGCGGCGGCCGCGGCAGCAGCAGTGCCAGCGCCAACGCCGCCACCAACACAGACGCCTCTGCCGCGCCCGCCACCGCGGACGCCGCCTCCTCCACCCCCGCGGTGGACCTGAGCCACACAGCCACCGACACCGCCGGCCTGCCGCGACCCGACATGCCCGCCGCCGCCACCGACACCGCCGGCCTCACGACCACTGCCGACGCCGCAACCTCGGCCGGCGCCGGCGCCGGCACCGCCCTGGACAACGCCGCCACGCAGACCGCGGCGCCGGCGCTGGCCGCGGCGGCGACGGACACCGAGACGGATGCGGCGGCGGCGGCAGCCCCCGCCGGCGCAGCTGGCGGCGCTGTCGCCTCGGGTGCCTCCGGCGGCGGCGGCGGCGGCCTGAGCGCCGAGGAGGTGGCCAAGGACGAGCAGCTGGTTGCGGACCTGGTGGCGCAGCTGGCGGCGCTGACGGCGCGGCAGGAGGCGCTCATAGGCGAGCAGGAGGCGCTGGAGGAGCAGCTGGCGGCGCGGGATGCGGAGCTGGAGGAGCTGAGGGCGCAGCTCGCGGCGGCGGCGGCGGCGGCGCCGGCGGCGGCGGGCGCAGCTGTAGGCGGGGTTGCCGCGGCTGCGGCGGCTGAGCGTGCTCCGGAGGACCTGGCGGGGAGCCAGGAGCAGCAGCGGCAGGAGCAGCAGGGGCAGGAGGAGGACAGGGCTGCGGCGGCCCAGCCGCCGGCCAAGAAGGCCGCCGGTGACGGCTGGGGCGATGAAGACGACGAGGGCTGGGACGCATGGGAGGGCGACGAGGACAAGCCGCAGCAGCATGTCCATGATGACGATGAGGGGGCGCCCAAGCCTAAGCCGGAGCCGGAGCCGGAGCCGGAGCCGGAGGCGCAGTCGGCGCCCGTGGCGCCCGCGCTAGACGCGGCGCCGGGACCGAACGCGGCGGCGGCGGCGGCGGCGGCGGCGGCGGCGGCGGACGCTGCTGCGCTGGCCGCGGCCCGGGCGCGTCTGGCCGCCTATGAGTCGGAGCTGGCGCTGCTGCAAGGCACCGTGCAGCAGCTGCTGGGCTGCTGGTCGGATCACACTGCCGGCGATACCGCCGCCGCCGCCGCCGCCACCGCCGCTGCCGCCGCCTCGGCCAATGGCACGCCCAACGGCACCCACCACGCAGCAGCTGCGGCCGGGCCGGCGGGGGCGCACGGCGCTGAGGAGGCGGCGGTGCTGGGGAGCACCGTGGTGGCGCTGCTGGGGCAGTTGCAGGGGAGGGTGGCGGAGGCGGCGGCGGCGCAGTCGCGGCTGACGGCGGCGGAGGCGGAGCTGGCGGAGCTGCAGCGCCGCCTGGCGGAGGCGCAGGCGGGCGGCGGCGCGGCGGGGCGGCAGCGCGGCAGCGAGGGCGGCGAGGGCGGCGAGGGCGGCGAGCGCTCGCGGCGCAGCACGGGCGCCGGCGAGGGCGACGCGGTGGGGCGGCTGGCGGAGCTGGAGGAGGAGATGACCAACCTCATGCAGGTGCGCGTGCGCGTGCATGTGTGCATGAGTGCGTGCGTGTTGTGCTGTGCTGTGGTCATCATGGCTCACGGATGGGGGTGGGGGGGTGGGGGGGGGAGGGGGTGGCGAGTGCAGCATGCACAGCCGGTTGTGGCCATTGGTAAGAAGGGAAGCTTGCAGCCTGTGTGTGACACACATGCAGCCTACTCCATAACCACAACGACGACTCCGCGCCGCGCGCCCACAGGACCTGGCGGACGCGGAGCAGCGAGCCAAGGCAGCCGAGTCCGCCGCCGCCGCCGCCGTGTCCATGCGGCAGCAGCTGGAGGCGCAGCTGGTGGTGTCGGACGAGGCGGCGGCGGCGGCCGAGGCGGAGGCGCGCCGCCTAGAGCAGTCGCTGGCGGCGGCGCAGGCGGCGGCGGAGGAGGCGGCGGCCCGCGCCGCGGAGGCGCACGCCGAGCTGGAGCGCAGCCGTGCGGAGCTGGTGGAGGCGAGGGCGGCGGCGGCGGCGCTGGAGGCGGCGCGGGCGGAGACGGCGGCCGCCGCGGCGGCGGCGCAACAGGCGGCGGCGGAGGCGCACCTGCTGGGCGACGAGGGCAAGGAGCGGGAGCGGCAGGAGGAGGCGGAGGCGGCCGCCGCCGCGGTCGCGGCCTCGGAGGCAGCACTTGCCGAGGCACGCAGCACGGCAGCTGCGGCGGAGGCTCGCGCGGCGGTGGCGGAGGCTGTGGCCAGCACCGCTGAAGCGGACGCGACGGCCGCCAGGGCCGAGGCCGCACTCGCGGCGGCGCGCGCAGAGGCGGCGGAGGCCTCCGCTGCCACGGCGGAGGCGGCGCTGGCGCAGGCGCAGGCCGCTGCCGCGGCTGCGGAGGCGGCCCTTGACGCCTCCAAGGCCGAGGCCGCCGTGGCGCTGGCGGAGGCGCACGACGCCCTGGCGGCTCACCAGGCGAGGGTGGCAGAGCTGGAGAGCCAGCTCGCAGCAGCAGCGGCCGCCGCCGCCGCCGCCGCTGCGGCGGCGGCGGCGCCTACCGCGGCCACCACCAGCGCCGCCGCTGCTGCTACTGCCGCTGCCGCGGCGCCCAGCTCTGCCCGGTCCTCGTTGGATGCGGGCGCGGGCGCGCCATCGGGCACGGCGCGCAGCGGCTCCGCCTCGTCCTCTTCCGGGGGCGGCGGCGGCAGCGGCAGTGGCGGCGGCGCGCCGCCGCCGCCGCCGCCGGCTGCGGCCCCCGGCGCCGCCGCCAGCATCCCGCCCGACTTCACGGCGCTCATGCGGCAGCTGCTGGCATCCGCCTCCACCTTCAAGCCCTTCTTCGACGCGACGCGCGGCGCGCACGGCAGCGTGGCCGGGCTGGGCGACAGGTGCGTGTCGTGTGTGCTGAGTGTGTTGACACGTGCCCGGGGGGGGGGGGGGGTCATGCATGTTAAATTAATGAAGAAGGAGATGTAGACTGACGTTGCGACACAAAAGGCGTATCGATGACCAGAAGGTGTAGTCAGCTCCGGCGGACGACGGCGATCCCCATTTGAATAGTTTTCTGCCTAATAGAGCAGTCACTACGGTAGCGTGTAAGTCGTGTAGAGTGGCTCAGAAAAACACGAATTCCTCAACGCACGTACGTGCCTCGCGCGCGCGCTGCTGGACTTTCCTATACTGAACGCCGGGGGGCCGTGGGGGGGGCGGCTCACGGTGCATTGAGCACACGTGCTGTTTCATGACAAGGTGCCGCTCGCATGCCGCCGCCGCCGTGAACCGCCCTGCCTCCACCTCACCATGGTCTGCGCAGGCTGTCCGGACTCGAGGCGCTCGCGGACAAACTCAATGCAGCCGTGGAGGCGGCGGCCGCGGCTGCGGCCACGGCTGCGGCTGCGGCTGCTGCGCCGCCCCGCCCCTCCGCGCCGCCCACCTACGAGCAGTCCTTCTCCAGTCGCGCCATCGGGCCGGCGGAGGCGGCTGAGCTTGAGGCGGTCGCGGAGGCGGCTGCAGAGGCGGAGGCTGACGCCGAGGGCAGCGGTGCTGGTGCCCCGTTGGCGGCGCTGTCGGGGTTGGGCACCGCGCCGCCGGTCGGTGCCGGTGCCGGTGGTGGTGCCGGTGGTGGCGGCGGGCTGCAGCCGCCGCCGCCTCCGCCGCCCCGGCTGGCGGCGTCCTCGGGCGGCAGCATGCGGCGCCGCAGCGAGGACGTCAGCGCGCACAGCGTGCACTCGCGGGTGAGAGGCAGGGTGGGGCCGGGGTGGGGGGCCCGGGGTGGGCGGGTGGGCCGGGGTGGGCCGGGGTGGGCCGGGAGGGGGGTTGTGGTTACCAGCCCAAACTAAACCAGGGGGGGGTAGCCATCCATACCACACCCGGGGGGGCCGGGGGGGCCGGGGGGGCCGGCGGGGGGGGGGCGGGAGGGGGTGCGGCAGTATCGAGCCGGCGTGCGCCCGCGCGGTGCGCACAACAGAGCGAAGCTATTTTCTCACCCCTCGCTTTACTCAGCCTCCCTTGTGTATAAGGATGGTAGGGAGGCGTATATCCTTGGGTTGCTTGTTACGTAAGTACGTAGCGCATAGCGCAAAATACGTAGAACCGTACAGAGTACGCGCCCATCTCAGAAACCCTTGATGCGCCATAACTCTTGCCTTACTGACCCAAATTTAATTCTGAGCGCGCTGAGACCTTCCTAATTGCACCTGCTTTATGTTAGATAAAGGGCAGGGCGAGCGGAGCATGTCCGAGATAGGGCGCTCGCGATAATAGGTGTCTGGAGGCTGGTGGAGGGCATGGGCACACACACCTGCCCACCCTTTCCCACGTCCCCACCGCGCCATTCCCGGCAGTAAGCCGGTATCTACCTTCACCCTTGCAGCACTAACATCAACAGGCCAGAAAAGGATAGGACAGGACGTTTCTGACATGGAGACTCGCGTCATCCTCATGCGTGTTTTAACAACTTCGTGCCGGAAAGTTCCCCTCTTATCACGCCCACTCCCCCGCCGCCCCTCACCTGGGGCGTACATGTACGTATGTGATTTCGTAATGACCTCAAAACAAGTATATATACGTTACGAAATACGTTTAGGTATAAGATACCTCTGCCATCCCTACTTGTGTTCACTCCGCCCTCGCCCACCCACCACCCCACCCCCAATCACAGCTGGACGCCGCCGAGGCCGCCGCCCGCTGCGCCGAGTCCGAGCTGCGTGTGGCAGCCAACGTGGCGGACTCGCTGCGCGCCGAGCTGCGCGAGGCGGCGGAGGCGCTGGAGGCGCTGCGGGCCAGCAGCGTGCCCAAGGTGCGGCTGGGTGGGTGGGTGGGCTGCTTGGGTGGGCTGCTTAGGTGGGCTGCAGGGGCGGGGGTGCAAGGTATGATTGGTTAGGGGGTTGGGGCCGGGGCTGGGTGGTTGGGCCGGTGTGTGTGTGTGTGTGTGTGTGTGTGTGTGTGTGTGCATGTGTGTGTGTCGCCGCATGTGAGGCGTGTAAGACATACCGGTATGACGGGGCGCTGTTCGGTGCACCGTGCCGTGTCAACGCCCGGCTACGGACACCGTGTGGCACCGGCGCGGCTGCATGTTGCTGCCCCCTGACCCCCGCCCCTGGGCCCCCCTGCACTGCACTGGGCCCAACAAGCCATCGCACCCCTTCCCTCATCGTCCTTGCCACCCTCCCTCCGGCCTCACCCCCTTCATGCCATTACTTATCACATCTTGAATTCGCCACATATCCTTGCAACCCCCCACACGCACACACACCCGCACACGCACACACCAGTCCGAGGTGGCGGCGCTGGAGGCGAGCTACCGGCAGCAGCTGGAGGCGCTGCAGGCCACACTCAGCCGGGCCGTGGACAAGCAGGTGTGCAGCAGGGGGGGGTGCAGCGCCTGGGGGCAGCAGGGGGGTGGGGGTGGAGGTGAAGGTGGGCGGGTGGGTACCGCACGGCAGGCTGGGAGGGAAGCGTGTGAGAGGGCACTTAAGCCGGGAGCGTGCTCGTGCTGCGCACCCTTTGGCCTGCCGGATGAACGCATGCATGCATGTGCATATGCATGTGCACGTGCACATGCATCCAATGGTGATGGTGATGGTGGTGGTTTGTAAGGCTCTGCATGGTGTTTTGCCCGCTGTGCCGCCCACAGGCCCGCCACTTCGAGTCGCTGGAGGCGCAGCATGAGGAGGTGCGGGCGCAGCATGAGGAGGTGGTGGTGGTGGCGGGCTGCTGCTGTTGCTGTCTGCTGTCTGCTGTCTTCTGTCTGCTGTCTGCAGGGACTGTGGCTGTTTCCTCGTTCCCGCCGCTGCAACCAAAGGCTAACGTCAACAGCTCCGTGCATGACACGTATGCGTGGCTGCTGTTCTCCTTTTCTCCCTCCCTCCCTCCCTCCCCCCTGTGTGCGCAGGCGCTGGCTGACGTGCACAAGCAGCAGGTGGCGGCGGTGGCGGCGGCCACGGCGGCGGCGGAGGCGCGGCTGGCGGAGCTGGAGGCGGCGCTGGCGGCGGCGCGCGCGGCTGCGGAGGCGGGGGCCAAGCGTGCCGAGGCGGCGGTGGAGTCGGAGGCCAACGCCAAGCAGCTCGCGGCAGACATCGAGCGCGGCTGGGCTGAGCGCATTGACAGGTGCGCGGTGTTCATCTTGTGTTCATCGGTGTTCATCTAAGTAGCAAACCTGTTGGTTTCACAAAATTTGCACATCCGTTTGCCGCTGCCCAGAACTGCCCAGAACTGCAATCGTTTGCTGGCACACGCGCATGTGACGCGCCAAACACAACCCGCGAACACACATGCCCACACCACCCCGCACCTCCCTCCCTCCGTCCCCTCACTGCCGACGCCTGTAGGCTGCAGGCCATAAACAAGAAGCGTGCCGCCGAGCTGGACTCGGCGCGCGCCGAGGCGTCCGAGCTCAGCCGCCAGGCCGCCCGCGCCACCGAGCGCGTCACGCAGGTGGAGGCGGAGCTGGCGGAGGCGCGCGGGTGGGTGGTGTGGTGTGGGGTGGGGTGGGTGGGGTGCAGCTTGGATGGGGTGGGGTGGGGTGGGGTGGTGTGGTGTGGGGTGGGTGGGGTGTGGGTGCAGCTTGGGTGGGGTGGGGGTGGGGTGGGGTGGGGTGGGGTGGGGTGGTGTGGTGTGGGGTGGGTGGGGTTTGGGTGCAGCTTGGATGGGGTGGTGTGGGGTGGGGTGGGGTGGGGTGGTGTGGTGTGGGGTGGGTGGGGTGTGGGTGCAGCTTGGGTGTGGAGGGGTGGGGTGGGGTGGGGTGGGGTGGAGTGGGGTGGGGTGTGGTGGGGTGGGGTGGGGTGGGGTGTGGTGTGGTGGGGTGTGGTGGGGTGGGTGTGGTGTGGTGTGGTGTGGTGTGGTGTGGGGCGGTGCGGTGTGGTGTGGCGTGGGTGCAGCTTGGATGGGGTGGGGTGGATAATTGATTCCAGAAACCAAAGCGACCATGTGGGCGGGGGGTGAGGTCATCGGGTTTGGGGGTCGGGGTGTTAGCTAGGGGTGAGTGGGCGGCACGCGAGGGAAGGAGGTGTGGAGTCGGGCGCAAGGGCTCTCTCTCTGCTGCCCACCGCACTTTCCTCCTCCTGTCCTCCCTGATGCTCCCAACACCACCACCTCGTCTCTAGGTGCATCAGCAGCAGCAGCAGTAGCAGCAGCAGCAGTAGCAGCAGTAGCAGCGGCAGTGCAGCATCCTATATTTCCCACGCGTTCACACCCCACGCACTGCCACAGGGCGCTGGACGCGGAGCGGGCCGCGGGCGCCGGCCTGCGTGCCGAGCTGGCCTCGCTGAGGGCCGCCGGCGACAGCGCGGGCGTGGAGGCCAGTGAGGCGCGCAGCCGCGCCGCCGCCACCGAGTCGGCGCTGGCGGAGGCGCGCGCGGCGGCGGCGGCGGCGGAGGCGCGCGGCGCGGAGGCGGCGGCCAGGCTGGCTGCCAGCGAGACGGACCGCACCAAGCTAGCGGACCAGGTGCGCGAGGCAGGCAGGCAGGCAGGCAGGCAGGCAGGCAGGCAGGCAGGCAGGCAGGCAGGCAGGCAGGCACATCCAGGTGGTGGCGGCAGGCGGGTGGGGGGTAGTTCTTTCCAGAAACCAAGGCGGCCATTGCAACCCGGAGAACCAAAGCAGGGGCAGCACCTTTTTCACATGAGGACGCACACGTGATGGTGATGCATCCTCGTGTGACGGACATGTGGCCATGGCGCCCTGTGGCCGCACTGTGCTGCCTGTGCGGCCTTCGCTGCTTTTTGGGATTGCGCGGCTAACACCTTGCTATGAGACGTGTGCGGCCCTCTCGGTGTGTTAAGATATTCACAGGCAGAGAGTGTGTATGTGTGTGTGTTAGAGTTGTGTGTGTGTGTGTGTTTGTGTGTGTGTTAGAGTTCACAAGGGAGATAACAAATGAATGACGTGTGTGTGTGTGTTTGATGGTTCGCAGCTGGTCCTGCTGCACTCGCTGCGTGAGGAGCGCGCCGCGGCGGTGGCGGCGCTGGCGGAGGCGCGCGAGCAGCTGGCGGCGGCGGACGCGCTGCGCGGGCGCTGCGAGGCGGCGGAGGCGGCGCGCGACCGCGCCGCGGCGGAGCTGAGCCGCCTCAGCGCCATGCTCACAAACGTGGAGGCGCGGCTGCAGCAGGTGCGGTGCGGCGCGGTGCGGTGTGGTGCGGTTGTGGCTGCGTTATCCTGGGGCCGGCGGCGTTACCCTGGGGCCGGCGGCGTTACCCTGGGGCCGGCGGCGTTACCGTGGGGCCGGCGGCGTTACCCTGGGGCCGGCGGCGTTACCCTGGGGACGGCGGCGTTACCCTGGGGACGGCGGCGTTACCCTGGGGCCGGCGGCGTTACCCTGGGGACGGCGGCGTTACCCTGGGGCCGGCGGCGTTACCCTGGGGCCGGCGGCGTTACCCTGGGGCCGGCGGCGTTACCCTGGGGCCGGCGGCGTTACCCTGGGGCCGGCGGCGTTACCCTGGGGCCGGCGGCGTTACCCTGGGGCCGGCGGCGTTACCCTGGGGCCGGCGGCGTTACCCTGGGGCCGGCGGCGGCGTTACCCTGGGGCCGGCGGCGTTACCCTGGGGCCGGCGGCGTTACCCTGGGGCCGGCGGCGTTACCCTGGGGCCGGCGGCGTTACCCTGGGGCCGGCGGCGTTACCCTGGGGCCGGCGGCGGCGTTACCCTGGGGCCGGCGGCGTTACAGGGCCGGCGGCGTTACCCTGGGGCCGGCGGCGGCGTGCACAGGAGGCTGGTGTGTGTGTGTGTGTGTGTGTGTGGGCTGGGCTGGGCTCGCGGCTTGAGGCGATGTCCAGTCCGCAGTGCTGCCTCGGGGCGCAATTACCTGGCTCCGTATGGAGGCGTGCGCCGTTTGCTGAGAGCTGCGCTGTCACTGTCACTGCGCGCCTGCACCCTGCCTCCTGCAACTCCCCCCCCCCCCCGTTCTACGTCTACCTCGTCATTAATTTAAATGCATGGAACCCCGTCATCCCCCCGTCATTAATTAAACATGCATGGCACCCCCCCCCCACTGCTGCTGCTGCTGCTGCTGCTGCAGGTGGAGGACGAGAACGAGGGCCTGGTCAGCGAGCTGGACGAGGAGCGGCGGCGCGGCGCGGCGCTGGCGCGCAGCTGGGCGGGCGAGCTGGAGGCGCTGCCGGGGCTGCCGCGCGAGCGATGGCCGGCGGCGGTGCGGCGGCTGGTGGATGGGCTGGAGGGCCGCACGGCGCCGGCGCGGGCGGGCGGCGCCGCCGGCGCAGCGGTGGGGGCCGAGGGCGGCAGGTGCGTGCCGGGTATGCCGTATGCGGCACGGCCAGGGGCGGTGCGCTCAGAGAGAGCCCGGGAGGTAGCCATGGCGCCCAAACCTGCGTGGCCTGAAGCTCCAGGCAGGGGTTTGACGTCGTCGTGTGTGTTTTGTGTGTGGGCAAAGGTCGTCGGAGAGCGGCGCCGAGGCCGCGCCCGGAGAGCTGGCCGCGCTGAGGGCGTCGGCCGCCGCGGCGGAGGCGCGCGCGGCGAAGGCGGAGGCGGCGTTGGCGGCGGCCGAGGCGGCGGCGCAGGCGGCGCGGCGCAGTGCGGAAGAGGCGCGGGTGGCGGCGGAGGCGGAGCTGCGGACCAGGCTGGCGCGGCAGCAGGAAGAGCTGGTGAGGCGGGGCCAAAGGGGGGCCGGGCACCCTGGAGCATGTGGGTGCAGACTGGCGCTGGTAACCCTGCTTGAGCTGTGGTGGGACAGAGGGAGAGAGAGCGAGAGGGAGGCCAAAGGTAGACATCTGCGGCTGGCGCTGCTATCGTCCATGTGATGTCTCTCTCCAAGGGCGGTCAGCTGGCTCCACCTCCACCTCCAGCTCCACCTCCACCCCCACCTCCACCTCCAGCTCCAGCTGCTCGGCTGCGCCCTCACCCCCGCTTGTCGGTGGCCCGCCCCCCTTCGTCATTAACTTAAATGCATGGAACCCCCCCCGACCGCTGCACCAACCAACCCCCCCGCGTGGTGGCCTGCAGGAGTCGCTTCGCGCCCAGGCGGCGGCGGGCGGCCAGTCGCTGGCGGAGGAGCTGGCGGCGGCGCAGCAGCGGCTGGCGGACACCGAGGCGGCGGCCGCCGCGCTGCAGGTGCGTGCTGCCCCGGGGGGGGGCGACTGCCGGTGTGCTTCGTCGGCGACTCAGGCTGCCAATCATGCATACCACGCATGGACCATGGGACTTGACGTCCCTACACACGTTCTCGGTCATGACCCACCCCGCCCATGTCCCACCCCGCCCATGACCCACCCCGCCCATGTCCCGCCGCCTCCGCCGCCGCCGCCGCCGCCTCCCCGCAGGACGAGATGCAGCGGCTGCGCGACAAGAGCCGCGCACTGTTGGAGGACAAGGACGCGGAGGCGGACGCGCTGCGGGCGCAGCTGCGCGCCGCGCGGCAGCAGGCGGGGGCGGGGGCGGGGGCGGGGGCGGGGCCGGCCGGGCCGCTGCCGTCCGTGCCGTCCACGTCCTCGGTGGCAACGGGTGCTGCGGCGGGCCGGCCGCTGGGCACCAGCAGCTCGTTGTCGGGGGCGGCGCCTGCGCTGAGCGACGGCGCAGACGCAGCGGCGGCGGCGGCAGCGGCGGCTGTTGGCGCGGCGGGTGGTGCGCTCGCCGGCGGCGGTGACGTGGCAGTGCTGCGGCAGCAGGTTGCGGCGCTGCAGCTCGAGCTGCAGGAGTACAAGTGAGTGTGTGTGTGTGGGGGGGGGGCGGCGTCATTCGGTGGTGGGCGGGGAAATGAATCAGTGGCTTACGCAGACAGCATCGGGGCGGACCGCGGACACGGTTCGTGGTTGAGGAGTCTGTGGGCTAAACCCTCTTCCCCTGCTCACCTCCCCTGCTCACCCCCTCCCCTCCGCCAGGCGCGCCTACGAGGACACGGAGGCGCTGGCCAAGCTGCAGGACGCGGCGCAGGCGGCGCTGCGGGCCGAGGTGGCGCGGCTCACGGCACAGACGCAGATCGGCAGCCAGGACGTGCAGGTGGGTGGAGGGGGGGGGGAGGTTTGGAAGGTGCAGGTGTGTGTGGGGGGGGTTGTGGTTACCAGCCCAAACTAAACCAAACCCAATGCATAAGAGCGAGGAGGGGGCTGGAAGGTGCAGGTGGGGGGGGGGGTTGAAGGCGCAGGTGGGGGTGGGGGTTGTCCTGGGGAGGAGCGGGCGCCGCAGGGAAGGTGAAGGTGCGCCACGTGTGCGATGTTGAGTTGAGTGGATGGTGGCGGCCCGGAGACATCGCCCCGCGCCTGCGGAGTCAAGCCTTTGACTGCAGCCCCTAGACCGGGGCGCGCCGTCTCCTGACCTACCTTGCCCCGCCCCAACACCCTGTCCAAACGCCCCCAAAACCTACCCCCCGCGCCATCCCCGGCCCACCCCCGGCCCACCCCCGCTCCATTCGCCCTCCGCCCCCCGCCCGCAATTGCCTGTCGCTGGCTAGTGTGGTTTTGGTTTAGATTGGGCTGGTATTTACAACCCCCCTCCTCGTGATTAATCAAACATCCATGGCACCCCCCCCCCCCCCCCCCCGCTGCAGTACCTGCGGGCCACGCTGGTCAAGTTCTTTGAGAACGGCTCGCTGCCGCGCGACGGCCCCGCCATGCCCGTCATCTCCCGCCTGCTGCGCTTCACGCCCTCCGAGCTGGCGGCCATCCAGGCGGCCGCGGCCAGGCGCAGCGCCGCGGGCCCCGTGGGCACGCTTGCGGCGGGCTTCGCCGCCGTCACTGGCGCCGGCGCAGGGGGCGGCGGCGGCGGAGCAGCCGCCGCGGGCGGTGGCGGAGCAGCCGGAGGCTCCGGAGGCTCCGGGGGCCTGTTTGGCGCGATGACGTCCGCCATGTCCAATGCGGTCAGCGGCCTGGCGCATGCGGCGGCGGGCGCGGGTGGAGGCCAGGGGCAGCACCAGCACCAGGGGTCGCCGGGCAAGCCGGTCATTGCGGGCGGTGTGGGCGGCGCGCTGGCGGTGGCGGCAGCGGCGCAGCAGGCGCGCATCGGGCAGCCGCGGCCGGGCGGGCCGGTGCTGGGGTCGGCGCCACAGTAGGTGTGTAGACGGGACTTGAGCGGGGCGTGATTGATGCGAGCGGCAGTTTGAAACAAGGACACAAGACGGTAGACGTTAATACCGACGAGGAAGTGGGTTCGGAGCGCAGGCCTCAGACAGGGAGCGTAGGTTGCGCGTCACGGATCGGCAGGGCGTTCGTTGCCGCAAGCGTCTCTGAGTGGAAGGCTGCCACGCTCAAATGTGTGTTGGTAAACGGAAATGTGTGTATGGCCAGGCAGCTTGCAGATAGGTAGGGCAGATAGGAGGATATTGCCCGCTCCTTTTAGGCAGGGTGTTCAAGCTGTGCCGTGGACGGTGATGCGGGGGGCGAGCGGCGATGCGCGGGGTGCGGAAACCGGTTCCCTTCGGCGTGCCCGGAGTGTGTCCGTCAGTGTTGGGCGCGTTGATTTCACATTCATCTGGCAGATAATGATTTACAATGATAGAGTTGTTAAAACGCACCATGCACAGAGGCGCGCCCAACGAGCCCGCCTTTGCTTTGATGAACCCATTCGCTAACCGTACCTTTCTTGGCAGACCCGGCCTGCTTTAGTCCCAGCTACTGTTGGCAGAGTTCCTTCACATTACATAGAACAACACCAGACCACAACGTCCTTTCAAACATGCACCCCGCGCATCGTCTGCCTATTTTTGCCTAACTTGTCCATCGCTTTCTTGTGAACAGCACGAAGCACACAAATGAGCGCACAACTTGTCGAAGTTGACTTGCTTGTGAAAGGATGCCATGGTACGCAAGCACAAAAGAGATATATTTGCCGATGCAAACGTCCTTGAGTTTCTGTCGCCAGCTGCCATGGCCCAGCATGCCATTAATTGTATGCAACTTTTGGATATGCGTCAGGGAGATGCAGCGCGCCCAGATATGCACGCGCACGGGCAGCTTCGTTGACCTTCGCCTGCTCGCCCCCACCTCGCTGTCCCCTTCCCTGCCCCTTCACACAGGCCTGCCCAAGATGGACTTTGTTGGACACGCAGACCCCTACTTCATACTGACTGTGACCACGCCGGGTGGCAATGAGGCGGAGCCGGCGTTCAAGTACCGCTCGCACGTGCACTACAACACGGGCCGGCCGGTGTGGAACGAGGAGCTCAACTTTACGCGCGTGCCGGTGGGCACCAGGGTGCACATCAAGGTGCGGGAGGCGGCAGCTCTGAGCGCATGAGGTGGCAGGCGAGGCACACATGCGTCTGGGACGCCGCGCTGGCCAGGGTTACAGCCACTGAAGGGGGATGCGATTGGGCCGGGGTTGCTACGGCCGATCGGTGGTGCCGAGGGGCATCTAAGACACACACACAGACGGGCAGGCCTTTGGTGCTGCGGCCCGCCGGGTGTTGTTGCGCACACAGACAGGCACCCGGTTGCCGGGGAGGGGTTGTGGTTACCAGCCCAAACTAAACCAAGCTAAAGGGGGTCGCAGCCGTGTTGCACGTGGTTGCACAAAGCGGATCGCAGCCCCTGCTGCTGTGGCTCCGGTATTGCCTGCTCGGCGGCGGGCCATGCACGTGCATGTGTGTGCCGCACATGCTGATGCACATGCCTTCACGAGCCGCCCACGCCTGTGAGACGCCCACGCTGCCGCCGCCGCTGCTGTTCCTGCCTGTGCTGCCCCTCGTCAGGTCATGGACAAGGACCACCTGTCAGCGCACGACCCCGTGGGCGACTGCGAGCTGGTGCTAGACGAGGGTGGGTGCGCGGTGGCGGCCGAGCGTTGTTGGTTGCGTGCCTGTCCGTACGACAGCGTGCGTCAGAAAGCACAAGGGCAAACAACAAAACAACAAAGACGGTGCATGCGACACGATGACAGTGTGTGCGTGTTTGGGCAAGGGATGAAGGACGTGGGGGCGAGGGCATGGGAGCCATGCCGCGATGCGGCTGGGGCACAGGTCGGGAGAGAGAGGGCACAGGGGCACAGGGACAGCCGGCGCCGCCTGCACCCCCACCGCAAACAGTCGCACATAATAGCCCGTTACAGCAAGGTCATCACGCCCAACGCGCCACATTCCATCCCTCCCCCCCCCCCCGCCGACTACACCTTCTGGTCATCGATACGCCTTCTGTGTCGCATCGTCTGTCTACATCTCCTACGTCATTAATTTAACATGCATGAAACCCCACCCACCACACGCATAACCGCCACCACCATAGAGTTCCTTGACCGGGCCATGCTGGCCACCGCTAGCGCCGAGTCTGTGGCCACCGCCAGCGAGCCCTGCACGCCGCACGCCCAGTCGCCGGCACGCTCCCGCGCCACCTCCACCACCGGCAACAACGACGCGGCGAGCGGCGGCGTGGCCGACCAGGCCAGCGGCGGCGCCGGCACCCCCGGCCGCGCCACCTCCACCTGCGGCCTTGGCGACGCCGCGTCGTCGTCGTCGTCGTGGCCCTCGTCCACAGCAGCGGCGGCGGCGGCGGCGGCGGCGCCGGCGGCGGCCTCCGCCTCCGCCGGTGTGCAGCGGCTCAGCCTCAGCGCCGGGAGCACGGGCGACGCCGGCAGCGTCGCCGGCAGCAGCGTGGGCGGCGGCGGCGGCGGTGTCGACGGCGACGCGGCGTCGTCGTGGTCGTTGTCAGGGCCCTCGCCGCCGCCGCTGCAGTTCTTCGGTCTGGAGTTGCAGATGGCCATCCGTGCCGACCCCAGCATGGGCAAGAGGAAGGAGGGCTGCGCGGGCACCCTGTCGCTCGGGGTGCGTGGGCCAGGGCTAAGGCTGGGGGTGCGTGGGCTAAGGCTGGGGGTGCGTGGGCTGGGGGTGCTGGGGGTGCGTGGGCTAAGGCTGGGGGTGCGTGGGCTAAGGCTGGGGGTGCGTGGGCTAAGGCTGGGGGTGCGTGGGCCGGGGCTGAGGCTGGGGCGGGGTGGCTGAGGCGCGGGTGCGGAGCTGGGGGCGTCCGGGGCGTGCGGCTGCTGCTCTGGAGGCGGAGGCGGAGGAAATGGAAGTGTAACTGGAGGCCAATGCTCTGCAAGCTCTGCGGAATCGGGCGACGCAATTACACGCAGTTGCGTGCGCACACACGCCCCTCCCTCCCTCCTACTCCCCTCACTGCCATCCATCCATTCACACACGCACCTCCCTCAATCCGCTCAATCCGCAGGTGGGCTGCCGGCCGTGCAGCTGCGAACCCCCAGCAGCGCCCGGCCCCGGCCCCGGGCCCGGGCTGCTGCACCGCGGCCCGGTGCGCTACCGCACGGCCAGCTCCTGGGTGGCGGGCAAGTTGACGGGGCACACGGACGTGGACTCGGGCTGGCGGGCCTACGCCGCATACAAGCTGATGCTGGCGGGGCTGGCGGTGAGGGCGGGGGCGGACGGGCGGGGAGGGGGGGGGAGTTTATTCCAGAAACCAAAGCAAGCATTGAAACCCACAAACCAGGGGGGGAGCGGGTTTTGGGGGCCTTGGGAGGAACGGAAGGTGTGGGGAGGGGGTTTGGAGGCGAGGCTGTAGGGGGCCCAAAGCGGATGGGGCAGAGCGGGCGGTGATGGTGGCAGCATGGATTGCGCGGGTGGGGCCTGGTTTGTTTACGGGTGAGCAAGGGGTTGCAGTGGCCATGACGACGCCGTTTTGTGGGCTGGGGTGCCATGGTGGCTCAAGCTGTCTGCCTGGACCCACCGCCGTGTCGTGCAGGAGTTCTTCCCGGGTGGAGCTCAGCAGCCGTGGAACCGGAAGTACGACAAGGCGCAACAGGCGAGTGGCGCGCGCACCCCCGGTGGAAGGGGGGAGGCTGGGTGCCCCCGGGCCCAGTTGGCCCCGGGCCTGCCTCTGCAGTGAGGCGGTGGCCTTACCCGTGTCGACTGGCTGCCGGCCCAACCAATTAAACATCCAACCACCCACCCAACCAACCAACCAACCATCCAACCACCAGGTGTTCAACTCCAAGGCGCTGCGGGCGGCGGTGCACACGCAGCACAACATGCTGTACGCGGACAGCGGCAAGCAGGTGCGGTTTGGTGCCGGTGGTGGTGGCGGCTGCGTCCTCCTGGGGGCCGGGCGGAGGCGGGCGGGCGGGCGGGCGGGCGTGTGCAACATGTGGGAAAGCCGCCTGGAGAGAGGGCGGCGTGAATGCCTGACGCATCCTTTGCGGATACGTACGTACGCACGTGCGGTAGTTGCGCCGACACCGTTTTTGCAGCCATGCGTACTATATGCGCCACCAAGCCTGGGACCCTGCACCTATCTACCTCGGCCGCTCGGCGCCCATGTGCGCCCATGTGCGCCCATGGTTGCGTGATGCACCATGCGTGCGAACCAGCCAGTTGCTGCACGCGTGCGCGTTGGTCACGATCATCACCCCCGGGGAGCGGGGAGCGGGGTATGACACTCTGCAATTCAGCGCCGATGCGCGCCCTCTGGGCAGAGGGCGTCAGCTCGCGGCGCCGTACGGGGCCTTTAACACCCCCAGCCAGCGCGGCATCCCCAACACCGAGACCGTGCCCCACCACTCACTTCACTACACACTGTGCCCACCCGCCCTGTGTGCCACAGAAGCGGCGCGGCGTGCTGCGCGGGGGTGGCGACCTTGTGACGCTGCTGCGCGGAGGCGTGCGCGGCAGCGCCCGGCGCTACTACACCTACTGCATCAACTCGGACGGCGCCATGTGCTTCAGCGAGACCGGCGCCAAGTTCTTCTCCGACTTCATGTGAGGCAGGGCCAGGGGCCAGGGAGACGGAGACGGCCAAGGGCCAGGGAGGCGGCAAAGGGCCAAGGGCCACGGAGACGGCAAAGGACCAAGGGCCAGGGAGACGGCAAAGGACCAAGGGCCAGGGAGACGGCAAAGGGCCAGGGAGACGGCAAAGGACCAAGGGCCAGGGAGACGGCAAAGGACCAAGGGCCAGGGAGACGGCAAAGGGCCAGGGAGACGGCAAAGGGCCAGGGGCCAGGGAGACGGCAAAGGACCAAGGGCCAGGGAGACGGCAAAGGACCAAGGGCCAGGGAGACGGCAAAGGGCCAGGGAGACGGCAAAGGACCAAGGGCCAGGGAGACGGCAAAGGACCAAGGGCCAGGGAGACGGCAAAGGGCCAGGGAGACGGCAAAGGACCAAGGGCCAGGGAGACGGCAAAGGACCAAGGGCCAGGGAGACGGCAAAGGGCCAGGGAGACGGCAAAGGACCAAGGGCCAGGGAGACGGCAAAGGACCAAGGGCCAGGGAGACGGCAAAGGGTCAGGGAGACGGCAAAAGGCCAAGGAGACGGCAAAGGGCCAAGGGCCAGGGAGACGGCAGGGGCCCCCCCACGGGTTGTTGTTGTTGGATCGCCGGCGACGACAGCCGGCGTTGGCCTGGTTGCAACAGCAGGGGGTTGGGGCAGCAACGAGTGGGGACTGCGACATGGGGGCCTCTGCCGCCACTCCTACGTGTAGGGCTGCTGCTGAGCTAGGCAAGAAGACACTGCACGTTTGGGCGTTGTGCTGCAACGTCACGTCACATCACGTCGCTCTGGCCCTGGCCCTGGCCCTGGCCCCTGCCGCAGGTCCAAACACGCCATGCACGCCGACATGGCCGAGGCGGTGGTGTACGCAGGCGAGTTCACCCTGGTGCCGCCCGGGCTACTGCCGCCCGAGGTGCAGCAGCAGCAGCAGCAGGCGGCCGAGCAGACGGCCGAGCAGACGGCGTCGGAGCCAGCGGCGGTAGCAGGGGCCGAGGTGTCGGCGGCGTCGGCACCGGCGGGGCGGATTGACGCGGCAGAGGCGGCCTCGGACGCTGCCGTAGCGACGGCGGCGGCAGCGGCGTGCTGTGGCGAGCAAGCGCAGGGATGGACCCTGGTCATCGACAACAATTCGGGTGCGGGCCTGAGAGGGGTGCGGGGCACGGGTCAGGCAGGGCTAGCTGCCATCCACTCGGACAGGGTTGCCCCCACTGGCCTCCCTCCACCTCCTGACCCCTGCTCCGTACACACCAGCCTTACCACTCCCGTCGCCACCACAGTGTTCTCCGTTGTCAGCATAGGCCACGCTCTCCTCCTCGCTCTTGTGCATGGGTATGGTTTACTTGGGCGGGTGTCTTACAACCACCACCACCGCCACCACCACTACCGCCACCACTGGTGCAGGCACGTACGCTCCCTCCCCCGCCCAGCTGGCGGCGCTGGGCTCCCTGCTGCGCTTCAACTTCCCCGGCCTGGCCGTGGCGCTGGTGGACAGCACGGCGCCGCACGGCAAGGCGGCGCTGGCGGCGCTGCACCGGCGGGTGCCCAGCCGCTGCGCGCCGCCCGCGCCGGCGAAGAAGTAGCGGCCTGACTGAGCGTGTGAGCACTGAGCATCAGGGGCGATGGGGGTTTGCAGCTGTTGGTTTGGAGCTTGCGTTGCTGGAGGCGCTGGAGTAATTGTGGAAGCAAGGCGTTGGGCTACAGGTACCAGGGGGACAGGTGTTGTCGTGTTCGGTGGGTGCAGGGTGCTGGACTCGGGTACTGAAGGGGAGACTGTGACACTAGGGCTGGTTTGTTGAGACCCGCGCTGTGAACACTTGTGCTTAAACCAGAAGTAACTGTGATTCAGGGTGGTTATGTGCAGCACGTGGCAGCATGTGATTTCAGCTGTGGGTCTGTGGCGGGCTGGGCTCGGGCAGTGAAGAAAGTGCTGGCTTAGTGGGGCCGCCTGAATTCAGTAGGTGGGCGGCGGGCCTTGGAAGCTCGGCGATGCTGTCTCGCGTGCAGCTGAGGGGCAGCGAACCGCCTGCCCATATCGCCTTGATAGTTGCAAATCGAGATACGATGCGCCAGTGAAGTATATTTGCGGCGTGTGGGGCTATACACTTGCATAGACAACGGACGCGCTGAGCATGCTGCGGCTGTTGCTGTGCCGGCGCGGGTGCTGCGGCTTGTCCAGAGAAGGACTTTGAACCGTGTGAAGAACTGGGGCAGGGACGCTGTTCAGCACTTCAGCAGTTCAAGACCGCGTTGATCTCAATAACAGCCAATTGCTGATAAAGAAAGTGAGGCATGGCGAAGAAGGAGGAAGGGACGCGAGTGGTGAGGGAAGGGAGAGGGGATGCGCAGGGTGGGTGGGGGATGGGGGAGAGGGGAGGGCTGGCTTGCTCCACAGTCCTCGATCCAGACGTCTTTCCACAGCACACATCTCTCAGGGCCAGGGCATACGGGTTCTTGCTAGTTGATGCGCTCAAGTACCAAACGGCGCTGCTGCCTCGCGCAACTTGGAAGTTCGGAGACCAACATTATCAGTGCGAGGCGTCTTGACCGCGTTTGAAGATAAGAACGAACGTATAAAACCGCAACCTTATATCTGTGTATCAAAAGGGCATTGAAGAACAGCAGGAACCGAGCGAGCAGCCGAGCGCCAAAGCCCCGCGTTCTTCGCCGGGGGCTGGGCTTTTCCAGCCCGGCGATTTTCAAGGTGCTTTAGGAGCGAATGTCAAGTCAAATTGTTTTCAGCGAACCGCATCCGCTCGGGCTCGACGCCAGACGTTTCTCGCACCCCGTGCGGCTCCTAGGCACTGGATCTTTTGGAAAGGTGAGGAAACTTCACCTTGGGAAGCAACGGGGGCAGCAGGGCAGTTCTGGGAAGAGGGGGTACTGCGCGCAACTGCCCGCGTGCTGTCCGTGAGCGTGTTCCACCCCCCAGGTAGTCTAGCTCTCCCTTACGCTGCGAGCGGTGCGCCGGCGCGCGTATCTTCAGAACTTGTGGCTTCAAGCATGCCGCTACCTTGCTCTTGAGGGAGAAGGGGGAAATGCGTCTTGCTTTGTCGGAAGCGGGCGGCCCGTCGCAGCACACCCCATCCCCACTCCCCGCCTCCACTTGCTTGCCCCCTCACCCAACTCAACCTCTCACCCAACCTCTCACCCACCCACCCACCACTCCCCCACCGCCAGGTCTACCTGTGCTGCCTGCGGACCGTGGTGCCGCCCCAGCCGCCGCCGCAGCCCGACTCCACCGCCGCCGGCGGCGGCAGCGCCCATGGCGCCAACGGCGGCGGCGCCAGCACCACGCACGGCGCCTGCTCCATGCAGACCGGCACCGAGGCCAGCTACAGCTGCGGCGGCGGCGACCGCGACCGCATGATGAGCATCGACCTGGACGGACCCAACGGTACGGTCGGCCACCCGTGCCAGCAGCAGCAGCAGCAACAGCAGCAACAGCTTAACAACGGCGGAGGGTGCGGGACGACAAACGGCAGCCACGCGGCAGCCGGCGGCGGCTGCGGGCAGGGGCAGGGGCAGGCGGCGGGCGGCGGAAGCAACGGACACCACCACAGCTATGCCAACACGGCCCACGAAGGGACGGCGGCGGACGGCGCCAAGCAGCAGCAGCAGCCGCAGCAGCCGCAGGCCCCCGCGGCGGCTGAGCCGGCGTATGAGTACCAGTGGGTGGCAGTCAAGGTGAGGTAGTAGGCCGTAGTACCGTAGTGGTGGAGGTGGCGGATGCAAGGGAGGGGCCATCGGCGCACGTGACTGACTGGGTGGTGCTCGGTGGGCGGCCTGTCCCCGGGGGCGGACAGGGCTTCAGGGCGGCGGGCAGCGCGGTCACGAGGTCCCCGGCCACGGACGCATCTGCTCCGCGCCGCAGTGGCGTCTTTTCACACGCACGCGCACTCCGGCGCCCATCCCCTTCCGTCCTGGCTCCCTCCCTCCTTACCCACACTCCTTACCCCTGCCCTGCACTGCCCCCAGCCTTCGGGTTGCATTGGTCGCTTTAATTTCTGGAATGAAGTACCCACACACACGCACACACACACACATGCACACACACGCGCACACATACACACACATACACACACACACATGTGTGTGTCGACCCTTCCTCCTTGTGCTTTTCTAACACACACATCTGGGCCGCCCCCTCCCCCTCCAGATCTTCAAGCCGCTGGTGCAGTGCGACCTGCGCTCGCTGGAGTACCTCAAGCGCGAGGTGGTGTGCCAGCGCCGGCTGCAGCACCAGCACGTGATCGGGTTCCGGGAGGTGAGGAGGAGGAGGAGGAGGCAGTGGAGGAGGAGGAGGAGGAGGGGGAGGAGGAGGAGGAGGAGGAGGAGGAGGAGGAGGAGGAGGAGGCAGTGGAGGAGGAGGGGGAGGAGGAGGAGGAGGGGAAGGGCTAGGAGGGAGGGGCGAGGCCACTGCCGCACCGCCGCACCGGGCAGCAGGACGGGCGGGGTGGGGAGGGGTGGGAGTGCGCCGGCGGCGTTCATGGCGGCTGCCTGTGTGGTGGTAGCGGTATGGTGGCGTGCGGGGCATTTTTACACGTTGATGCCTGTGGGCATAGCGAGGGGGCAGGGCACATGGCGGGGCGCCTCAAACCCCAACCCAAACGTACCCACCTACCCAGCCACCCGACCCACCCGACCCCTCCGGCCCCCGACCCACGTTTACCTCATCATTAACTTAAATGCATGGAACCCACCCCCCACCTCGTCAACAATTGAACATGCATGGCACAAACACACACACACACACACACACACACACACAGGTGGGCATCACCAGCGGCGAGCTGAGGCTGTACCTGGCCCTGGAGTACGCCAACGGCGGCAACCTCAAGCAGTGGCTGGCGGAGCGCGGCGGGCGCCTGCCGGAGCCGGTGGCGCGCTGGTTCACGCAGCAGCTGGTGTACGGGCTGGCCTACTGCCACGCGCACGGCGTGTTCAACAGGTGGGGTGGGGGGCGGGGGTGGGGGGCGGGGCACGGGGGCGGGGGTTGGTTACCAGCCCAAACTATACAAGGGGGGGGCAGGCTGGGTGGCGATTGGGACAGCTGGTCGGAGGGCGATGCAGGGGAGGGGGCAGGCGACTGGGCAACTGGGCACTTGGGGGGGGGGGATGGCGTCCAGGTGTTTGCGGGGGAGCTAGCGTACTGAGCGGTGGGCTTCGGGGGTTGGGGCGGGCTGGGGCCTGGGAGGTGATCTTGGTTCGGGTTCGTATTGGCTTGGGTGGGGACTGCAGATTGCCACGAGGCAGTGACAAGGGACAGGCGGGACTCGGGTTCGACACGAACACACGCCACCGCCCTCAACTCGGCAGAACGGCCCCAGCACGCCCCTGCGTCCCTGCACGGGACCTTCCCTACGCGCCCGCCGGAACGCCCGCTACCTTCCACTCGGCATACATACCGGTCTATTAGCCAGCAAACGGGAACGCAGCCTCGGCGGGACAAGACGCGGGAGCCACCGGTACTGTATCCGCTGTTCCTCTGGGCAGGCACTTAACAAACTTGATACACATTATCCCATGGATGGCTACCCCCACCCCGCCTGCTGCCTTCCTGCTCCACTTCCCTACATATCCTTGCAACGCTGCCCCCCCCTTCCCTCATCACCCATGCTCACAGGGACATCAAGCCCGACAACCTGCTGCTGGATACGGGCGGTGGCCTGGAGCAGCCGCTGCTCAAGGTGAGGGTGTGTGTGGTTGTACAAACCAGCGTGATCTGAACCAAACCAAAGGAAACGCGCGTCGCGCCGCAGCCCTGTCGGCTGCCGCCGCCAAAAGGGCGCCTTCGGGGCCGAGGCACGGCCCGAGCCTACGCACACCACTGCACGGGTGTGTGTCCCGCCATACGTCCCCGCACGAAAGCGAGCGATGCCGGTGTAAGCTTTCGCCGAGCAGCGGCACGTGACTGACCTGCGAGGACGTATTTGCACGCTTTGATGCTGCTGCCTTCCTGCCCCATGATCCCCTTTGCTGTACATTCAGGTGGCGGATTTCGGGTTGGCCAAGAGCTCCAACGACTCGGCGCCCAACTCCTGTGTGGGCTCGCCCAACTTCATGGGTGAGCAGCGCGTGCCGGGTGCGGTGCGGCGCGGCACGGCGCGGCGCGATGCGGCAGTGCGGCTCGTGGGGTCCCTCCTGCTGCTGCTGCCGCGCGTCCGGAGTCCCAGGGCGCAGCGCTTGTGACCAACTCGAGTCGCATCGACGTGCTTGACCCCCATTGTACGCCGACTGTCCGACTGGCGCGATCCTACCTTGCCCCTCCACTGCCCTGCCCCCCGGTCATCGGTGATGCCAAGACCTCCGTGCCCGCTCTCGCCCCTGCCGCCCTCCTTCCCTCCCGCCCGCCCCCGTGTGTTGCAACGTCTGTTCTACGTCTACCTCGTCATCAATTAAACATGCATGGCACCCCCTCCCCCGCTGCAGCGCCCGAGGTGTTCACCTCCAAGCAGTACGACGGCCGCAAGGCGGACGTGTTCAGGTGGGGGGGGGGGCGGGGGCGCGGGGCCTGGGGGGGGGAGGTACTTCATTCCAGAAACCAGAAGCGAGACGACCAAGAGAACCGGGGTGGGGGGTTGTGGTTACCAGCCCAAACTAAACCAATCCAAAGGAAGCTGAGGGGCCGGGGCCGGGGCCGGGCCGGCGGCAGGAGCCGCTGCGGGGTCCACCGCCGGGGCGCAGGCGCACTGCCCGCCCATGTGGCCATGTCCCCATGGTGGTCCCTGCCGTCGACCTCTCCACCACCCCGCCACTTCCCCAGCCTGTCCCGTCCCCATTGCCTCCGTCGCTGCCCCCACCCCACGCCATACGTCCTTGCAAACCCAACCCGCACGTTCTTTTGGATTGGTTATGGTTTGTTGGTTGGCTGGAAACAGTAAACCCCCCTACCTGCTGCCCTTTGCTACGTATCCTTGGCCCCCACACACATACACACACCCTGTCACTTCGCACGCACACACCCTCGCAGCTGCGGCGTTGTGCTGTACCAGCTGGTGTTCGGCGCGCTGCCCTTCCACCGCACCCTGGACGGCCGGCCGCTGGACTTCAAACACAACATGAGGTGCGGCGCAGCGACGGTGCGGCGGGGCGTATGACTGGCTGCGTGCCCTGGGTTTGTGTCCAGGGTGCAAGAGGGCAGGCGCGCACAACGTTTTCTTTGGGGGCAGGGGGCAGGCGCTCTGCGCCTCACGTGAATGACCAGGGCTTTGGTGCACCACGCGGTTGGATCGGGAATTGACTTGCTGCCACCACCGCCGCTTTGGTTTCTGGGTTCGGGACCGGGACTTATCGGGTTGTGGGAATGTTTGCGAGTGTTCTCCCATATTAGGCTACGCTCACCTCCTCGCTCTTATGCATTGGGTTTACCGGTAGTTTAGTTTGGGCTGGTAACCACAACCCCCCCTACCATCCCATGGATGGCTACCCCCACCCCACCCCCTCCAGGGACATCCTGAAGAACATGAAGGCCGAGGCCTGGCCGCACCTGCTGCCCACTGCACAGCCGCCGGGCACCGCGCAGGGGCCGCAGCCGGTGGTGGCGGCCAGTCCGGGGCTGATGGACCTGCTGACGGGCATGCTCAGGTGCGGTAGGCGGTGTGTGTTGGGTGCGGTAGGCCGTGTGTGGAGGCAGTGTGGTGCGGGGCGGTGCGGGGGGGGGCCATGGGAGGCGAGAGAGGCCGGAGGCTGCAGGGCAATTAGGACGTTTGCGGCAGCTGTGCCGTTTGTGGGGAATAGGAGGCGACCTTGCGACAGCCTCCGCATCACCTGCATCCCGCCGCCCCGCCCAACCCAACCCCCTGCCGCCCCCACCCTGCCGCCCGTTTCCCAATTGCAGCGCAGTCATGTTCTTTGCAGCTTGTTTCTCACCGGGACTGCTCACCAGTAGCTCCCCCATCGGCACTTCACAACCATTTGATAAACACCATCCTATGGATGCCTACCCCCCTCCCGCCCCCCCCCGTCATTAACGTCTACCTCGGCATTTAGTTTGGGCTGGTAACCACAAACCCCCCCCCCGACGCAGGTACGACCCCGCCCGGCGCCTGAGCCTGTACGAGGTGAAGCGGCACCCCTGGTACCGCGAGGGGCTGAGCGATGAGGTGTACGCGCTGCTGCTGGAGGACGACGCCGGCTCCAAGCAGCAGCACGGCGAGGTGAGGGGACCGGGTGCGGGTGCGCGTGCGGGGTGGGGGGTGCGGGTGGCCGGGTGCGGGGTGGGGGGTGCGGGTGCGTGGGCTCGGGGAAAGGGAGCTATATGGGGGGGGGGATAAACCGGCCCAAAGTGGGCGGGGTATGTCGGGCGAGAGGGTGGAGAGCTCGAGCGTGCCTGCTGCTTTGCCTCGCCAAGCACGTTGGCGGGGTGGGATGCAGCGTGTCCTCCAGCTATGCGTTGGCTATGCGCCACACGTCTCGCCAGATGCGCTGACCCGGTGGTGCCGGTGCCGGTGCCGGTGGCGGTGGCCCTCCTCTGCCCTTGCCGTCTAACCCGGCAACGCGCAGGATGGCGGCTGCGGCTGGCACGGGGCGGGGCAGCAGAGCGTGGAGGTGATTGAGAAGGAGTTTGCGCGCATCCTGGAGTTCACGGCGGCGCTGCACCACGAGGCCGCGCAGCGGGCGGTGGACAACGAGTTCCAGGTGGAGTGAGGGGGAGAGTGAGGGGGTGAGTGAGCGGGTTAGTGGGCGGGTGAGGGGGCGAGTGAGTGATGGGGGGGCGAGCATCGGCGACGGAGGGGGCTGATTGTGCGGGAGCGGGCGTCGACGGCAGTTGTGGTGGTTGTGGTGGTTGTGGTGGTGGTGTCCATGGCGGCTGGCTGTCACAAGCAAGCAGCGTGTCGGCGGCCAGAGCTGCTGGAGGGTAGCCATCCATGGGGTGGTATGGATCAAATTTGGTTGTTTGGAGGGGTGTTAGCATGCGGCTCATGCATGGATGTGCGTGCCGTGGCAAGCCAGGTGGCCGGGTGTTGTCGGGGGCCGCAGCAGCGGCGTGCCACCTGGCGAGGCGGATGTTGTTGCGCCGGCACACGGTCACGGTCGGGCATGCAAGTGGGTGGAGCTTGGCAGCGTTAACTAGCCAGCAGCGGAAAGAGTGCAGCGAAAGCTGTGTCCGCTGCGGAATGAAACTCAGATGAACGTATGAAGTGGTGGGGGTGTGCGCCGTCGATATGATGTTGAGGCTTGATGTATGCAGTGGACTGCTGCCTTGGGATCATATGGGCCACGGCCAACGTGGCATGTGTCCAAGGGTTACGTGAAGGCCTGTAGGGGTGTGCCATTGCCAGGCATCCACATGCGCCCAACTCGGAGGACACTGCCGGGAACTTGCCTTCTTGCCCCTTGCCAACTTCATGAGCGCCCAACTTGAACGAGGTAGCTGTGGTGGCAAAAGGAGCTTCAGGTAGTGCCGGCGGGTGCGGGGCGCTGTGTCCCGACGCGGAACGCGGTGTGCAAGCCTGGGTGTATCACAACACGAGGCGTAAAATGGCCAGTGCATGGAAAGTGCGCAGCACGTGGTTCAGGGTTCAGACGTGAATGCGCGCCAGCAAAACGTTCCAGCAACCTCCAGCCAGCTACTGACGTCGGTACAGTTGCAGCGCGTGCCTATCGGTATGCTATGCTTGCTAGTGAGCCCCCCACACCTTGGTAATCTTGGGCGCAACAGAGCGACAGAGAAAGAGCCACTTAAGTGACCGAATTAAGCGCGCGCGACCTGAGTGTCATCACCGCGTGCAAGTAAGCTGCCAGCTTAGTGACCGGCGTCCTCAGCATAGCCAGCTTCATATCTCCACGACTCCACCTGTAATACCGATCGCCTGCCTAAGGCTTGCGTAGCTTGCGCATTCTAGCAAAACGTGTTTTTCATCCTCAACGCTCCTGCAACCGCACATACGACACACCCGCTGTGCGCGTGGCCGGTGTACATTCCCTGCTTTAGGGCGGTTAACCTCCAGATCCCAGCAGCCAAGCCGAAAACGAATCAGGGCAATCAGATGCCCGTACGTGACATATTGGCTCATGTGGGCTAACCTGCCGTGCTCAATCATCGCTTCGCTATGTGGCAGCCCCATCCAGTTCGTATAGCGGCTCATCTTGACCCCGGGAGCACCCGGTCTGGCCTGCCTACCCCCTGACTCCGGAAAGTCACGAGGGTCGGTGGACAGGCAGTCCGCTCTCCACTCTTGCATAAGCTTGCCGGTAAAATCAGTCATCATCGCCCCCACTGGCAACGCAGTGCGCATCAGCCAGTCACACAGCGCATCAGTGCCCTGCGGCCCCTCCACGCGCCAATCATACCCTAGCTTCTTACACATGCGGTAGACTTTGCTGACCCATTTCGCATTCGCATTCTAGCGCATGTCGGCAAGTGACGGTACCGAGTTGCATTACGGGCCGAGTCCCTGTCGCTGCTAGCTCGCTGAGGGCATTGTATTTCTGACAGACTGACTACCGAACATTCTACATTTCCCGACTTGTGACCTCAGCCCCGCACTCGCGCGTTCATGCGCCCAGATGCGCCGCGTCGCACCTCGCTACACTGTCCACCTCCGCCCCACACCACGTCAGACTTAAATAGCACGCAGTTGGCAGTTTTGCGTTCCGTCCGTCGCGATATTCAGTATGCTACCCTCTAAACCTCTACCGCTGCGCAGTACCCCGGCTTGGCCCCCCCCCCTCAGCCGCCCATCAGTACCCTGGCACAGCGGCACAGCAGGGGATGGGCGTGGCGGGCGAGTGGGCGCACATACGGACATAGGCTTTAATGCGAATACGAACTGTTGATTTTGCAGGCAGGGGACGAAAGGGCAGCGAGCGGGAACCCGGCCACCCAAGATTGCTGGAGATGGCACACAGAATAATATAAAAGGCCGTTTGGTTGGCACTAACGGAATGGGTTTGCATGATCGCAAACGTTGCTGCAAACGTTGACATGCGCTTGCGCGAGAACGCGCGAAAGTCCAAGCACATGAAAAGCATGTAAATAGATACAAATTACAAAACGCATGTCATAGTAATATTCTATCGCGCTATCAAAAGGGCCTGCCACACTACTACATAAGCGTCTCGGAAAGCTGGGAACGCTGGGAAACGGGAAGCCGGGAAGCGGGAAGCTGGGGAAGCGGGCGCCTTCCGAAGGTTACCTGTTCCTGTGTAGACCGCGCCCAGAACCGGCCAATCACTTTGCATGTCCCTGTAGAATGAACGCCGTATTTTCAGCTTTCTCGACAGGCTCTTCCATGCTACAGTCGTACTGATAGGCTGCCTCTCTTAGGCGCCAAAGGGCTGACTGCTGGAACAAGGCAGCAACGTAGGAAATGGGGCAAAGGGACGGCAGGCCACAGGAGGAGGGCCTTACAAGCGGCGAGAGCCAAACACACGCAAGCCCAACGGCGACGCCGACGCGCCGGAACGACAAGCACAACCGCAACGCGGCAGCAAAAAAACCAGAAAAAACCCACAAACAACAAGGCCCGACAACAAGAGACGGCGCAGAGGTGGGCGAACGCCGCGACAACACACGCCACCCCGAGCAGCAACCAAGCGCACCAGCAACAAGAAGCCGAAGCCACCAGAACCCAGAAACGACAATGGCGCAGAACTAAGCGCCCCGCCGACGGCCCGACGCAGCCAGCCTGGCACGAGGAGCCACTAGCGAAACCCTCACGAGACGCGCCGACAACGCCACGATGAATGACGGCCCAGCGAAGGATTCGCGACCAGCGCCAAACGAGGCGCCGCCGCCACGGACGAGGGGCCAGCCCGCAAGGCCGCGGCAGGCGCCGCGACGGCACGAGGGCCGGCGGCCGCGCGAACCGGCGCCGGCGGCGAGGCGGCGGCCCCGCCGCCGACGGCGCCCGCGCCGGAAGGGCCGAGCGATCCTGCGTGGAGGGGAGAACCTGGGGCCAACAAGGGCGGGAAGGGCGGGCACTTGAGTGAGAACGTTCGAAGCAACGTTAAAGGCTCTCACTATGAAGGCAGAATGAGGAAAAGGAGGAGAGGCTGGCGCCAAAGAGAGCCAGCCTGTACGACTTTCTCATGGAAGCTCGCTTAGAGGCTCCATTCCCTCCGGCCCCTTCGGGGCCTCCGGTCCTCCGCCTCTAACCACACGAATGTGTTGGGCCGGGAAAAACAACAGTTTTGGCCAGGGGTTTTGGGCTTTTGGCCAGGGGTTTTGGCGGGGAGTGCTGCAGGACCCCCAGTTGCGCCAGTATGGCGTTTATTACAGCCCGCCGCCCAGCGGCCCCATTACCACAGCAGGAGTGTAAGCAAGGGTGAGTGTAAGCTGCTACCTGGCGGCGGCTCTGCTTGTAAAAAAAACACCTCCTTATTCACTCGCTGTCGCTGTCGCACAGGTCCATCGCCAGCTCCTTGGTGCTGACAGTCACAGTCTTCTTGCAGCGCGGGCACCTCTTGGTCACAAAGTTCCCGCGTTTTGCCATCTGAGGCGCCTTGTCAATCACCAGGACCTGGCCGCACTCCTTGTGCACGACCCGGCCCGACCATCGGCGCGGGTTGACCTGCTTCAGGCGGGCGCGGCCGGCCGCCGCCCGGCCCTCCAGCTGCGCCTCCGTCTCATTGCCGCCGCCGTACCCGGCCGCCGCCCGGCCCTCCAGCTGCGCCTCCGTCTCATTGCCGCCGCCGTACCCGGCCGCCGCCCGGCCCGTTATCAAGCTTGCCGTTGTCAGTCACCCCAGTCTCGACCGCACCGGTCTCGCCTGGGTCAAGTTGCACTAAGAACACAGATGAATCAGTGAAGCGCTTCACTTTGACTCGTCAATAAAGCAGTGCAGTGGCCCGTGGGCTGGAAGGACGTTATGAGTTCCCACATACCGTGACGTCGCATCGCACCGAGCGAGGTTTCGCATTTCGCATTTACAATTTAGCGCATGTCCGTAACGAGCCTGCAAGCCGGCCCCCTTTCCCAAGGATGTGGTGGCGCTGGTCCCTCAACCTCGCGTCCCACACCGCGTACCCCTGGCCCCTGGCTCTCCACTTTTCGTTCGACTGGGAACTCGATGCGACCGCAAGGGCTCCGGGGAAGGGGCAAGCCAACCGTTTCGTGCCCCGCGTGTCGCATTCACACTCTGACGGCACTCCCCAGCCCTTGTTTCGTTCGCTGGCGCCAGGATTAATTTGCGCCACGCCTAGCACCCAGCCCAGAACAACCCACTGCACTCCCAGCAACTGCGAACGGCAGCGGCGGAGGCGACAGCGGCGCTGGCAGCGGCGCCAGGCAACACCAGTCGCCTGGCAACAGCGGTAGATGCGGAGGCGGAGCTGGCGGCTGCTATGAGGGCTGAGGCAAAGCCGGCCTACCTGGCAGCAAGGCAAGCCTTCATCCGGTCAGGCGAGCGGCCCAACGGTAACCTTACCGCACTCATCCACCCCGGGCGCAGCAACAACAACGGACCCACAGCATTGCGGCTGCCCAGCCAGCCGCACACGCTGGTCACGACACCTGCGGCGGTCGCTCAAGTAGTGGCAGATTACTGGCGTGACGTCTCGCGCAAGCCAACGCCACCACCACCCACGCCGCTACCCGATGCGGATCCCTTATCCCGAGTTCTCAGCGCCCTGGACGCCCATCCCCGCCGCCTGGCCCCAGAAGCAGATGATATCGTGGGAAATTCCGCAGTATCCCCAGCTGAAGTGGCGGCGGCGCTCAAGCGAACGCCACCTGGCAAAGCCCCAGGATGGGACGGGCTACCAGCGGACGTGTACAAGGTGGGGCGCACCAGACTGTCTCCCTTGCTAGCGGCGCTATACTCGGCAATCGGTGAATCCGGAGTCATGCCGCCACGATTCACGGATGGCATCATCACGGTGCTGTACAAGAAGGGGGACCCGAAGCTAGCCGGAAACTACCGACCCATCACCCTACTCAACTCCGACTACCGCATGCTGGCGAAGATACTAGCCACACGGCTGGGGAATGAACTTGGCCGGGTGATTGACGTGGAGCAGACAGCCTTCCTCAGCGGCAGACTGATAGGCTACAACATCCACACGCTCCGCCACATCCCTCATCTCCTGAAGCAGCAGGGCCGTTCAGCGGTCATTGCCTTCCTGGACTTCGCCAAGGCGTACGACACGGTGGACCGCAGCTTCCTGCTGCAGGCGATGGAACACTTGGGCGCAGGGCCCAAGCTCCGGGGGTGGGTCTCCCTGCTTCTGTCATCCACAGTCGCCCAGGCGCTAGTCAACGGCAGCCTATCCCGTCCCGTGAGCATGGAGTTGGGCGTACGGCAAGGCTGCCCCCTGGCACCGGTGCTGTACCTATTCGTGGCCCAAGCGCTGCTATGCTGGCTGCGAAGCCAGGGCATTGGGATCAGACTGGACCTGAACAGCGCAGACGTCACCACGGCGGTGCAGTTTGCAGATGACTGCCAGGTCCTGCTTGACAGCATGGCAGCACTGGGGCCCTTTCTCACAGCAATGGACGTCTTTGCGTCAGCGTCAGGACAGCGGTTAAACCTGGACAAGGTGCAGCTGCTGAAGGTAGGCGCAGACACAGCAGACCAGCCCAACGCCCAGACGCAACACCACAACGCCCAGCAGCCACCACAGCCCCCAACAGCAACCGCGCCGACACAGCAGCAGCAACCGGCCCTGGTGACGGTGGCAGTAGCACTTAACGTGCCGGTGGACAACAGCCCTCAACCCGCTCAACCGGATTGGGCGGCCCGGCTCAAGGAGGCTAAGCGGCGGATGGGATGCATATCCCGCCTGCCGCTGAGCACTTTTGGGAGGGCGGCGTCCACGTCAGGGTATGCCCTGCAAACCGTGACGTGGCACATGGAGCACGCGGGCATGCCGGGAGATGATACCGTGGAACTGCTGGAGCGGGCAGCGGCGGGAGTCGTGGACCGCCGTACGGACCCTAACCACCCAACCCAGCGCATGACAGGAGTCCCGCGGACACTACTGTACGGCCACCCGCGTACAGGAGGCTTTGGGCTACTGCCGCTGACCCTGCACCTGAGGGCTCGCAACGCGAGATGGGCAGCACGTCTGGCTAGCGCAGCAGCACAGGCCGAGCCAGCACGTCACCCCTGGGAGCAAGTCGTGACGTGCTACCTTCAAAGGCATCACCCGCACCTCAGCCTGGCGTCCGTCACCACCCTCAGCGCGGACGCAGACAGCCGACCAGGGCCAGCCCATGGCCTGCCCACAGACATGGCACGTTTCATCACAGCACTAGGCTACTTGCCACCACTGGAAGACGTGGAGGAGCAGCCGATGGCAGCAGGAGACTGGTGCTGGGCGGCACCGCTCTGGGCCAACGCGTTGCTGCCCAATAACCAACGGGCAGCGGAAGCAGAAGAGAATAGCGCGGATCCCGACTTCAGCCCGGAGGGAGCCGAGCCCCCAGCACCACCGAGACCAGGTATGGAACAGCGCCACGTGCGTCTCAGCACGTGCCACGCCCTCAAGACAGTGGGGGACGCTGTGAGATTGGGGGCCCTGGTGGCAGCAGGGACACCGCCAGCCGACACGGAGGAATGGCGGCAGTGGGTCAGTCAGCATCTCTCCCCCACAGCGCCGGAAGGCTTCAGAAGGAGCCCGACGCTGCAGGCTATCCAGCTGCTACTTGCAGACATCAGCCCAGAATGGCGAGCAGCGGCGGAGCAAGTGGAGCAGCAACTCAGCGCTGGAGGTCAGCCGCCGGCGCAGACGATGGAGGCAGTGCGGGCTCAGATAGTAGGCAGGCTAGGCTGGCGCAGGGGCTTGCTGATGCCCATAAGGCTCCAGCGCTTAACAGTCAGCCAGGCCACGGCGATGCTACTGCGACCAATCGAACAGCGGCGGACCCAGCTACACGCGGACTTCGCCAGGGAAGCCAGAGGCGAGGCAGCAGCCACCACGACAAACGCAGCGGTGACAACTGCGACCACGCCTACAGGCACGAACCCTGTGCGCGCCATGCTGAGCAGGATGTGGCACATACGTCAGTGGAGCCCAGCAGCAGGAAGCGTGTGGATGCGGCGCCCACGGAGGAACGCACGGCGCACCCTGCTCGCCGCGAGCACATCACTTCTGGGAGTGTCCCGTGGCGCAGGCAGTGCTGGAGCAGATTAACGCGGCGATGGCGAACACCATCACTCGGCAGCAGCTATGGCTAGCAGAACCGCCTCACGGAGTGCAGCAAGCAGTGTGGGACGTGGTGGTAATAGCCGCCCTCTCGGCCATGGAACGCGCCCGGACGAGGTTGAGGGCAGTTACCAACGCAGGGCCCCCAGAGGGTATGGAGACTGAGCCGGTAGAAATCGCTAAAGCGGAAGCGGTGACAGGGTTTTGGAGGCGGCTGCAGGACTTCGCAAGATTAGGGGTGCCCAGGAAGGGGTGGAGGGAGGTAGGCACAGCGCACCCCCTGCTAGCCGTGCAGGGTGGGCGCATTAAGGTTCAGCAACCTGCTTAGTCAAGTCTTGTCAGCTCGCAACTGCTGCTTATAAGCAGTGCTAGATAGAGTGTAGATGAGACGCGGTTTGTGTGTGTACGTGTGTGTGTGGGTGGTACCGTTGACGGTGACGTTTGTTCACGACCCTTGTGGTGGCGGGTAGGCGCTCGGTTGCGTGCTTGTCCCCTCTGCGGTAGGTGACTCGATTGAGTTGGTGGTTTGGGCTGTAGCTTTGGCGGCTAGGTGCGGCGGCTTTGAGCGTTCTCGCCGGCCCTGTCCCTCTTGCTACGTGTGGCCTGCTGATGAGTAGCAGAAGGGTGACACGTGTGTTCCCAGGCGTTGGTAGCCCCCAGGGGAGCGCGCGCGTGGGTTGCTCGTCTTCGGGTTGTCTCTTGTCGGGGGTTTCGTTTGAGGTATTAGGTGCGCGAGCTGTCTCCACACCGCCTGGTCCTGTGGGCTCAGGAGAGCACAGGGAGGCGTTTCTCGTTTCGCGGCTAGGCTTGCTGTGCGCGGGTAGGGCAGGTCAGCCGTGGGCTTGGGTTTCTAGCGCTGTTTTTGTGAGCGCTCTCGCCAGTCCAGAGACTGGTAGGCTGCAGAGGCCGTGTGTCGGGCCCGGGTCGGAGGCAGGCCCACAGCTGTAACATTAATGACTCCCCAGCCCTTGTTTTGCTCACCGGCGCCATGAGTATGTTGGTGGTGCGCATTGCAGGTTGCCTAGCGGGGCGGGGAATTAGCACTCCACACAACGGGACACTGTTACGGACACAGGGACTGACGGACATGTCCGTTATGCGCTATAATGCGAATGCGAAGTGGGCGGGATGATGTTATCGGAGCTAGCAGGCCGCAAGCTTGGCCGCAAGGAAAGCTGGCGAGCGTTGAAAACAAGTGGGCACATGTTACCTCGAAAGTGACGGTAACCGTCGAGATAATCGGCGTTCTCACTCTCGCTGACATCTGACAGAAGATTATGCTGAGCTGAGGCGCTGGGCTGGTGTTCGGCGGGCTACGGTAGCAAGGCCGGTGTGCGACCAATGGCACTGCAGAGGTCCCCACACCGTCCCACACTGTGCCGAGCAGCCGAGGCTACTACCGGTAACTGTTTGATTTGACAACGCATAACCTCAGGTGCACGCAACCTCAAAGCATGACGTCTTGTCATGTCCCCAACGACCCCAAGGCACCTGCCCGTGCATGGGCATGGGCGCAGACCGGGCAGCGGCCAACTCAGAGGATGCCCAATGCTCTAGAGGGTGGCATGTGGATTATGCGTTACTTCACAGGTTTGTATTAGAAGGTAGCTTATGTGGCTTCTGCGGAGTAGTGAATTCAAGATACGTGGCTTTGCCGAGATGCGTTTTCGTTTCGCAATTTAGAGCATGTCCGTAATGCGACACGCGTGCCCATGGGCTTGCTGGTACCCAAACTGCAATCTGGTTGAGACAATGCAACGAATGTCAAGGGCGGACGGACCCGACAGCGGGGCAGCTGTCATGCCCATCTGCCGGTTTAGACTTTAGACCTGGCTCGACAGCCTCATCCCGTGCATGACACGTACCAACCACCATCCCCATGGCACGGCCAGCCTCTGCCCTGCCCGTGAAATGACCAACCCGCATAATGGCATGACACAACAGTACAACACTACGTTTTACCGCTCACCCTCCTCTCGTGCTGCTGGCGAGAACCGACATCAACGTCGAGTGGTTGGCTTGCCCCTTCCCCCGAAGGGGGAGGGGCGGAAGCCTTTGCAATCACCCCGATCGACGCAGGGGGGCCCGGCCCGGTTTTGCCATCTCGTTACATCCGGTTACTCGTCCCGTCGGCATGCATCCGTGAAAACTTTCAATTATATATATCTATCATCCATGTATCTTCTGGGGAACAGGGTTACGTGAAGCGATATGAAATTATAGGCGGAAGGTGCGTGAGGCTCGCGAACGCATTATAGTAGTCGCAGCTTTCGTTGATCACTTATATAAAATGTGTGCAGGATTTACTCCGAAACAATTGCAGCGCTCGACGCTCCTCGACGCTCCTCGCCACACGGGGGTCAGACCCCCCCATCGAACCCCCCCAACTTCAACGGGTCATAACTTTTGCACCCCACGGCGTTACCACATTCTAAGTAGATAGCCGGATTGCTATTGAATTATGGATCCCAACAGGCTCAGAAGTGGTAACGCCGTGGGGATTAGGGTGCGCCTAGGGCCTTTAGTGAACACATGTTGAGCAGGTAGGAAGGGCGGCTTCTACGCAAGCAGGCCGTACCGTACCCCTCATTCCATGTTACCAACACACTTACATTACCACTATTACACAATAACATTGCTGGACAGGGGGAAAGGAATGGGTAAACGGCCGTTTGGAGGGTCTTTGATGACCCGCGTCAAGGGGCTGGCGCAGGCGCCGACAGCTAGGTGACTAGGGGCCCCAGAGCCCCTCCCGACGGCATGCCCCATAACCGTTTCAACTTGTCCAATACATGCCAAAAGCGACTCCTGAGTGGGCCCTGAAATTAAATTAGCGACGAATACCAGGCCGACATGCCGAGCATTTAGCGCTCGCTTCAGTTGCTAGCGCCGCGCTCGGTGGCTGCAGACTGCCGTAATTGCATACTTATTATACATATGATTGACGACAAGGGTTTTGGATACGAATTACGGTGTTGCCGTGTCAATTAAGTCGGGACATTTCGCGCCAACGAGCAAAGTAAAATAGAAGCAAACCCTCGTCTATTTAGCGACTGAAGACAAGGATGGTATATTTAGGTTGAGCGCTCGTGCGCTGGCGAGGAAGTTCTACCTGGTCCGGATTTCGGGCTCCCTCCCGACCGGCCGTGACCCCCGTGTGCCCCCCCCCCCACCCCACCCCACCCTGCGCTTGCCCCGGCCACCACGGGCCCGGCCCCGCGCCTCCAGCCTATTCCCTTCCCGCCTTGTGCGCCTTTATACTATTTGTTGAATGCGTTGGAGAAGTTACTTGCAGCGACTTGTAAAAGCGTGTTTGTCGAGTGCCTCGCCCCCTCATCCGATAGTCGCTTGTATCGCTTATATATAAATATCAGGACAGAACTTGATCTCCATCGTGAAGCCGAGGAAACGATCAAAATCTTTGTCAGCGAACTTCACTTCATTGCTGAATGGATTGCGCACTTCTTCGCGACCTCCCACGCCCCTTCGCCCCCCTCGCCCCGCTCGGCCCCCACAAACGCGCACTTCTTCGCGACCTCCCTCGCCCCCTCGCCCCCCTCGCCCCGCTCGGCCCCCTCGCAGGGCTATTACCTTAAAGATGTTGAGCTTTATTTGGCCATTTTGGCCGATTTCTGAGCTTTACGGCTGGCCCTTAAAGCTCAGATTATAGCTTTGTTACGCGTCCACGGAGGCGGGGAAAGCTTGGCCCCGGTGGGGTTGGGGGCCACAGAACCATCAGACGCCAGTGTTTTCAGCTGTTCCGGGGCCCAAACAGCTGCGTGTCAGCGTATGCGACGATTCCCTGACCACTTGATGCCCCACTGACCATCAGAAAGCCTATCCACAAGTGCCCGGGAGTCCGCCCAAGTCCGCCCCCTGAGCTAAGTTCTGGGCATTTTAGCTTGCTAGAGCTCAGGCTGAGCTTTCCCCCCAAAACAAGATAAGAGCCCTGCCCCCTCGCCCCCTCATCCCATAGTCCCAAAAGGGGCAAGCCGGGGTACTGCGTAGCGGTAGGGTTTTGCATCTACATTCGCATTGCCCGTGTAGCGCATGTCCGTAAACAAGCACCTAAAAAGCGCGCGCGTTCCTTGGCGCACACCAGCATCGCCAGCATAAGGGCAGAGGGGCCGGTGCCACGTACTCCCGGCTCTCAAGCGCCTTGCACACGAGCACTGGCGTGAATTCGAACTCCTAACACCGGCGAACTAGTACCAACGTGTGCTCGTGGACACACGGTTTGCGTCCGCCACAAGAGCACGGAGTGTTTGACTTTACACATCCTGCATTCTAATAGGTACCCAGAAACGTACACCAGAAGACCTCTGAGGTGTTTTTGCACGAACGTCGTGCCGGGGTGCCCGGTTTTTGGCGCTTTTTGGCTCGCCGCTCCCTGCCGCGTCTGTGCAAGCCGTCGTGCGCAGCCTTGTACGCATATGTTGCGCTATATTCCGCTATGCCCTTTTCAAGTTGTGGTGTTTAAAGACCGTGCGCTGGGTGCGACATGCCAATCTTTTGCCGGGGCCGGTGCAAGCTGCACTACCGGCGGGAATACCGCAGGGTTAGCGTGATGTGAGTGTCATAAGCTGCGACATTTACGGGCCACCAAAAACTGGAGACGCGGCTAATTGTACTATTTTCCAATGGTCTCATGCTACTCCCCTACCTGTACTCTACTCCTGCAGCAGTTTCTCCTTACTCAATTCATTGTCTTGCCTAGCCTGACACGGCTGCCTTGATTTTAATCGAATACCGAGCGCGCTTCCTGGTCACTGCCCCACTGTTTTCCTAGTGCCCTCTCCTACCTCCAAGCGCTAGCATTGGTTGAAAGACTGCTCTGAACTACAATATCCTACCTGGAGAACAGCGTGGTGACGACGTAGAGGCTGGGAGCGCATTAGGAGACACTCTCAAGCGCCGGACGTCATCTTAGTGTTCGCCCAGGTAGGGATGATTTCATTGTGGTCTCATAAGTCTGCTCAGGTTCAGGGCAGGGCTCTAGCGTCCCTGGAAGGCTTCTAGCAGCCCGGGCAGTCACCGCCGTGCCCTCGTGCAGCTCACAATCACCGGAATCAATGAACACCTTGCTTTTAATTAGGACAAGCGCTTTGGAGCATTTCGCCGGGGGGAAGCGTCACTTGCGCTGTCCAGTTCCATTCAAAAATTGCAGACGTTGTGGCCGCTTAACAATGCTGTAGACCCTACTGAAAAATCATGCATTATGTGCTTAACAGGCCTGCGTGCCGTCTCTAGGCAGGGCGCCACCGGGCACCACCGGGCACCACCAGGTGGTTTCTCGAGTGGCATGGCTTTGGTTTCAACGCTTGCCTTCATCAGAAGCTAGCACTAAGTAGCGCTTCAGAGAGACTGCTGGCAATTTTAAGCGGCATTGAGCCAACTTCAGCGACTCGCAGTGTACAATCCGCCTTGCTCTTGGAGAAGGCAGGTCTTAAGAATGGCACACTAGCAGGGGCGAAAGCCCATTCAGAGGGGCATTCAGCGACCTTCATGTCCGAAGCTCGTTGCTCGAGCGAGGACAGGGCAGCCTGCAGCCGCCACTGCAGCTTTAATGGAAATTTCTGCTGCTCAAGTGGTTGGCCGTTAGGGTCTGGCGCTTGCCACCGGCCAGAGGCATGTCCGCGCGGTCTTGTCGCGCGCGCGGGGCTCGCAACGGAGGAGTCACCCCAGCTGTGCTTGACGCATGGCGACTCTTGCTTCCACCGACGGAGGGGAAGCCGGCGGCGAAAAGAGCTCTGCGCAGCAGGCGGCAGCTCGCTGGGCGTAGGGTGGAGGCTGCCTCTCCTGGTGTTGGCGCTCCTGTGCGGGCTGCTGCCGCCCGCGTGGGGCCCGCTGCGCGCTGCGCATGCGCAGGCTCTCGTCTGCAACGAATCAGTGGCAAACTGCTTGGCAGGGGAGGTGACGCAGTACGGCTTCTGGGCGTCAGCCAGCCCGCCGCCCAAGGAACCGACCGCAGCACCGTACACGGCGCTGTTAGGGGCCCCCGACTACCCCGGCACATTATGCATATCGTACGCTCCCAACACGACAGCGCAGCAGCAGACGGCTTGGTGTCAGTCCAGCAATGACGCGTCGGCAGGAGCCAAGAACACGTTCAGCTCGGTGACTGTGGGCTTCAACGCGCCTATGTACCCGCGACAGGTGAGGGAGGGAGAGACCAGCCCTGCGCGGCAACGGCAGTGGGCCTGCCCGGCTGACCACGGTCACATGTCAGCTGGTTGTGCGGTTGGGGCCGCACTTGGCGGGTCTTGTGTCGGCTAGTGGGCCAAAGAGCATCGTGCGGGCAGGACTGGCGGGGGCGGCGAGAGGCTGGCCTGCTGCCTGCTGCGCCGCGCTGCAGTTCCGTGCGGTGGCTGGGCAGGGATCTGCTGTGTGTGCTGCGTTCTGGGGACAGATGGCCTCACAGGTGTACTGCCTGTGTGCCGCTGGCCACAAGAGTCTGGGTGGCAGCGCCTGCCTGCACGCCCGTGCATACTGAATGAATGCTGAATACAAAAACTTGAGCCTGGGGTGGTGCCCAACTTCTGCAGGTGGGAGTCCTGATCCTCAGCAGCCAGACGCCCAACATCACGGACAACCTGTTCGTGGTGACGGTGGAGGGGGTGTCCGTCAAGCTCGCGTGCGGGGACAACACGGGCCGCACCTGCCTGGGCAACAGCCTGAGCGAGACGCCGTACTGGTTCACGTGCAACACAAGCAGCCTGGTGGGACCCATCGTCGCCGTGCGTGTGAGGCTCAACTCGACGGTGGTGGTGGACTCGGTGCGGCTGACGGGGTTCTTGTCGTGGCCCGTGCCGCCGGCGCCTCCGATGCCACCGCCGGCCCCGCCGAGCCCAAACCCGCCGAGCCCGACTCCGCCCAGCCCGGATCCGCCCAGTCCCCCATCACCAGCACCGCCCAGCCCGAGACCGCCCTCCCCGCAGCCGCCCAGCCCGAGACCGCCCTCCCCGCAGCCGCCCAGCCCGAGACCGCCCTCCCCGCAGCCGCCCAGCCCGAGACCGCCCTCCCCGCAGCCGCCCAGCCCTGGACCGCCCAGTCCGGTGCCACCCAGCCCTGGACCGCCCAGTCCGGTGCCACCCAGCCCTGGACCACCCTCCCCGGAGCCGCCCAGCCCGCAGCCGCCAAGCCCTGCGCCCAGTCCGGTGCCGCCTAGCCCGGAGCCACCCAGCCCTGTGCCACCTAGTCCTCCCCCCAGCCCTGTGCCACCTAGTCCTCCCCCCGGCCCAGAGCCGCCGAGCCCTCCCCCCAGCCCGGAGCCACCAAGCCCAGTACCGCCCAGCCCAGAGCCGCCGTCACCTGCGCCGCCAAGCCCGGCGCCGCCATCACCAGAGCCTCCAAGCCCCGCTCCCAGCCCACCGCCACCAAGCCCGGAGCCGCCGTCACCCCCTCCGCCCCCTCCGAGCGCTTCCAGTCCCCCATCTTCCCCTACGCCACCATCCCCGCCCCCGATTCCCCCCGCGACACCCCCGCCGCCGCCCTCTCCCCCCTCGCCCTCAGCCCCCGCACCCTCACCGCCGGCGCCGTCCAGCCCGCCCGCCCCCGAGCCCAGCTCGCCCCCGCCGGCCCCGCCGCCCTCGCCGCCCTCGCCCAGCCCGCCGCCCGCGCCGCCCGCTCCCCCCCTGGCCGCCGCGCTGGGCCTGCCCCCCGACCTGGTGGACACCAGCGGGACGCCCGTGGCGGTGCTGACGCTGCAGCGCGAGTCCACGCTCGCGGGCGTGGAGCTGACCGACCCCGCTGCCCTGCTGGTGCTGTTCCCGGGCGCTAAGAACGTGGAGGCCGTGGGCTTCCAGCTGGGCGTGCCGCTGCAGGTGGTGCCGCGCGACGTTTCCCGCACCGGCACCGGCGTGGACGTGTGCAGCACCGCCTACCTGTCCACGCTGCAGGAGGAGTTCTATGCGCGGCTGCCCTTCAGCACCACCACCGCCCCGTCACTGGTCTGTACGCGCACGGGGGCGGCGACGCCCTCGCCGGCGCCCACGGCCCGCCGCGCGCTGCTGCAGCTGCTGCTGGGGCGGCAGCAGCGGCAGGCGCAGCAGCGCCGCCAGCACCGGCGGCTGCTGGCTGCGGCGAGCGGGCAGGAGGACGGCGGGCTGGCGGCGCACATGCTGCGTGGGCTGGTGCGTCGCATGGAGCAGGCGGCTGCGTTGCAAGCCGCCAGCAGCATGCGGCGACGGCTGCAGCAGGAGCTGACCGGCAGTAGCATCAGGAGCAGGAGCAATAGCACCGGGCGTGACCCGACGGACAAGCACGTGGTAGGCGCCTGCGCGGGCGAGGCGGCCGGCGTCATCACGTTCAGCATGCAGGTGCCCGTCGACTCGTCCGGCTCGGCGGGCGGCAGCAGCCGCGTGCGCGGCGGGCTGTACGACAGCATGCGCAGCTGGCAGGTGGCGCAGGAGCTCAACGGCGCCGGCAACATGCTGGTGTGCAGCCCGTCGGTGGATGAGATCAGCGTGTCCACCAAGGTGGGTGCGTGCGTGCGTGCGTGCGTGCATGTGTGTGCGTGCATGTGTGTGCCCCCGGGGCGGATTGGTAACACAGTCCAGGCGTACGCCATGTGCGCGGTTAAGAACTCCGTGTGTGCCGGTGCTGCATTTACCGTACCGCCATGAAGTTTATTCCGGTGCAAAACGTTTTGCTGGGGAAATCGTTTATTGCACCGTGGGATTCAGCTTGCAAGATTTATAGCGCGTCATGCGGACATGCCGTCGCACACAGTGCCTCCAGAGTGCAAGCAGGTAACGCCACGCCATGTCCCCTGGTGCTGCTTATTTTGCGGTGTCTGCCGCGTCCAGGCTTGCACGCGCAGCCTGCCCCCCCTAGTCCCTTGGATTTATTTTCTGTGATGCTAAGTGATTTCGAGGGCCGAGGAATCAGCAATTTATTATTTCACGAAATGTTTTCCACTTGCATAAATGCGGTGCGGCATTTTCACACATTTTCCGTCAATTATATCGCGTTTTCCTGTGCTTCCCCTCCGCAGGTGAAAGCGGTGTACGAGGTGGGCCTCAGCGCCGCGGGTGCGCGCGCGCTGTCCACCGCCTGCAACGGCCAGTCCTCTGCTGGCTCCGGGCTGCTGGGCGGCGACGACGTCAGCTGCAAACTGTCGCCTGGCCCTGGCGCCGCCCCGGCCGACTCCAGCCCTGCGCCGGCAGGCAGCGGCGACGACACCAATTCAGCGCCCGTGAACCCTCCAGCTCCGACCCCGAACCCCGGCGCGGACAGCGGCAGCTCGTCGGCGGTGACGCTGCTGGCTGCGGTCGCGGCCGGCGCCGGCGCGGCCGCCGTCCTGGCGGCCGCCGCGGTGGTGCTGGTGGTGCGCCGGCGCCGGCGGCTGGCGTGCGAGGCGGAGCTGAAGAATGCCGACCGCGTGCAGGTGGGCAGCGGCGGCGCGTGTGTGTGGCGCAAACGGCTGTCATGGATCACTGTGTGTGTGTGTGTGTGTGTGTGTGTGTGTGTGTGTGTGTGTGTGTGTGTGTGTGTGTGTGTGTGTGAGTGTGTGTGTGTGTGTGCGGTTTACTGAAGTGGCTTGCCCTCTGTCCCTCCCTCTCTCGCTGCACTCCTCCGCAGCCGGTGCGCGACATTTCCTATGTGGACCTCCACACCTCCTACATGCCACGCGGTAGCCGCAACAGCAGCCGCCGCTCGGCCCGCAGCGGCGCCATGCGCGCCTCGGCCCCCGGCTCCATGACCAGTAGCGTCCGGAGTGTGCGGGCTAGCGGCGCCCGCCGCTCGGCGCCTGGCCAGACCATAGTGACCGGCAATAGCAGCATTAGCACCGGAAGCGGCAGCGGCGCTGCCCGCGTCAGCGCCGGCGGCAGCCATAGCACTCGCGTTGGCGCCGGTAGCATAGGCGGCGCCAGCAGTACCGGCGGCAGCGCCAGCGGCACGCCGAGCGCTCGGAGCAGCGTCAGCGGCCTCGGCAGCCCAGCCGGTCGCGTTAGTGTGCCGGGCATGCCGGGCCTGGAGCCGCACCCACAGCAACGCCACCACGAGAACGTGGACCTCGAGGCGGGCCTGCCGCAGCCTCCGGCACACGCCTCGTTAGCATCTGGCACCACCGCCGAGCCGTCGTCATCAATGGGCGGGCTCGCGGAGCACCACCACCACCACCAGCAGCACCAGCAGCACCAGCAGCACCAGCAGCACCAGCAGCAGCCGCTGCGCGGCCGCGCGCTGCGCCTGTATGAGCGCGCTCGCGGCGGCGTGGCGGGGCCATCCATGACGTCCTCTTCGGCGTCCCGGAACCTGCGCGCACTGGTGGCTGTGCGCGCTGCATGGCGTGCCGCTGCAACTGCGGGTGGCCCGGCAAACAGGGTGGCCAACGCGCCGGGCGCTGGCGGCGACATCCCCGCGGTGACTGGCGCGGCGGCGGCGGCGGCGGCGACAGGCAGGGTACCGGGCGCCCGGCCGCGCTCGCCGGGCTCGCTGCCCCCCGCGGTGCCGCCTGGTATTAACGAAGGTGCCAGCGACGCCGAGGCGGCGGCTGTCGTCGCTACCGCGAAGGCGGAGATCGCGGCCCCTGCGGCCGACCTCGAGGATGAGGACGCGGCTGCGGGCTTCATTGTCGACGACGGCGGCGACAGCTTCTCGTCGGTGCGGTCGAACGAGTCGGAGGGAGGGGCGGCCGCGAAGGACGGCGCCGAGGCGGTGGCAGCAGCGGTGGGCGCCGCGAGCACAAGCGCTGCGCAGCCTGGCGCGCCATCGGTGTTCAAACGGCTAACGACGTCAGGCAAATCCAGCGGCCAGCGGCCCTCGCGCCCAGCCTCGCCCGCCCTTTCCCGGCCCTCGTCACCCGGCCAGGCTGCCGGCTCTCGGCCCATCAGCCCCGGCTTGCTGGCCGCGACCAAGGTGGCGGCCCAGGCCATCGGCGCGCTGGCGGCGGCGGTGGAGGCGCGCAAGAGCTCCAACGGCAGCGCCAGCACGCCGGGCTCCAACCGCACCTCGGCCGGCCACAGCTCCAACGCCGCGCCGCGCGGCGTGTCGGCGGAGGGCGCCGCGTCCGCCTCCTCGCGGAAGAGCTCCTCGCGGTCGTCGGCCGGCTCGCGCATGACCTCGCCGCGCTCCAACGCCAGCCGCAAGGCTTCGCCGCGCCTGCTCACGCGCCTGCCCTCGCCGCGTGTGTACCCCTCGCCTTCGGACACGCCCGAGCGCGGCAACAGCCCGCCCGACGCCTACAACCCGCGCGCGCTGGGCCGCGCCGACACCATGGGCCACGGAGCCGGTGCCGCGGCCACCGCGGGCGGCCTGGGAGGCGCGGGGCTGGCGGACTGGGCACGGCCGCTGGCTGCGGCGGCGGGCGCGCTGACCAGCCGCTTCACCAACTTCATGCTAGGACGGCCGCTGCCGCTCAACGTGAGCGCTGCCAACTCGCCCCACAGCCAGGGCGGCAGCAGCGGCAGCGGTGGTACCACCGCGGGTGGCGGCTCCAGCAGCCGCCCGTCTTCAGGCATCGGCGGCAGCCAGAAGCACTCGCCCGAAAGCACCGGCAGCGGCTCCACCGCCGTGACGGCCAGGTCCACCTTTGTAGGGGCGGTGGACGAGCCGGTGCCGCCGCCGGTGACCCTGGCGGCGGGCATGTTGGAGGAGGCGGAGGACGCGCTGGCGGCGACGCCAGCAGCCGCCGACGCCGCGGCCGCTGCGGCCGCCTCAGCGGCGCGCGCCTTGGGCTCTGCGGCACACCGGCCGGCGTCGAGCTGGATGCACAGCCCGGCGCCGTTGACGTCAGGCGCCGACTTGACGACAGACGTGGTGGCTGTGCAGCAGCAGCCGGAACAGCAGCAGCCGGCGCCCGCGCACGGCAACCAGTCGTCCTCCTCCGGCGGCGCCGCCAGCAGCGACGTCTCGTTTGGCATGCTGCCGCTGCCGTCGCACGTGCCCAGCCCCAGCCCCGTGCAGCTGCAGCCGCAGCTGCATTCGCCGCCGCAGCACATGGAGCGGCCGCAGCCAGAGCTGCAATCGCCGCGGTACCTGCGCTCGCCCGCGTACACCCGCGCCCGCTCGCCGCTTGGCTCACCGCAGGGGCCGCGCTCGCCGAACGTGGTGGAGCCGCAGCCCATGCTGGTGCCGGTGCCGGTGCCGTCGCGGTGCAGCCCGCCGCGAATGACGCGCTCCGCGCCCGGCTCCCAGGCCGCAGCCGCAGCCGCAGCCGCAGCCGACAGGAGTCGCGCGGGCACCAACAGCGCCGCGCCCTCTCGTGCAACGCACGTCTCGTACTCCGGGCTGCCCCCTCACCCGCACCACGCGCCCACCTTGTCAAGCGGCAGCCGCACCGGCACTGTCGGCGCAGCCGCCGGCGCGGCGCCGGCCTCGGGCCCCGGCGAGCCGCTGGCGGTGCCACGCATGCTGCGCCGCACGGGCTTGGAGGCGCCGCAAGGCGCATTCGCGCGCGCGGCGGCGGCGGCGCAGCCGACGCCGGCGCAGCCCGCCGCCCCAGCGCCCAGTTTCAGCCGCCTGGCCTGGTCCAGGGACGTGGCCAGCGGCAGCCCGGTGAACAGCACCGAGGCCATGGCGGAGGTTAACGCCGCGGCGGCGGTGCCTGCGCCTGCGCCTGCGCCTGCGCCGACGACGGCGCAGCTGCCCAACTTCGCCAGGATGTCCATGCCGCCAGCGCCGCTGGCGCCAGGCACATCGCTGCGTGAGGCGCTGAAGCAGTTGCCGCCGACGCTGGACGCCACTTACAACGCGGCCGCTGCAGCGGTGGCGGCGGCGGCAGCGAGCGCCGCCATCCCCGCCGGCGAAGTCTCTGATAGCGGCAGCAGCTTGTGGTCGTCCACCTCCTCGGAGGGAAGCCTGGCAGCGGCGGCGGCCGCAGGGGCGGCGGCATCGCAGCTTGGCCGTCGTGGCAGCGGCTCCGGCACGTCAGGGGGCGCGGTGGCAGCGCTGAGCCGCGCCGCGCGCTCGCGCCGGCGGCTGCAGGGCATGCTCGCCGCGCAGGCGCAGCCGCACGGGCAGCAGCAGCAGCAGCAGCAGCAGCCCCTGCTGCCACCGCCGGTCGCCGCTTCCGCCGCGGCAGGCCCAGCGCACGAGGCGCTGGCCATTGACGACGTGACCATCGGCACCTCGCCGCACCTGCCCGGCCTCTCGCTGCTGCTCCGCGTGCGCTGGAAGCAGGCGCCGGGCCGCTTCGGCCACATGCCGTACAGCGCCTGGGTGCCGTACGACCAGCTGCCGGGCGCCGACGGCCAGGAGGCGATGCGGCGCTTCATGCAGACCGGGCGCTGGCGGCAGTTCAAGGCCACGTCGCAGTACACCAACTTTGCGCGTGAGAACAAGGACCGTGTGCCGCGCCTGTTGACCATCACGGAGGACTCGCGCGCCGAGATCGGCAGCGGCCACCTGCCAGTGGCGGCGGTGGACACAGGCGCCGACGACACCAGCGGCCGGCCCTCCATCACCGGCATTGACGCCGACAGCGAGCGCACCAGCGGCAGCGTGCGCGGCGGGTGAGGCGCGTGGGTTGCCTCGGGGCACCGGGTGTCTGTACGTGGCCGGGCCGGGCCGGGCCGGACCGGGGCAGCTGCGGCTGCGGTTGCAGCTGCGGCTGCGGCTGCGGCTGCGGCTGCGGCTGCGGCTGCTTGGTCGCCCAGTGTACCACGTGACTACGGTGTGTATAGTTGGAGCCGGGGGCAGAAGGCCGGAGGTGTGCCGAAGAGCGCGTGGTTAGGGCTCAGGCTTTGACAGCTGAGGCCCATGCCGCCTGGTGTGTCACTGCTGGTGATGCATTGGGCGCTGCCACTGACTGCTGAAGGCCGCCTCCTGTTGTGATCGCGACGGGCCGACGGGAGCGGCGTTATGCCACTTCATCGCGCCATGTCGTGCCGCGGGCAATTGTCAATGTGCTAATGCAGCATTTGGTTGGTACTGGTCGAGGGCAATTACTCCAGAAAGAGAACCCAATAACTACTCGACTTGCGTCTCGATTTCAAGTGCTGCACTATTATGAATGCGGGGGCTGGGGCTGGATTGTTATGTCTAGGGCTTGTGCTGCGCTGCAAGAGCGCGGCACGTGGCGGTCTCACTTGGGGTGTGCAGTACATATGACGAAGCAGCCGATGCCATGCCGGGCAGTGTGGTCTGCGGGTTTCACTTGGGGTATTATTGATGCACCGCAGGGGCTCCTTGCGTGGGCTCCTGGTTAGGCGGGCTCCAGCCGCTGCTGCACGGGCCGTGGTGGCAGTGCGGTGACGGAGGACGTGTGCTTGCACCTGGGGCGTGCGTCCTTGCACCGTTGTACCGTGTGTTCGTGGAGCGGTGGCGGTGGAGCTGACTAGGCCAACTGCTTGTGTGGCAAGCCATGCCTGGTGCGCCGCCGAGTAGGCGGCTCCCCGCGTGTGAGCTGTCATTGCATCACCCTCATGCGCATGAATGAGGCACGGCAAACACAGGCAGGGGTTGCAACCGGTGTATCCCAATGTACACTGGACCCGGTTTGAGGTAGGGTTGGTAGCGGCAGGAGCCCATGGCCCAAATTCCACCGGCAGGTTACAGGCACAGTGATGAAGAGCATACGCATAGACTCACATGTGATCCTTCCTGTTTTTATTTCTCTAGAATACCTTTCCTCATGCACCTTGGCACACGACTGGGTTGGGCGGCTGAGCAATGCATGCGTGCATGCAGGTATGCGTTGTCGCCGTGACTGGTTGGAGTCTGGTTGGCGCGGCAGTGAGGTTGCATTCTGAACGTCCAGAGCGTTATGCGTGCATGAGACAAAACTGAGTTGCATACCAAAGGGGAACACCCTCCCCTGGATCATCATCCTAATAGCTTCGAGGCGCGGCTGTTGGCAGCACCGCCGTGTCCACGACATGGCGGGGTTGCGTACACAGCGGCCGACGCCGGCATCAACCCCCAAAGAAATGTAGATGATCAGCGCTGCGGTGGCAGGGTTGGTGGCGCCGCAAGGCGTCTTCCACAATTGGATGGTAAAGGCCGGAGGTCCTGCGCCGAGTTCCGTCTCGGTTTGGCTTTGGTTGGATTTGATGAAGTGATGAGCAACATACTCATGATGCTATTGGTAATATGGAAACACGTAGGGCAGGGGCAAAGCGGAATACTAACGTACTCGCGTTTGATGTGGCATCCGGGTGTACCCGTTGGGTCCCCTCAAGCATGGATGCTAATGATCCCCGGGCGGCCACTGCCGCGTGCATTGGGCAAAGACATGGCGTCTTTGCATGCGTGTAAGTTACGGACATGCGCTATATTGTGAATGCAAAATGCGTATACTGTAATGTACCGCTTACAGGCTGCATTCGAAATTCCGAACCATGGGCAGTGGGGCCCGAAGCGCGTTTTGACGGAAGAAGGTTAGGAGGGTGTATGCGGCCGGCTCCATAGTCCATCGATGATGCGAGTAAGGGAACAGATTTCCGCACTTGTCCCGTAATCAAGTTAGCCCTCCCCGTCCCCACGCATAAACAGGAGACATAGTCCCCATAGTCCCAGCTAGACACTCGCCCTAGCCCCAAGCCCCCAAGCCAGCACTCGCCCCAGCCCCGTGCCCCAGCCCCCATCAGACGCGTATTACAATGGAATGGTTGGAGTTGGGGGCACGGTGAGGACGTGAGGTGCGTGCTGCTCTGGGGACCGCTTAGCGGGGGCTGGGGAAGCCTAAACCCGATGGGTCGGGAAGAGAATGAACCGCGGTTCCGGCAGACTATTACCAGCAAGCTGATCCTGGCGCTGGTAATAATGACAATAATAATGTATTGACAGTTTCAAGGCTTCAACGCTTCAACGCCACGTTCGCAGCAAGGGCCCGCTCCACGATTGGAAAAGACCTGAGAAATCGCCGGACAATCACTGCGCAAGCTCATTGCCTTATTATTATTGCATCCATCGTAGCTGTTGTAGGCGAATTACGCTGTAAGCAAGCGGTCTCCGCGCGAAAGCAGCACGATAGGAAAAAAGACTTTGGGGGCCTCTGGCTATCTGGCGCGGGCGGAATGGCTTCCGCACCGTCAGCTCCACCGACAAACCCTCTGTCGGGGCAAAGCGGGTACCAGTTTGTAAGAGCGCTGGGCACTGGCGCGTTCGGCAGCGTGTTACTGTATCGTCGCCAGCTCACGGAGGGTGGGCCAATCGAGGTGCGTACATACCGAATGCATAATTTGGGCGCATCTGACGCTGTGGATGTGACTTCCGGGACGCGCAATAGCCAGGAATCGACCAGTGCGAATTGCCTCGCCTGGAGTTTATCTGCACGCTTGCAAAACCTTCTCCGTGTTTGGTCTTTTCACCGCACAGGAGGTTGCAGTGAAAGTAATTAGCCGAGAGGAATGCGCGGACTTCAACTTGGTGTCGCGCGAGGTGCATAGCCATCGGATACTCGTGCACCGTGAGTTTGGCCTCTCTACAGTCATGAGCCCCGCGTGTGATGCCCGGTTTAACGTGCATGCCGGGAAATAAATTATGTCGTAGCCTGGCGGCCTAAGGCGTCGACTTCAAGCAGGGCAAAAACCCGTGCGTGCCATGCCGTTTCCACTCGCCCCATGCAGCGCATGTAATACGCTTCAAGCGGCTAGGGCTTACGCCCGATAAGCGGTTCCTCTACATGGTGGGTCGCACGAGGGCGCTGGTGCAGCCGAGGTCACGGAAGTCTGATATGGCTCATGGTAATGCGTTTGCGCGTTCCTGGTCCGCCTACCTAGCGTACCGTCCTCCACGCTGCCTATCGTAGGCAACTCCTGGGCTGATACCCGCTTGCTGGCCCACATGCACGCACAGGTGATGGAGTACGCTGATCGAGGCGACCTTCTCGACTATCTGCGCCGCAGGGGGCGCTTCCGGGAGCACGAAGCCCGCTGGTGGGTGGCACTTTGCACGCGAGTCCAGCATTGCCCAAAGCGAAACGGCACCGCTCCTTTGGTGCCTTTGGTGCCTTTGGCGCCAACGGGCAAGACGGCACTTCGTGGTCCGGCAAAGCATGCGGAATCGGGGAGTGTCTGTCACGGCAGGGCCCAGCCTGCGCCCCCAGCCTCCGAACGGTGGTGCATCTGGAAACGGGTGGACGTTCGCGCGGCCATGCATGCACGCATGGGGACGCGGGATGCGTGCAACAGCGAGAACCTGTGTACGTGCTCCGAGAGTGCAACTCGCGAAGTGGACTGGTTGCCGTACTCAGCGGCGCTGGCACGCTGCGACACACCCTGACTCGCTGCTGCCCACGATGCCTGTGGCGGCTGCCGTGGCCGTACAGGTTCTTCCAGCAGCTGGTCTTTGGGCTGGACTACTGCCACCAGCGGGGTAAGCGGCGCGGCGCGGGGCACGTTGAGGGAATCAGGGGTGGGGTGGGTGAGGCGGGCCATTCACTTCAACTTCCAAATCAACCAGGGGGTATAGAGGGACCGGTCCCCGCGGGGTGGGGTGGGGTGGGGCGGGGCGGGGCGGGGCGGGGCGGCGAACCAGGGCGGTGACAGGGCGGGTGTCATTTGCCGTGATCAAGCGGCGCTGCCAATACCCTGTGTGAGTGTTTTGGGGACCTCCGTTGACGGCAGCCGCGGCCCCAAGACCACAGGGGCGAGCGAAGCGCTGGGTCAGGTCGCGCCTTGCCTTGGCGCCTCATGGGTTTTGGCTGTGGCTGTTGCGACCCGGCCGCGCCCATCGGCTGCTGCTGCTGCTGCTGCATGAGCTCCCTTGCTGCGTGTGGCTGCTGCGCCGCTGCCGACGTCGTGCCACAGGCGTGGTGAACCGGGACCTGAAGCCGGAGAACCTGCTGCTCAAGCGCACGCCGGACGCGCGGCAGGTGCGGCGGCAGGAGGTGGCCGGGGCGGACTAGGGTGGGGGGAGGGCTCCGGGTCACGGAGGGCGGACAGGGCTGTGCCGTGCAGCGGTAGAGCGGCCCCTGCACTGCGCACAAGGCACACCCGCACAACGCACAGCGCACAAGGCACACCTGCAGAGCCGCCTTCAAACGTGCCACGTATCCTTGCAACCCCTTCCCCCTGCACGATGCGCCCGCCTGGCAGCCCCGCCTGCCTGGTGCCCACCAACGCGCCCCCCTCCGCCCCCATCCGCTCCCCTCCGCCCCGCCCCGCCCCGCCCCGCCAGGAGCTGACCCAGGGCGACCTGGAGCACCCCTTCAACCTGCACCTCAAGATCGCGGACTTCGGGCTCAGCAAGGAGGGCGTGCACTCGGCGCCCAAGAGCCGCGTGGGCACAGTCACATGTGGGGCGGGGGCGGGGGCGGGGGGCCGGGGCGGGGCGCGGCGGCGGCGGGCCCGCTTGCCTCGATCAACATGGGGCGGGTAGATGGGCGGGACCAGGGGCGTTGTTTAGTTGGTTGGTCGGTTGTCAGGTGGCCGAGCGGTGTGTGCAGAGGGCCGCGGGGCACACGGAGGAGCGGGTGGTAGGAAGGAGGGCCTAGGGCCGCAGGCCTAAGGGGGCCCGTGGGGGCGCTCGGCACTGGGCGCAGCGGTACTGGCGGTGCAAAATGCCGCTCGGTGGGCTGGGTTGGCGATGGGTCTGTACGCAGCTTCTGCCATGCCCTGCACGGGACCGTGCACGTAGTCCTGTGCTGGATGCGCTGCGTCCACCTTGTGGATGGTGTGCACCGTGTGCTGTGCGCTGTGCTGCTGCAGACATGGCGCCCGAGGTGCTGCGCGCGGGGCCCAGCCGCCGCTATGACGGCCACAAAGCAGGTGCGGCGGGAGGATGGAAGCGCGGGCTGGGGCGTGCGGGGCCCGTGCGGGGGCATGGGGACATGGGGGCCTGTGCAGGAGGAGTAGGGCCGTGCGCGCGCGTATCAGGGCCCGGCGGACCGGCAGGCATTGATGCGGGTGCGGGCGCAGGCATTGGTGCGGGTGCGGGTGCGCCGCCGGCCGCAGTGGCTTCTGTCACAGGCTCATCCATGGCCCTGGCCCTGCCGCTGACCGCCGGGCGGGGCGGGGCGGGGCCACACTGGGGCCACACTGGGCCACACTCACGGCGGCGACCCTCTAGAGGCCGCCAGGCCGCAGCCACCCACCCGGCGCCGCCTGCTGCTCACGTGCGCACACCCCGCCACGTTGAAACCCCCTCACCCCCGCATGGATGGCTAGCGCCTCCCCCCCCCATGTCGCATCGTCTGTCTACATCTCCTTCGTCATTAATTTAACATGCATGGAACCCCCCACCCGCCACCGCCCCCGCCTTCGGCCTGCCCGAAGACATCTGGTCCGCCGGCATCGTGCTGTACGTGATGCTGTTTGCGCGCGCCCCCTTCGACGACCCGCTGGCCACCAACGACAAGGCGCGGCGCGACGCCACCATGCAGCAGATCCTGCGCGGCGAGTGGACGGTGCCCGCCTCCGTGCCCGTGGCGCCCGAGTGCCTGGACCTGCTGCGCGGCATCCTGTCGCCCGACCCCAACGCGCGCTTCACGCTCGCGCAGATCATGTCGCACCCCTGGTTCTCGGTGAGCGGGCGGGCGGGGGTGGGGCCCGGGGGGAGGGGGCGGCGCTGGTGTGGGTGGGCGGGTGGGTGGGTGGGTAGGGTGGGTGGGGTGGGGTGGAATGGGTTGGGCTGTTGCGGCGGGGGCCGCGAAGGGAACAGGCAGGTGGAGGCAGGCGGGGACGGGTGGAGGCAGGAAGGGGGGGGGGCACACACGGAGGAGAGCAATTGGGGCGGGGGTTCATGCGGGCGGGGGGGGGGGTATAAGGAGAGGGAGACAGGGACTGCGACGGAGGGCCACCATTCTTTGCTATTGCCGTGCATGCAGCCGCTATCCCTGCGCCCTGCTTCCCCTGCCCCTGCCCCGCTACCCCGCTCCACATGCGCACCCGACCTACCTGCCGCCTGCCGTCCGCCTGCCGCCCGTCCGCCGGCCGTACACACACACAGGTGGGCCTGCCGCCGGCGGCCCTGACCATGAACACGGTTCTGGTGCGGCAGCAGACGGCGCAGCCGCCGCCCTACGAGCAGAGCATGGAGGACGTGAACGTCGTGCTGGAGGAGGCGACGCGGCGGCCGGGGCAGGGGCTGGGCGGCGGGCTGGGCGGCGGCAGCGAAATCACGGACAGCGGCTTCATGACCATGGTGAGGGGGAGGGGAGGGGGTTAGTTCATTCCAGGAACCAAAGCAACCATTGCATCCGGGAGCCCGAGGGACGGGGGAGGGACCGGGGCGCGAAGGGGGAGTGGCCCCCCGTGGGGATGGTATGGAATAGCAAAGGAGGAGGGCGGAGGGCAGGCCGCGTGCGCGGCGGGAGGACAGGTGTTTGAGCGGGTGGGCGACGGAAGAAAGCGCGCAAGAGGCAGTGCCAAGAAGAGGTTTGGCGTGCGTCCCAGGGTTGCCGAGGTTGGGGGCAGCCTGTTCCGTGCCCGTGGTGGTTGCGTGTGCTCCTCCCGTTCCTGTTCCTGCGGCGGTGTGGGCCCAGGGCAGCGCGCTTTGCCCAGCGCAGCGGGGCATGGAGGCCGGGATGGAAGAACTGGAAGGGCGGGGGAGAGATTCACTCCAGTTCCCAATTCGGAGGGGAAGGGCGTGCGCATTGGAGGGACATCAAGGGTCGGGCGGCTGTGTAGGTGGCTGTGCAGGTGCTCCTGCGGCCGCCCTTGGGGAGCTCCTGCGGCGGCGGCGGCGGCGGCGGCGGCGGCAGCTGATGAGCCCTGTGGCGTCCTGTGTGTGTGCAGATTGCGGACGAGATGGAGGAGGAGAACCGGCGGCACAACGCGCCGTACATGGTCGACCCGTACCCGGGCCAAGGGCAGGGGCAGCCGGGGGCCGGGGGCCGCCCGGGCCAGCCCGCGGCCGCGCCGCCCGCGGCGCTGCAGCACCAGTGAGCAGGCGCGGGCGGCCGCTGGTCGGCATGACGGGCAGACCTGCACCGGTGCGCACCCGAGCCGAGCCGAGTCGCGCATAACCAGCTCACGTCGAGAGCAACGAAGGGGAGAGGCAGTTTCTTAAGACCAACGTCACGGCGCCAACACCATACGAGCACGAATCCTACGGACGGAAGGCAAGCAAACACAATCAGGGAATGGCAGGCGGGTGCACGTTGGAAGTGATGTGCCACGTTGCGCGGCGGACGGTTGGGCGCGCGGCCGGCATCACGCGAAAGTGGATGGAGCGGACGCGTGTGGGGCAGCTGACCCTGCCATGCTCAGCTGCGCTTCTTCCAAACACTCAATAGCAAATAACGCATGCAACCGGCACTGTGGCGGTCAGCGCAGCAACGCGCTGTCAGAGGTATGTGCCTCCACCCCTTGCACACGAATGAGGGCTGGGTTGCTCGCTCGCATGATAGGTTTTCATGGCACACGATAGCGTGTTGTGTTGGGATTGAAGTACGGAGATTTGCGAGTGGTGTACACGTGAAGATTTGGACAGCAGCTGGCCCGGCGTAGCCGGGTGGAAAATTGGATGCCGTGCTGGTCACGGGGGCTGCGGCGCCCGGGCTGCGGCCGCGCTGGTCGTGCAGTGCAGCAGCACACGCATCGGTTGGCACGTCGGCACGAAGTGCAACACGATGCGTAGGTTTACTGTACAGCACTGGCAGCCGGGACAGTCGGGCCCTGCTGCATTCTCATGCCCTTGCTATGGGCTGGATTCGCCGCGTCATCACATAATTGGTGTGGTTCCTGCATTGCATTCGTGTGGGGCTAGAACGTACCGCAACGCGCAGAACCCCAACTGGCGGTCTCAGCGGCCATGAAATGTTATTACAGTTGCGGCGTGTGGCGCCCTTTCACATTTAGGTGCATTTATTCTGTCAAGACTAAAGTGCTGGGTTTCGGCTGCGCGCTGGATTGAAGAAAGAGACGACAATTAAATCAAAGGCGGTTACACCGGCGGTTCCGTTTTGAGGCGGCCCGTCTGAGTGCCAGTGCTCTGTCTGAGAGGCAGGCGTGTCGGGGGCGTGGTCGCGTCGGCCAGCAGGCTTCATGCGTTGTGAGGCGGCGGCGCGGTCGGTGCGTGGCGGCGTTGCAACCGCTCTTGCAGGGGCCAGTTGGTGCGCGGCATGGACAGGGTGGAAACAAGGGGGCAGGAAACAGGAGGTAGGGTGGATTTGCTTGTACCGGTATGTGGTGTGCAGGGTTGCCGGCCGGCGAGGCGCGCAACACCTGACCATCTTTGCCCTCCGTGGTGCGTTGTGCATCCCTGCGGAGGAGCTGAACTGAATGCATCACTGAAAACTGATTAAGATTGCCTTCAGGACCTCCCAGCAACATTCGCAAGGGCGGGGGCGGGGACCGAGACTTTGAGAGAGCATCCTGGATCGATTGACCCACCCCCCCCCCAGTGCCCAGAGCCAGGGCCCAGGGGGCTCAGCCCAAAAATTAATATATGTATGTTCTGGTGCAGCTCTGACTAACCCCAAACTAACTCGTGTACGGCACCACAACCACCCTCAGCCGTACAGTGGTACCATTATCTTATTTATTGGGACAGTGAACGTTGGGGGTAAGATGCTCGGCGCTCGTTCACTTTATCGCGGAACGGCGGAAGCGTCGGTGCTCAGGTCCTTCCGCAGTTGCTTCGCAGGCAGCCAGAGGTAGAAAGAGGCTTGCTGCTGCTTTTAGGGTGGTCTGGCATTCCTGACATAGGCTGTTTCAGAGCCGCTCAGCCTCTGGAGGGGATCTACACGTTCGGCGTCTTTGCATGTGTGTAAGCAACCGAATACAGGGTGCATCTGAAATTCTGAAACATGGGCGGTGGGGCCGAAGGCCCGAAGCGCGTTGTGACGGAAGAAGGGTGTATGCACGGGTGTATGGCTGCCGGCCCCACAGTTCCACTTCAGCACGGTGCGTCGGCTTGATGTAGCATGCGTGCGACGAGTGACATCCCTGCGTCTGCTTCTCCATTTGTAATACATAGTGTTTACTGTTTAATCCACGCCTTACGTCCTACTCTGACGAACAGTTGTGCATACTTTGCAATTTCACGACTTTGTTCTATGAAATTGAGAGACCTTACCAGCACGGCTGCCTCTGAATAATGGTTTGACTGCGCGTTGCGCCAAGAATGTAGCCTGAGCTGCTGAACCAGGGACAAATGGCGGTGGTACCGAATACTGCTGTAAACCCGGACCCGCTCGCCTCGGAAGGAACTTTCTACAAAATTAAGGACCTAGGATCGGGCTCGTTTGGGCATGTAGCGCTGTACTCTCGGCTTGGTCACGATGAGCCCGTCGCGGTCAAGTGCCTTCCAGTCCGTGTGGTGGACTACAACATGGTCAAGCGCGAAGTGCGGAGCCACTGCTCGCTTAATCATCGTAAGCCCCGGACGGGGTCACCGGGTCTCGGTTTCCCACACGCCCCCAAGCTGCGGCCTCCAACTCCGCCCCCAACAAACGCACGCTGCTTCTTCCACGCCGCAGCCCACGTGATCCTGTTCAAGCGGTTGGGACTAACACCCGACAAGCGCTACTTGTTCATGGTGAGCTGGAGGCTCGCGGCCGCCCGCGTGGCGTGGCGCGGGCTTGGGGCAGCTGCGCTGTGCTCCAGGTGCCGCAACAGCGCTCCTGTCTGTCGTGTGCGCGCCACCAGTCTCATTCGCGGCCGAGTCAAGGAGCAGCCCCAGCTCCTGCGGTTGCACGCAGGGAACCGATCAAACGTGGCCTGCGTGTCTTCCTCACCGCGCGCTGCCCACCCTCCCGCATCACCCGCCTGCGCGCTGCCCACCCGCCCGCCCGCACCACCCGCCCGCCGCCCCCCGCCCCCAGGTGATGGAGTACGCCGACTGCGGCGACCTGTTCAAGTACGTGCAGCAGCATGGGCGGCTGGCGGAGGCGGATGCGCGCTGGTTCTTCCAGCAGGTAGGCGTGTCTGTGTGTGTGCGCGCGCGCGTCTTTTTGAGTGTTTGTATGTGTATGTTTAGGCGCGTGTTTGTGCTTGCGAGAGGGAGAGGAGGGAGGGCTCTGGACTCGGGATCAGATTCCAGAGGCCTTGATGCGCAGGCCAGGGCTGCGTCTGGTGTGGGAGCGAACGGGAGCGGGTGAGCTGCTGCATGGCTGCTGCATGGCTGCTGCATATGGGCCAGGCAGTCCCGGGGTCTGCCGGCGCCCCGCGTGCCTGTCTCAGGGTCCAGCTGGATAATGGGTGGGGGTGGGGGTGGGGGTGGGGGTGGGGGTGGGGGTGGGGTGGGGGTGGGGGTGGGGTGGGGGTGGGGGTGGGGTGGGGGTGGGCGGGGCCCGCCTGCAGCGTGTGGCCTCCTCACCCCTACGCATGCGGGCTGGTCCACAATGGCGCTTTGACATGTGTGCGTTTCGCTCTCGTTGCGCTGTCTGCGGCCGCCCACGCGCCCCTCTCCTCACCACTGCGCGCCTCCCTCTTCCCCTCCCCCTTCTTTGAACGGGAATGGTTTTCCATCAAACCCCTCCCTCCCTCCCTCCTGCCGCCCGCCGCCGCCCCACCGAACCCTCCGCCCAGATCATCCTGGGTCTGGACTACTGCCACCGGCGCGGCGTGGTGAACCGCGACCTCAAGTGCGTGTGTGCCGCCTGGCGTAGCCGGCTGCGCCTATGTTGTACGATGATGTTTCGTTGCGCTGGCCCCTGCCTACTGCCCCTGCCTGCTGCCTGCTGCCGGTCCCTTCGCGGCTGTCCCTGATCAGCCCCCCCCCCGCCTCCCCGCCTCCCCCCTCCCTTGATCTACGCCGTCTTCGTCTCCTTAACGAATCGTACCTGGGACCCCCAGGGTAAGCACGCGGGCACAGCGGCGCATCAGTGGCAGCAGCCCCATCCATAGCCAGCACGGCGCAGAGCCGCGTGGGACTATGGGAGCCTTGCATGGCCTTATGCCGCGGTCGGGGCTTGCGCCGCGCTGTGAATCCCGAATGCTCGAAGCGCGCGCTGCACCTCTAATTGTGCCGCTTGCCGCGGCTTGGGATTTGACATGGCGCCGACATGGAACGGCTCGGCGGGACTAGCGGGAGTCCTTGTTGGAGTTGCCTTGCATGAGCCACTGACACGCCCTCCCCCCTCACGCCTTCCCCCCTCCCGCCCACTCTCCCCCCTCCCGCCCCCATCCAGCTGGAGAACCTGCTGCTGCGGAGCGCCGCCGAGGTGCCGCCGCCGCCGGGGCAGCTGGAGCAGCCGCGCAACCTGCACATCAAGGTGGCAGGTGCGTGGGTGGGTGGGTGGGTGGGTGGGTGCGTGGGTGCGGCAGGCCGAAAGGGCTCCGTGGCCGTGGCGGCTGGGGGGCCGTGGCGGCTGGGTGGTGTGACTGGCAAAGGAGGCGGCGCGAGGGCCGGGCAGGAAAAGGAAAGGCGGTGGCCGCAGGAGGGCATGGGTGGAGGTCTGGGGAGCCAAGGCAGCTGCTGCGCCCTCGGCCCCCCCCGCCCCCCGCTGGACTACACGGACAGCGGCACCGGCACGACTACTGTACCTGTGTACCTGACTACGCCTTCTCCTTCTAACTTTAATGCGTGTAACCCCTCCCGCCTGACGCAAGCCGTCAGCACGCACTCGCATCATCACCTGGTGCCCCCGTCACGATGTGCGAGAGCCCCGCGACCCGCTCTGCCCCTCTCCATTCGCACCTGCCTGCCTGTCCTGCCCTTCTTCGCGATGTGCCGCTGCCTCCGCCGCTGCCTCCGCCGCCGCTGCCTCCGCCTCCGCCGCTGCCTCCGCCTCCACCGCTGCCCCCAGACTTCGGGCTGTGCAAGGCGTCTGTCAACTCGCTGCCCAAGAGCCGCGTGGGTACGCTCTACTACCTGGCTCCGGGTGAGGGCAGTCGCGCGCGCGTAGGAATGCCGGGGGGGGGGGGCGTCAGCCATCCACGGGATGGTGTGTGTGTGGGGGGTGGTTCATTCCAGAAAGCAAAGCGACCATTGCAACCCCAAAACCCAGGACCCAGAACCATTGAGCGCGGAGGAGAGGGATATCTCGTGTTCTTGACGATAATATTCGGGGTGTGTGTGGGGGTGGGGGTGGGGGGTGGGCGGGGGGTGCCATGCATGTTTAATCAATGACAGGGGGGTCGCGAACCAAGCTCTCTCTCTCGCCTCACTCTGCTGTCTCACACTCCGCTCTCTGGGTGTTCCCTACGCCTTCACACCCGGGGCAACGCCGCACCCACATCGCTCACCCGCCCACTCGCCCGCTGTGCCGGCTGCCGCAGAGGTGCTGCGGGCCAGTGCGGACCGGCCCTATGACGCCAAGCTGAGCGACATCTGGAGCGTGGGCGTGTGAGTGTAGTACCTGTAGTGCCCACCTGCCTGCCTGCCTGTCGTTAGCAGCGGCGAGAGGCGCCGTGCGCGGGTGGGAAAGTGGGGTGGGCTGTGCCCCCCCCACTGGTTGCAATGGTCGCTTTGGTTTCTGGAAGTACCCCACCCCCCGTCCCCCTGGGCGGCGCATAGGCTGGCCGAGTTCCTTGACCTCTGTGCCTGGCGGCGCCGGTGTGTGGGCGCCCTTGCGATGGTCCGTGTGACAAGCCCTCTCCGCCCACAACCCCCCTCCTGTCTTTTCCCGCCCCCCCCCGTGCCTCCTCACAGCATCCTATACGTGCTGCTCTTCAAGGCCTACCCGGTGAGGGAGCCGCCGGCGTGATGCCCCGGCCGTGAGCCCCTACCGCCCTGGCCAAGGCAGGGGCAGCCGGCACCACGAACACGGCCTGGCGTTGCGTTGCGTTGCCGGCGCAGCCCTTGCTGCAAGGGGCCTGCCTTGCCGTGTAGCCTCGCCCCTCCTCCCCCTGCTACCCGCTTGCTGCTCCACACTGCTTACCGCACCACCTATCCTTTCCCGACACGCGCTCGCACCACGCCCTCCCGCCTCCCTCGCCCACCGCCCCGCCAGTTCGGCGTCATCAGCGACCGCGACAACAAGGCGCAGCGCGACGCCATCCTGCGCCGCATCGCCAACGCGGAGTGGCAGGTGCGTGCGCCTGCGTGCGTGCGTGCGTGCGCCTGCGTGCGTGCGTGCGCCTGCGTGCCAGTCAGCATGCATGCCGCCTACCTGCTGGCAACAAGCTGATGCACCCACACGACAGCACCCACCTCAACCCACAAACCCACATTGGCCGTACCACATGCGCTGCTCAGCACCCTACCTCCCGCTGTGGCCCCCGCCGCGCCCGGCCCGTCCCCTCGGTCCCCTTCCGCCTCCATCTCCACCTCCGTCTCCTACGCACCCATACCAATCCCTACCCCTCCACACACCACCCCTCCACACCACCCCTCCACACACCACCCCTGCACACACCGCCCCTACACACACCACCCCTACCTACACACCTCACCCGCCATGCAGCTGCCGGCGCACCCGGTCATCAGCGACGCCTGCCGCGACCTGCTGTCCCGCATCTTGGTGTCCGACCCAGCAAAGGTGCGTGCGTGCGTGACGTGACGCCGCTCTGCATGGCTGCATCGCTCCCCCCCCGAAAACACACTGCTGTGCCTTGCCTTGGCTTGCAACCCTCCTTCCTCCCCCGGCGCTATCCAACTGTGCTCATCCAACTGCCCGAACGCCGTCTGCTTGCTCTGTCGGCGCCCCATCTGCAAGCCCTCCACCACTGCCACCTTCGACGCGCCACCCCACCCCCCACCCGTCGCCCCGCACCCGCCTCCCCACCGCCCCGCAGCGCATCCCCATGGAGGGCATCATGGCGCACCCCTGGTTCCGGGAGGACCTGCCCGAGGGCGCGCTGGAGTTCAACGAGGGGCTGGTGGAGGAGCAGGCCGCCGACCCGCCGAGGTGAAACCGGTTTTTGCGTGTGTTGGGGGTGCGGGAGCACCAGCAACCGACACAGCCAGTCCTGAATGCCGCCGTTACCTCGTCCAGCCGTACTGTTACCCGCACTGTGCCTTTCTGCGTGTCTGCCCGCGTGTGCGTGTGCGTGCCTGCATGTATGTGTGACATGACCCGTGCGCGCGTGTGGACACGTGTCGCAACGTGTCGCAACAGGTGCGAGCAGTCCATGGAGGAGATTGACGCCATCCTGGGCGCCGCGGAGGACCCACTGCACGGCGGCGGCCTGGCGGGCGCGGGGGCCGCCGCGGGGGCGGCGGGCGGCGGCACGGCCGCGGGCGTGATGGCCATGATCGGCTCCAGCGGCATCGACGACGAGATTGACGAGCTGCATGCGGAGCACCCGTCCCAGTTTGGCATGAACGACTGAGGCGGTAGGAGGAGAGGAGAAGGGGGAGGAGGGCGCGTGGAGGGTTGCTGACTGTGGGTGGGCGTTGCGGCAGCTGGTTATTGCTGCTAGTGTGCGCAGGTGGTGGCGGGCATTGAGGATCTGGGTGAGGAGGACAAGAGGCGGCGCGATGAGGAGCTAGAGGCGGGGGGCAAGGTGCCGCAGGCATTCGCTTGGCGAATGTCATGTGCCCCTGTTGGTATTCAGTCGCCGTTCATTAAGTACCGTACGCAGAAAAGCGTGACCAAGGTACTGGAAGGGTCGTACACAGTGGGAACATGGTAGCAATCACTAGGGCGTTGTTCTGAATTCTCCGTGCGCGTGTGTGTATACGGTCATTCGGTATTACACGCATTCTTGGCGCATCTTGGAGACGATGATAGCATTTCGTAAATGAGAGCATGTCCGTAACGCCGTCAGTGGCACGCATGGCGTGACTGCACGCCTCAGAGGCTCCAACAACTGGTGAGCAAACGCGGCCCCGCTGCTGCTTCGCGACGGAAACGCGAGTGGTATCGAGTGGTATGTGCAATCTCGTTCGTGGCTTCGTGCCCCTGACAGTGTGTCACCCCATGTCCCCGTCCTCCTGACCGACTGCATCCAGTCAAAGCGACACCTTCGGTACACTGCAGTAACGCAGAGACGCACCGTGCCAATGTCAGGGCACCTCTGGGCAGGGATGCCCCTGGCTCAGGGCGCTCGTGCTGCGTGGGCTTGTGCCTCCTCGACCAGCTCATGCAGCCCGTGTGGCAGTGCCATGTGTTACAGCTGTGGGGAGACGTCTGACTCAGGCCCGAAACACGGCCGCTGCAGCCCACCAGCCTCTTTGGACTGGCGAGAGCGCCGACAACCTGAATGGCGCACACACACCTGGCAATAATCGGTGTGATTGAGTTGAGTTGAGTGTTACAGGTGGTCCCTTCTCGGGCTCGCGAGGGTGTCAGCGAACCCCTTGATTTCGGACTATGTTATATTAGAAATGCGAGGTTGGCACGCGGATTTAGCTCAGTTGGGAGAGCGCTAGACTGAAGGGGCCTAGCGCCGCCTGCCATCTAGAGGTCGCTAGTTCGATCCTGGCAATTCGCACGATCACCTAGATCGTCCCGATACATCCAGCCCACGAAGTGGGAATGAACTACCCGGTCAACGGGAGAGTTTTGGCTTTTTCCACACCGTAGCCGTCGGTTCTCGGGCGAGGAGGGGGCTGGAAGGGGTCGGCAGCCGCGGATTGCGGCGGTTTGGTGCGGACAAGTACTAGTGCTGATCCTGGCCCAGATACATCCACAATCGAGACATATTATGAGTTGATGCAGGGGCTGACATGCAGGCAACAGGCGTTCGCACTAGTACTTGTCCGCACCGAATTTGTCCGCACCCATGCGCGCCCCCCCCCTCCTCGCCCGAGAACCGACGGCTACGGTGTGGAAAAAGCCAAAACTCTCCCGTTGACCGGGTAGTTCATTCCCACTTCGTGGGCTGGATGTATCGGGACGATTTAGGTGATCGTGCGAATTGCCAGGATCGAACTAGCGACCTCTAGATGGCAGGCGGCGCTAGGCCCCTTCAGTCTAGCGCTCTCCCAACTGAGCTAAATCCGCGTGCCAACCTCGCATTTCTAATATAACATAGTCCGAAATCAAGGGGTTCGCTGACACCCTCGCGAGCCCGAGAAGGGACCACCTGTAACACTCAACTCAACTCAATCACACCGATTATTGCCAGGTGTGTGTGCGCCATTCAGGTTGTCGGCGCTCTCGCCAGTCCAAAGAGGCTGGTAGGCTGCAGCGGCCGTGTTTCGGGCCTGAGTCAGACGTCTCCCCACAGCTGTAACACATGGCACTGCCACACGGGCTGCATGAGCTGGTCGAGGAGGCACAAGCCCACGCAGCACGAGCGCCCTGAGCCAGGGGCATCCCTGCCCAGAGGTGCCCTGACATTGGCACGGTGCGTCTCTGCGTTACTGCAGTGTACCGAAGGTGTCGCTTTGACTGGATACAGTCGGTCAGGAGGACGGGGACATGGGGTGACACACTGTCAGGGGCACGAAGCCACGAACGAGGTTGCACGGCACGACGATGGTGTGTGCACTGTGCAGGGGAGGGCCTGAAGGCAGCAGGGCTGCCACTGAGCCACGGTGCGCCTCTGTGCGCACTGCGGTGTGCCGAAGGGGTGGGCGTGTGCCGACTTCCAGTAAAGGAGCAACACACCCGCCACCGCCAGTTCATGCCCCTTCATGGCTCCAGACACCTTGGTAAGCCAGGGCGTACATGGGCCTGCGCATTGCACATCCCGTCAATTTTAGGGGGGCAGAGTCTCGGCCATCTGCAGGAGAACTGGAAAAGCCATCAGGTGCAACCGTCACGTCACACTGAGGGCGGCAGTGGGGGATGGCGGGGCACGCGGCGGGGGCCGGCCGCGGTGGGTAGACAGGCTTGGTAAGGTACGAGGTGGACACCAGCGGCCGGCCAGCTACAGCGGCGGCATTGCATTCCGCCGTGCCGACAGCCACGCTGCTGCTGCTGCTGCTGCTGCTGCTGCTGCTGCTGCTGCTGCTGCTGCTGCTGCTGCTGCTGCTGCTGCTGCTGCTGCTGCTGCTGTCGGTCAAAGTGTCAAACGGTTGTGGCACCACCGCCGACGGAGCAGGTCAGGGGACATTAAGGCGGCATCCCGGTAGTGATAGAGGCGCCCCCAAACACCACACACGCAAAGGAAACAATGGCACGGGGTGCAACGGCAAGACGCCGCGCGCCGTTCCTGCAGTAGGGGGTTCCTCTGTGTCACGCCCAAGCCCCTAACGTGTGCTGACAGCCTTCCCGCGTGCCCCGCTGGTATTGTGGTCTGCTTCAGCCCCTTGCTCCGTAGGCTAGCAGAAAGAACAGGCGGGTCGTGCTCCACGATGACTTACATGCGGTAGCCTTACGCGGCTCTACACAGACCCCCGGCATAACGGGTTCTCTGACACCCTCACTCACGCACTCACACAGTCGCTGTGTCACAATCATGAAGAACGCTCTCACTAAACGCCACCGGTACCACAGATCTGCAGTCCAGACAACGGCCAATAACGATACGCTCACGCATTTACGCCACGCCAAGTCACGAACCAAGTGGCTCTCCTACGTCACCAAGCGCCCAAACGAACTCCCGGCACGGGCGGCACACAAACACGCATGACACCGCCACACAAACACGCATGACACCGCCACACGGGCTGCATGGGCTGGTCGAGGAGGCACAAGCCCACGCAGCACGAGCGCCCTGAGCCAGGGGCCACCTGCCCAGAACGCCGCCACGGCCGCAAGGCACCAAGACGGCACGTCGAGGTGTGTGCAAGGGGAATCTCAGTCGTGGCAGGAACTCGCTCTGCCTGCTGGCCTGTGCTGCAAGTTTGATTTTTAATCATGCACGGGCTGCCCCGCCGGGCTGGCGTTCTCAATGTTGCATCTGCCGCACCTGCTGCAGCTGCTGCAGGTGCTGCTGCTGCTGTAGCAACCTTTCACGTGCGATTTCACGCGCGCGCGTGACGGCGTTGGGGTGCGGCGTGAGCGAGACACACGTGAAGCGCATACGCTCCTGCCGGGGGAAAAACAGACGGGAGGGACAAACAGGAGAAACAGTTGCCTTACGGTAAGAGGGCAGCACGGAGTCTCACTCATGACTCGGTGTGCACATCGGCTATCGGCATAGGCGCTCAGTAGCTCGCTCCGGCCCCCCTGACAACGGCTTTTCCCCCATCTCAGTAAAAACGGGTGTACCTTTGGTTGGTCCATGGCTCATGACGTCATGCAGGCACGTGTCAGCCCCATACCAACACAGCCCCGCCCACATCCCCCGCGCTCTGTGGTTCTATCTGGGTTCACGGTTTCAATGGTCGAATTGGGGATTGGGACGAACTACCCTCCCTCCCCAGCACGCCCCGCCGCCGCCGCCCCGCCGCCCCCCTTCCCGGCCGCCCCCGCCCCCTCCCCCTCCCCCCGGCCGGCCTACCAACCTGCAGCGCCACCTCCTGCGGGCGCAGCCACGCGGCCCAGTCCCGCGCGCACGCCTCCGGGTGCGGGTGCGCCGCCACGTGCGGCGCCGCCAGGTCCAGCGTCAGCGTCAGGCTGTCCAGGCGCGGCAGCGACCGCGGCAGCAGCGCCGCCGCCGTGCGCACGGCCGCCTCCGCGGCGGCGCGGTCCGCGGCCGCCGCCGCCACCCGCAGGCTGGTGAGGTGCGGGCTGTGGGTGGCCAGCAGCCGCAGCAGCAGCGCCAGCCAGGAGGAGTCTTGGCGCTGCTGCTGCTGCTGCTGCGGCGGCGGCGTGCCGGGGGCATGGCCCTGGCCCTGGTCAACCACGGCGCCGACAGGAGCCTCGTGCCCGGCTGCTGCTGCTGCTGCTGTGGGGCCATCGGCGCCCGGTGGTCCTTGCACGCCACCTTCCCCTGCCCCTGCCCCTGCTCCTGCTCCTGCTCCTGCTCCTGCTCCTGCTCCTGCTCCTGCTCCTGCTCCTGCTCCTGCTCCTGCTCCTGCTCCTGCCGCTAGCCCTGGCCCTGGCCCTGGCCCTGCCCCTGGCCCTGCATCGACGCAGGCCCCTGAAGACCCAGCCGCCCCTGCAGCCGCCTCCTGGCCGCTCCCGGTCCCGCCAGCGCCGCCTCCCTCGCCCAGCTCCCCACTGGCCTGCTGGCCCAGCGCTGTCAGGTGCCAGCGGGGCAGCGGCGGCAGCAGCCGCAGCGGGAGCGCGCCATAGGCCCCGGCCCTGGCGGCGGCGGCGGCGCCCGTGGGGAATGCGTCGGAGCCGCCATCACCGCTTGGTGAGCCGCCCGCAGGGCCCGCACCCGTGTGGGGCGGGTGCGACGGCGGCCCGCCCTCGGGATGCGCCAGTGGTGGCGGCGGCGGCGGCGGCGCCAGCGCCAGCATGCGCAGCCCGGGCAGGCAGCGCACCAGCACGTGCAGCGCCAACGGACTGTGTACGTCCACACACGCCTCCGACTCTGAAAGGGCAGCAGCAGCAGCAGCAGCAGCAGCAGCAGCAGCAGCACCGGCAGACGTGGGGGTGTGTGTGTGTATACCAGCCCAATAGGCCATATCCAATGCAAAAAGGGCGAGGAGGAGAGCGTGGCCTATGCTGTAATGACAGCGGGGAACACTCGACCTGGGGGGGGGGGCTGGGGCGGAGCGGGCCGGGTGGAATGCATGTATGGGGCGACCATGCAAGGGGGTGGCGGCAGTGGGGGGCAGCAAGCCCCCCCCCACACCCTCCGTTTACTAACACACAGCCTCCAGAGCACTTGGACCGTACTGCGCATGGACACTGATGGCGCTAATGGGCGCTGGGCAAAGCGGGTAGCTGGCTGGCTCTGGCTCACCCCCTTGCGGCAGCAGCACTCCGGGGGCGGCGGTGGCGCAGCTGCCCATCAGTCGCACCGCCTGCAGCCCGTGCCAACGCCGCAGCAGCGCCGCCCACTGCCACATGGCAGCGCCGCCGCCTGCTCCTCGCCAGCCCGCGCCGCTGGCACCACTGCCACCCGCACCGCCGCTGCTGCTGCTGCTGCTGCCCTCCTCCCCGCTTCCGCGGTGGTTGCCCACCCGAGGCCGGTCCTCCCCCTCCCGCTCCTGATCCCCCTCCCGCTCCTGCTCCCACTCCCGCTCCTGATCCCATTTCTGCAGGTGCAGGTCTGGCTCGATGCCCAGCCCGCTGTCCCGCAGGCTCAGCACACGCAGCGCGCCGCCGCAGCCAAGACGTGACGGCGCCACCAGCAAGGAGCTGCTGAGCGACAGCTCCCGCAGCCGCGGCAGCAGCAGCGCAGGGGGGCAGCAGGCGCCGCCCTCACTGCACACGCCACCGCGTGCCTCGCTGCCGCCGCCGCCGCTGCCGCCTGCCGCCGCGGCGTCGTGAGCGCCAGCGGTGGCGGCTCGGCCGCGGCCGCCCGGGTGGTCTGATGCTGCCGCAGCTGCAGAGGCTGCAGAGGCTGCTGCGGGTGCCGAGGCGGTGGCGACGGTGGTGTGAGGCTGGTGATGGTAGTGGTGGTGGTGGGTGAGGGGGGCAGCGGCAACCGCGGAGGGCGGCAGCGCCGCAACCGCCGTGGGCGGGAAGGGGCCGTGCGGTGCTAGGTGGTGGTGCTGGTGGTGCTGGTGGTGCTGGTGGTGCTGGTGGTGCTGGTGGTGCTGGTGGTGCTGGTGGGGGTGAGAGCCGTTGTGGCCGTTGATGTCGTGGGCATGGGTGGCGCCCTGCCCTGGCCCTCCTGCCGCCACCGGACGTCCCGCCACCGCCACCGCCGCCGCCGCCGCCGCCGCCTGAGGAGGAGGCGCTAGCCGGAACTGCTCGCGCCCCAGGTGGTGCGGCCGCAGCACCACCCCATGCAGCGCCAGCGACACCAGGCTGCTGGGCAGCGCCGCCGCCGACACCTCCGCGGGCCGGCCCAGCGGGTTGGCGAAGTGCAGCGCCAGACGCTGCAGCGACGTCAGCCGCCCCAGCGGCGCCAGCCGCGGCAGCGGCGGCGGCGGAGCCGCCGCCGCCGCCTCTCCTACCAACGCGTGCGCCTGCTGCTCTCGCTGCTGCCCTCGCTGTTGTTCTTGCTGCTGCTGCTGCTGCTGCTGCTGCTGCTGCTGCTGTTGCTGCATTGGCGGCGGCGGCGGCGGTGCTGCTGCTGCTGCCAGCGGCAGGGTGTAAGCCGCGGCCAGGTGCAGCTTGGTGAGGGCGGTGAGGGACGCCAGCGCGGCGGCGGTGTCGTCGCCCACCCCCAGGAAGGGCGTGCGCCGGTCGCCCAGCGCCAGGGAGCGAAGCCCGCAGGAGCCGCTTGGGCTTGGGCCGGGGCCGGGGCGGCGCTGGTTGGGCTGGCTGGGCCGCGGGAGGCGGCCACTGGTGGCGGCGGCGGCGGCGCCACCAGCAGAGGCACTGGCGAGGTTGCCGTCGCCTGAGGAGCCACCGCCGCCGCTGGTGGTGGTGCAGCAGCAGCTGGCGAGCAGGGCGGCGTGGGACACCGCGTCCTGCACGGGCGCGTGGGCGGCCGGCGGCGGCGGCGGCGCCGCCGCCGCGCCTGCTAGCGGGGCTGCGGGAGGCGGCGGCGGAGGCAGCCAGAGCCGCGTCCACACGTCCCCCACACGCACCCACCGCCAGGGAGCAGCAGCCGGGGCTGCTGGCGTGGCTGCGGCTGTTGGGGCCGCGGCGTTTGTGGCCGGCCCGGCGGCCAGGCCGGCGTCAGCTGCAGCGCCGGCGGCTGCGCCCCCGCCATCAGCGTCGTGGTCCATGGAATCGGCGGCGGCGCTGGCCCCGCTGCTGACGGCGGCTCCGGGTTCCAGATCCAGATCCAGTTCGTCCGGGTCGTACTCATCTGGATCCAGCCACAGGCCGTTGAGGTCCGGAAGCTGCGCCAGCGGCGCCAGGCTAGCGCTGCCCAGCGCCGCCGCCGTCATGGCGGCGGCAGCAGCGGCAGCGGCCGCAGCAGCACCGCCGCCGTGGCCAGGAGCAGTAGCTGCAGCAGTAGGGGCTGCGCCGCCACCGCCCGCGGCGGGTCCCGGTGGCGGCGGTGCAAGCTGCTGCGGGGCTGAGACAGGTGGTGCCGGCGGCGGCGGCGGCGGCGGTGCGGCCGCGGCCATGCCATCCGCATTATTAGCTGCGGCGGGCCCAGCCACCGCGTACCCATTGCCGCCGCCGCCGCCGCCGCCGTCACCTCCATGTCCGCCACCGCCGCCGCCAACACCGCCGTCACCCTCACCCGACAATAGCGCCAGTTGGACGTACTGCAGGTGGCGCCATTGCAGCGGCGGCGGCTGCCCCGCGCCCGGCGGCGCCACCGCCGCCGCCAGCGCCTCCGTCGGCAGTAGCCGCACCTCGCGCTTGCCGCTCTTGAGCAGCTGCAGCCCCAGCCGCGACGCAGCAGCAGCAGTAGCAGCCGCCGCCGCGAGCTCCTCCGGCGTCCGGGGCGGCGGCGGCGGCGCGACAGGTGCGGCCGCCGCCGCCGCACCCGCCGCCGCCAGCGGCGCACCTGCAGCTGCTGTCGGCGCGAGGGCCGCCGCTGCTGGACCCTCCGTGGCCCCTCCCTGTGAGCCCCCCGCGGCCCCCTGCTGCACCTCACGTCGGCGTGCCGATGCAGCTGTAGCGTTCGGCGGCTCCCGCTGCTGCTGCTGCTGTTGGCCACCACCGCCGCTACCGGGGCAGCAGCAGCACTCGCAGCGCAGCCCCACCAGCGCGCCCGCACACAGGGCCACGCTGCCCCCAGCACCGCCGGCGTAGATGCTACTGCCGCCGCAGCAGGTCGTGCCGCCACAGCCGCCACCGCCGCGGACCCCACCACTCCCCCCGGTGCCGCTGCTGCCGTGTACGCCGGGGCCGGGTCCACTGCTGCTCCGGTGCGGGCCGCAGCAGGGGTCTTCGTGCGGGTCCGTCACACAGCCGCCGTACGCAGCGCCGCCACTGCAAATTTCCCACGCGCTGTCCACACCGCTGCTGTCACCATTGCCGGCTGCCCCACCCAGGCGGCACTCCAACCCCTTGCTACTGCCGCCGCCGCTGCCGCTGCCGCCGCTGCCGGCCGCCACCCACCTGTTTGCACAATGGGAACGAAGTCACAGTCACGAGCGGCGCAGACGCAGCGCGGCCATTCCCCCTCCCCCCCGTCCCTTTCGCTGTGCTCACAGTCCCCTGCCATCCAGGGCCCATGCGCCCACAGCAGCGATTCAGGCCCTCACCCAGTCTTCTTCCCTGTGCACACCACTGCTCGGGCCCCCAGCCCACCCCCAGCCCCCCCTCAGCCCCCAGCCCCCCCCCCCCAGCCCCCCCACCGTATCTGCCATTGCAGCGCCTCCGACTCAAAGTCCAGCTCCGCCTCGTCCAGCACCGAGTCGAGGTAAAGGTGGTGCGCCGACACAGCCAGGCAGCGCAGCCGCCCACCGCCAGCACCGCTAGCACCGCTAGCACCAGCATCAGCATCAGCACCAGCACCAGCACCAGCGCCATTCAAGGCGGCAGCGGGTGCCGACAGGGCGTCACCGCCGCCGCCGCCGCCGCCGCCGCCGCCGCCACCACCAGCCCGCTGCTGACTCGGCCCAGGCGGCCCTGCCGTCCCGGGCGGCTGAGCGCCCAGCACCCGCGCACCACCGGACTGCCGCCACACAGTGCCGTGGCCCGCCCACGGCCCCGGCCCCGGCCCCCGCCCGCCCTCTGCGGCCCCAACAGCCGCGGCGGCGGCCCCAGCAGCAACGGCAGCAGCAGCAGCAGCAGCAGCCGCCGCCGCCGACGACGACGACGACGACGACGACGACGAGGCCACCACCAGCTGGGCGGCCGCCCGCCACGCGGCGTGCAGGTGCGCGTTGTCCTCCACAATGACCAGGGAGTGGTAGCCGTGCACCTGCGTGGAGGTGGGATACGTGTGTGTGTGTGTGTGTATGTGTGTGTATGTGTAGGTGTGTAGGTGTGCGGAGGTAGGGGTTGGAGATTTAGAGGCGCACCCCTCCAAACGCGCGGCAGCAGCATGACGCTGAATCTTCGCAGACGGGGGCTTCACGGCGACGGCTCCTCTCCTCCTCCTCGTGGCCGCCCGCCCACATTCGCGCCCTGTCCCCTGGCCCCGGCGTAACCCCCTGGGCCCCCCCTCTCTGATATTCTGTAGCTCGCGCAGGCGGCTGCTTTTCTCAGCTGCAGCGCAGTCATGCTCGCATTTTGTTTCTCACCGGGACTGTTTACCAGTAACCCCCCTCTCTACCTCCCAGCGCCCCCCAGGTCGAATTGGGAACAGGGGTGAACTACCGCCATCCCCCCACCCATCCCCATGGTCGCTTTGGTTTCTGGAATGAACTACCCACCCCCACCCCCTCACATGCAGGTGCTCCAGCTGCGTGGCCGCTGCCAGCAGCTGCGGCAGCGCCGCCAGGTTGGCGTGCGCGATGCACAGCCGCCGCAGCGCCGCCAGCCCGCCCAGCGCCGCCGCCAGCTGCTGCGTGAGCGAGCAGCGCACCAGCCTGCACGCAGGCGGCGCACACCGCATGCCTGAGTGGCCGAGTGGCCGAGTGGCTGAGGCCAGAGCGAGGTGGGTGGTCATGATGGGCAAGTGGTCCTGTTTGCTTCCCTGCTTGCTTAGTGCGTGCCCCTGCCCCTGCCCCTGCCCCTGCCCCTGCCCCTGCCCCTGGCCCCTGGCCCTGCCCCTGCCCCTGCCCCTGCCCCTGCCCCTGCCCCTGCCCCTGCCCCTGCCCCTGCCCTGCCCCTGCCCCTGCCCCTGCCCCTGCCCTGCCCCTGCCCCTGCCCCTGCCCCTGCCCCTGCCCTGCCCTGCCCTGCCCTGCCCTGCCCTGCCCTGCCCTGCCCTGCCCTGCCCTGCCCTGCCCTGCCCTGCCCTGCCCTGCCCTGCCCTGCCCTGCCCTGCCCTGCCCTGCCCTGCCCTGCCCTGCCCTGCCCCGCCCTGTAGCTCGTCGCGCCGCTCGCACCAAGACTGATACACTACATGCAACACACATGCTGAAGCAGGAAACGAAGCAAGGGGGCCCAGGGGTGGGCGGGGGGGTGGGCCCTACCGCAGGCTGGTCAGGCGGCCGAAGCGGCTCCCCGACAGCGCGGCCACTGCACTGGCCGGCAGCGGGCAGCGCAGCGGCAGCTGCAGCTGCAGCAGCCCCTGCCGGAAGCGCGAGCGGCCCTCATCCGCCAGGTAGTCCAGGGCCGCCGCCAGCCGCTCCTCGCACGGCCACGCCCGCGCCTTGGACTCGTGCGTCAGCGCCACTCGCAGCGTGACGCACTGCGGCGACACCTCCGCGGGCAGGAGGCAGGGGCCCGGCCCCGGCTCCTGCTGCGGCTCCTGCTCCGGGGCCGGCGCCGCCGCGGCGCCGAAGCAGCGTGTGTCCAGGGTGATGGGTGTGGCCGCCAGCACGTGCGTCATGGAGCGACGCCAGGAGCGGCACACCAGGCGGCAGGCCAGCAACTGCGTGCGGGGCAGGCACTGCGCCACCAGCTGCGTAACAGCACGTGTGGTAGCAGCACGGTTGGGGTGGGGCGGTCAGCGGTGTGGGCGCGAGTCCGTCTGAGGTTACCGAGTTAGGCTGGCGCGGATGTTGCCGCGTGGCCCGTAAAGAAGGGCTCGGGTCAAGGGCTGGTCACCTTGCACAATTGACGGCCCTCTACAGCTTTGGTCCACATCTGATAGTTAATACTCATGCACGCACCTCTAGCGGGCCATCCGGCAGCGAGCTCCAGCACGGCGCCAGGGCCGAGTGTTGTCGCGCCATCGCGCACTGTTAACTCCTACTTCTTCTTGACTCTATGTGTAATGAGTGGCGCATTGACTCGTGTGTTTGTTGTATCTTCATGTGCAGTTCAACCGGACGGTCTCTTCCCTTTGTACGCCATGCAACGTTTCGTTAAGGTGGGCCGCATGGCCTTCCGACTCCGATTTCACTCCCACTTCCTCCCAGTCCCCATTCACGCCCGCTTCCTCCCAGTCCCCATTCACGCCCGCTTCCTCCCAGTCCCCGCATGCATAACCACCACCCCAAGGCTTCTTCTGTGCATCGGCATCATGTCTTATCTCACCACATGATACTGCTGAGTGTTTGGGTAATGTGCTTGTGCTGCCGAGGCAATGTTCAAGGCTCCCAGCGCTGCACGGTGGGTGATCAGCTGCAGGGTGACATAAGAATGAACTCAATGAAATCCCTGCTAAGCTTGGGCTCATGACAGTGGGGTCACTGCTGACCTTGCTGCGAATGCTGGCGGGGCCAGTGTGTTCGTGGCAACGGTGATTTACACGTGTCAATACGGCCGGACGCCAACAACAAGTCAGTCTTCTGCACCCGACGGGTAGTTGGCGGCTGCAAGCGTCGCTGCCAGCCTCCGCGGCGCATGGGGACACGTGGCCGGTCGCCCTGCCCGCCTCCCGTGCTCGCGCGGTAGCTGGCGGCGGCGCGAGCACACCACCGACGAGTCGTTTAAGCTACTGCTGTGTACAAAAGACGCAAGCCCGCCCTCCCAGTTGTCGCTGCCACGACGTCACGACGCGGCAGCACGAGTCGGGCCGTTGGTCACCCCAGTAATTACAGCGGTCCGTCGACAACTCTCTCATTTGACACACCACCACCGTCGAGCGGCAGATGGTTGCCGCCCGCTACATGGACCGTCTACTTCTTCTGGGCGGGGGCGGGCTTGGTCGCCGGGGCCTCGAGGTGGAGGCCCTGCGGGGGAGAGGAGGCAGATGGGGAGGGGGGGAGAGGCAGATGTTGTGGGCACAGCCAAATCAGATCACAGCGATGCAAGTGCCTCTATCCCAGTCCGTGTCTGGAGCTGCCCCCCCCCCCACCCCACAGCTCCCTGCCATGCCAGCAGCCGCACACCACTCCGCGCCCTCCCACGCAACCTCCCAGGACAAACCCAGGCCAAAACGCCGCCCACACATGAATCTGTCCCCCCCCGCCCGCCCCCCGCCCCAGTACGGTACACCACACCTTCCCTCCTCCTCCCACTCACCGCGGCCAGCCTCTCCTCGCGACGGGTGGCCTTGCGCTCGCGCGCCGCCTTGTTCTTGGCGCGGCGCGCCTCGAACTGGTCGGCGATGGTCTTCTCGCGCACCTTCTCCGCCTTCTGCTTGTGCACGGCCTCCATCAGCACGCGCTTGTTCTTGAAGACGTTACCCTTGACCTGTCGTGGCGCAGCATGGGAGCGAGAGGAACACCGGGGTCAGCAGCGGCTCAGCTCAGCTCAGCGGTCCGTGTCACCAGGCAGTGCACAGGGGCTTGACGACAGGTTGGCAAGAGGAGGCCTTGCCCTGCTGCTCCGGCAGGTGCGAGATCTGATGCCGCTGCTGCGCTTGCTGGGCTGAGTCGCAATGCGCCGCCCGGGCCGGACTGGGCTGGGCCACCGCTGCATCCCGGAGGCGGCAACTCGCTGCAGCTGCTCAGGCACGCCGCCGCTCGGCCGCCTGGCCTGCGACAGTGCTGCGCCGTGGTCAGGCTCCAGCCCCACTGCGGCCAGACGCCTCGGCAGCAGCGTGCCTCACGCCCCACGCCCCCGGCGTTTGCCACTAACATCATGCCCTTTCCCGTGGAAGCCTTGCGCGGCTGCCGCACGACAGCAGCGGCTCCGCTGGCTGTCATAAGCGGCACACTGGCCACAGCGCTCGCCTGGCTCCGGCATAAAGCTGGTGCGGCTGCTGCCGTAAACTCGTCTGCCGGGTACGCAGCTGCAGTGCCAGCCACTAGTTTCCCCAGCGGCCCAGCGACCTTGCATGCCACAGCATGTGTTGTTGCGCTGCCATTCCGCAAGCAGCTCCCCCCAAACTCAGCAGCGGCTACTCCGTCGCTGCATATCTGTTGCCGCCCGAAAGCGAGCCGCGCCGCCAGCATGGCACTGCACTGCACTGCACTGCACAGCCCGGCGCCGCCATGGCCGCCGGCGCCCCCGCTCCGCCCATGCACTGGTAGTGGTGCTGCTGCTGCTGCTGCCAGTGCGCGCCAGTCGGCCATGTCATCTGCTGCGTCCGCAGGCGCGCGCTCCGGCTACGTCCAGCGTCCGTCCGTCGCGGCGCCAGCTCCAGGTGCGCCAGGTCCTCGCCGTGCCCAGCCGCCCGCCCGCCCGTGCCCAGCCGCAATCCGCCGGGTATATTTTTAACCCAACACACACACACACACACACATTCTCCCCCCCCTAACCCGGCATTGGCTCTGTGCTTCCACATGTGCCATAGCAATAGCTGCAGGCTGCGCACCTTCATGTACAGGTCGTGGTACAGGTGCTTGTCGATCTTCTTCGAGTCGCGGTACTTCTTCAGGAGGCGGCGCAGCACACGCAGGCGGCGGATCCACATCACCTTCTCGGGCAGGCGGGCCTCACGGGTACCGCGGCGTTTACCTAAGCGGAGGAAGGGAGCGGAGCGGGAGCGAGCTGGCGGTGAGGCAACGGACGCGCAGGTGTCGGGTGCGTGTGGATTCCCTGTACGCGCAGCCCCCCCCTGCTCCGCACTGCCCTGTTCTCTGCTCTTCCGCTCTGCCAGGCGGAAGCGCTGCAACATCTGTCCAGGCCGGCTGCGGAAGAGCACGGTAGCCGCTGCTGCGGTGACGCCCGCGTGGTTTGCCGGCGCTACCGGCGACGTGGCCTCTGAAACCCTGGTATCCACCAGGCGCATCCCCACCGGTCAGCCCCGAGACTGTTCCCCAAAATTGGCAACATTACGCCAGAACCACTGCATGTCTGCATAGCTCTCCAAAGCTTGCTGTGCGCGATCCTCGACGCTCGCATTCCCAACTCCAGCGCCCAATAATAATCGGCAGCTGCGCGCCGGGATGATGCCGAGCAAGCGCAGCTCCAGAGCAGCTGCACCCAGGCCGAACAGAGCGCGCCAGGCCGCCCGAATGGCACCGCGAGCGATGCTGCTGCCTACTGCCGAGCCCGGAGCTGCTGTCGGCCGCGCTGGAGTCGCCTGCTAGTCCGCTGAAGACCTGCATGCCCCAAAGGCCACATTCAAAACGCACCGTAGCCGGTGTGGCGGCCCTTGGCCTTGGCCTCCGCCGAGCGGCGAGCGCGGTCGCGGGAGTGGATGACGGGCTGCTTACGGAAGATGAGGCCGTCCTTGATGAGCTTCCGCACGTTCTGGCCTGCGGTGCCGGGGCGATACGCGAGCACTCAGACCGCCTCGGCGAGATGGCGTCGGTGGCCAAGCCCGCACCGCTGGGCTAGGTCCCCCTTCCCGTTGTAAAGGCAAGGCACATTACACAGCAAACCATTGGCGTGCCACCCCAGCGAGGGCCGCACAGCCCACCCAGCCCCGATGCCGCCGCCCTGCCTAGTCGGGGAGCCGGCGGCAACCCGCCTTTCCCCACCTTCCCTGCTCAGTTATTGCTACTTACGGGAGTTGGCCATCGAAATCTCGTTGACCTCATTGGGGTCCAGCCAAACCTTGCGCAGACCGCAGTTCAGAACCGAAGCGGCAAGCCGCTTCTGCAGCTTGAGGGACACCATTTTGCCCGCTCTTTTTGCAAGCGGACGACGCAAAGAAAGGGATAGTCAAGGGCTCGTCGCGGCCCAAGTGCGCGGGGGGCGCCATGCAATGGGCCAATGAAGGAGCCGACTCAAGAAGTGCTCACAGCAATTTCCTTTCACGTTCTCCGCCTTGCCAGGCTTGACGCTGACTCTCTACCGTCTCGCACTGACCGATATTTGCAGCCCAGCAACGTTGAGCCATCTTGACATTCTTACGTAGGAGCTGACTTCCTTCTGCTTCCATAGTCTTGTCAGTCAAATTAACGCATCACACTCTCATACGAGAAACGCAGAGCGCGTGCGGCGCGCCTTTCAACGGACTTGCCTCGCCCCGACTGGTCTACAGCTCAGCCTGAAAGCGGGAGCCAATGGCGGCCAGGCTCCTGCGGGATCCTGAAGCGGACGGATGGGAGCGCTCGGATATGCCTATCGTCTGCGAGACGTGCCTGGGACCCAATCCTTTCGTGCGCATGCAGCGGGTGAGTGCCTGCCAGCTGGTTCCAGAGGTTCTTTATGCTGCAGTCGGGGTACAAGGCGACCGGCGGTGTGCCTTGGGGCCTCGGAGCAACAAATTGGTATATTGACGTGCCATGGGTCATGCGCTGCGCAGATCGAGTATGGCGGCACCTGCCACATTTCCGGTCGCCCCTACACGGTCTTCCGCTGGCGCCCCGGAAACGATGCTAGGTATGCGGGGTTTCAAAGCGGGGGTGGCTATCTGCAGTTACGGCGTGCAGGGGTTGCGTGGGCAACCGCCCACCGGTGGTGGGGCACACAAGCCCGATCGTGGGGTCTGCGGCGCACAGGATATGACGTTGCCCTCGGCTGTGCCCTCGCTCCACAGCCTGTCAGCGGGCATCACTTGAGAGGGCTTTCCTACAGAGCGCGTGTTGCATTGCTTTGTGTGACGCACCACCACCGCGCCACCACCGCTGCTGCTGCGCCACTGCGCCACTGCCAGGTACAAGAAGACGGTGATCTGCCAGGAGGTGGCCAAGGCCAAGAACGTGTGCCAGGTGTGCCTGCTGGACCTCGAGTACGGACTGCCCGTGCAGGTGCGTGGCCGGGGTGGGGTGGGGTGCGTGGCTGGGGTGCGTGGCCTGGGGTGGAGGGGTGGGGTGCGCGGACTGCCCCGTCTGTGTGCGGCGGTCCAGCTGCGGGGCGGCGGGAGGGCGTAGACAGGGCGTGGGGCCGCTGGTGGGGTGTGCTGCAGGGATGCATCAGGACGAGGAGGTGTTGTTATCCGAGCTAGGGGTTGGGGCGGGAAGCCGGGTGATGGGGCGGGGGCAGGGTCGCCACGAGCCTAGCAGCTGTCAGCTCGGGACACGCCCACCCGCCTCGCGCGCCAGCCTTGGGCTTGCCTCGCGCTGCCCCGCTCCGTCCCCAAGCGCGGGTGGCCACCGCTCCAAGCCCGGCCTGGCACCCACCCACCCACCCACGCCGCCGCCCGGCACTGCGCCCACGGTCCTGGCACGTGCCCACCTACGCCCCCGCGTGGCGGGGGGGGGGTTGTGGTTTATTCCATAACCCAAAGCGACCATTGCAACCCAATGGGGAGCGGGCACACCGCGCACCCGCCATGCGGCACTGGCCCCCGCACTCCGCGCGCCCCCCCTGACACACCACCGCTGCCTACTCCCAGCCCAGCCCCGGTCCCACTCCCGGCCCCACTCTGCTCCGCCCACACTCCCGCCACAAACCTCCCTTCCCCCCCGCCCTGGTCATCGGTATGCCACCGTGTGTCGCAACGTCTGTCTACGTCTCTCCCGTCATTAATTAAACATGCATGGCACCCCACCCCCTTCTGCCGCTCAGGTCCGTGACGCGGCCATGGGCGTCAAGCCGGAGGACGAGCCGCAGAGCGAGGTGGGCAAGGAGTACAAGTTGCAGATGGAGGCGGAGGCGGGCACGCTGGGCGGCGGCGGCGTGGGCGGCGCCAGCAGCAGCTACGCGGCGGGCCGGCCCAACGAGATGCTGCAGAAGTTGCAGCGCTCGCAGCCCTACTACAAGGTGGGAGGAGGAGGAGGGGGACAGGGGGGGCGGAGTGGGGAGGGACAAGGGGGGAGGGAGGGGTGGGGGCGGGGAGGATGGGGTCCGGGACCTGTTGAAGCTCGGGTGGGTGGGTGGTAGTTCATACCAGAAACCAAAAGCGAAACGACGGCGGGGGCCCGTTGGAGGGGCTGAAAAACACATGGTGGGCAAGGCGGTACAGGCCAGTATGGCGATGGCGCGGGTTGTGGCGACACCAGCACTGAGCAGTCCGCGTGAGTTTCTGGTTTGCATGCACCTGAAGCGGCGGTGGCGGGGAATGCGATGCACCGTGTGCGCGGTGGTGGCGGTGTTGTGCCCCTTATCAAACGCCGGCTTCTGACACTAACCTGCGGTCCCCGCTCCCTCACACCCCCACCCCCACCACCCCCACACCACCACCACCACCCACCACCCCTCCCGCTCCTGCAGCGCAACCAAGCGCGCGTGTGCTCCTTCTTCGCCAAGGGCCAGTGCACGCGCGGCGCGGAGTGCCCCTACCGCCACGAGCTGCCCACCGCCGACCCTGCGCTGGCCAACCAGTCCTACAAGGACCGCTACTACGGCACAAACGACCCGGTGGCGGCCAAGATGCTCAAGCGCGTGGACGAGCTCAACAAGCTCACGCCGCCCGAGGACACGTGAGTGTGCCGGGTGTGTGGCTGGGGCTGTGGCTGTGGCTGTGTGTGTGACTGTGTGTGTGGCTGGGAGTCCGGGGGGCGGGGGTGGGCGCGGGGGCGGGGGCGGGGGCGTGCTGTACGGCATGGCCTGCCCTGGGTCTGTTCCATGAGTGATTCACAGCTGCGGCATGTCGCCACGGGGGATGAGTTCCATTGTGTTGCGGGGGGAGGGCGGCGCTGCGCCCGTACGGTGTCCTCCATATCCTCTCTGAGCTAGTCGGCGTTCGGTTTGGGAACTGTAATGAATTGCCCTCCCCCACGTCGCCCTAGCTAGTGGTGCACCCCTTACCCCTCAACTCCGCCCCACCCACCCGCCCCCACCCGCCCGCCCGCGCAGCTCCATCACCACGCTGTACGTGGGCGGCCTGGACGCCTCCACCACCGAGGACGACGTGCGGGACGCCTTCTACTCCTTTGGCGAGCTGGCCAGCGTGCGCAAGGTGCGGGCGGGGCGGGGAGGGGAAGGGGCGGGTCGGGTCGGCAGGGCGGGTCGGGTTGGCAGGGCGTGTGCTGGTGGCGGAGGAGGTTGGGGGGGGGGGGCGGGGCACTTGCCAGGGCAAGAGGGGGGCCAGCAGGGGCTGCCAAATGGAGACTTTGGGCTGCGTGCTGCAAAGAGGAAGAGCGAGGCCCCGTTACCGTTACCGTTACCGGCGCTGTGTGGGCGCTGTACGCCACAGCGGCCCGGCTGCTTCCAGGCGAGACCCTCACCACCAACTCCACCACCTCCTCCTGCTGCTGCCTGCCTGCCTGCCTGCACACCCCTGCTGCGCAGATGGACGTCAAGAGCTGCGCCTTCGTGACCTACACCACCCGCTCCGCCGCGGAGAAGGCGGCGGAGGAGCTGGGCGGCAACCCGCTCATCAAGGGCGCGCGCGTCAAGCTCATGTGGGGCCGCCCGCCGCCCGCACGCAACGCCGCCGCCGCCGCCGACCCCATGCAGCCCTCCTCCACCACCGCCGGCGGCGCGCCCGCCCCCGGCAGCGCCGCCTCCTACTACCCCTCCATGGACCCCTCAGCTATGGGCTCACGTGCGCCCGGCGGGCCGCCCGGCATGCGGCCAGGGGAAGGCGGCGGCGGCGGCGGCGGCATGGCGCCGCCGCGGCCCATGGGGTACGGCGCGCCGCCGCCGGGCTATGGGGCGCCGCCGCCGGGGTACGGGGCGCCGCCGCGGCCCATGGTGCCGGCTAGCCAGGCGCCGCCGCCGCAGCATTAGTGGTAGTGGTAGTGGTGGCAGCAGCAGCAGCAGCGCTGGAATTGGTGTGCGGCGGGGTTGTGGATGGTTGCGGGCATGGGCGAGCGTTGGGGGATGGGGCGCTTTGGCGCTGACGGTACCGTGTTTGCGGTTGGGCGGGTTACGGCGGATGTCGGAGCCACCGCCCGTATTTTGTGGGACTGTTGGGCGAGGTCGTGCCTCATGAGGAGGGGCAGGGGCAGGGGCTGCCTTGTGGTGGTGGTGGTGGGCGCCAGGGCGCGCACGTGGAGGAAGTACGACGGGTTGATGCCACGTGGTGTCGTGTGTTTGGTGTGTGACGTGGGGCGGGCGCAGGCGCAGGGCGGGTGCTGCCCAGGGTCCGGCAGTCGTGTGTACGGCGCCCCTTGGGCGGCGTGGGGGGTGGGGGGGGTCTCAGATGCGGCGCGCTCTTGAGTGCGCATGACATGAGGGAGTTGCGCACGGCGTGCTGTGGGCAGCCTGTGACATGACGTTGAGACTGTGCACATGCCGAGATACCAGACCGACGGAGTGTACCGTATTACTTGACTGAAATGCATACCGGTATGGATACAAGGCCAATACGAATAGGCCTGCCCTGCCCTGCACGGAGCAGGAGCAGGGGCAGGAGCAGGCTGGAGGGGTTGTAACACACTCTAGTGAACCTGTCGCCTGGCCGGGCGCCCGGAGAGTGAGGAATGCGCGCCAGCAAAACGCTCCAGCAACCTCCAACCAGCTACCGACGTCGGTACAGTAACAGCAGCGCGTTTCTTTTGTCTCTGATCCCAATGTTTTGCCTGCTCGTATTTTTGGATATATGGGGGGCTTCGGACACTGCCGGGAACTTGCCTTCTTGCCCCTTGCCAACTCCATGAACACTCCAGTGAACCTGTCTGTTCTACACGCGGCCTGCGGCCTGCGCTATCAATCAATCAATCCGCCTCATCCTCGCAGCCCTTCGCCTCGCTGCTAGCTGCTACTGAGGCTCAGACACAGCCCTCGCTCTCTTTCAAGTCACAAAACATCCAGCAAGGTGCATCCCCCCCCTACTGCGCATGCAGCTGCCCACGCCCGCCCGCGCTCACGGCGGCACGGCCCCATGCGGAGTAGTCCACACGTGCCAGCTGCCCAGACATTCCCCTCTCTCTCTCTGTGGCCGCCCGCGTCACCCCTGCGGCCCGCCTCCTAAACCAACAGGCGTCACCCCTGCGGCCCGCCCCCTAAAGGCCTAAACCACAGGCTTACAAACCTCTGCCATGGCTGCTCACGTGTCACCCTTGCTCTCCCCAAAACGAGCAGGGCGTAGGGGTCAGGCACACAACCTGTCCCAGCACTGCCCAGCTTGCCATGCAGGCTCCCAGACACCCACCATCACGCTACTGCGAAGCATACCTGCACAGTCCGAGCCTCGTTCGCTGTTCAGTTGGCATACACGTCCTCATCCTGCTTGACACGCCCCCTCCCCACCCAACCTCGGTTGCAGGCCCACACTCGCCTCTTCCTGCTCTCCGCTGCCCGCCCGCCCTCCCCCCACCCACCACCAACCGCTCCACTCCGCAGCCAGTTTCTCAACGGGAATGGTTTACCATCTGACCCCCCCACCACCAACTGCTCCACTGGCCCCCTACCTAACTGTTCCTGCCCCAGACTCCATTCAACTCACTCACCCCCCTCGCTCACCGCAAACCCTCCCACCGCAGACCCCCTCACCTGCCCTCCCAGCCGCCCGCTACCCAGGGCCCCCCACCCCCACCAGCACCCCCACCCCGGCCTGCTCGCGCGCCACCCCCCTCATGAGAAGAAGTAGGTGGAGGACCGCACCACGCGCAGGTCCAGCTGCCCGGGCGCCGGCACGGGCGGCAGGGCCAGCGTGGCGGCCGTGTAGGCCGGGTTGCGCAGCAGCTCGCGGCGCAGCTCGTGCAGCAGCGGCCGCTCGTGCAGCTGGATGAAGGTGTCGCTGTGTGGGGGGTGGGGTGGGGTGGGTGGGTGGGTGGGGGGGTGGCGGGTGGGGTGGCCATCCATGGGATGGTATGGGTCAATTTTTGTGACCAGGGGGGGTTCCATGCATGTAAATTAATGACGGGGGGCAAGGATACATGGTGGAGTGGTAAGGGGGGGAAAGGGAGGAGCGGGAGGGAGAGGGAGGGAGGGAGGCAGCGGGAGGGCAAGGGCGGGAGAGGGCGGGCGGGAGTGTGGTGTTGGTTACACAGGCACGGGAGCGAAGGCAGCTCTTGAACGCGCCCCAAGTTGCTCCGGACTGACAGACTGCCAAGGCCCTGCCGACCCCCCATGGTCCCCCCCGCCTCCGACAAATTCTCTTCCGGCTTCTCTCGCCCACGCACCCCTGCCCTCGCCGGTGCTGCACCCCCTCCCTATTCTTACCACCCACCCTCCCTCCCTCCCTCGCTCCCTCCCTCCCTCCCTCGCTCCCTCTTCTTACCAACCTCCCTCCCTCTTCTTACCACCCTCCCTTCGTCCCTCGCTCCCTCGCTCCCTCCCTCCCTCGCGCCCCTCTCACCGGATGGCCGTGTTCATGAGGTCCACCGACGCGGCGTGGGTCCAGTAGCTGTCGTGCACGGCGGCGAAGCACGCGCCCGCCTGCCGCACCGCCCGCGCTGTCATCATCATGTGCGCGCCGTCCAGGCTGCCACGTGGGTGCGCGGGTGGGTGGGTGGGAAGGATGGGTGGGTCCGGGTGGGTGGGTGGGAAGGATGGGTGGGTCCGGGTGGGTGGGCGGGTGGGTGGGTACGGGTGGGTGGGTGAATGGGCGCGTGTACGGGAGTGAGGGGTGGATTGAGGGAGTGACCGAACGAACGAACGAGGGGGTCGGTGGTCGCGGTGGGTGTGCACCGGGTGAGCAACCGGTGCTGGTGGTGGTAGCTGGTGGTGCCGCTGCAGGCTGGTGTGATGTACGGCACACGCCGCTGTCGAGCCCGCCACTGTCCGCGCTCTCCAACTCCTCAATCCCCCACTCCTTACCCCCCATCGGCACTTCATTATTGATTAAACACCATCCATGGATGGCTCCCCCCCCACACACACACATCACGATCCCCCGCCCCCCCCCCCCTCCGACCCCCACCTGTGCACGTAGTTGGGTGGGAAGCCGGAGCACTGTTTGCGCACATCCAGCGGCGACACCGCGTCGCGTGAGTTGTTGCGGATGCTGAAAGTCTGCAGGATGATAAACAGCAGGGGCGCGTGGGGGCGAGCAACAGGAGGTGTGTGAGCAGGAACGTTGCCCAAGGGGGGCAGCCACAGCGGAGAGAGAGAGAGAGAGAGAGAGCGCAATGCGTAGAGCACGGAAACCCCTGGCATAGAGAGTATAGAAGGACACGGGCCCCCTGCCACCCACACCCCACCCCATGGCGCCATCCCTGAGACGCACACAGCGCACACAGACCCCGCACAAGCAGCGCTACAGCTCTCACACCCGCCCAGCACACCTAACACTGCAGCCACCTTCCCCCAAACAAACAATTAGAACGAACTACCCCCCGCCCCCGCCCCCGCCTCCCGCCTCCTGCGCCTCTCCGCCTCCTGCGCCTCTCCGCCTCCTGCGCCTCCCCGCCTCCCGCCTCCCGCGCCTCCCGCCTCCCCCCCTCCCGCACCCGGCCCGCCCACCTGCAGCGGCGTCTTCACCACCAGCGACGGCACCTTGTGGTAGGGCTGCTCCACCGGGAAGCCCAGGGCGCTGGTCCACATGACGGGCGCGCCCGCGGACACGCAGTACTGGGGGCGTGCCCGGGTGGGTGGGTGGGTAAGGGTGGGTGGGTATGGGCGTGGGCGTGGGCGTGTGGGCGGGGTGGGGGTGCCATGCATGTTTAATTAAGGACGAGGTAGACGTAGAACAGAGGTAGGGGCGGGATGCGGGTGGTGGGGCTCAACGATGGCAAGCAGCGCTCGTGCGGTCCCGACAGTTTGGCTGGACCTACGAGACCACAGCAGGCGGTGGACTGCGCACCTTCCCCCCCATGTATTCTCTCTGTGTGTGTGCCTCTCTCTCTCTCTCTCTCTCTCTCTCTCTCTCTCTCTCTCTTTCACTCACACCCACCCACCCACCCACCCACACACATACATACACCGCACCACACGCATGGCCCTATGTCTGCTGTTCTCTCCCTCTCTAACACACACACACACACACACACACACACACACACACACACACACACACACACACACACACACACACACACACACACACACACACACGCACGCACACACACACCTTGGCGCAGCTCTCCAGCCAGGAGCGCACGCGCACCGCCGGCCCGAACACGTCGCTCATGGACTCGAACACGATGTTGGCAAGGTAGGTGGCCACCTGTGCGTGTGTGTGTGTGTGTGTGTGTGTGTGCCGCCGGGTCGGTGGGTGGGTGGGTGGGTGGTGGGCTGCGGGTGAGGGGTGAGGGTGATGGGTGTAGTGGTGTGTGGCGGAACATGGCAAGGGGCGAGATAGGGACGTCCGGTTGGCAAGAGCAATTCCCAACCCTGCCCCATTGCAAGCATCAGAGCAGGCTATGCAGGCAGCGGTGCGCACGCGAGGGGTGATGGGTGAGGGGTAAAGGGTGTAGTGGTGTGGTGTGGTGGTGCCTGGTAGTTGCCGGCGGGCACACACAACACATTACCCATCAGCGCATCAGAGCCAGGCACATCCAGGCCGCTGCCAGACACCCCTTCCCCCCTTATGGTGTATTTGAGGTGGTATTAACAACCCCCTCCCTCTGCGACCCCACCCCCCCGGTTCTCTTGGTCTTTTTGCTTCTGGTTTCTGGAATGAACTACCCCCCTTACCTCCCACCCACGCCATTTCCCACCCACCCCATCCCCCACCCGCCCCATTCCCCACCCACCCCATTCCCCACCCGCCCCATTCCCCACCTTGCGCCGCTCGCGCGGATTGCCCCAGCCGCGCTCCTCCAGGCGGCTCTCGATCTGCTCGCGCGCGCCGATGAAGGTGACGCCGTACACGTAGGTCATGACGCTCTGCTTGACCAGCTTGCGGTCCACTGATCCGTGGATCTGCGTGTGTGTGTGTGTGTGTGTGTGTGTGTGTGTGTGTGTGTGTGTGCATGTGTTAAAGATCACAAGGGGAAAACAAGCAAATCAAAGACCGTGTATGCAATGCGATCAAGACAAAGCAGCGTCGCGTCCGGTTTACCTGGAATTACCTGAGCCGCCGACCTGCTTTACTTACCCGAAATCGCGTAACCCCCGTCTACCTAACCTTGGAGGGGGATTAATGTCCACACGCTTCCAAGGGTGCAACCCGATGCGTGTGATCACGGTGGCGTGATACCCAGGCACTCCTAGCCCCAGAATCCCAGTCCGGCCGCCGGTGTGCATGTGTGTGTGTGTGTGTGTGTGTGTATGTATGTGTGTGCAGCGGGGGGGGGATTGAAAGGATTTGTAGCGAAGGGTAGCAGGTAGCGGGAGGGGGCTGTACATACCAGCCCAAATAAACCGTACCCAAAGCAAGTCCAACATAAAATGCATGATTCACCAAGTGCAGTACAGCAGCCTATGCCTAGCATGTCAGCCCGCCGCCCCCCGGCTTCCCACCCACTCCCTGATAACCCCCGTCCTTGCTGACCACCCCCCCACACGGTACCCACCTTGACCGCCTCCGAGCGGCCCTGCGCCCGCGCCTGCTCCACCCGTTGCGCCACCGCGTCCGCCACAGCCTGCGGGTGGGTGTAGGTGCGTGGGGGTAGGCGTGGGCGTGGGTGTGGGCGTGGGTGTGGGCGTGGGTGTGGGCGTGGGTGTGGGCGTGGGTGTGGGCGTGGGTGTAGGTGCCGCGGGGGTGTGGGAAGTACATGGGTGTGAGGCTGGAAGGCACAAGGCCACACTACTGTACCACCATTATCCGCCCTGTCGGCCACCCTGTCGGCCGACCTCACGCAGGCGCTGTTCCGGCCTCCTCCCACCCCACCCCCCTCCCTTCCTCCCGCCCCCCTCCCTCCCTCCCGCCCCCCTCCCTCCCTCCCTCCCTCCCACCCTTCCCCCACATACATTTGATACACACCGTCCCATGGATGGCTTACCCCCCAGCCCCCCCAGCCCCCCCAGGCCCCCACCTGGTACACGTCCTGCGGCCGGTCCGCGGGCACCAGGTTGACGGCGGCGCCGCCGCGCAGGTCGCGCCCCAGCGCCGCGTAGTGCTGCAGCCCGTTGCAGGTGCCGTCCTACAGGTGGGGGGTTGGAGGGGGTAGCCATCCATGGATGGTGTTTATCAAAAGTTTGTGAAGTGGGGGGGGGCGGGGGGGTTGGGGGGTTGGGGGGTTGGGGGGTTGTAAGTACCAGCCCAATTACACCATACACATGTGCAAAACAGCGAAGAGGAGAGGGGGTTGTGGTTACCAGCCCAAACTAAACCAATCTGGGGGGTGGGGCGGGGGTCCATGCATGTGAGGTGTTGACGAGAAGCGGGGGGGGGGGGAGTGGCCATCCATGGCATGGTAGGGGGGGGGGGGCGGGAGCCACACGTGGGTGGCGGCCGTGATAAGCTGTGGTCAGTGGGCACGATGGCGCTGGGGTGAGAAGTGGCGGCGCAAGCGAAATAAGACCCCTCTCCCTTGTGATCTCTAACACACACACACACCAAACACGCGGCGCCGCACCTGGTTGACTGGCTGGTGGCTGATGAAGGCGCTCGGGTTGGCGCCGCCGCTGAAGGCCAGCGCGTCAGCCACCTCGAAGCACGTCGCCAGCATCTGGTGGTGGTGGTGGTGGGACAGGGGGCGGGGCCAGGGGGGGATTGCAAGGATATGTAGTGCTGCGCGGCCGCCATCGCGGCTAATTGTTTCATCAGCATACCCGCCGCACCCCGGCCCCTACCCCGCACCCCTACCCACCCTCCCTCCACCTCCGCGTCCGCCTGTGCCCCCCCTGGTTTAGTTTGGGCTGGTAACCACAACCCCCCCTCAACCCCGCTCCGCCCCCCCCTCACTCCTGTCATCACCAAGACCACTGCACCAACCAACCCCCCCCGCCCCACCTGCCACGGCTTCTCCGCCCGCTGCCACCAGGCGCTGCTGCCGCCCGCCAGCGGGTCCGCCGCCGCCGCCCGCACCGCCGGCAGCTGCTGCCGCGCCCACTCCAGCCGCTCCGCCAGTGGCCGCTTGTCCACCCCCTGCCCCCACAGGTTGGCGATCTGCGCAGTGCGGGGGCGGGGGTGCCATGCATGTTTAATTAATTACGGGGGAGATGTAGACAGACGTTGCGACACAGAAGGCATACCGATGACCAGAAGGCGGGGGGGGGGGGGAGGGGCAGGGGCGGGGGCGGGGCAGCATTGAAGCACGAGCCCAGCCAGTTAGGCAGTTCCTGCGCAGTTTACCCCGTGGCACGCTTGCCGCCCTCGCCGCCTGACTGCTCTCCACCTTCTCCCCAGGTCTCCCTCAATGGCCTCTCCTCCCCCATGCCCCCTCCCCAGCTACCTACATGCACACGACATGGACCGCGCGCCCTCACGCGCCCTCACACGCCCACACACGCCCTCACACGCCCTCACACGCCCACACACGCCCACACACGCCCACACACGCCCACGCACCCACACACGCCCACACACGCCCGCACACCCACACACGCCCACACACCCACACACCCACACTCCGACATTCCGCGCCCACCTTCTTGAACTGGTTTAGTTTGGGCTGGTAACCACACACACCCCCTACGGCCCCCACCCCCACCCACACACCCGCCCACACACCCGCCCACACACCCGCCCCCGCCCGCCCCCGCCCCCACCTGGATGAGCAGCCAGTCCAGGCCGCGCTCGCCCAGCGGCCGGCCCAGCCCGAACTGCAGCAGGCCGCGGGTGGCGTCGTCACCAAGGTGGTGCAGGTGCGGGTGGAGCGGGTAGGCGCGGCCGCTGCGGTGTGTGTGGGGGATGGCGGTCGGGGTAGGGGGTAGAGTAAAGGGGGTGGGGGGTAGGGTAAGGGGAGGTATGATTTAGGTTTAGGTTTTGGGGGGACAGAAGTAAAGGCGGGGTGACAGGTTGTGTTCCACCCTCGAGCGCCCTGGCCCGTATTCCTCCCACAGACAATCCTCACTGGTACAACCATTGTCATTGCGCATGATCCCCGATGCATGCACACGAGGCGAAACACACACACACACACACAAGTCTTTCATTTGTTCTCTCCCTTGTGAATCATAACACACACACACACACACACACACACAGCCAAGTACACCAGAATCCCCCTTGTGAATTCAAACACAATCGGTCACCCGGCCGCCACCGCACCGCACCGCACCGCACCGGAAGTCGACGTGGTGGGGCTGGTAGAACAGCACGGGCTGGCCACTGCCCGGTGAGCCGCCCGCCGTCGCCATCGCCATCTGGTGAGGGGGCGGCGGCTGGTGCGGCTGGTCGGCAGCGCCATTGCCACCACCACCGCCACCACCACCACCGGCTGCGCCGCCGCCAGATGAGGAGGAGGACGAGGAGGCCATGGCCGTCATGTGGGCGGCCGTGGGCACGTCGGTGCCGTACAGCTCGTACAGCCCCGCGCCCAGGTCGTACCGCCCGGTGTACTGCCGCGCCACGTCCAGCCGGTAGCGCAGCGCGCAGCGCAGGCCGGACTCGTTGCGGTTGTGCATGTGCACCGCCTGCGCGGCGGCATGGCCACAAGGGGGAGGTAAGAGCAGGCAGAGGAGTGTGTGTTAGAGTTCACAAGGGAGAGAACTATGAAAGACTTGTGCGTGCTAAGGGACAGGAACGCCAAGCAGAGGAGTATGTGTGTGTGTGTGCACGTGTTGTTACGGATTATTTAGTTACCGTATGGTTTGTATCGCGCATCACAGGGCGCTTATGAACACACATGTTTTGGCAGCTCATGCAACGCAACAAGCCAACTTGGCAATCAACTGATACATGTTACATACCCATTAATACCACAACCGCAACGCGGTGCAGCCCCCGCACACCCCTCCCTCCCTCCCTCCCTCCCTCCTTGCACAACGTCGTCATCCCGCGCCGCACACCAGCCCAGTCCGTCACCCCGCCCCCCCGCCTCCAGCCCTCCCGCGCCCCCACCCCCGCCACCCCCCCCACCCACTTCGCACTGGCGCTGGTACGCCGCCTCCTCCGCCTCGCTCATGCGGCCGGCGCCCACCAGCAGCTGGCCGCCGCGGGCGCCCTCGCGCTGCAGCCGCAGGTGCGGAGTGCCGCACTGCGCCGGCGTGTCGGCGCCCAGCAGCGGCTGTGGAGGGGGGGCGAGGGGAGGGGGAGGGGTTGTGGTTACCAGCCCAAATTAAACCAAACCCAATGCATAAGAGCGAGGGGGTTACACGCATTAGGGTTAGGGTTAGGAGAAGGCGGGGGTTGAATGGGCCGGGTGGGCGATTGCGAGGGTGGGTGGGTGGGAGGGTGTGTGTGTGTGGGTAGTTCATTCCAATGCCCAATGCGACTGTTGGAATGGGTGGGTGCGGGTGTTGGTCAGGGGAGAGAGGGAGCGGGGGCAACATGGGTTTGCGTCAGGAGGGCAGTGAGCAGCAGCAGGCGCCGTGACGCAGACCTCACGGCTGTGGATGGGTCGGCGCATGAAGGCCACTGCACTGAAATCTGAAGCCACCCCTCCCTCCCGCACACAGTCAGTCAGTTCCGGGAGGGGGGACTCACCCTCCACACGGGGTTGAGGGTGGTGGTGAAGCGCGTGGGCAGTTCCTGGCCCTGGCTCTGGGGCAGACCCAGCCGCCCGCCGCCTGTGTAGGTAGGTAGGTAGGTAGGTAGGTAGGTAGGTAGGTAGGTAGGTAGGTAGGTGGGTTACTGGTAGGTAGGTGGGTTCCATGCATGTTAAATTAATGAAGAAGGAGATGTAGACAGACGATGCGACACAGAAGGCGTACCGATGGGTGGGTGGGTGGGTGGAGGGGGAGGTGTGGGGGTAAGGTGGCATGAGGTGAGGCGCCCTCGGGACATGGGGAGGACGGCCGGCAAATCCTCCCTGCCATCTCCCCCCCCCTCCCCCGCCCCCCCACACAAACTTCTCTTCCTCTTCCTCCTCCAACCCTCCGCTGCACTCTCCGTTGCCAGCAACACAGGTTACGCTCTCCTCCTCCGCATTCGTTCGCATTGGGTACTGAGCCTTACCGGGCGGGTATCACCACCAAACAAGCCCTCCGCTCCTCGCCTCCTCCCCCCCGGAGAGGACTCCGCTTCCTTCCTAAATTGGTTTAGTTTTGGCTGGTGACCACAAACCCCCCTCCTTCCTCCCCCCCCCTCGCCTTCCCTCCCGCCTTCCTCCCCCCCTCCTTCCTTCCCTCCCTCCCCTCCCCTCCCCTCCCTCCCTCCCTCCCTCCCTCCCTCCCTCCCTCCCTTCCCTGCTCTCACCCGCCGCCTGCACCGCCTCCATCACGCCCAGCAGGCGGCCGTGCACGCGCCAGGGCACGTTGCCCAGCACCGTCAGCGCCTCGTACAGCGGCGCCATGCGGCCGGCGGCGTGCGCGGCCGACAGCCGGTCCATCACCTGGGGGCGGTGGTGGTGGGGGGGGGCGGTGGGGGGGGGGCGGTGGGGGGGAGCGGTGGCGAGCGGTCGGGAGGGGGTAGGTGGGGGGTGCCATGCATGGGGGGGGTGTAAATACCAGCCCAATTACGGAGGGGGGGTAGGTGGTGGGAGAAGGGGTGGGGGGTGGGGGTAAATGGTGGAGGGGGTAGGTGGTGGAAGGGAGCAATGGAGGAGGCGGGGTGGCGGGAATCCATAAGGCGGCGTGGTGAGGCAGTAGGCAGTAGGCAGTTAGGGGGGTGGGAGCGGGCGCAAGCGCGGAAAGGCTTTGGGCGGAGGTGAGTGACGGCCAGCAGTGCAGGCGGCAAACCCGCTGTGCGATGGAGGTGGGTTGGCGTGGGACGTTGGATTAGGGTGGCGAGGAGGTCGCAGGTGAGGAGGGTAGGTGAGCAGGCGAGGGGCTGGGGCGCACCACCGTGGCCCGGCCCTGCCACCCACGCCCCCTGGCCCCTGGCCCCTCACTGCAACCCCACAGCCCATGGGTTCGCAACTCTCCAACTAATGACTTGAGGCTTGAACCACCCCGAAAACATCTCTCCATGCCTCCCCCATCGGCACTTACCAGACCTGGGCTCCCACGTGAGTCAAACACCATCTCCATGGCTACCGTATCCCCCCGCCCCCCTCCCAAAACGCCCCCCCACCCCCAACCCTCCCCCCCCGCGCTGGAGCCAACGGTAATGTACCCGCTGTTTCGCTGGACATCGGCACTTCACAACCATTTGATTAACACCATCCGATGGATGGCTACCCCCCCACACACAGCCCCCCCCCCCAACCCGCCTGCCCTCACCGAGGGGCTGTACTGCGTCTTCATGACCGGCACCGTCTGGCTGAGGAAGCCGCCCGACCGCGGACCGCACCAGGGCCGCGGCTCCACCACCATGGGCATGAAGCGCGGCTGCAGCAGCCGCTGGAGCTGTGGGTAGGTGGGTAGGTGGGTAGGTGGGTGTGGGGTGTGGGTGTGGGGCGGGGTGTGTGGGGTGGGTGGGTGTGGGGTTGGGAGCGGGTGTGTGGATGGGGAGGAGAGGGGAGGTAGGCGGGTGGGTGAAGTTGCGGCGTAGAGGGTGGGGCACAGAAATGGGAGGCACGGGTGAAAGACGGTTTGCGTCCCTTGACCTAACACCCCAGCAGCAAGCTTCGCCCGCCGTGCCGGCGCCGCATCTCCCGGACGCCCCCCCCCCCCCCGGACGCCCCCCTCCCCGCATTACCGCGGTGTCGCCCTCCAGCTGCCGCAGGACCTGCGGGCACGTCACGTCATATGTTTGTGGGTGGGTGGGTGGGTGGGCGGATGGTAGTTCATTCCTGAAACCAGAAGCGAAATGACGGTGGGCGGACCCGGAAGGTGGCACAGGAGCACAGGAGTGAGCCGCCAAGAGTTCACGAGCTCAGGATGCGCAACTCCTGCGCGCCCGAGCCCACACAGAGCGATTGCGGGGAATTCTCTCCGTTTCCGCTTACTAACACACACACACACACACATATCCTGCCCCGCACTTGACCCCCCCATTCACACACACACACACACACAGCCTCAGCCTCAGCCCCCACCTGCGGGTGCAGCATCACGATCCCGGGCGTCTGGAAGCCGTTGTGGTAGGTGGCGGCGGAGCCGGTGCTGTGGCGCAGCGCCGGCTCCGCCACCACACGCCGCTGCTTGCCGCCGCCCGGCCGGGCCGCGGATGCCGCCGCCGCCGCCGCCGCCGCCGCCACCGCCGCCTCGCCGTCCTCGTCCCCCACCTCGACCTCCAGCAGCCGCAGCATGAGGTCAAGGAGGTACGCGCCCACCTGGAAAAACACACACACATACATACACACACACACATACATGTCTGCTGTTCTCTCCCTTGTGATCTCTAACACACACATACACACATACACGCATCGGTAAGTAACTCTGGGCGGCTGAAGGGCGATTCGTTCGTTTCTAACGCATACACGCACACGCACACACGCACACACGTGTGTTTGAAAGAAAGGGTGTTGAGGGAAGCCATGACTGTGCGGGCGGCCAAGCAGGCCCCCCACACGGCCGTCGCATTCATTCGTCACCCACCCATACGGCGAGGTGGTCCCAAGCCCCTTCCCATCGCTCCCACCCCTGCTCCGCACTCTCCTGCCACCACCCCGGCTCCGCACCCCTGCCACCACCCCGGCTCCGCACTCTCCTGCCACCGCCACCGCCACCGCCACACACCTTGATGCGCGCGGCCTGCACCCACTCCGCCGGCCGCTTCTCCGGCTCCGCGGCCGCCGCCTGCAACCCCCTCTGCACGTCCTCGTGCAGCTTGCGTATCGCCGCACCCAACGCCGCCTCCGGCGCCTCCGGCGCCGCCTCCGCCTCCGCCGCCGCCGCCCCGGCCCCCCGCTGCTCCGCCCCGCGCTCCTGCTCCAGCACGGCATCCAGATCCAGAGCCTGGACAGGCGCCGCCGCCGCGGCGCCGCCCTTGCTGCTGCTACTGCTGCTGCTGCTCTTGCTGCCGGCGGCGGCAGTAGCAGCCTTCTTGGTCCGCGTCCGCGACTTGCCCTTGGCGGCGGTGGTGTCCGCCGCCGCTGCCGCTGCCGCCGCCTCCGCCGCCTCCGCCGCCGCCGCCGCCGCCGCCGCTGCCGCCTGCGCTTCCTCCGCCGCCTTGAGCTGCGTGCCGGCGGTTGACAGCGCCAGCTGAAGGGCCGCGTGCTGGCTCTTCAGCGCCGCCACCTGCGCCACCGCGCTGCCGCCGGCACCTGCCGCCTCCAGCGCACCCCTCGCCCGCTTAGACGCGCTTCCCGGCTTGGCACCCGCCGACCCTGCCGCCGCTGCCACCGACCCTGCCGCCGCCGCCGATCCTGCCGCCGCTGCCGCCGACCCTGCCGCCGCCGCCGATCCTGCCGCCGCTGCCGCCGATCCTGCCGCCGCTGCCGCCGACCCTGCCGCCGCCGCCGACCCTGCCGCCGCCGCCGCCGGCCCTGCCGCCGCCGCCGCCGCCGCCTCCGCCTGCTGCAGCGCGCTCTGCACTCCCTCCGCCGCCTGCTGCAGCGCCGCCTGCCAGGCGCGCGCTAACCGCCGCCCGCTCCGGCGCGCTGCGGGCGCCCGCCAGCACGCCGAACAGCGCCGCGTCCAGCTGGTCCACCTGCACACGCCGACCCAGCCGGGACATCACCTCCGCCAGCTGCGCCTGCGTGCGGGTGTGGGCGGGTGTGTGGGCGGGTGTGGGCGGGTGTGGGCGGGTGGGTGCGTATGTGTGTGTGTGGCCGTGTGTGGTGGCCGTGTGGGCGTGTTGACGGTGTTGTGGATGTGTTCTGGGTGTCGCGTGCGCAAGTCGACACGCATGTGGTGCAGCCATGAGGGGGGTAGCCATCCATAGGATGGTGTTTATCAAATGGTCGTGAAGGGGGGGGGAACTTGCATAACGACGGGTTACCTGCCTTTGCTACCTCGTCCCCTCGCCCGCTCCGCCCCGCGCTCTGCCTCGACGCCCCACCCTCCCCCCCACCCACATCCACACCCACACACACACACACACCCGCACCCACACACCCACACACCTGCGCGCGATGCCCCAGCGCCGCCGCCCGCTGGTCCAGGCTCGAGGCCGCGGCCCGGCCCTTGAGCGGCTGGGCGCGCTTGCGTGCCGCGGCTGTGGTGCCGTCGTTCAGCAGCTGCGCGTGTGGCGGTGTGGTGGCGGGGTGGCCGCGGTGGCGGCGGGGGCGGTGGGGCGCCAGGCGGGTGCAGCGAGGGGGCTCAGTGCGGGTGCAGCGAGGGGGGTCAGTGCGGGTGCAGCCTCGGCCAAGTGGGGTTCGCTGGCAGAGGCAATGGAGCCGTTGTATGCCAGCTCAACGTTCCAAACGCACGCAGGCACGCATGAACCCGTGCATGACGACACGACACAGCTCGCCCAAGCACACGCCACAGGCCACACGCTACACCCTGTGTGTCCGCACCGTGCCACCCACCTGTCCCTCCGCCGCCGCCGGCTGCAGCGCCGCCGCCGCCACCTGCACAGCCTCCAGCTCCGCACGCGCCGCACGCACCTTGGCGGCCGCCTGACACACACCAATGCGGACCAACAGGCACACAGGTGCGGTGTGGTTTGGCGGGCTGCCGGGAAAGCGGCCGGGATGCGCTGTCGCCACAACAACAACTAGAATGCCATCTTTAAACGCGGGCATTCCAGCCGCCCTCTCACCCATCTCCTACCAGCACTACTAGCACCGGCACCGGCACCGGCACCAGGCTCTTCGCCGCCCCCGCCCCGCTGCGGCCCCACCTGTGACACCTCTGGATTCAGCAACAGGGGGTCCAGGCCCCCCACCGCCTCCTCCGCCTCCGCCTCCGCCTCAGCAGTAGTAGGAGCTGCCTCTTCACCGGCCCCCCACTCCGCCGCCGCCGCCGCCGCGTCCTTGCGGCGCCTGGTCTTGAGCTCCTGCTTGGCCGTCGCTAGCGCCCGCCGCTTCTCATGCACCAGTGCACACACCTGACCACCACCACCACCACCACCACCACCACCACCACCACCACCACCACCACCACCACCACCACCACCACCACCACCACCACCACCACCACCACCACCACCACCACCACCACCACCACCACCACCACCACCACCACCACCAGTGCGCAGTGCCGGGTGCGCACGCACGCAATGCCGGGGGTTGCATGCATTAGAGTTAGGAGAAGAAGGCGTAGCCGGGTACACAGGTACAGTAGGGGGGGATGGGCAGGTCAGGATGGGGTCTATTGGGCAGACGCACTGGCATAAGCCACACCCCTGCTCCTTCTAGACCCTTGCCCCGCCCCGCCATGTAAAGCATCCATTGTTTGTAGCTCCGCTGTGGTGACCAGTAGCTTCTAGCCGCCCCTCCCTCCCCCACACATACACGTATCACATTGCCGGACCCACCTCCCCCCCCCCCGCTTTCCCCGCCCATCCGATGGATGGCTACCCCCTCCCAGCCCCCCGCCCCCCGCCGCCCCCGCCGCCCTCCCCCAAGCCCCCCGCCCCCCCCCGCGCCCGCCCCCCCCCCCCCGCCGCCCAGCCACCCCCGCCCCCGCCCCCCACACCTCCATGTAGGTGACCATGTCCATCACGCGCCGCCCCAGTGCGTCCGCCACGTGCACGCTCAGCGCCACGCCGCGTGGCAGGTCCTCGCCGCCACCGCCGCCGCCGGTTGACTCGGCGGCGCCGCCCTCGCTGAGCACCAGGCTGTTGAGCATGCCTGGGTGGGTGGGTGGGTCCGGGTGGGTTGGATTTGGGTGGGTGGGTGCGCGGGGAGAGGCGGGGAGAGGCAGCGGGAAGGGGGTTGTGGTTACCAGCCCAAACTAAACCAAACCCAAGGGGTCCGGAGGAGGGCAGACGATCGGGTAGGAGGCGCGGGGTGCGGTGCTGGTGTGCGGCAGTGTCATTTGGCTGAAGAACATTTTGATGCCTGTTTTGATGCCAGATTTCCAGGAGGTGGTGTGGGTGTGGTCCGGTGGAGCAGAGGACGTGCGCGCGCGCGAGGGTGCGCGGGGAACAGGGTATGGTATGGAGCACGGTATGGTGCGCCATAAGTGGCAGGTGGTCAACAGCCGAGCAGCGGAGGAGGTGGAGGAGGAGGAGTGCCCCAGGGCCCGGCCAGAAGAGGTGAGCGCCCACTGCCACACCACACGTAACGCCAAGAGCAAGCAGCTGCCGCCGCCGCCGCTCCCGCCGCTGCTCACTCACTCACTCACCCGACACGGCCGCCCGCGCCAGCAGCTCCGGCGGCACGGACCTGACCAGCGGCACCCACTCGGTCAGCTCCCGCAGGCTCGCGGGCGGCAGCGCCGCCGCCGCCGCCCACGCGGCCGCCATGGCGCCATCCCCGCCCGCGCCCGCGCCCGCGCCCGCGCCAGCGGCTCCTTGCGGCAGTGAAGCCGCTGCAGGGCTGCTGCGGCTGCTGCTGCGGCTGCTGCTGCGGCTGCTGCTGCTGCTGGTCGTGCTGGTGTTGGTGGTGTTGGTGGTGTTGGTGTTGGTGGTGGTGGTGCCGCCGCCGCCACCGCCGCCGCTGCTGGTGTCGTTGTGGCTCATCATTTGCAGCACACGCTCCATGGGCACGTAGGTTCGCCCCTTGCTGGCGGAGCCCTTGCCGCCGCCCTTGGAGGTGGTGCCGCCGCCCCTCTGTCGCATGGCCGCGCCCCGTTCTTGAACCAGCTTCTCGAACTGGCGAGGGCGGCAGGCAGGCGGGCGGGCGGGCGGGCGGGAACAGGCGGAGGCGGTGGGGGTTCCATGCATGTTAAATTAATGAAGGAGGAGATGTAGACAGACGATGCGACACAGAAGGCGTACCGATGGGGGGGGAGGCATCCATAGGATGGTGCTTTTAATCCATAATGAAGTGCCGATGTCCAGGGGGGGGCGACGCATGCGGCATGCCAGGAGGTAAGACGCGAGCAGTGGAGGCAGAACCGTGTGGAGGAGAGGCGCCATGAGGACGTGTGCGTGTGGTGTGTGGCGCATGTGTGTGTGTGTGTGTGTGTGTGTGTGTGTGTGTGTGTGTGTGTGTGTGTGTGTGTGTGTGTGTGTGTGTGTGTGTGTTAGAAAAGCACAAGGAGAGGAAGGGTCGACACAGGGTGCGTGGACGCAGGCGACCACGCATCCACCCACCCTCACCCACACCCACGCACCCACCCACCCACACCCACACCCATGCACCCACACCCACACCCACACCCACACCCACACCCACACCCACACCCACACCCACACCCACACCCACACCCACACCCACACCCACACCCACACCCACACCCACACCCACACCCACACCCACACCCATGCACCCACACCCAGACCTGCACCCACACCCACACCCACACCCACACACACACCCACACCCACACCCACACCCATGCACCCACACCCACACCCACACCCACACCCACACCCACACCCACACCCACACCCACACCCACACCCACACACACACCCACACCCACACCCACACCCACACACACACCCACACCCACACCCCCATGCACCCACCCACCCACACCCCCATGCACCCACCTGCGCGAACCGCGCCTGCAGCGCCGCCGCCAGGCGCGGCAGCCACACCTCCGTCAGTCGCCGCGCCGGCAGCGCCTCCTCCACCGCCCCCCGCGCCGCCAGCGCCGCCACCTCGCGCCGGTACTGCTCCAGAGCCAGGTTCCTACAAAGAGGCGGGGGGGGGTGAGAGGGGGCGTGAGAGGGGGCGTGTGAGGGGGCGTGAGAGGGCGCGTGTGGGGGTGCGAGAGGGCGTGTGAGGGTGCATGACCTACGGCAACGCAGGCTTCACAAGCCCGTCGACACACAGCCGGACACGCTCAAGCCCGGCCGCGCCAAAAGCACCTAGCTCAAGCCCCCCGCGCTCTGGGTTGGGCTGGCTGGTTTGGGTTCTCTTGGTCGTTTCGCTTTTGGTTTCTGGAATGAACTACCCCCCCACCCCGCACCCCGCACCCCTCGGCGGCCCCCGCCCCCAGCCCCGCCCCCGGCAGCGGCCCCTGCACCACCCCTGCACCACCCCCACACCGGCACCGGCACCGGCACCGGCACCGGCACCGGCACCGGCACCGGCACCGGCACCGGCACCGGCAGCACACACACACAACCACACACACACACACACACACACGGAAGGATTCATCGTTTTCCGTGATGTTAACACACACACACACACACACACACACCTTTCCCTTGTGCTTTTCTAACACACACAACCGCACACCTGCAGCGCGCCTCCAGGTTGAGCTGCAGTCGGAAGGCCTCCAGCGGCGGCGGCGGCAGGCCGGGCGTGCGCGCGGGCGCGGCCAGCACCGCCTCCACGTGCGCGGCGTGCCAGTCCGCCACGCCGCCCACGAACACCGTGTTGCCGGGCTGCACCGAGTCCGCGTCCTGCGCGCTCACGTAGCGCGGGTCGGACTCGGGCGGGGGCTGGGCGCTCATGCTCAGGCCGCTACTGCCGAAGCTGGGGCCGCTACTGCCGCTACTGCTGCTGCTGCTGCTGCCGAAGTCGAGGCCCCGCTCCGCGGCGGCCTGCCCGGCGGCGGCGGCCTCCGCCGCCGCCGCGGCGCGCTCCGCCGCCGCCTCCGCTGCCGTGGCCGCCACCGCCGCCGCCGCCTCCCGGGCGGCAGCACTCCTCGGCCGCCCACTCCCACTGTTGCCCCTGGCCCCGGCAGACACGGCAGCCGCCCCACCCGCGCCGTCAGAGGCGGCGGCGGCGGCGGCCGCCGCACCAGTGAGCGATGTGCTCCTGCGCCGCCGGCGCACCGCCGCCGCTGCTATCCCAGCACCTGCCTCCGCCGCCCCGCCCTCCAACGGCGCTGCCGCTTCCGTTGCTGCTGACGCTGCTGCCGTGGCGGCGCGGCCGTCAGGCTTCTTCTTCGCGGGCGACCTCCGCCCCGTCGGGCTGCTGGCCTGCTTGGCCCGGCCCGGCTTGGGCAGGCCCTCCACGCCCATCATGGCTTTGAGGGCGGTCTGGAAGCGACTGGACGGCACCGAGCTCGCCACCGCCATCACCTCGGCCATCAGCGACTCTGTGTCAAACCGACCCGAGGACGACGACGTCGTGGTGGTGGCGGTAGTGGTGGTGGTGGCGGTGGTGGCGGTGGCGGCGGCGGAAGGCGGCGCGCCCGCCCCCGGCGCCTCCAGCGCAGCCCCGCCCGCTGCCGCCCCGCCTGCCGCTGCCCCGCCTACGGTTGGCTGTGACCTACCACCGCTGCTGCTGCCGTTGCCGCTGCTGCTGCTGCTGCTGCTGCTGCCGCTGCCGCTTGGCGCCGGCTGGCCGCCTGGTGCTTGCAGGTGGGGTGTGGGCGGCTGCGCAGCGGCCGCCGGCTCCCCTGTCACCAGCGGCTGGGGTGCCTCCCGACCAGCAGCCGCACCGGCGGGGCCGTGCGGGCCCTGTGGCGACAGCGCCGGCAGGCCGCGGCTCATGACCGCCACGCCGCCGCCGCCGCCGCCGCCGCCGCCCCTGCCCTCGCCCGCCGCCGCCACCTCATCACCCCGCCGCCGCCGCGCCACTGCGGCCTGACTGCTGGAGGCAAAGGCCGCCCGTGCTGCCCCAGCCGCAGCCGCAGCAGCCCAGTGCGGCGACGCCGCTGCGGGCGCGAGTGCGGCCCCTGCTGTCGGCGAGGCCGTGGCTGCTGCTGCTACAAGGCCGCAGCTCAAGCCTCCGGCAGCAGCCGGCGGCATCAGTCCCAGCGCCTGAAGCACCGACGCCCGGCCGCTCCCGGCCCTGAAGCCGCGGCGGCGGTCCGGCCACAGGTGCCCCGATGGTGGAGTGCGGCCCGGGGTGCTACCGCCACTGCTGATGCTGCTGCCGCCCCCGACGCCCACCTGACACCTACTCAGCAAGGTGGCCGTCTCGTGAACACCGGCCCCGGCGGTGGCGGCGGCCGCGGCCGCGGCAATGCCCGGCGTCGCAGCCGCTGCCGTGGTGGCGCCACAGCCACCCGAGCTGCCGCCTCTGTTGCGCCCACGGCCCACGGCGGCGCTGCCAGCGCCCGAAGCACGCGAGGCCTCCGTGGGCGCATGTGAGCTGGCGTGGGATGGCCAGGACCCGCGCACAGCCTGCAGTGGTGCGCGCTGCCCGTCCGCGTCGCGTAGCGGCGGGAGTTGGGCTGACGACGACTGCGCCGCGTCGTGGGGCCCTGCTGGGGAGCTCGCCTGCGCTGAACCGCCAGCACCACTTGCGCCCGCTGGCGCTCTTGGCGCCTCTGTTGCGGCACCGCCAGCGCCGTCTTGCGCTGGCAAGCGCGCCCGGTGAGCGAGCGAAGCCGCCACATCACGGGCATCCGCTCGATAAGTGCATGACCCAAGAGTAGTGCAATGTGATGCGATCAGCCTAACGGCCGATGAAAATGATGGTCCTGCTCCAGAGCAACTAGACGCAGCAGCACAGGAAAGTATCGATGATGGCGCGCACGTAGCGAGCGCCGAGGTAAGATTGGACATTGCGTAAGCTATCTAGTTCATCCTAATATGGCTTTGATAAGGAAACCAAGCGCTTTAGCCTCCGATTGCTGAATGACGTGAGGAACGTTAAATTGCTGCGAGTATGCTTAGCGCAGGCAACATCATGCATAAATAAACATACCACCGCATATATATAGAACCTTAAACACTACAACAGACGCGCCAGACGCGTAGCCGAACCGTCGCGGCCGGCCTGCACGCAGCAAACGCGGTGACGGGGAGACCCAGTGAGCGCCTCAGGACCTCACTGAGGCGATCTCCCTGTTTCCCGCATGTAAGGCGCGCATCAGCGAGCAAGCAAGGCGCGCCGCGATGTCCGATGGCGTAGACGACCTCTTTGGCGAGGCGCTGGGTGCGGAGCAGACGAGCATTGAGCAGGGAAGAGCTGATGGGATAAGGTGAGGGGCGGGGCACTGGGTCGTTTAGACACCAGACGAGCTCGCTTGCCTTCAACCTGTGCTGGCGACTGGACAGCCCGCTGGCCCCCGCGGGCGCACATACACGCGTGCCCAGGACTTGCCAAATGGCTGACCGCCGAACGCATCGCCTCATACACTCAGGGATGGCCTGGTGGCGGGACTTGCGGAGGGCCGGGAGCTCGGCGTGCAGAAAGGCTACGAGATAGGTGAGGACGGGTCGAGTAAGGGCCGGGGGGGGGGGGCCACATGAACGGCTAGTGCCGGCCATATGCGAATAGGGGCGGGGACTCACAGTCAAGCTGCTGGTGTGTGCGTTTTTACGGTGTGTTTGTGAAGGGTTTGATGCCGACGTGTTGCGGTACAATGGTCCGTGACAATCCCAAACACACGCACAGTCGTGCAAGCGGCTCAGTCAAACAAAGCGTCTGTCCCTCGCACACACCGCAGGCCAGGAGGTCGGCTTCTACGCCGGCTGTGTGCGCATGTGGCGCGCGCTCCAGGTACAGTACATACGGCCCCGCCGTACCGCCGTACTGCCGTACTGCAATAGCCTTTTTGGGGGTCGGGCGGGCAGGTAGATGGCAGTTGGGCTGCACTCGCGGCGGCGGCGGCGGCGGCGCACAGCGAATGCGGGCATGCACATGCACATGCACATGCACATGCACCTGCCTGCCGCCCGCTCCTGCCACGCCCACGAGCGTCCGCTCCAGCGCTGCATCCGCACCACCTCCCCGCCCGCCACCACTAACTAACCCACCACTAACTAACCCCGCTGCCGGCGCACGCGCACGCCGCGCACACGCGCAGGCGCAGGACCCCGCCCTGGTGCCGGAGCGGCAGGAGCGCGGGCTGGCGGCGCTGGAGGAGCAGCTGCGCGCCTTCCCTCTCACCGACCCGCAGGTGGGGGTCCGGGCGCCCGGCTGGATGGGCGGGGAGGCATCGGGACCGGCAGGCGGGGGAAAGGAAGGGCGCGGGAGGGCGGGTTGAGAGAGATGGAGTGGCGGACCACCCGGACCCGTTGGGGCTGCGGGCGGGGCGGGTGCGGACAAGGCCAGATTGAGGGGACTTGGGGGGGGGGGGTAGCCATCAATGGATGGTGTTTAATCAATAGTGAAGTGCCGATGTCCAGTGGGGACTTGGGGGGGGGGCGGCGGCTGCCGGTCCGGTCGATATGGCCAGGCACTGCCGCCAGCAGCGCAGGAGGGGCTGGTGGCAACTCCCTCCCTGCTGCGGCTCCGGCTGCATGTATGCGGCGCTGCTGCTGCCACCTGCTGCTGCTGCCACCACCTGCTGCTGACCCGCTGCTGCTACTGCCGCTGCCGCCCGCCGCAACCAGGACGAGGCGCTGTGGGATGCCCTTGAGCGGCTGCGGGGGCGCTTCAAGACAGTGGCCAGTGGCCTGGGCTGCCTGCAGGTAGGCGTGAGGGGGGAGGGTGTTGTTAAACAGCCCAAACTACGGTAAACCAAACTAAATGTAAAAGACGGAGGCGTATGATAGCTGCAGGCCGTAGGCAGCGCGAGGTGTTACCAGGCATTGCCCCTCACAGGGAAACCCCCAGCGGGAAACCATGCGCACCTGCACACCTACTCCTGTTCCTGCTCCTGCACCAACTTCTGGCATGTCACGTGATGGAGAACCAGACTGGGGCCACAAGCGAGGGAGAGAACAAATGAAAGACATGCATGTGTGTGTGTGTGTGTGCACATGCGATCGTACCTACCATGTGTGCGTGTACGCACGTGTGGTTGTGTGCTGACGGCCTGGAATGAACTACCCCCCGACGGGGAGCTTAATTCGGGACGGGGCAAATGTCGAGTGTTCTCCGTTGCCAGCGTAGGCCACGCTCTCCCCCTCGCTCTTTTGCATGGGGATGGTTTAATTGGGTATTTACACACACACACACTGTTCTCTCCCTTGTGATCTCTAACACACACACACACACACACACACACACATGCCCTGGGTCTCACGATACCGTGAGAGCACATGCATAGGGCTGCATCCTTGAAGCGTGTGGACACGAATCCCCCTCAAGGTTAGGTAGAGGGGGTTGCGCGATTTCCGGATGGTAAGCCGGCGGCGATTCAGGTATGCAAGGTAATTCCAGGTAACAAGCGTATGCGTTGCGTCGCGTGCCCTGCTTGGCGTTCCTGTCTCTTCGCACGCACAAGTCTTTCATGGTACTCTCCCTTGTTTTCTCTAACACACACACACAATTCTCTCCGTTTCCGTTTACCAACACACACACACACACACACACACACACACACACACACACACCAGCCAGCCCCCGCCAGCCCACGGCGTGCCTCACTCACACACAGCCGCGGTCAGCGGGGTCACTGCGGCTTATCGGGTTGGGCGACGCCACCCGGGATTACGGGAGTTTTGCGTGGGGTTTTGGCACGTTCCGCAGCTCTGCAACCGCGCCCGCCATTGCGCCCCATTCCGCCGAGTTGTCTTAAGCGCGCCGTCTGCCCTGCCTCGTCCTCTCCTCCACTAGGGAGGAGAGCCGTTTCCTGGGTTGGGATTGGGCGGGCTGCGTGTCTAGTTAGCTTGCTTGCTGCACGCCGTTAGCATTGCCGCCTCTTTTTCTTTGCCATGCCCGTGACACTTTCGCGCTGCCGCCCTTTGCCTATGCTTCCTCTGCCGCCTGTAGGTGAGACTACGGACAGCGGGCGGGAATCAGGGAATTAGGCGTGCTGGGTAAACGTTTTTTAGGCGCATGTCACAAGCATATGGGTGCATGTCGGGGTCGGTTTGCTTCGCGAACGCCCGACGGGTTCCAGGCTATTTCTGCGGGTAAGTATGACTACCGGGGCTACGCGGTACCGTCCAAGAAGTATTCGGTGCGTATCCGTCAGTAACTGCGAGCGATTGCGGGGATTCCTCTCCGTTTCCGTTTACCAACACACACACCGCAGGACTGTCCCATGCTTGGCGTTCCTGTCCCTTGGCACGCACAAGTCTTTCATAGTACTTTCCCTTGTGGTTTCTAACACACCGCAGGACTACTTTCCAAAGGAGACGGGGCCCGGCGAGCTGACCTTCTGAAGCCCCACAGTGGACAAGTCGGCGATCAGGGGGTACTTGCTCAGTTGGACTCGCTTAACAGGTCGGCCAGCTCCGGATGCAATGATTACTACTTGTCTGGTAGATGGGCGTCGGGGTTGCATGCTATAACGTGCCTGCGGGGTACCATGACGTTACGCACCACCAGCGTAAGTCCGGGGTGGCAGTTGGCACACTGGTCGATGCCGTGTGCGGCGCGAGCGCTGTAGTGCTGCGCTTCAGTCGTCAGGGCGGTAAGGACTGCAGAGCGAGTGGTGTGTGTGCTGCAGGCGGTGTGCAGCACGGCCCGTCAGGCAATGGCACCTGCACAGTCTGGGAAGGCGGCCTGGCGGGACGCGCAGGCAGGGAGACGGGCACACCAACATGACGAGGAGACGCGTGCGCGTGCGCGTTACGGACATGCGCTAAAATGTGAATGCGAATGCGAATGCGCGTGTTCGGCAGGTATTGTCCGTGATGGCTGTGCGAACAATTTGTTCCACAACGGCTGTGGCAAGCATCTACGTAGCGAGGTGTGTATGAGAGGTAGGGGCACGAGGGTTGAGTGGTCACCGGTCTGCAGCCAGCAAGCGCAGAGACACTATAAGGTGGCGCACACTAGAGAAACATGTTGTCAGGGGATGGATGGAGCCATGGCGGCCTGGCCATATGATAAGGGCCAAGATCAGTACAGACAGCATGACTGCGCCACTGCACCCGTTGCCACGTTCCATCGAGGGCCGAGGGCTGCGCAATGCAGCAACCGCCGACTTCGTGCCAGACGCATGGTGTCCAAGGCAGAGAGTACACGCAAGTGGACGCGCCAAGAACACCGCAGCGCCACTCTTTGGTAGACAAAGACCCGGGACGTCGCGCGCCATGGCACCACCCTGCACCACCGCTCTCCGTAAACTCGGTCACTTCAGCAAACCCAGAAGTCCAGCCACCCCCACGCATTACTTGATAATAAACTCTCCTGAACGCAACGTTCCCGCTGGCTAGACGACGGGGGCGAATAGGCGAATGCCGGTACATGCTAGTGAGTTCAAGCGTCTTAAGCCGCACGCGTCCGCAGTAGGTCCCGGCATGCCGCCCGCCACCCCTCATTGTCTGCTACAGCTGCGGGCCGACCCGGGCCTGAAGCAGGAAGGCCGCTGCAGCCTACCCGGCAGGCGGAGCGAGTACGGTGCACAGACTGGCAAGAGCGCGGACACCACACCTACTGCAGTCCAACAGCACACGACTCAAGAATTCATGATGGGCCAAGCGTCTGCCTCACAAGAAAGGTCGAAAGGAACACAGAGCTTTCGAGAAATACACCCTCAGTATCACGCTTACCGTACTTCAACACTCACGCAGTAACCACCCCCCCTACCTCTTTCGCCATCTCCCATCCCCACACCACCTGCGCCTTTCGTACGTATGCAGCCGCAATGCAAACGGGCCCCGGCGTCTCTAACTGGAACATCAGGCTCTCTGAGTTCTTGTTAAAAAGCTGAACCGCTTGGACGCCTGAAAGTCACCAGATGGTCAGGTAACCGATTAGTTGCTCTCAAATGGCCAGCTACCAGGGTAAAGGCGGTGATGAGTCCGTGGTTGGCCTCACCACGACCATCCCCTCCCGCAGCTTCATATGCAAAAGGTATGAATTCTGGTCGGACGAGGTCAGGACACCGTTCTGGCCCCGCCTCCAGATCCGCGCCTTCTCCCCGCGCCAACTCCAGTGCTCCACGACGCGGCGCGGCGAAGGAGTACGGTCTTTCGGGTCCCAAACACCAGTGCCGCACGCATAATCGTATGTGATTGTATAATGTTTTCGTATATGCGTGCCGCGTATCACAGGCACAAACCCCGCCAGTTTTTCCACTGCGGCTCGGCGTACAAGCGGAACGCCGTGTCGCGGTCAAATCAAGGTCACAAGAAAGCGCCCAGCATCGCGTATATTCTGCAATCGACGAGCGCAGCACGTTTCTCGAGCGCCGAAAGTGACATGGGGCATGGGGAGTGCCAGCGCATCCCCCCGCAAGTGGGCTTGCCGTTGACCTAATAAGCACCAAAGTCAGCACATCGATAAAGAAAAGCTTGCGATTAACGTTCTACATACTTCCGAGACTACTCGTTCCTCTCGCGCAACATCCCGACAAAATGTCGACTGAGTGGAAGAACCCCTGCTATAACGTCATCGCGGAGCCTGGTGGCCTGGCTATCTGCAGTGAGTCTCTAGGGAGAAAGTAGTTTGAGCTGGGGCTTCGGCGAGACGCCAGGAGAACCTTGACCATGGACCGCAGCCGAGCGTTCAGACCGTGCGGGAACTCACGGCTTCTTCCCTTGTGCTGCAGTCACGTCGTGGTGCGTGCCCTGCTTCACGGTGAGTACCGAGCGCAGCTCTGACACCTGGGTCAAAGCAATCGTCCACCGGCCGTCCGCCGGTTTCGCTCAGCGCCCAGCACTATTGACCATTTCCCAAGGACGAACCATCAACCAGCTATGAATTATATGATTTGAACACAAGCGATCAGGAAAAGAGCCTGCTCAAGAAAAAGTCAATCACCTTAGCCATGGCGGTCGCGACGAAGTCGCCCGTTGCAGCTGGTGGTGATCATCCCTGAAGTGCCATGAACCACACTAAGATCAGGTGCATACGATCGCCAAGGCTTACGACGGCCAGCCCCTTCGTGTGCGTGCGGCCGTTGCGCGGCTACCCGCCGCTGCGCTGACTTCTCCGCGCTGCCTGACACATCGCCCACGGCTCCCCCGGCGCATCTCCTCACAGTATGGCATGAACCTGCGCCACCTGGCTGATGCGCCGGAGGGCTCCAACGTCTTCTGCGCCGGCGACATGAGCAAGGGTGCGTACACTTCGCAGCGCAGGACCGGTGCCCCATTGATGTGCGCCAGATCCAGTTAGGTTTCGCACTTGTGTCCCATGTGTCAAGTCACTGTTTTTCCTTTCCTCGTGCAGCTTGCTGCCTGTACTGCTGCGCAAGTATGGTTGGATGCGGTGAGTGAGAACCAAGTCGGGCTTCCTAGTATGTCAACTGTACTCCACACCCCGCCTGGTCTGGGACGGTGATGCGAGAGTAGCGGTGACCGCACTTCGCGTGGCATGCTTTCGCCCCCGAGTCGCGCATAGCAAGCCAATGTACTGAGCGTCTCTGTCTCCATAATTCACGTGGAACAGGCTGCGTGGTGCACATCCCTGCCCGCCAGTACATTCGTAAGGTGCGTGGCGTGGGTTGGCAGTCATACGGTGCATAGCCTTTGACGGGGAGGCCAGTTTCCTTCCAGCAAGTGTGGCCCAGCGCCAGCAGTAGGCCCGCAGCCGAACGCGTTGTGCACAACCTTTCAAGCCGCCCCGCTCTGGCGTGCACCCTCCTGACCCAGCGCACCGAGTCTTCCCCGGCCTTGACGAATTAAAGCCTCTTGGCTTCTGCCTGACATAATGATGCGCTGACCAGGAACATACGTCGTTGATGCGGTTTGCCTTGCGCAGAAGTACAACATCTCGGAGCCCCAGCACGGCATTCTGGAGGTGCGGCTGTGCTGATTTACGCATGGGAAAAGGGCTGCAGGACGGGGCCCATCGCGAAAATGCTGTAGCCGAGTCTCACTGACGCCGTCCGTGCACCTACCCGCGCCTCCACCATCACGACGCGCCCATCCCCAGGACGTGTTCCTGACCTGGTGCTGCCCCTGCTGCACCGTCACCCAAGAGTACAACGAGATCATGTCGCGCAACGGCGGCGCTGCCGGTGAGGCTGTACGGTCGGCGTGTGTCGGCCGTCCCTAAAGCGTTTCTGCCTGTGCCAACGTGTGGCTTCAATCAATCAATTGGCCTTGCCACAGTTAGGGCGGCTGCAGTGCATGACTCCTCCATGTCATGAAGCTACAAACCATACTGACACATGGTGCCTGCCTGTTGCGCCACACTATCTATGGATCCCATGCAGGCTTCGATGACCTCAAGAAGGCCGGGTGAGTTTACCCTCGCTGACTCCCTCTGCCATACCCCGTCTGTTCTACGTCTACCTCGTCATTAATTTAAATGCATGGAACCCCCCCCCCCCCCGCCGTTTGATTGACTGCCCTCTTCTGCTGCTGGGTCAATGCGTGTTCAGCCACAGTAATCCATTCCAATGCCTGTCCCCACCCGCGCTCCTGTTCGCTGTCCGCGCCTCCTCTTCTCCCTCCCGCTCGCAGCGGCGCGCTGGCCGACGACGCCAAGAAAGCCGCCAACACCGCCGTGGACGGCGCCAAGCAGGCGGTGGACAACGCCAAGGGCTCGGAGGCCAAGAAGGAGGGCGAGGCGAAGGAGGAGAAGAAGGAGGCCGAGGTGAGTCGCCGGGCCATTTACTGTGGTTGGGACCTCCTGGGCTGGCAGCAGTTGTCAGGTGCTGTGGCATGCAGGGCGACGCGAGGGACGAGTGCAAGTATGGATGATGCCTGCGGCAGTCCCAAAACTGGTGGTAGATTCGCTTCTTACATTGCGACATACCTGCAAACCTTGCAGCACAAGGAGGAGAAGAAGGAGGCCGTGGCTGAGGCCAAGGAGGAGAAGGAGGCGGCCGCTGAGGAGAAGAAGGAGACCAAGGCGGAGTAAAGCAGCGCAGCCTGGATACAAGCGCACGCGGTAATAAACGCCGCCTTTGTTGGACTGCCATGCATAACTTGACCAATTCTTTCTCCTAAAGTAGCTGAGAGGGCGGTTTCTCTGTGAGTGGAGCGGAAATAAGTATAGCTGCAGGGGTGTGCTAGAGGGCTCCTGTGTCCTTGCGACGGCTGTGTGGTCTGTCCGCTCACTTCAGGGGATTGTTGCATACTGCTTCGCTACGCATGGTATGACGTTCGTAGACAGCACTTGAGATAAGGGTCTCCTCTGCCGAAGAGCTAAGCGGCGAGCTCCCGGACAGAGCGGGCGAGGTGGAAGACGTGAGTTGGTCGTGGGTAGGACGACGTGTGATGTGTGTTTTGAGCTCGTAGAATAAGTACTCGATACTTGTGCAGCATGACCGATCTTAAACATACATACGCCTCTAGGGCTTCAACCCTAGCCTCCGAGCCTTGGCTCGTGAGGGGGCTCGACTGACATTTCTGTTTCGTCGACTTTGGCGTATTATGCAAACTTTTTGTAGCTCGATACGAGCTCTCTGACTGCTAGGAATGCCGATTTAGGCGCCGACGGGCGCTCAGACCTCGAAGTTCCATGGCGGCTGGTCCGCGGCTCCCGCGGCCGGCCGGGCGGGTCCTTCCTTGTTGCTGCTGTTAAGGCGTTTGTGTGTGCAGGTTGCTGGCGGCTCTCGTAGCCGTCTGTGGCCGGGCGCAAGCCTCGATGGGCAACTCGCTGGCGGCATGTATGGCGCTCCACTGAGGATGCTCGACAGCCTTCTTTCCAGCCGGTGCCAGACTGCCGTTAAAAGCCTGGCGAGGAGGCGCAGCGCCGGAATGCTGCACGCCGGGTTGCCGTGTTAGTGGATGCAACGTGTCGGTAGCGAGTTGTCTGTCTTGGTGGGTTGCTCGGGGCGCTGCCCTGTGTTGGGCCTGTAGGCCAGGACCAGACTGTGCCGTTGGCACGATTGATGTGAGGGCGCTGCCCCGTGTTGGGCCTTAGGGCCAGGACCAGACTGTGCCGCAGGCACGCAAAGACGCCCAGTCACGTCCGCGCGGCGGGGGCGACCCTGCTTCGCGGCGTGCGAAATGAGTGGTGTTTCTGTTTGATGCGGATGACGGCGGACCACTGGCCTGTCCGCGCCGTGTTGTGCGGGGGCACCACCACCAAAAGACCTAAAACTGAAGCATTGCTTCTTTGGACTTGGCAATGAGGAAGCTGTGCGGTGTGGCTGTGACGGGTCATGCATCCGGGTGTCTGACTTGGTTTCGACACACTGTGCGTGGAGTTGCCGGACTGAGGACTTGAAAGTGGGCAGCAAAACCTGGCGGTGGTTTCCGGTCGCAGGGTGGATCCCTCTGGCTTATGTCAGCCCAGGGCCCGAGTATGCCCCTTGCTCGCTTGCGAGCTCGGCGTGTCCTTTCCTGTAAACACGCAATCATGACCGACAATATGATGTGGCTGTCAACCTGTGTCACAGCCAGCCCTGGTCACAGCAGGAATTCGAAACGTTTGTGTACCGTAGGGTTCTGTGGGACCTCGGCTGGAAGTCAGCTGCTGTTCCTGAAGAACCTGGATCTGTAAGGGCAAGTGTTGAGCCCTTTAACATTCCCAGTTTACACTATGACGTGCGCGTGTGCAGAATTCACAGTAGCTCACGTGGTCAAGTATGCAGGGATGTGCAGATGCGTGTACGGCTTTGCCGTGCAAACGGGAGGGGCCTACGCTCCCGATCACCGGAGGAGGTCAACAACCTTGCCGTCCTTGCGGCATCGCACGCCATGCACCACGGGTCTGGTGAAGGGTCAACCCTGGGTCAACACTTGGGACAACAGGGAATTCAAGCAGGGCAGGGCGTCTGCTCACTGCCGGCACCCTCTTGCGTGTGGTATTAGTGCATTACCCTGGAGCCTAGGCACTGCAATGGGAATGTCAACCTCCCGTCCAGCTCCGGCTAATACTGCGCCTCCACCAAGTACGGGCAGCATGGCCTAACTGCTGGCCTGGTCTGAGCACATGCGTAATCAGTAATCACCACGCCCCACGGCGCGCTGTCCGTGGGGCCTGGAGGGGAATTCACGAGGACCACTGCACCACTCCCCTGCACTGCACCGTGCAGAAGATGGATATTGCAAAGGTAGTATCACCAGGAGGACCCTGCGGGGAGGTGCTCAGGGTCAGTGCCGGGCGGAGACTGAAGAGTGAAGGCTGAGTGCGGCGCGCATGCCAAGCTGAGCAAGCGAATCGGTGCCCTCGTTCCCGTTGTTCCCCAAGAAGCTTAACCACCCGTCACTGCGTCTATAAGCTGGAGGGCACCGCTTACGGTCGTGCCGAGTTGCAGCGACAGACAGCCAGACAAATAGGGGCGTGCAGCCATTCGCGTGCGGCTCGCGAAGTGGAGGAGCCTGAAGCTACCTTTCTACCTCAGCGGCTCAATGTTGCGGGTGTATTAATGTGCTTGTATTAAGTTTTGCTGCAAAAGCTGCAAACTGGCGCCGCAGGGTCCTTCGGCGATTTACAGGATCCACAGCTGTTACTAGCAATGGGGCATGGTGCAGCCGAGCAAATCACTTACTCTATGGGTTGCAGAATAGATGCGTTTATACAGTATGCTTACATACAGTAGCCATTGTGCATACCACAGCCAAAGGAGCTCTGCGACACAGTGACCGGCCTCTGCTAACGTCGTTCTGGCTAACATCGCGTTTGGAATCCGGGCCCCTGAGGTAGAATTTTCCCTACACATAATACCCCAGTAAACAGCCGGAGGACTGCCTCGTGCAGTTTACGGGCGAGTTGGCCGGAAACCCCCCGACCCGCACCGACCGTCGGCAGCAGCTGCAGCAACCATGAGCGCCGGCGCGGGATATGGAGGACTTCCAAAGTTCCCGAACTTCAAGGTGCAGTGGGGTGCTTCGCTTCGCAGACTCTGTGCCTCGGGTCGTTGGGCATCGGCAGCTGGTTCGGTTCCTCTGCTTGTGTCCTGCAACTTGCGCGTGCTATGCACGTCGATGCAGGTGCACAAGCTCCTAGGCAAAGGAAGCTATGGAAAGGTGTACAAGGTGGAGCGCGAGAGTGATAAACAGCTGTATGCACTTAAGGAGGCAGACCTGGGCTCGATGTCGCAAGCCGAGCGCGCTGACGCAGTCAACGAGGTCCGCCTGCTGGTGTCCATTGGCCACCATAACGTGGTAAGCCGCTGGAGCGGCGTGCCTCGTGGTTGCGGAAGGGTTGAGGTGACGAGGGAAGAAACGTGCGCCACGGCCGAGGACCGCATTTGGCAGCACCCTAGCAGCCTCGGGGAACTTCCCGTCGTTTCCTCTTCCCCTTGTGCTCCCCCCCCTCCCCCCTTTTCCCTCACTGCCCCCTTACCCTCCCCCTTCCTCTCGTTCCCAGATTCGCTACCATGAGGCCTTCCTGCTGGGTAACAAGCTGTGCACGGTGATGGAGTACGCGCCCTTCGGCGACCTGCGCTACTACATCTCCAAGGGCGCCAAGCTGCGCACGCCCTTCCCCGAGGAGGCCGTGTGGCGCATCTTCCTGCAGCTTTGCAAGTGAGACCAGGAGTGGAGGAGGACGGGACCGGGCCGGCCGGAGCCAGGGGGAAAGTACCCGGCTGCAGGGGGGGGGGCAGAACATCGCTGCAGGGGTGCGTCTGCTGATGCGACAGGGTGGCAGGGGCTGGTGTCGTGTCCGAAGACCGGCTCCCGCGGATCGCATGGCATAGTAGCCCGCCTGTGTGCCCCGTTCCCCTGACTGCTGCTCCCGCTGCTGCTGCTGCTGCCGTTGCCTTGCTGCCCGCTCGCAGGGGCCTTCAGGCGCTGCACAGCCAAAACATCATCCACCGGTGAGCCCGCGCGACCGACGGACGGATCGGCACCACCGGCTCCTTGCTCTCAGCGCCAGCAGCGAAAGGCACAGCACGCCGACGGGCACATACGGCACGGTGGCACTCGTCCCCCTGCCGCTCCACCAGCCGCTCCTCACATGCACCTCTTTCTCTCTCACCACTGCTGTGGACCCCCTCCCTCCCTCCCTGTCCGGCCCGCCATGCCCCACCCACCCACGCACCTCAGCGACATCAAGCCCGCCAACATCTTCCTGTGCGCCAACGACCTGCTCAAGATCGGCGACCTGGGCATCGCCAAGGCGCTCACCAGCATGAACTTTGCGCGCACGCAGATCGGCACTCCCTGCTACATGGCGCCCGAGGTGAGCGGGGGGCCGGGCGGGCGGGGGTTGGGTTGGGTTGGGGTTTGTTGCGGGGCAGGGTTAGGAGGATACACAGGTCTACGCATGTATCGCGGCAGTAGTGCGCAGCGCTGAAATGGGTTCAGGGCGGACTGGTGCTGTGGGATCTAACCCCCTGCTGCTCCGCCGGTGTCGATACGCACTCCCCGGTGTCAACACCTCCCCTCCATAAAGGTGTGGAGCGGGCGGCCGTACTCGTACAGCAGCGACATATGGTCGCTGGGCGCGGTGCTGTACGAGATGATGACCTTCAGGTGCGTCCCTGGGGGGAGGGGGCCGCAAATGTCGCGCCGGGGGTGGCCGGTGACTGCTTGCCTCCTCTGGGCACCTGGGCCCCAGCGCCCAGGCCTGACACGGCGTACGGCCCCTGGTGGCTGCCCCCCGCCCGGGGCACTGCGCCGTTTTGGCGTTCGCACGTTGTGCGGAAGGCCGCCCGGAGTTGCCTGCCAGGTTACAGCCGGACTCGCCCCTGCGCCCCTTGCACTGCCATCCCATCCTTGTCCTCCTGCCCCCTGCAGGACGCCCATGGAGGGCCGCACCATGGCCGACCTGCGCAACCGCATCATCGGCGGCCGCTACACGCCCATCCCGCCCGGCCGCTACTCGCCCGAGCTCACCGGCATCTGCCACAGCCTGCTGGCCACCGACCCGGCCAAACGGTGGGGGCCGAGTGGGGGCGAGGGGCGGAGGCTAGGGGGCGCAGTTGGCGGGAGGGCAGGGGTGGCATGGGGGGGGGGAGGGCCAACGCGCGGGGTGGTGGAGCTGCAGCTGCGGGCCACGTGCCGCGGCACCAGCTGGCCTGTTCAGGGAATGGCGTGTTGGGGAATGCAGGACGTCAAGGATTGCTTGAGTCGAGCTTAGTGGAGAAGCGAGCAGCATGCAGTCACATCCACGCTGACATGCTGTGCGTCTGCCCGCCTGCCCTGCCTGCCTGCGCTGTTCCCCGCCAGGCCGTCTCCGTCCAGCATCCTGGGCAGCTCCGCGGCCGCCAAGTGGATGCACATCCTGCCCGCGGCCGGGCCGCCCGCACGCCGCTGGACCTCGGACGGTGGGTGTGGATGTGGGTTGGGTGCATGGGCGCGCCGTGGCTCACGCATGCGGTCGGCATTCCATGAGCCGCGGTGACGGCGCTGGCCCACGGCACAGCAGTGTATACCCCCCATTGCAACGCGCTTCACGGCGACGCTCGTCTGTCCCACCCGGGCTTTGGGTTCTCGATGGCTTATTGGGACATGAAATGAGTTACCCCACCCGCGCATGCAGGCGCGCCCGCCAAGCCCGGCGCCGGAGGCGGTCTCGGGCTGATGGACACCATCGTGGTGCCGCGTGACCTCAAGCAGCTGCCCAAGCGCCTGCCGCCGCCTTCCTATGACAGCGACGCCGCAGCAGCACGGCCCGCCGCGCCGCAGCCTCCCTCCGCGGGCGGGCCGCCGGGCGTGCAGCGGTCGTCGTCCTGGAGCCAGGGCGCCGCCATCCAGGTACCCTCCTCCGCGCCCTCCTCCGCGCCCAACAGCAAGCCGCCGACACCCAGCGGCGGAGCACAAGGTATTTCGCCCAAGCTGCCATCAATGCCGGGTGGGTGGGTGTCCGCAAGGAGGGGCGACAGGCCGGCGGTAGGCGGCAGGCCGCTGCCGCCGCACCCGCTGTGGTGTGCCGGGGCGTGTTGGGCCGCGCCGCCGGCCCCGCCTAGCGTGCAACGCCCTGTGCGGCGCGCCACTCCTTACGGACACCAGCTGTGTCAGGGGCATTCATGCATGGCTTTTCGTGTGTTGTTGTGAGAGGCTCTGCGTTCACCCTGAGCACCCCGAGTGCAGTTCCAGAATCTCGCTGACCCTGTGTCGTTCCTCCCCCAACCCTTGATGTCTTGGTCGGCAGGGTCCAAGGCGCCGTCGCGGGAAAACAGCCGTGCACCCTCTCCGGATGTGCGCGCCCTGCAGGACAACCGGAAAGGTATGCTGCCGAAAGCCTTGGCTTGTCCTGTGCTGGGTGTCTGTCGGCCAGAGAGCAACCGGTCAGCAGAACGCACGCTCTGCATGTAACCTGGTGCACCTGCCTCTGTGTATGTGTGTGTCCGCGCTCACACAGGAGCGGGCGGTCCGGGTGCGCCGCTGCCGCCCCTCTTTCCGCGCGTCCCAAGCGGCGGGCTCAACCCCGCCGCGGCGGCGGCGGCGGCCGCGGCCGCCGCTTACGGGCAGCGGTGGACACCCAACGCACCGCCGCTGGCTTTCGCCGTGCCGCGCGTGCCAGTGCCGTCGCGGCGGGTGTCGTATTCGTGATAGGGTCGTTGATTGGGGTCACGTGGGGTGGTGCAGCTCATGCCGATCCCAAATTCGACCATGCCAGGGGTGGGACATGTTGGCCAGGGCCGACGGACGTATGTACGGTAGCCTGGTGCGGGGTGCCATGGTGCCGACACCAAATGTGCGTCACCATGCATGATTCATCAACGCAGGAGAAGGAAGAGCAGGACGTTGTTTGCGATGCTGAGTTGGCGTGTTGACATTGGACACCGATGCCGGAGCGACGTTGTCTTTTGACACTCCGTTGAGGCCACCTCGGTGCCTCTACAGGGTGTTTTGCAGATGGGAAGTTTGGGTGGTATGGTGACGCAGCTGTAGTGCACGATGCAGTCGGGGCAGGGACCTGGCCCTGGACCCCCTTATTCAGGGGCAGCGCCGCTGCGTCGTCCAAGTTCGGACGCAGCGAGGCAGCAGTGCCGCTGCCTGTTGGTCATAGGCATAACTTGTCACTTGGTTGCGCCGGCAGTGACCGATGTCGCCAACACGGTACGTGACCACATGTTAAACGTGCCACGGGCGACATTGGCCCACCACGTTCCGGGACGATAACTTGCGCTGAAGCGGACCTGCGCCGCAGCGCGCCATAACTCCGCTTGACTGAACAACACACAGCTTGCCCTCATCCCAATTCGCATGTGGGGACAGGTTGGGAGCCCACATTCTCAAGCAGTCAAGCCAGGTCTCTGCCAGCGTACCCATACGGGGCAATCACAGTTGTTGATTATGCGTGAGTTGTTTCCTGGCGTGATAAGGGCCTCCCCGGCCCGGGCCAGCGCAGAGGAGCTGGCGAAGAAGATGTCGCACCGCATCACGGTAGCGATTGGCATGGGCACCAAGCTACAGGAGGTGGTGGTGGTCAAGTTCAAGTGTGGCGGCTGTGGTGATGACGCTGTGCGCGTGGGGAAGGTCAGGCAACGGGGTGGGGCTGCACAGGGGAGTGTGGTGGTGGTATGCTGGTGTGAGACCTGCAAGAAGCAGCGCGAGAAGGCGCTGCCGATTGTAGAGGTGAAGCAGCTGAAGAGCGGGTAGGAGGATGGCCTGTGATGCCTCGGAGCACCGGCGACCTTACCTTGAGACACGCTCCACCGGCGACCTTACCTTTCCGCGTACCAACGCATCCACACGGAGCTACTCCATGGGGAGCAGCACGTGGGATGTGGCGTTTGCGGATCTGTACGCTCTCCCAGGCCTGTTGCGTGTGGGCCAACTGGTGGATGCGCATGACGGCTTGGATGAGTATCGTGAGGCCAGTCAGCACCCTGGCCGCTGGGGGACACGGTTTGCTGAGGCTTTTGACGAGATGTACTTGAATAATGTGTGGAGGCGGGTGCTCAGGTATCGGTGGCGGACTCTGCCGTCGCCCCTACGCGGCCCGGCCTCAGTCCAAGATGCGGCGGACCGGTTTGCGGAGGCGGTCGCCCTCCTGCCGCCTGGCTGGGCGGCGGCCGCGCGCGCCGCGCGGCTGGCGCGGGGTCGTGCCGCTGCCCTGCCGTTGGAGGGCGCAGCGCTAGCACAGGCTACTGCGGAGTCTGTGCGGCAGGTGGTGCAAGGGCTGGGATGGTCACAAGAGGCCGGCCCACCGCTGCTGCTGACGGAGTATACGGTCAAGGCGGGGACAGTGCTGCAGATGGCGCCGCAATTAGCGGCCCTGCACGCTAAGCACCGGGCGTACATTCTGGATGCTGGTGTGTTAGATACGGACGTGCCCTTAGCGGCCGGGGCGTTTTCGGGAACTCTGGCGCGGTTGTGGGGCCTTAAATGGGAAAACCAGCACAAAGAGGCGTTGTGGAGAGTGGCTGCGACTGCGTGCTGGGCTTTCCCCCTCCATGCGCGGGAACTGGCTGCTGGTAATGCAGCTCCGTGCCATGCCTGCGGTGTGCGTATGCAGGATGGGGACCGGCGCCATTGGTTTTGGGAGTGTCGGGTCGCCCAAGCGTTACGGGAGAGTATGGGCATGGCACTGGGATGGCATCCGGAGGAGGCTCTGTCTGCCTTCTCGCGTGAGGAACTGTGGCTGGTGCGGCCGCCTGCGGGCCTGCACCAGCCGGTGTGGGACGTTGTGTGTCTTGCCGCTATGTCCGCCATGGATCTTGGGCGGCAACGGGTGGTGATGGCTGGTTTGGCAGCGCGACAGACTCTGCCGTCCGCCCTGGTTCTTAGCATTGGCTTGGCTGTCGTTGCGGACTTTTGGGGCCGTTTGCAAACATATGTGAGCCTGGGTATTCGGCCGAAGGGCTGGGACACGGTTTCGCCTGGCCACCCTTTTCTCGCTCGTGGCCATGATGATGGTATGCTCCTGGTGTTGCCTTACGACTTTGAATCCCCGCCTCCGTCCCCTTAAAAGGGCGTGGGGTTGGGCGGTGGGGTGCTGTTTGGTATTTCGCACGGGTGCCTAGACGCTTGCGCCTTGGCTGGTGTGTGTACTTTGCGCCACCCTACTAGGTCTGTTGCTGTTTGGGGTTCACCCCTGTCGTATCTGGACTGTGGCCACGATGCAAACGGTGGGGATCTGGCGGGCCATGGCTTGGCTGGGACTCGCTGTGCGCGAAGTCACGCGGACTCCGACTGCGGGAGGGTTTGCTGCAGCTTCAGACGGCCCTTGTGTGCTTGCGCGCTCGGGTTGTCCCCTCTGTAACACCGCAATCATAGAACGCGGCCTTCCCACTGCTGCAACATACGGCCTTGAGGCCTTCCATTGCTGCGCGGGGCGGGCTTGCACACGGACGCGAGTTCAAGTAACTGGAGGTAAAAAAAACTGTCTAAGCTGTCTGAGATAGGTGGCATCCCATGTACTGCATAGGTGGCCCGACGGCCCCGACCCATGGCATACGTGCCATCATGCCATGCTAGGCGGCGCCGCTGCCGGCGTCTGCCAGCCGGGCGCATATACAATGTTCGCACGCCGCGCTGGCACTGTTGCAACTGCTGCGTGAGTTGTAATTTTGTACCTACCTCCTACAAAGTGTGCATCATAACGTGACATGTACCGTAAGTTTTACGTCGTGGATGGCGGGCTTCGGACACTACCGGGAACTCGCCTTCTTGCCCCATGGCCCATGCCTACTCCATGAGACGTGGATGGCGGAGGCGAGACAGCGCTGACCGGCTATGTACCAGCCATACCTTCTGCCCTATGGCACCAAGGGACTCTGTGGGACACTGTGGGCCCCACGCCATGGTGCACGCAGCGACACTACCGCATACGCAGTACAGTGGCTGAGCACGGTAGCTCGGCGCATTACTTGCCAACATTCTTTACAGCGCCGCAAAGCCTGCGCAGGTTGCAACTGACCCTTGCTACCAGAACCCCACCATATCCCGATCCACCCCTGTCCCGACCTGCATTGCGAGACTGCCCTGAGGTCAGCGTAAATCACCGTACTACCACGTCACAAGCTGCTGCCCTCGTCCTCGTCCATACAACTGCTGCCCTCGTCCTCGTCCATACAACTGCTTTGCTAACTCCATGCGTTTGTAAGCGACCGCCGGCGGTTCAAAAGCCTGTCTGCCCAACTTGCCCAACTCCCAAAGAAGATGGGCAGGCGGCCCCACAGCTTTTGAACAGGCGCCACCGCTACCATGCATCATTCTCGACACGCAAGGGTCACATCTAGGGAATTGACATCACCGCACCCAACAACCCCATAGCTTTCGCGAGGAGGCCGACTCAACCTGTTGGAAATCACCATCACAGCATCATGTGTCCACCACCATGTGAACACCCGGGTCATATCACCACGTACTCACTGCTTTGCCCGCCGCGGCGCCCCCGCACACCCACCGTTGCAGTAACCCACCCCAGCAACTACATCGCGCGCAGGGGCATATTAGATTGCGAGCATGGGATGCAACGCCAGGCCGTGCACGGAATCCGTCGACCATCGTTGCTTTCAGCATTCATACCGAGGGCGAACACTGCACTCATACTCCCGGCGGTTTAGGCAATCGAACCGAATAAACAAGCAAACAAACCCATCTCTACTTGGAGCTTTTCACATTGGCTTGGATGCACCTTTGCATGCATGCACACGCAAACAGGCGCGCGCCCGCAACAACAACAACAGCCTATGTACATGCATCGGTCGCGCCGTGTGCATGCCGGGTTGGCATATCCCTCCCCCCTCAGCAGTCCGGCCCCTATAGATACGGCGCATGCATACTAAGCCACCCAAGCACTTTTGCATCGTTCGGAACATCGTAGTATATCTTGTCTTTTTCCCATGTTCGAGCGGTGGATATGCTCGGTCTCATCCACTACGTTGAATCTTTTGAGCAGCATCATATCATTCTCCCTTTCATTGCAGCAGTGCGGGCCCAGAAGCTGCCGACGCACCGGTAGCCGCGGCAGCACTCGATGCCTGCTGCCCTGCGGTTGCAGCTTTTGTCAAGGCAACGTCTGCACCCTGGGTGCAGCAGTGCGCCCCGCCTCGTGCAGCCCCGCGCCCCCGTCTGCCTTCCGCACCTCCTTGCCCATGCCCGCCTGCACAGCCCTGCCGCCTGCCGCCGCCGCCTCCCGCCCCGCCTCCACCCTGAACGCCAGGCGCAGGTGCACGTGGCACACGAGCGTGGTGGCCAGCGAGGCCGCCGTCAGCAGCAGCGCCCGCAACACGCCCGCGCCAGGCGTCAGCTGCAGCAGCAGCAGCACAGGCGGTGGCGAGGTGGCCCCGGCTGCGGCCCCGGCCGCGGCCAGCTCCGCTGCCACTGCGGCGCGGCTGGCGGCGAGGTGCAGCGGCAGGTTGAGCACCGCCAGCAGCGCCGCCGTGCGGAAGGGCACAAGGCAGCAGGCCGGCAGCAGCACGCCCTCGATCAGCACGTGCAGGCCCTGTGTGTGCAAGGGGCGGCAGGAGCAACGCAGTCGTGTCAAATCCCTCACCCTAGCAACCAGCGGTGCGGCCGTCAGGCTGAGTTGCACAGCCCAGCAGATCCGCCGCAACCCGCCTGCTCCCCGCACTCCTGCGCCCGCCGCTGCGTGACTCACGTTGTAGCTGTGTCGGAACACCGAGGGCGCCGACTGCGCCGCCGCCAGCAGCAGCAGCAGCGCCTTGGCCGCCGCCACGCAGGCGTGCCGGCACAGGCGGCAGCGCGGCGCCAGGCGCTGCCAGGTCGACAGCGGCAGCAGCAGCCACAGCACACTGCTGACGGCGCAGGGCAGCGCGGACACGCCGAGCAATGCCGCAGCCTTGGTGGCCACGCTCGCGCCCGACAGCCTGGCCGACAGCCCGGCCGCCCCTGCGCCGCCCGCCAGCAGCAGCTGCCAGGAGGCAGCCAGGGACCAGAAGGAGCTGTCTGGCGAGCTGATGCTGATGTTGGTGTTGGTGTTGGTGTTGGCGTTGCCGGGGCCGTGGAGCCCCGTGTGCCCCGCACCCCCAATGACCCCACCGCCAGCAGCAAACGCGGGCGGCGGCGGCGGCGGCGCGGCGGCGGTAGCAGCGAGCAGCAGCAGCGCCAGGCGTAGCAGCAGCTCCAGGAGTCCCAGGATGTCGACCAGCCGGCTGCGAGGACGAGAAAAAAGGTCCCGAGGTTGTGCGAAACAAAGATGATATAGGTACACACAGGACAGAGCATTACCCCGAAAAAGATAAAAATAGGCCGAGAAAGCACGAAGTATACGCAACCTGTGCCAGCGACCTCATGGGGGCAACATGCACTCACAATATGTAATCGATGGCGCTGCGTCGCGATTGCGCAAAGCGCTGGTACGCTGCGTCCTCCGCCGGCGGCATGTGGCGCCAGCCCAAGGTCTCCGCAACCGCCTGCTGCGTCCGCGCCCAGGCGCCGCGCTGCCGCCAGCTCAGCTGCTCCGCCGGCGCAACAGCCGCCACTTTCGGCGGCTCCTCTTCTTGCCCGCTCACTGCAGCCGCGACCGCCGGCTGAGGCGCAGCAGCCCGCCGTCGGCGGACTCCGACACTGCCGACCGCGGCATTCGCAGGCGACGACGACGACGATGCCGCCCCAGCTACTCCTGCTGCCGCTGCCGCTGCTACTGCTGCTGCTGCAGCTGCCGGCGCCGTTGCGGAAGGTGCGGCAGGCGTGTCTCTGGCGGTGACAGCGCCAGCAGCAGCACCGGCAGCTGTAGTACCCGCGGGCTGCGCAGCTGCCGGCACCGGCGACGACGACGATGGCGCACGGCCGGCGGCGGCGGCCGCCGCCAGCATGTGGGCGCGCCAGGGTGTTTGCGGTGCCGCGTTTGCGTGAGGGCGGAGGAGAGCCGGAGCCGCTACGAGGGCCGCCGCCTGCTGTTGCGGCGGCGGCGGTCGCGCGGAGCGAAGCGCAGGGGGCCCGCTGCGGCCGCGCAAGAGGGGCCTGTCGGCGGGTAGACAACAGCAACAGCGCATTTAGCAACAGGAAGCCAACACAGGCTATAAAACCATAATCTGCTGCGTGCAACAAGCCGCGGCATCGCCTTCCTGCCTGCCTTCCTGCCTTCCTGCCTGCCTTCCTGCCTGCCTTCCTGCCTTCCTGCCTGCCTGCCTTCCTGCCTTCCTGCCTGCCTGCCTTCCTGCCTTCCTGCCTGCAGGCGCCCCACACCCCAGACATGCCCGCCACCCCCCTCCAGACACCCCCGCCCGCACCTGAAGGCCGCCGTGTAGCCGCACTGGCGCATGTGGTCCTGCAGCTGCGAGGCCACAGCCATGAGGCCGTGCGAGTGCGCGAACTGCAGCAGCGAAGCGCCCAGCACGGGCAGGTAGGCAGGCGGGCCGGGCACGCCGCCGCCGCCGCCGCCGCCTGCGGTGGTGCCAGCGGCCGGACGCCCAGGGCTGATGGCCTCATCCGCCGCGGATGCCGCCGCCGCCACCGCCCCGCTGTCCACCGCCGCCGCCGCCACCACCAGCGGGGCGCCACCACCTCCTGCCTGGGGCTGCTGCCCCCCTGCCCCTCCCCCTGGCCCCCGCGCCGCCATGAAGCGCATCCAGGCGCCCATGTCGTACAGCAGCCCGTCCAGCTCCCGCGCCGGGCCGTTCCACAGCGCCGCAACGCTGTCCAGCTCGCGGCCCGTGGCGGCGTCGTCTACCAGCAGCACCGGCACCACGTGCGCGGGCCGGCCGCGCCAGCGCAGGTCCAGCAGCAGCACGCCGCGCGCCAGCGGCGGCGGCTCCAGCAGCATCACGTCGTAGGCGGCGCACAGCAGCGCCCCCGCCCCCGCCGCAGCCGGTTCCGTTCCCGTGGGCGTCGGCGCCGGGGATGTGGTGATGGCGCCGGCGCCGGCGCCGGCCGTGATGGTGGTGGTGGTGTGGTGGTGGGGCGGGGGCGGGTGCTGGTAGGCGGCGGGCGTGGCGGGCGAGGGCGTGGAGCGCACAGCCCGGCTGAGCGCGCCGGCGGCGGCGTCGGGCAGCAAGCCCCCCCGGCCCTGCTGCGGCAGCTCCGCGGTGGCATCCTGGGGGCCGGCGGCGTCCTGGGGGACAGCCGTGAAACCGTCGGATGAGGAGGTGGAGGTGGTGGCAACGGCCCGGGCGCCCAGCGCGGCCACGTCCGCCTGCGTGGCACCATGGCCGTCCATGGGCACCGGCGACACGGCGATGGGGATGTAGCGGCCGCCGCAGCGCAGCAGCAGCTCCAGCCCTGGCGGCGGCGAGGGCGGCGGCGAGGGCGCCGCCGCCGCCTCCTCTGGCGCCGCCGCCGCCGGCGCGGTGGCTGCACTCGCCTCAGCAGCGTCAGCGCGAGCACTGCTGCTGCCGCCCAGCAGCGTCTGAGCGCCCGCCGCCGGCAGCGCGCTCGACGGCGTGCGGGCTGCAGAGTCAGTGGTGGAGCCCGCGGTCAGGAGGCCCGGCGGTGGCACCCCAGCCGCCACGGCGGCGTGCAGCGGGCTGCTGCTGCTGCTGCTGCTGCTGCTGCTGCTACTGCTGCTACTGCCCGTGGCGGCGGCCGCGGCAGCCACCAGCTCGGCGGGCAGCGCCACGTGGACCCGCAGCCGGATCGGCCGCGGGCCAGCAGGGACCGATGGCGGCGGCGGTGACTGCTCCTCAACGAGCTCCGGCACCTCGGCGGCAGGTGGTGGCGGCGGCGGCGGCGGCGGCAGCGTCACGACGCGGGGCCGCACGCGCTGTATGGCGGGGCCGTCGGGCAGCGGCCGGCAGGACGACGTGCCCAGCGCCTGCGCCCGCACCGCCGCCAGCTGCTGCTGCTGCTGCTGCTGCTGGTGCCGCTGCGAGTCCCCGGTCAGGCTGCCCGCCGGGCCGCTGGCGCCGCGGCGCGGCGCGGCTCGGGCGGCGGCGGTGCTGCTGGCGCCCAGGCCGCCGCCGCCGCCGCCGCCGAGGGCGTGCAGGGGGCGCCGGAACGCGGCCATGTCCACGGAGCTGCCCGCGCTGCCGTCCGGGTCGCCGCCAGCCGCCGCCGCCGCCGCCGCCGCCTGGTGAGGCGGCGCCTGCAACTGGCGCAGCGGCACGTTGCCTGCCGCCACGGCGGCCGCCAGCGCGGCCGTGCCGTTGGGCACTGTGTCCGCCAGCGCGGGTCCGTCCGCAGTGCTGGTAGTCAGTATGATCATGCTGACGGTGGTGGTGGTGGTCATCATTGTGTCCATGGCATCGTCCTGAGGTTGGGGCCCGGCGGCGCCCGTGTCGGTGCCCGTGTCAGTGGCGGTGGCGGTGGCGGTGGCCCGTGCCACCAGGTCCGCCACCACATCCGCGCCCGCCTGGGTGGCCAGGTCCACCCGGGGGCGGCGGTGCTGGCGGACCTGGTGGTGCTGGGGGGAGGAGGAGGAGGAGGAGGAGGAGGAGGAGGAGGAGGAGGAGGAGGAGGAGGAGGAGGAGGAGGAGGAGGAGGAGGAGGAGGAGGAGGAGGAGGAGGAGGAGGAAGCGCCCGACCACGACCCCGACCCCGGCCCGGCGCCGGTCTCGGCATTTAACTGAGAAGGCGGCGGCAGCGGCTGCGGAAGCGGAGCTTGCTGTGCGCCGTTAGTGTGACCGACGCCGCTGGCTGCCACCGCGGCCCCACCCTCCTGCTCCTGCTGCTGCTCCTGCTCCAGCTCCAGCTCCAGCTGCTGCTCCTGCCCCAGCTGCTGCCCCAGCTGCTGCCCCAGCTGCTGCCCCAGCTGCTGCCCCAGCTCCTCTTCCGCCATGCCGTGCAGGCCCTCCATGTCGGCGGCCTCCAGATCCACCACCAGCTCGATACAGCTGCGGGCAGGAACGTGGACGAGAAAGGTGGTTCGTTCGTGTGTGCCGTCATTGCTCGGGCCACATCATCCCGTGGCTATCAGAGGTGTCAGCTGCTCTAACCAACGCGATAAAATACCACCACGTACGCGTGGCTTGCAATGTGTGCAGTGCAGTGCAGTACGCAGTGCAGTACGCAGTGCAGTACGCAGTGCAGTACAGAACGCAGTGCAGTACGCAGTACGCAGTACGCAGTGCAGTACGCAGTGCACAGTACCGCACGTCTCACCCGCGCCGCATATAGCAGTCCGCCATACGCTCCGGGTGGCAAGCAGCACTGCCGCCGCCGGCACTGCCACCTGTGAACTCCCAGTCGCCGTCGCCCTCCTCCTCCTCGTCAAGCAGCGCCGCCAGCCGCTGGCGGAAGGCCGCCGCCGCCAGCTGCTCCGGGTGGCGGCCCCACACCTTGAGCTGCGCGCACCGCAGCCCCAGCACGGGCCGGTACCGCGTCAGCGCCGGAGCCGGGCCCCCGCGATGTGCCACGGCGGCCGCCACGGCGGAAGCTGCCCCGCCGAACGCCGAAGCAGCTGCTGTGGCGCAGCTGCCTCCGGCGGGCGGCGGCGCTGTGAGCTCAGTGGCGACTGAGTAGCCCTGCAGCTGCTGCGGCGCGTGCGTTTGAAGAAGCAGCGATGGCTCCGACACTGCTCCACACCCGGGCGCCACCCGTGTGCGCTCGGCTGCTCCCGTCCTGGCCTCTCCGCAGCGCCTGCCGACTCCACCAGCGCTGCAGCTGCCGCCGGCACGTCGTGCCCTGGTACTGCTGCTGCTGCTGCTGCTGCTGCTGCTGCTGGTGACGCCCAGTCGGCGGCGCTCCCGGTCCCGGTCCGTGAACCTCCAGCCACGCTCGCGCAGTCTGCTGCTGCTGCTGCTGCTGCTGCTGGGGCATGATGCGGCGCTGCATCGCGGCTGACGCAGATGCATGCTGCGAGGAGGCGCATGCGTGTGGCGGCGGTGGCAGCCGGGGGCGGGCGCCGACAGCAGCTGGTGGTGGTGGCGGTGCAGCTGCTGCTGCTGCTGCTGCAAGGTATCCTCCGGCGCCCACGGCGCGTGCGGCTGCAGCAGTGCCCGGGAGTTCGAGGATCCATCACGGCCGCTGTCAGCGTGCCGCCACGCACCGGGCGCACAGGCAGGCAGGCTGACCGCAGCAAGTAATGCAGCGATGCCAGCGTGTGGGCCGGCCGCTGCCAGCACTGGCTCGCACTGCCCACTGGTGGCCGCGCACGCGCCCGCCTCACACCCAACCTGCCCACGTGGGAGATTCGCTTGCATAGGAGCGGCGCCAGCGCTGCGCATTTGCCCTCCCGCGGGCACCCCTTTTTGAGGGGACGCGCTGTCGTGTGCTGCGTCGAGTGGGCGCTCCGGCAACGTTTCCGACCCGCGCGGCGCTTCGCATGGGAGCGCCGCGACCGCAGCTGCTAGCACGTTGTCACACATTATTTGTGACACAGAACAATGTCAAGCGGGGCCTTTCGCAGACGCCCGCACAGAACGCATCAAGCGGTGCCGGCCTCCCAGTTCCGGGTCCTTCATTCCGCCAGGCTCATGCACCACGCCCTGTGGGGCAACACACAAACATCGCTCGTTGGCAGCGTTTTAGGGGCCACAACGTGGACGACTTTGTCGGACCTACGCCCCGCGGAACAGCGCGCAGCCCGTGCCGGGACTGAAAGCAGCAAGCTTTCAATAATGCTTTCCATTTTTGGAGTGTAGTCACGCCATAGCTGTGAGCGAAAGCGCACGTCGGACGCCCAAGATGTCGGCCCCGGATATACAGGAGACCGGCAAAACGTGGTCCTCAGGCAGTCACCTTGTACTTTTGTGCAGAAACTCTGCCGTGCAAGCACTCCGGGCACGTCACGTAAAGAAGTTTGGGCCACGCTCTTACTTCCGCTTCCAACATACACTGTGGCTCGATGGCTAATTTTGTTACTTTTTGTTTATGCACAAAGATGCGGCAAAAGTTTTGGTGCAAGCGTGCCGTGCCGCTCAAGACTCGGTGCCGATGGGGGCAATCGATAGGGAGAAGTGTGCCCTGAGGCCGCAGTAAGACGCATAACCCCATCGATAGACCTGTACTCTAGCATAGGAGCTTTATAGACGTGAAATTGCAGAGGACTACAAAAATAGCTCCCTGACTCGACGGAGTTTCCCGGTCGCCCCTCGCATTCATTTGGCCGCTATGCGGGCTGGCACCTGTCAATATGAATGCACGAGTCTTCTGAGAACCGCCAGCATGTCGCCCCGTCTCATGGTGGCGTCGCCGCGCGGGCAAGGCCCCGCTGTAACCCAGCGCCGGCGGACGAGGATGCGCGCGGTGGGCCCGGAGACCCCGCCGAATGCCGTGGTGCCGGCTGAGGTGGCGGCGCTGGCGGTGATGGGGTCCGCGGCACTGCCGTACATGGTGGAGGGCTTGGCAGAGTACCTGGTGGGTGAGGGGTTTGTTGGGTTGGGCTGGGTGGCACAGGGGCCAAGCAGGCACCTGAGAGCCAACCGCCGCACCGCACCTGTGTGAACTGGTCGCGCCGTCGTGGGCCGCCGTCTCATGATCCCCCCCCGCCGTAAGCTGGGGACCTGAGCGTTCCACAAAGCGCGAGCATAATTGTGGGGGAGGGTGGCACGCCGGGCCGCACTCACATTGCGCCAGGTACCTGTCGATTCCTGCGTGGCCCCCTGCGCCCCCCCCCCTGCGCCCACCATACACGTGCCCGGGTCGGGTCCCGGCTACCCAGTCCATGCCTTGGCCGGCCCCTGCGGCCCCTGAGCCCCACCTACGGCATGCCCTGCCCCCACCCCTCCCCTGCAGAAGCCCCGCAAGTGCCAGTCCTGCTACGGCGCCGGGTACACGCCCTGCCCCGCCTGCCACGGCCGCGGGCGCCAGGGCGGCGTCTTCCCCGGCCAGCCGGCGGCGGTGCCGTGCGCCACGTGTGGATCGCGCGGCCGGGTGCGCTGTCAGCCCTGCCAACACACCGGCCTAGCCAACTTTTGGCTGTGGCAGCCCTCGGAGAACGGCGGGTGGGGCGCGCGAGGCCAGTGAGCGCCGCGGTGCCGGTGCGGCCTCCGCCCCCCCCACCCCACTTCACAACCATTTGATAAACACCATCCTATGGATGGCTACCCCCCACCCCACCCAACCCCACCCGGTGGTCCCGGCTCACGGTGTTGCATTCATAACGGATGAGTGCGCGGCGAACGAACGCTTGGGTGGCGGCGGTGCTGTGGCGGTGCAGGCACTAGCGGCTGTGCATAGAGCAGGATAGGAGGCCGTGTGGCGGACACTCGAACTGTATCTTGAGCGGTTACTTGGCATAACGCAGGATGTGGCGAAACGACACGCCCGGATAGGACGGTTGATGGAACAGGCATGGGGGCAAAAATGCGAGGTCCCAGTAGTGTCCGAAGCCCCCCACATGTCCACAAACACAAGCAAGCACGCCCGGATAGGACAGTGTGAGAGCTCGGGGCTGATTCAAGTGAGTAGCATTATACTGCAGGAACGGCGTAGACCGGTGTACGGTAGACCAGCGTATACCGGTATCCGGTGAGATGGAAGTTTGCTAGCAGGTTAGGAGGGACAGGGGGGTTCCTGAGGGAGGCCCCCGAAGTAGAGCACCAGCCATGTCGGGGCCAGCCATAGACTGATCGGAGTCATCGGACTGATAAAGGGACAGGGGTTTCTCTCGGCCATTGATCCAGTGAAAAGGGTTAATTGGAGAATAACAGCGCGGGCTGATGCAATGCGTACCATGCGGGCTGGTACGGGCTTTAGACAATGAGGTCGGCGCTGCTTGGCATGCGAGGACACCTGCCGGTAACATTGCCGTGTGCTGATGTGGGCAGAGTGAGCTCCTTCACAGTTTCACGCTTCCCGCACCCAATGCCGCACACGCTCGCTCGTCACACAAGGCACGCAGCCCCCACCCGGCACATCCATCAGCATCGGCGGTTCCCTGCCCTGAGCCTCTGACACCGGCACCACGCCGCCATCTGCCAAGTCGCTGCCCTTCCGCCCACCACCAACATGGGCGCCGCCACCCACGCTGCTGCCCACAGCCCCACCCTGCTGCGCGGCAGCGCCCCAGCTCATGACACGTCGCAGCAGCTCCGCCGCCGCCGGCTGACCGCCGCTGCTCTCAAACAGCAGGCGACGCAGCGCCACGCCCTTGCCGCCGCTTGGCCGCAGCCGTGCCGCCCCCCCTCGCGCCGTGTTACCTCCAGCCGCCGCCGCTTCCACCGCCACCCCCCGCCCATCGGGCTTCTGCCTCTGCTCCTCCACGAAACCCCCGCGGCCTCCTGCAGGTGCTGCTCCTGTTCCTGCCGCTGCGGCCTCCGCCTGCTCCTCATGCTCCTCCTGCTCCTCCCCCGCCTCCGCCCCAACCGCCTGCCCCCACAGCTGCGCCGCCAGGAAGGCCGCCACCAGGTAGGCGTGCGCCGTGCCGCCCGCGCCCGCCAGCCGCGGCAGGGCGTGCAGCTGCCGGGCAGCGGGGCGGCGAGGGACAACAGCGGGGAGGGACAACAGCGTGGAGGCAGGGGCAGGGAGGGACGTGGTGAGATCCGGTACGGAGACAGCCGCAGCATGTGCTTATCCGGTTGCTGCTATTATTGCCCCTGCCCCTGCCGTTGCTACTAGCCTTGCAGCTCGGACGCAAGCCGCCGCGCCCCACCCTCCCGCTCCCTCCCACCTGCTGGATGGTGCACGCCGCCGGCAGCGACGGCGCGAAGGCGGCCAGCAGCTGCGGCCACAGCCGCTGCGCCGCGCCCGGCGCCTTGCGCTCGGACGACGACAGCAGCAGCTGGTCAAGCAGCGAGCACAGCACCTGGTTAGGGCGGCGGTGTAAGGCGGAGGCGTGTGGTGGGGCGTAGTGGGGCCGTAGGTTGTAGCACACGAGGTTGTAGCACATTGCTGCATTGTGCCAGCCAGACACAGCGCTGGGTTCTAACAGCATGCCCAACACCCAATGCCCAATGCGGCAATGCCCCGCGCCGCCACGCACCTGCACCTGCACGCTGATGGGACTGAAGTGCATCACCCCCACCGCATGCGCCAGCGCGTCGGACACGGCCCGTGGCGGGGGCCGCCCCGCAGCATCCCTGTATGTGTGTGACACAACGCACAGCCAAGCACAGGCAGCACCTCACGACCTCAGCACTCGGCATGAAGCACAGTGCACCTTGTGTTAGAGATCACAAGGGAGTGCACCTTGTGTGTACCTGTCTGTCCGGGACTGCCAATGCGTGCGCTGCCACCATGTCGCCCCAAACACAACAAGGCAACCGCAACCGGTGCCCAGGCCTGCTCTGCGACCTTGCCTCAACGGCACCAGCGCACCGCACTCATACCTGCCCTGCAACTCATCCACCCGCCCACCCACACCCACCCATCCGCACCCAGTTAACCACTTCCACTCCCAGTCAATCCTTCAGCCAGCCAGCCAGCCCCCTCCCCTCCCCCCAAGCAGCCCCCCCTGTTTACCAGTAACCCCCAAGCAGCCCCCCCAGCAGCCGCACCTGCAGTGCGCCAGCAGCACCGCCGCCACGCGCGGCTCCGCGGCGCCGCGCTCCAGCAGGCAGGCGGGCAGCTCCAGCGCCTCCAGCGGCAGGCGGTAGGGCAGGGCCCAGGGGTCGGGGGGCCAGGGGCTGCTGCTGCTCGGGCCGGTCCTGCTGGGGCCGCTCCTGCTGGGGCTGCCGCTGCTGCTACTGCTGCTACTGCTGCTGTTGTTGTTGCTCAGGGCTGGTGCCGGCAGCGGCTGCTGCTGCTGCTGCTGCTGCGGCGGCGGCGGCGGCGGCGGTGGCGGCGGTGCGGCGGCCAGCAGGAAGTGCAGGGCGTGCCCCAGCTCGTGCATCAGCTCCCATACCGCGAACTCGGAGCCCCGGGCCAGCAGCCCCACCGCCTCCGTGCCCTCCCGCCCGCCGCCCGCCGCCTGGAAGCCCCAGCCCCCATTGGCGGCGGCGGTGCCGTTGTTCGGGCCGCTGGTGGTGTTGGAGCTGGTGGTGTTGGAGCTGGTGGTGTTGGAGCTGGTGGTGGTGGAGCTGGCGGTGGTGGAGCTGGCGGTGGTGGAGCTGCTCGCCGCCCCGGCGCCGCCCTGCAGGCCCACCAGCACGGCAACTGCCGCCGGCGGCCGCCGGGTGCGGGTGTGTTCGCTGCTGCCGGGGGCCGACGGCAGGGCGCCCAGTGGTGGCGGTAGGGGTGGCAGCACATACCGTGTGCCGCCGCCGCCGTAAAGGTCTATGAGCAGCCACCGCCGGACAGCACTCCCGCTGTCCGCAGCACCTTCAGCGCTGCCGCGGTCCTGTGGCACTGCGCCCCTCTGTCCCTCCACTCCCGGCCCCCGCTGGCGCCCCTCGTCCACCCGCCCCTCCTCCTCCTCCACCACCTCCAGGCGGTACGCAAGGAAGCGGCCCGGCTCACGCGCCGCGGCCGCAGCCAGCGACGCCAGGGCCGCCTCCCTGTGCCCCACACAGCCGCTGGAGCCGCCGCCGCCGCCGCCGCCGCCTGCGTCCCCCCGCAGCGCCTGCCGCAAGTCGTCAAGCAGCGCCGCCACGTCGGCTGGCGGCGCCGCGTCCCCCATCTCGGTGTCAGCCGCCGGGCATGCAGCCACGGCGGCTGGCGCTGCGTCCAGCTCAGTGCCCGGCTCCGGCTCCGGCTCCGCCCCTGCACCGCGCCGCACACCGGGGCCGGGCCCCGCCGGGCGCAGCAGCCGCACCCCCATGAAGTCGCGCAGCCAGTCCGACACGCCGCGCAGCAGGGCCGCCGGGTCAGACAGGTAGGGCGCAACCGGGTCGGCGTCGGGAGCGGCAGGCGCGGCGGTTGAAGACGGGTTGACTGCTTCCTGCCCCTGCCCCTGCTGCTGCTGCCCCTGCTGCTGCTGCTGCTGCTGCTGCTGCTGCTGCCCCTGCTGCTGCCCCTGCTGCTGCTGCCGCTGCTGCCGCCACGCCATCTGCCGCAGGCAGTACTCCAGGTCGCCGGCGGCCAGGGGGCCCGACTGAGGGGCGGCAGCCGCCAGCTCGCGCACCTGCGGCGTGCCGGCAGACACACACACACACAGCTCACCGCATGGGGGGTACACCGCTGTGCACACGCCCACAGACACGCTTGCCGCACGCCCAGATCTCCGGCCCGCCACCCTCTTCCACCCACCCACACCCGGCGCCCCTCCGCCCCGCACCTGCGCCTCCACCCGCGGCGCCAGGTCCTGTGCCAGCGCCGTCAGGAACGCCACGGCCGCCCGGCCGTCCCGGGCTAGGCTGTCCATGTGCGCCAAGGCCGCGTAGCCGCCGCCGCCGCCACCGCTGCCGCCGGGGTCAGCCGCGGGCTGCGGCGGCCTAGGCGGCAGGAGAGACGTCCACAGCCCCTCCCACGCCGCCTCCCGCTCCCACTGCTCGTACATGCCGTACAGCGCCGCCTGCTGCGCGCGCACGTCCCGCAGCGCCGCCAGCAGCCCCAGCGCTGCTGCCGCCAGCGGCGCCAGCCCCTCCTCGTACACCTGCTGCCGCAGCAGGGGGTCGGGATGGCGCCGCAGCAGCCCCGCGCACACGTCCAGCGTCAGCCGCAGCTGCCCGCCGCCCTCGTCAACACCGTCCCCACCCCCGCCGCCGCCGGCACCGGCACCGGCACCTTCACCGCCGCCCAGCCCGCCCTGCAGCCGCCACTGCGCCGCCGCCACCTCCGCCATCACCCCATCCTCCCGCAGCTCCTCAGCGCCCAGCTCGAACACTGGCCACTCATACCCGCAGCAGCAGGAGGCTAGCGGGGGCGCCCGCCGCCCCGGCTCCGCGCCTTCCGCCGCCGCCACCGCCGCCCCCACAGCAGCCAGCCGTGACAGCTGCTGCGCCTCCAGCCACGCCGCCTCGTCTGCCGACAGGCCCTGGAGGCCACCTTCATCCCGCCCCTGCTGCGGCGGACCACCGTATGTCATTGCCTCCGGCAGGGGCTGTTGCAGCTGCGGCGGCGGCGGGAGCGCGGGGCCCAGCAGCTCGTCCAGTGCCGCTAACAGGGACCGCTCCTGCCGCCGCGCCGTCTCTAGCAGCGCCGCCTTGTCCGCGCGGCTCAGCGCCACAGAGTAGGCTAGCGGCGAGGGCGGGTGGTAGCCCTGGCGCACGAAGCGCGGAGCCAGCGCCGACACCATGGCCCCGCGCCGCCGGAGGTGCGCCGGCGGTGGGCCAGTGCTGGCGGCGGCGGCGGCGGCGGCGGCCTGCAGGGCGGCGAAGACGGCGGGGCTCCGCAGCACCTGGTCCTCCGCCGCCGCCGCCGTCACCAGCCGCTCAATGGCCGCCATAAGCCTTGCAGCTGCGGCGGCTTCAGTGCTGGAGGGTGCGGCGGGAGCGGCGGCGGTGCCGTTGACGCCGGTGCCGCCGCCGGGCCCGGAGCGGCCGCCAGGCGCCCCGGTGGTGGCTGCAGCGGCGGCGGCGGCCGCGGCGTCGTACCGCTGTGCAAGCACTGCACACGCACGCACGTCCGCGACCGCCGTCATAAGTGAGTCGAGGGCGTCTAGGAACTGTTCATGCAGTGCGGTGCCCTGGCCCTCGTGCGGGGTGGGGCGCCGACGCTGCGCCGCCGCGGGGCTTGCCGCCACAACTGCGGGCGACCGAGCGGCCGTGACGACGGCGGCAGCCAGGCGCTCCACCCGCGCAGCCGCCTCCACAATGCGCACGCTAATGCTAGCATCGTGTCTCTCCCTGTCACCCAGATCTGGCGAGGCCGTCGATGTGCGAGCGCATGGCCGCAGCGCGCGTCCGTTGGTCCGCGGTGAGCATGGTGCGGCACTAGCGAGTCGGCCGGCTCGCGGCGCTGCCCGCGCTGTTTTCAGTGTCGCGGCCGCGCTGCTGGCGGCGAAGGCCCATGGGTTACTTGGCCCCCGACACAGCATCAGGCGACGGCAGCGACGCGTTTGGCTGCACGACGACGCCGCGCGCCGAACTGTCGCGGGTTGGCACCTTTGGTTTTACCGTCAGGGCCTTTAGCCTAGACCTAGGGAATGCTATACATTTTATTTTTTGTGCGTGCTTTGCAATATCGCCACGAGGGCGCGACCGCCTGACGATGCGGCGCGCATGCAGTTCTGCCACGCATGGCGCGGGGCCAACCAGGGAAGGCCTGCAGCGACAGGCTGAGGTTTTTAGGCAGGCTGGGCTATGTTTGTGTACATATTGCGACTGCCCACAATAGACACAGACGTTCTGCACAAACGAGAGTAGACGATCGATTGCTTTGGCGCTCGCAAACTTCGCTTCAGACCCCGCCTGCATCCATTATATTTGAGTTTTTTTGTCTAGGAGTGCCTGGGCAAGGCCCTTGGGGCTTTTAGGAGCTGCGCAGGCACTCTTCGCGCACAGTTCCCGCCCCGGGCGCCCAGAGGGCGCCAAGGGCGCGCGGACAGCATGTACGGAGCCGATGAGGACCATATGGAGGTGGTGCAGGAGGAGGAGGACACGGAAATCGTTCAGGAGGACTCCTGGAACGTAATTACCGCCTTTTTCGACGACAAGGGCCTGGTGCGCCAGCAGCTGGACTCTTTTAACGAGTTCGTAAACGTCACCATCCAAGAAATTATAGATGAGACGCCCGAAATCGTTATCAAGCCGGAGTCGCAGCATCTGCCCGGCGTGGAGGCGGCAGAAGAGAAGGAATACATCATCAAGTTCGGACAGGTGTACCTCAGTAGACCACAGATCACGGAGCAGGACGGGGAGTCGGTGGTGCTCTTCCCGAAGGAGGCACGACTGCGTAACCTGACGTGAGTGCACGCAGAGCTCGCACGCGCCGGGGTTTGGCCACGCGGCGCCGCGCTGCGTGTCGGCGCAGCCGGCGGCATTGGGACGTGCGAAGGGGCGGCTGGAGGCCGCTACGGGGAGAGGGTCACCCGGGTGGTGCGGGCAAGCCGGGAGCGGGGCGGGCGGGGGCGGGGGCGCCACGGCACGGCTGCTGTGGGAGTGTGCGCACAACTGCGCGCAATGCGCAAGGACAGCGCGGCACAGGTTGGCCCACCGTGCAAACCCTGCCGGTGCCGAGGACAGCGTGTGCTGCGCGGCCGAATGTGCGCGCGTAGCCGTGTGCGCCGTGCGTACGTGCGTGTTATTGGGGTGCGTTGAGTGCGGGGGCGTTCGGTCGGGGCCCAGTGCGGCCCACCGCCTGCGGCTGGAGGCTGGGCCCCCCCCTCCCCGCCCCCCCGCCGTACCAGCCGCCGGCCTGGCCCTGCACACGCACACGCACATGCACACGCACACGCACACGCACACGCACACGCACACGCACACGCACACGCACACGCACATGCACACGCACACGCACACGCACATGCACATGCACATGCACACGCACATGCACACGCACATGCACATGCACACGCACATGCCCCCGCTTCACGCTGGCACGCGGTGTGGCGTGGGGGCTGCCTGCCGCTGCGCCCGGCCGCGTGCGGTGTTGCGTGCACCGCACCTAGGCCCCGCCGTATCCCTCTCCACACACACACACACACACACACACACACACACACCCTCCATCCATGTATGTCGCTCCAGTCCCGCCACTGCCCACCCACCCACCCGCCCGCCCGCCACTGCCCACCCCGCAGCTACTGCGCCCCGCTGTACGTGGACGTGACCAAGACCGAGTACACGCGGGTGGGCGAGAACGAGGTGGAGGAGAAGACCGAGACCTTCTCGCACGTGCACCTGGGCAAGGTGGGTGGGGCAGGGCGGGCGGGGGGGCAAAGGCTGGCAGCAGAGCGGAGCTGCAGCTGGAGCTGGAGGGATGCGCGTGTCAGCGGGAGCTGTGTGGCCTGTGTGATGGGTGTGGACTCGGCGTTTGGGAGTGGGGCGGGGCACGTGGGGGCGCGGGGGGGGGGGCAGGGAGCACTGCGGCGCCATGGTGTTGAGCTCTCGCACATCGTCACCACCAGTCACCACCAGTCACCAACAACATCAACAACAACTGCCCGCCTGCCCCTGCCCCCGCCCCCGCCCGCCTGCCCCGCCCGCCTGCCCCCGCCGCCAGGTGCCCATCATGCTCAAGTCGGAGCGCTGCAACCTGCACGAGGCGTCCACGGAGCAGGAGGCCACCAACCTGGGCGAGTGCCCCTACGACCAGGTGCAGCGGGGCGGGGCGGGGCGGGGCCGGGCCGGGCGGGGGGGGGATGAGGCGGCTGGGGGGGGGGGCTGAGGCGGCTGAGGTGCGGGGCTGGGGAGGCAGGGAGGGACGCCGGCGAGGGTGGGTAGGGGTTTATAATTTCCAGCGCAATAAACCATGTCATACTAAGAAAAAGGGCGAGAGCAGGAGAGCGCGGCCCGGTGGGGGGGAGGGGGAGGGAAGGGCTGGCGGAGGCGCGCGGGGGCGGACGGGAGAGAGGTTGGGGGAGTGCAGGAGGATGCGGTGGTGCTGCTATGCAGCCGCAGCCGCGCAGCCGCAGGCAGGCGGGCAGGCAGGCAGGCAGGCACGTGCACCAGGGCCTGTCCCCCTCCCTCCACCTCTCAAAAGCCTCATTCTTATCGTCCGCTGCTTCCCCCGTTATGCCTTCCTCTGCTGCCTCCCCTACCTGCACCTCCCTGCCTCCTCCCTGCCCCCCCCACCCGCCTGCACCTGCCTACCTACCTGCCGCCCCCCCCCGGGCACGACTACTGTACCTGTTTACCCGGCTACGCCTTCTTCTAACTCTGATGCTTGTGACCTCCCACACACACACACGCACCCCCCCCAGGGCGGCTACTTCATCATCAACGGCAGCGAGAAGGTGCTGATCGCGCAGGAGCGCATGGCCAACAACCACGTGTACGTGTTCAAAAAGAGCCAGCCCAGCAAGTACACCTTCTGCGCCGAGATCAGGTGCGTGTGCGTGTGCGCGTGGGGGTGGGGGTGGGGTAGTTCATACCAGAAAACCAAAGCGACCATTGCAACACAGGGGCGGGCACAGCCCCCGGCCTCGCCCCCCGTCCCCCCGCATGCCCCTCCCGACTCACTCCTTACCCCCCTCACACTGCACACCGCGCATCCTTGCAAACCCCCTCACACTGCCTCAAACGCCCCCGCCCCTCACTCCCCCCTCCCCTCCCCACCCCACCCCACCCTACCTTCTACGTCTACCTCGTCATTAATTTAAATGCATGGAACCCCACCCCACCACCCCACCACCCCCCAACCAGGTCGGTGGTGGAGGGCAGCACCCGCTCCGCCAGCAGCATGAGCATCATGATGCTTGCCAAGGGGAAGAAGGCGGGCGCGGCGGGCGTCATCCGAGCGCAGATCCCCTACATCCGCGCGGAGTTCCCCATCTTCATCCTGTTCCGCGCGCTGGGCTTCGTGGTGCGTGCCGGGTGTGCCGCCGGGGTGCTGCCGGGGTGCTGCCGGGGTCCCCCCCCTTGGGCGGCGAACAACAAGACCCCACCCTACACACAAACCCTCCCGGCCCCTCCCCCCGGGGAGCTGCAGCGCAGTCACGTTCTTCGCAGTTTGTTTTTCACCGGGACCAGTAACCCCCTCCCCCCGGCCCCCCGCCCCCCTCGCCCCCCCCCCAGTCCGACCGCGACATCCTGGAGCACATCGTGTACGACCTGGACGCCGACCCCGCCATGTTGGAGGCGCTGAGGAGCAGCGTGGAGGAGGCGCAGGAGGTGCAGACGCAGGAGGAGGCGCTCAACTACCTGGGCAAGCGCGGCACCGTCACGGGCGCCAGCAAGGTGGGACGTGAGCGGGGGGGGAGGGGGAGGGCGTGGGCGCGGCCGGGCGGGCGGGAGGGCGGGCGGGGGCGTGTGTGGCCGCGCGGGGGGGGGGGGGGGGTTGTGGTTACCAGCCCAAACTAAACCAGTCTAAAGGAAGCGGAGTTGAGTAATGCATGGGGGGAGGGTAGTTCACTCCAGAAACCAAAGCGACCAGCGAGGGGTGCCTGAAGTGCAGGCCGCGTGCGCAGGCTGGGTGACTGCCGGCAGTAGCTTCTCCGGGGGGGGGTCGCCATCCATAGGATGGTGTGTATCAAATAAAGTTTGAGTTTGTGAAGTGCCGATGCAGTGTGATGGGGGGGCGGGGCTTGCGGGAAGGCGGGCGAAGCGGAGGACAGGAGGACACGGGGCCAGGACAGGGATTCTCACGACCGCATCCAACCAGCCAGCGAACTCGCCGTGCACATGTCGCGAAATGCTCTTGCAACCTCCTCCATCCCCCCCAACTCCCTTTTGCATGGGTATGGTTTAATTGGGCTGTTGGGTATTTACAACCCCTCTCCAACCCATCACCTAACCCCCCCCTCCACCCACCTCCACCCCCACCCCCCCGACACCCCCCCACCCCACCAGGCGGACCGCATCCAGTACGCGCGCAACCTGCTGATCAAGGAGCTGCTGCCGCACCTGGGCACGGAGGAGTTCATGGAGACGCGCAAGGGCTACTTCGTGGGCTACATGGTGCACAGGTGGGGGGGCGGGGGGCGGGACTGGTGGGGGGGGCCGGGGAGGGGGGCTGTGGTGTGGTGTGGTGTGGTGTGGTGTGGTGCGGTGTGGTGTGGTGGCATGCAGCAGGCGGCAGCAGCAGCAGGCAGCAGCAGCAAGTGGCCCCAGAGCGAGCGGGGCTCAACGAGGCTGTGTCGAAACACACGGTGGCACCCGCCACCGCCAAACCCCTTGCCCCGCCTACCCACCTACCCACCTACCCAGCTCCCGCCTACCCACCTACCCACCTACCCAGCTCCCGCCTACCCACCTACACACCTACACACCTCCCCGCCTACCCACCTACCCACCCTTACCCTAACCCACCCACCTCCCCCGCCTCCCTGCAGGCTGATGCTGGTGGCCCTGGGCCGGCGGCCCGAGGACGACCGCGACCACTACGCCAACAAGCGGCTGGACCTGGGCGGGCCGCTCATGGCGGGGCTGTTCCGGCTGCTGTTCCGCAAGCTGTGCAAGGAGCTGCGCATGCAGGCGCAGAGGATGGTGGGTGCTGGGCAGGGGGGTGCTGGGCAGGGGTGTGCTGGGCAGGGGGGTGTGCTGGGCAGGGGGGTGCTGGGCAGGGGGGGGTGCTGGGCAGGGGGGTGCTGGGGGGTGGGTGCTGGGCAGGGCAGGGCAGGGAAGGGCAGGGCAGGGGGGTCTGGCGGCGGGCTGGCGGGGCACGGCGTAGCGGGGCGGGTCGCAGGGAGGGAGGGGCCGTACACGTGTCGGTAAATGGCAACGCGGAGCGCTGGGCCGGGCTTTTCCCTGTTTGGTTTTCGTTTTGACAACACACCGCCACCAACAACAGCAACAACAACACCAACAACACCAACTGCACAACCCCCCCTCCCTGCACCGGGCAGGTGGACGCGGGCAAGGAGATCAACGTGCTGGCTGCCATCAACGAGAAGGTCGTCACGCGCGGCCTCAAGTACTCGCTGGCCACCGGCAACTGGGGCGAGCAGGGCAAGCAGGGCATCCGGGCGGGTGAGTGCGGGGTTGGGGGTTGTGTGTTTTGTGCGTGTGGGGGGGGGGGGAAGTGGCTGGGGGGGGGGGGAGCGGAAGATGTTGTGGGGGCGTGGCGGGTCGGGCGGGTGGCCTGGGGGGTAAGGGGTGGGGGCGGCGGACGAAATGGGAGTTGGCAGGTGTCGGCGCGGGATACGGGTTGGTTGGCTGGCCAGGCAGGTGGCTTGTGTTTGGCACGTGACCATCACCGTTACCACCACCACCACCACTGCCACCACCACTGCCACCACCACCGCCACCGTTACCACCGCCACCGTTACCACCGCCACCGTTACCACGTCATTACCTTGTGTTATCCACACCGCCACCGCATAGCCGCCCCGCACTCCCGATGCGCACCTAACCTCGCCTGCTGCCTACCTGCTCCACTTCGCTACATATCCTTGCAACCCCCGCCCACATGTGTGCCCCCGCCCCCTCCTCGCTCACCTCCCCCCTCTTATGCATTGGGTTTGGTTTAGTTTGGGCTGGTAACCACAACCCCCCTCCTGCCCCCTCCTGCCCCCTCCTGCCCCCCCCCCCCTTCAGGCGTGAGCCAGGTGCTGGCGCGGCTGACGTACGCCTCCACGCTCAGCCACCTGCGCCGCGTGAACAGCCCCATCGGGCGCGAGGGCAAGCTGGCCAAGCCGCGGCAGCTGCACAACAGCCTGTGGGGCATCTTCTGTCCAGCTGAGACGCCGGAGGGGCAGGCGGTGGGGCTGGTCAAGAACATGGCGCTCATGTGCTACATCACAGGTGGGGGAGGTGGGCGGGCGGGGCGGGTGGGTGGGTGGGTGGGAAGGATGGGTACGTGTCCTTGCAACCCACCCTGTACCTGTGTACCTGGCTACGCCTTCCCTTGTTCATTCATTTACGTGTAGTCAACCCACTCGGTCATCGGCACGCACTATCCTACGCCTGCTGCCTACCTGCTACCCTTCGCTGCATATCCTTGCAACCCCCTCATCCCTGAATCCTTTCAACCCGCCCACCCACCCCTCCTGCTGGCCCCGCCCCTCCCTGTCTGTCTACATCTCCTTCGTCATTAACTTTGATGCATGGCACCTCCCTGCTGTCCCCCTACAGTGGGCACGCCCTCTCTGCCGGTGGTGGCGCACCTGGAGGAGTTCAACACCGAGGCGCTGGACGAGGTGACGCCCGCCGACATCGCCGCCGCCACCAAGGTCTTCATCAACGGCGTGTGGCTGGGCATCCAACGCGACCCCACCGCGCTCATCAAGAACCTGCGCGCCATGCGCCGCCAGGTGGCCTTCAGCACAGAGGTGAGGGGGAGGGGGCGTTTGGGCGTTTGGGCGGGGGGGGGGGAGGGGTAGCCATCCATGAGATGGTGTGTATCGGGGGGGGGTAGCCATCCATGAGATGGTGTGTATCGGGGGGGGGGTGTTGGTGTTGGTTGGTGGGGGGCGGGGGCGGGGTTAATGGTAAATCATGGGAGGGGTGTGTGGGGGCGGCGACCGCAATGGGTGTGTGCGGGTGTTGGGTGTGCTGGGTGCTGGGTGTGGGTGCGGGTGTGTGCGGGTTTGGTAGTGCGGGGCGGGTGAGGCGGTGTGCTGACGGGCTAGGGCGCACGTGGGGGCTGCGCATGCAGACGAGGGGGGGGGCGGCACGCTAACTTTTCATACCCGGAACCGCCAGCGCCCCCAAACACCCCTCCTGACACCCCCTTAACACCTCCCCTGGCACACCCCCTTAACACCTCCCCTGGCACACACCCTACCGCCCCTGACACACACCCTACCGCCCCTGACACACACCCGCCCCGTTTCTGACACCCACCCGCCCCGCCCCACCCGCCCACCCGCCCACCCCCCCTCCCCCAGGTGGCCATCATCTACGACGGCCCGCTCAAGGAGCTGCGCATCTTCACGGACTACGGCCGCGCCAGCCGGCCGCTCTACATCTGCGAGGACAACCGGCTGCTGGTGAGCAAGCACCACATCCGCCGCCTCATCAGCCCCGCGCCGGACGAGGACGAGTACGCCTGGCCGCAGCTGGTGCAGGACGGCCTGGTGGAGTGAGTACCGTAGTGACAGTGGGGGGCGGGGGCCGTGGGGCGGGGGGCGGGGGCGGCGGGGTCCGGGGGCGGGGCAGGGGTTGGGGGGGCAGGGGTTGGGGGGTTGGATGGGCGGGGGGGGAGCCATCCATAGGGTGGGGTTATTTATTCCAGAAACCAAACGCTGGGGAGTGGCTGGCGCGGCGTGGTGTGTGGGAAACCGCTGAAGCAGAGCAAGGAGTGAAGCATGCAGCTCTTCGCGGCTGGAGTGCAGCACCCTTTGCGCGCGCCTTTTTTTTTGCGCGCGCCAACCTCCCCCCCCCCCCCTGCTCCCGCCCACCACCACCACCACCACCACCGCCACCGCCACCACCGCCACGCAGGTACATCGACGCGGAGGAGGAGGAGACGACCATGATCGCAATGACCATCGCCGACCTGCGCAACGCGCGCGAGGCGGGCGCCAGCACCGGCACCACCTACACGCACTGCGAGATCCACCCCGCCATGATCCTGGGCGTGTGCGCCTCCATCATCCCCTTCCCCGACCACAACCAGTCGCCCCGCAACACCTACCAGTCCGCCATGGGCAAGCAGGCTATGGGCATGTACGCCACCAACTACCAGACGCGCATGGACACGCAGGTAGGGGCGGGTGTGTGTGTGGGGGGGGTCCATGCATTTAATTTAATGACGATGGGTGGGGGGTGGTAGTTCATTCCAGAAACCAAAAGCGAGACGAGCAAGAGAACCCGAACTAGCCAGCCCAACCCAGAGCGTGGAGGTGGTGTGGCCTTAACCTGTGGGTCTCGCGCGCCCTTGACCTTGAATCTTCAGTCTTGTCGTCGGTGTTGTTGGTAGTCATGGATGGGTGGGCAGTGGTGTGGGGGGGTAGTTCATTCCAGAAACCGGGGGGGGGCCGGTGTGTGTGGGGGGGAGGGGGTGGTGTGTGTTTGGGGGGCCGTGTGTGGGTGGCCGTTTTGAGTGTGGGCGTGTGAATGGGCGGTTGAGTGTGGGCGTGAGCTCATGACCCTCCCGGCACCTCATTGCGCCCATCATTGCCTTCTCCCACCACCCGCCCCCACACCGCCTCCTCCTGTCTACACCTCCACCCGTTCGCTCAACATACCTGGGACTCCCCCCGCCTCCCCCCGCCCTCATTAATTTAACATGCATGGAACGCCCTCCCCCCTCTCCTTCTCCTTCTAACTCTAATGCGTGTACCTTCCCCCGTCTACCCCCTTCATCCGACCCCTCCACCACCCCCCTACGCCACCTCCTTCCTAACTCTAAAATGCATGTAAACCCCCCGTCATTAATGTAACATGCATGGAACCCCCACCCCCCACGCACGCAGGGCTTCGTGCTGTACTACCCGCAGAAGCCGCTGGTGTGCACCCGCGCCATGGACTACCTGCGCTTCCGGGAGCTGCCGGCGGGCATCAACGCCATCGTGGCCATCATGTGCTACAGCGGCTACAACCAGGAGGACAGTCTCATGCTCAACGGCTCCTCCATAGACCGCGGCTTCCACCGCTCCATCTTCTACCGCGCCTACAAGGTGGGGCGCGCCTGCTTGCGCGCGTGCGTGTAAATGTGTGGTTGTATGTGTGTTAGAGATCATAAGGGAGAGAACAGCGTTGTGTGTATGTGTGTGTGTGTGTGTGGTTGTGTGTGGGGTGGGGGTGCGGGTGTGGGTGGGGGTTGGGTGAAAACAGAATACGGGATCATAGTGTGTTAGAAAAGCACAAGGAGAGGAAGGGTACATCATAGTGTGTGTGCGTGGTTGGGTGAGTGGGTGGATTGGTGGATTGTTTGGGGCGCAGGGGCGCAGGGGCGCACTGACCGCCGCGCTGATTCCTTTGACGTAGGTTGACGCTGTTGCTGTTCCTGCTGCCCCGCCGCTGCTCCCCACCGCTCTTCTCCCCTCCCTCCCCTCCCCTCTACATCTCCTTCTTCATTAATTTAACATGCATGGATCCCCCCCCCCCGCAATTAAACATGCATGGCACCCCCTCCCCTCCCCCCTCTCTCCCTCTGTCTACATCTCCTTTTTCATTAGTTTAACATGCATGGAACCCCCTCCCCTCCCCCCCGCAGGAGGAGGAGAAGAAGGCGGGCAGCATGGCGCGCGAGGAGATTGAGGCGCCCGACCCCTCCGTCACCGCCAAGATGAAGCACGGCACGTACGACAAGCTGGACGCGGACGGGCTGTGCCCGCCGGGTGGGTCTTGGGCGGGGGGGCGGGGGCGGGGGCGGGGGCGGGAGGTAGTTGCTTCCAGCCCAATAACCTCTGGGGGGCAGCGGGGCGGGGGAGGGGAAGGGGAAGGGGGAGGAGAAGGGGAAGGGGGAGGGGAAGGGGAAGGGGAAGGGGGAGGGGAAGGGGAAGGGGAAGGGGAAGGGGAGGGGGAAGTTCGTGGCGCCGAGCCGGCGGGCGGGGTGGTGGTGGTGGTGGTGGTGGTGGTGGTGGTTGTGCTGGCTTGTGGGTTGGACCCCTTCCCCTTCCCGGTCAACGCGTCTTCCGCTAACGGCACCGACGCATCCCCCTTCACATCCACACGCCCTCACGGACAAGCCCTCATTGGCACGCCCTCACATCCACACGCCCCCCGCCCCTCTCCCCCCCTGCCGCTGCCGCTGCTGCTGCCGCTGCTGCAGGCACGCGCGTGTCGGGCGAGGACATCATCTGCGGCAAGACCGTCACGCTGCCCGACGACCCCACCGGCGCGGTGCAGCGCTTCACCAAGAAGGACGCGTCGCTGGCGCTGAGGGGGCATGAGGCGGGCGTGATCGACCAGGTGGGGGGGGGGGGGGGAGGCGGGCGTTAGGCGTGGGGGGGGGGTTTGCTTTCTTGCGGTGGAGGGGGGTCAGGGGTCTGTCCCCCCCCAATTGCTTTGTCCGAATGTTGTTGCGGGTCTCTTCCACGCGCGCACCTCTACAAGGCTGGGACGCCCACCACGCCTACTGCCTACCTACCTGCTACCCTTCGCCACATGCCGTGCAACCCCACCAACTCTTTACCTCCTGCCCCTCTCCCCCCCTGTCTGTCTACATCTCTTCCTTTTTAACATTCATGGAACCCCCCCTCACACACACACACATACCCGCAGGTCATGCTGACCACCAACGACGAGGGCCAGAAGTTCGTCAAGATCCGCGTGCGCACCATCTGCATCCCGCAGGTGCGTGAGGAGGGCAGGGTGGTGTAAAGGCGGGGAGAGTGAGGAGAGAAGTGAGTCAGGCGCATGTGTGTGTGTGGGGGGGGGGTTGTAAATACCAGCCCAATTAAACCTGGGGGGGAGTGAGGGGGAGTGAGGCGTAAGGGGGAAGGGGGGGAAGGGGGCGCAGGGGTTCGGAAGGGGGGGGCGGCGGGATGGGGTAGGGGTTCAGCAAGGAACCCGAGTGGAGGCGCTGCGTACTTGGTCCACCCGGCCCGCCGTACACGCTCCCCTGCTCTCCACCCAGTCGCCCATCCACACCCACACCCTGGCTTCCCACCTCACTGCTTCCCACCTCACTGCTTCCCACCTCACTGCTTCCCACCTCACTGCTTCCCGCCTCACTGCTTCCCACCTCACTGCTTCCCGCCTCACTGCTTCCCGCCTCACTGCTTCCCGCCTCACTGCTTCCCGCCTCCTCACCTCGCTCCCTGCACCCCCTCCCCTGCACAACCTAACCCCCTCCCCCTCCCTGCACACACCCACACCCACAATAAAATAACAACAGGTGGGCGACAAGTTCGCGTCGCGGCACGGGCAGAAGGGCACGTGCGGCATCACGTACACCATGGAGGACATGCCCTTCTCCGCCGAGGGCATCGTGCCCGACATCATCGTCAACCCGCACGCCATCCCCAGCCGCATGACCATCGGGCACTTGGTGGAGGCGCTGATGAGCAAGGTGGCCAGCCTGATGGGCAGCGAGGGAGACGCCACGCCCTTCACCAAGGTGCGTGCGTGGGGGGTGGGGGGGTTGGGTTTGGTGGGTGGGCAGGGGGGGCGGGGGTTGGCGTTATGGGTGGGCGGAGCTGCCGGGATGCAGGGAAGGTGGGTGGGGATACGGTGCGAAGGGCAAGGCAGGGAGCGGGGTGGCTGTGTTTTAGCGCCAGCCACACAAAGGCTGCGCAGGCAGCGGGCGGCAGGAGGTCGTGTGGGCTGCGCCGTGCGCAGCGCCCTGAGAACCCTGTAGTCCCCAGGTCCCTTGACCTGCGGGCGCAGCCCAGAAGCCCGCCCGCCCCCTCCCCCACACACGCACCAACCCACCCACCCAGTAACACCCCGCATGGGGTCCTAACTAACCATCCCTGGGAACCCCCCATCTAACCCCCTGCACCCCTCCCCCCCCTGCACCCCTCCGCCCCCCCTGCACCCCTCCGCCCCCCCCCCCTGCCGGCAGGTGACGGTGGACAACGTGTCGCAGATGCTGCACGACCTGGGCTACCAGCGCCGCGGCTGGGAGGTCATGTACAGCGGCCACACCGGCCGCCAGCTGCGCGCGCAGATCTTCCTCAACCCCACCTACTACCAGCGCCTCAAGCACATGGTGGACTTCAAGATCCATTCGCGCGGCCGCGGCCCGGTGCAGGTGCTCACGCGCCAGCCCGCGGAGGGCCGCGCGCGAGACGGCGGCCTGCGGTGAGGAGGAGGAGAGGAACAGGGGGGAACAGGAGGGGAACAGGAGGGGAACAGGAGAGGAGGGCGCCGGGGGCGGGGCGGCTGGGTCATGATGATGCGGTGCGGCGCGGTGCGGCGCGCTTGCAGCACAGCGGGCGTGCTGCGGGACGGGTCCACAGCCTCTTCTTCCTGCTTGTGGCAATGGGGTGTCGTTCCTATTTGCGCTTGTGAACCCCCCCCCCTGGCGAACCACTTCGCCACATATCCTTGCAACCCCCCATGGCGTGTGTGTCCGATCCTTCTTACCCGCCTCCCGCCCCCTCCCTCCCTCTCTCCCTCTCTCTCCCTCCTTGCCGCCGCCGCCGCCATGCCGCCACCGCCGCCGCAGCTTCGGCGAGATGGAGCGCGGTAAGGTGTCGTACACGTACCGGTGCTAGTTGCAGTAGGCCCAGACTGGGGTGTATGTACTGGGTCAACAGCAGCGGCAGTGCAGCGGCGTGCGCACCGACATGCGACCGCACTGACTGCTCGCATGATCCCCGGCTTACCCCCGCGGCCGGCCCGCCCCCGCCTGCTTCCTCCCTCCCCTCGCCCCCTCGGCCCCCCCCCTTCTTCATTAATTTAACATGCATGGAACCCCCCCCCCCCTACCTCGTCAGTAACTTAACATGCATGGCACCCCGTCCCGGCCCCGCCCCGCCCCGCCCCGCCGCACAGACTGCATCATCTCTCACGGCGCGGCGGCCTTCCTCAAGGAGCGCCTGTTCGACCAGAGCGACGCCTACCGCATCCACGTGTGCGAGCGCTCCGGCCTGATCGCGGTGGCCAACCTGAAGAAGCAGCAGTTCACCTCCACCATCTACAAGGACGGCTCCAACATCTACCAGGTGCGGTGCGGTACCGTGGCGCTGTGTGTGTGGGGGGGGGGCAGCGTAGGCAGCATGGGGTGGGGCCGGCGGCGTGGCTGAGAGTTTGCCTCGCCCTCGCCGCCGTCTGGATCCGTCGCCGCCCTCCTCCCGCACGTATCCCTGCCTCCTCGCCCACCCATCCACCTGTCACCCACGCCCCGCCGCCCTGCCCTGCCGCCCACGCCCCGCCGCCCTTCCCACCCACCCACCCCGTAACCCACCCACCCCCCCCGCCCCGCCCTCCCGCAGGTGTACATCCCCTACGCCTGCAAGCTGCTGTTCCAGGAGCTGATGGCCATGTGCATCGCGCCGCGCATGCAGTTCGAGCGCGACCCCGCGGCGGTGCCCGTGCACTGAGAGGGCAGCGGGCGGGCGGGCGGGCGGGCGGGCGGGCGGGGCAGCAGGCAGCAGGAGGAGGAGGAGGAGGAGGAGGAGGAGGAGGAGGAGGAGGAGGCGGCGGCGAGCAGACGTGCTGGGTGAGCTGTGGGCAGTGGGCGCTTCAGGGCGCGGAAGCGGGAGTGGGGTTGGCAGCCAGGTTGCAAGGAGTGGCAGGCAAGGGGCGCAGCGGAGGGGGGGAAGGTTGGGTGCGGCAGTGCAGCGGGGTGCGGGCACGTGGGAGAGCCGGCAAGCGGCGGCAGCGGCGCAAGGGCGCGGCGCAAGGGCCTGCCGCCCGCGCGCGACAGACAGCGCGGATGGCTGGCTGAGCTTTCCGGGACGCGGGTGGTGGTGGTGGTGGTGGTGGTGGTGGTGGTAGGGCCACCCGGTGGTGTACAGTTGTTACGCGCGGCGCCCTAGCAGCTGCGACTAGCAGCGTTTATCGCAAGGATTGTGGCTGTGCGATTAGGTAGGGCAGCGCTGGGCTAAAAGCAAGGCTCGCTGAAGCTGAAGCTGAGAGAGCGGGCGGCGGTCGGCCTGGTATCCCGTTGACGGTTGAGAACAGGTCGCGTGCCGGCACGCGGGGGCTGGGGTGCACCTGAAGACCACGGACGTGGTTGGGTTGCGCTGTGCTGGCAGGAAGGCACGAATGAGCGTGAGGTGTGGTGGCTGGCTGGGATGGCTGGCTGCTTGCTGCGAGAGGCGCGTCAGGTTGCAGTACAGGTGCTGGCAGCGGGCTGAGGGCGAGCGGACCGAACCAACAGAGAGATGTGGGTGCAATGTGCGCTAGTGGCATGTGCAGTGCAGAACATAGCTAGGAGGCAAGTGCGGCGCTCGAGAGTACTCATGGAGTACTCGCGGCTGAGCCGTGCGCATGTAACTCTCTCACGTCTTTCGCACAGAGTAGAGGCTGTAGAGCCACGGCGGTGCGGGTTACACTCATAAAGTCTGCCCAGCTTCCACGGAAGGTTGGCAGGCGGTCCCTCAGGTGGACTGCAAAGTAAACGCAAGCCACAGCTGGCGACCTTACTCATCCAAAGTCGCAAGTTGAACCTGCGCGTCCGCCCAACCTGCAAAGTCACCAATCCTTCCCGTGCCTCCGTCAATCCAAACTTAGCACTTCGCCAATCCTACCGGTGCCTCCGTCAATCCTACCCGTGCCTCCGTCAATCCAAACTTGGCACTCCGTCAACCCTACCTGTGGTTACGTGCACCCTACCATCAACTCATCAACCCAGGTTTGGTCGAGTACTGTCAATCCGTGCCACGACCCTCTGGGCAACCGGGGTCCCGTGTCATCCCTCTGGCGCGACATACGATGGTCCCGACTGTCCGGAGTTCCGGACTGTCCCCGATCGTAAGCCAGCGGTGATACTATCAGCTCGCACAAGGATATCATGGCGAGACACAGAGCTGAATTTCCAGTCTCTCACACTCTCGATTTTGGATGGCGAGATGAGTCCGTCATCCTCTGCGTCCGCCTTGCTTCACACTCACCACATGTCGCCCTGCAACCGGGCCTGCCCAATGCACGTGCCCCCACAAAATGCACGTGCCCCCAACCCAAACCCGTCCCACCCCCCGCATACACGTTAGATTCACCGGGTCATACCTCCACGCACCCCCGTGTCATACCTCTATCTGGTTCTATCTCGTCCGTACTATCTGCCATTTTTAAAGCCTTTTTTTACAGCCCCTAACCTCCCACGGCATTAACCGGCAAGTGTCACGCAAGCCATACGGCCTTCTTCGCGAAGAGACGACCACCTCGGACGTGCGTCGACACAGGTAGCGCAATCCTTCCAGCCCCAGGCCGCAACCTAGGCAGCCCTCCACCCTTGCCCATGGTTGCAAGTGCCCCACCGCTACTGCATGCAGACGTCTGAAGCCTGCTGGACGAGACATTCTTGACGACAAACACAGCCGGCGTGTACACACCTGCACCGCCGCGGCCGCCCTTGGCGCTGCAACCATGCTGCTGGTTCCCGCCTGCGCCGCTGCCGTAGTCGCCGCCGCGGCCCTCCGCCCTGCCGCCACGCTGCTGGCTCCCGCCTGCGCCTGCACCTGTACTGCCGCTGCGGCCCTCCGCGTCGCTGCCGTGCTGCTGCTTCCCGCCTGAGCCGGCGCCGGCGCTACGGCCCTCGGCGCTGCCATCCCGTGAGTGGCGGCCACGGCCGCTGCCATAGTCGCGGCTGCGGCCCTCGGCGCTGCCACCACCCTGCTGACTCCCGCCTGAGCCGGCGCCGGCGCTACGGCCCTCGGCGCTGCCATTCCGCGAGTGCCGGCCACGGCCGCCGCCTGTGCCGCCGCTGTGGCCGTCGGCACTGCCGCCGCGCTGCTGGCGTCCGCTGCCGCCACCTGCACCGCCGCTGCGGCCCTTGGCGCGGTTAATGATGGGGTTACGATACGCCTTGCGGCTAGGGAGGCAGTCATCCCCACCGCCAGCATCAATCGCAGCGACAGCTTTGGCGGCGGACTTGATGGTCGCGGGCGCGAGCTCGCGCATGCCTAACCGCACACGCTCTGACAGGTCCGCAATGCTCAGGCCCACGATCGCCGCCAGCCCCATTACGACGTCCACGTCCACCAGATCGGGCCCGTCCCATGGCTTCTGGTGCGCCAGGACGTTGCGCGTGAGCCTGGAGCGAGAGAGGCACCCAAACAGGAGGGGGTGTTGTGGCACAGGCAGGCAGCACCTCAACTTCAACTCAAGCCATTGCATAAAAGCGTGACATCGTACAGTGACAACACGCGTACGTGAATACACACCGTAGGTAAAAGACAAGATAGTCCTTGTGGCTCCAGAGCTCATGTTGGCCGCCGCGCTCGTACCAGCCGCGCGCTACGTCGTTGTGGCGGGATCTGAGAACCTGCACGATTGTCCCAGTACCGAAACTACAGTACTTGAGAATTGCTTCTTGAAGCTCACCACCGTACTAAAAACGGCGAAGCCGCAAGCTTGCAAGCCCCACTTGCCTTCCTGAAAGCGCCATGCGCCTCCCAGCGGCTGGACACGCTGCCTGTCCCCTGCAGGTGCACTTCTGCCCCATCCGCCAGGCCCTGTCCTCGGTGCGGTGCGGCGCGATGCAAAAAAAACTTACATGAGATCAGTGTGGTGCCTAGTACCGCACGCAGCACTTCATAACAATTGAGCCATTGTTCGCTGTTGAAGCGCTCTTTACATTACTTACCTCCAGCATCTTCTCAAAGTCCGTTACACCGTCAATGAGGCCTGACATGTCCGCGGTCTCCGAGCGCAGCAGATAGATGGTCACCTCGCCCAGGCGCAGCAGCTGCCAGCCCCAGTCCAGCTGGACCAGCGTCAGGCCCGTCTCCAGCAGGCCCGTCCAGTCTGTGCGCAGCTTGCCGTCCCGGCCGATGATCGTCTGTGGCAGCACATGCAAAAGCAATTTGGCGGGGCCGCAGGAAAGATTGCGCCCTGTTGCGTATGCCCTAACGGCTCAAGCTTCCCCCCTGTGCCTGAGATTCCATGCGAGCTTGACGAGCGAAGGCGATATTAAATACAGAGTTAGAGGCGGATTCCATGTAGGATTACACCGACTGGGTGTTACGCAGCTAAGGTGTTGCTTCACATGGACTGCCGGTGATCAGATGGCCGCGTTCACCCTAGCTAGTACATGTATTACTTGCTATATGCGGTGCCGCGTACAGCACGCTGCTAGCCTTTCCTAAGTGGGACCTAAGCATACATGCCCACCCTGAGTGCCTCAGCACGAGTTGGGCAACGCGCATGCAGCAAGCAATGCGCATACAGCATGCAGAGCAACACGCCGAGTCCAATGCGCACGCACAGTGAGGATGCATGTGCAAGCAAATAGCGTAAGAATAAGAGTAAATAAAAAGCGTATCAGGGCCCGCACAAGGACCGCGGTACGGTATGCACGAGAATGAGGCACGGCGCCACGTGGCAGCAGGGTGGGAAAGAAGCAACCAGTGCAAGTGAAAGGGTCTCTGGGAGCTCCCGCCGCCGCGCCCTTCCGAAGCATGCTGCCCCGAAGTGCGTTACGGGGACGAATGGTGCACGGCGCTGGTGTGTGTGTGTGTGTGTGTGTGTGTGTGTAATTCAGGCGGGCGCAATGAACGGAATGCAGCTGCACCAGGCCCAGCGTTTTGTGTGCTACGCATTGCTGCAGGCACCCAGGCTCGACACATGCAATCAAGCGAGGCAAGGCATGTCGGCTTCGGAACAGCTGTGAATGAAAGGGCTGAGCCCCTTAAAAGCAAGGGCCTTGACGCTTGGCACGGGCGGGATTTACCGCTCCTCATACAGCTCACCGTGCCAAACAGCAACGGCTCAAGTAGCGGAGCGGGGCGTGCTGCTGGGGCAGAGGAGATGGGCGCAGGGGTAGAACACTGCGGCTAGGCCACGCTTGCCAACAGGACACACATACGCACCAGCAGGAGTTGCCGCTGGTTGGCGTCTCGAAGATAGTAGCGGCCACTGCCAGACGACTTGGTCTCCACCAGGTGCGGCTCCAGGAAGCGCCAGAGGCCCTTGTCCTTGACCTCATCCATGCGCGCCCCAATTTCAGGGAAGCACATGTCTAGGAGCCCACCACGCTGCCCGTCTGTCAGGTGCGCAAAGCTCCGCTGCCACCCCTTCTGTAACTGCGGCGATCATGTAACGGCAATGTGCAGTGGATGTAACGCCTCGTAACGCCACACACGCGCCACATACTCCAAGTCCACTTACACCCCAACACGCTGCGCACACGCGTGTTTGAGAAGTGAACTGTACAACTCCCCACCTCCTCGCGCATCTTGTCCTGCATGTAGCGTGCAGCGAAGGACGCCGAATCCGCAAGCAACCCCGCCCTCGCCAATACGGGCCTCCACCAACATCGTGAACAGGGCTGGCGAGCCGCCACTCCACTCCCGTAAAGCTTTCAGGTCGTCGTCCTTCAGGCCCCAGAGCGGCCCGTTGTGCTCCTGCAGCTTGTCCATCAGTCCAGCCGGCGCCGTGGAGGGCAAAGCAACCTGCGGCAACAGGACGATGGTAGTGGACGAGACAAGGGCATGTGAACCCGGACCACGAACAGCGAGTCGTGCTAACAGGAGCTGAGGTCGGCACGGGGCCAAGTATGCATGCGCCCTGAAGACAAGTAATGCCACATGCTTGAACACCAACGTCATCTTGCTGAAATGGGATTTGGCGATAGCCGCTTTCAACACAATCAGTCCTAACAAACGCAGAAGCCAACGCCGATGACCGGGCCCGCGCATCGCACACCTGCCGTATCTGGTGCAGCGGCGCCACGCCGCTGACGGGCATGTCGGCAAGGGCCATCCACACCAGGGCCATGTTGCTGCCTGTGAGCGCCCACAGCACCTGCGACGGGCTGGCCACCAGGATCTGGCGCAGGAGCACGTCGCGGATGTAGCCGGCGCCCGCCAAGTCCAGCTCGCCGCGCGCGTCAGTGGGCTGCAGCAGGGCCTGCAGCTCGTCTGCATTCATACATGCGCGCAAGCGTGTTACTAGGTTATGTTATGGTACAATGGGAGATAATAGTCGCTTGACACATGTCTGAGGGCATGGGTAGTCGCATGATTACAACCTGCCCCCCAAGGGCGGGGGAACTGTCTGCCATAGGCGCCATGCCAGAAGCTCAATTCCGAAACCACGGCGAGACCGGGAGTGAGATCAGCAACGTAGCAACGCGCGCGCGCGCCCTTCAGCCGGATTCACCTACCCAGAAGCACAAGCACCGGCACCTTGAACCCGTTGAAGAGCCCCAGAATGGCTGCGCACAGCTCCACACGCATGCCGCGACTGCTGCTGCGGCGAGCTTCCGTGAGGGCCGCGCGCGCCATCCGCCACGCCTGCTCCTCCACTGGCACACACGACGTCACCGCCCAGCCCATCACAGCCGATAGAAGGCTATTCAAAAGGCCATCTGCGCCCGCCTGCACCAGGGGTTAGGGAGCGAGGAACAAATGGTCAGGTCATGCTCGTACAGCAGGCCACACGCGGAGGACTACTAAGGCAGCACGGACAGACAAAACTCGCCAATTGAGGTTGAAAACTTGCGGTGAACATCACCACACAGCAAAATAGAGGCACGCACGTACGCCTGGCAACTCTCTATCTCTTTCTCTCTTCGGCGCAAACAAAGTATGACTGCCTACAATACCTGGCGCTCAAGGCTCAAGCCGTTCAGCCGCAGCACGACCATGCCCTCGCTCCACCGGGTGTCCAGGCGGCTGCAAGCGCAGTCCGGCTGCCAGCACCGCTTGCACCACCTCGTACAGGGTGTACGTGTTCCCGGCCTGCAGTTGTCGGCGCAAGCCAGTCCAGCAGGGGTCAATTAGGTCAATCGTGTCTAGAATAAAGAGCAAGGCAAGGCATGGGGCTGTGACTCTGGGGTTTCTCACGTCTATTCTCCTTCCATCAGCCGCCGTCCTCTCAGAAGAAAGGCAACGTGACCGTTGCGGCCCACCTTGATCAGTCCGGACAGCATAAGAGCGCGCAACGCACTGCTCCACTTATGATTCCCTGCGAAGCGGCAGCGGTATTCCGCCCAATCCTCCAGCCGCTTTACGGTACCGTCCGGGTCGAGATATAGGCCTGGTGCGCACCCGTCCACGTAAGTAAGCTCCCATACGCGGCCACCGGCGTCGGGGCGAATCAGCAGCATCGGAGCCTCATCGAGAAGCGTTGCCCGCGGGGGTCCTGAGGGCACGCGAAAGGGATCCGACTCGGCTCCGGCTCAAGGGCCCTGACGAGGCGCACACCAACACGAAGGAAGATAAGTACAAAGTATGCTTTACGTCAGTTACTCACCTACTGGAGGAGCAGAGAAGGCGCCTGCAGTCATGTAATTGGGGTCAATCGCTGATTCGCTGTCAGCAGGACATGCGTATTCCCTCACCCTCATTTTCCATGCTAGGTTGTCACGTTATTTGCTGGAGAGGGCCATAAATTGTGCCGACTCCTCGAGTGGCGACGCGGTAACGACGCGACGCGACAGTTACATAGTCATCAAATTAGAAAATGTGTGTCTGTTTAAATTTGACCCGTGTGAGCGGCCTGCTTCGGTCGGACTCGGCAACGCTTCGGGCGGCACGGCAACACAGTGCCAGACCTCATGCCCCGCAACCCCCCGGGGGCCCCCTGGGGGGGACAACCGAGTCCCCGGGACCGTGTTTAACGGGGGGTTTTATCTTTGTCGCAAGGATTGTGCGATTAGGTAAGGCAGCGCTGGGCTAAAAGCAAGGCTCGCCGAAGCTGAAGCTGAGAGAGCGGTCGGCGGTCGGCCTGGTATCCCGTTGGCGGTTGAGAGCAGGTCGCGTGCCTGTTGCGCGACACAAACTCCTGATGCGATTTCGTCTATGCTGTTGGCCAATTACTGCTAATCGCGCATGGGATAGGCCTAGGGAGGAGAGGACGTGCCCGCTGTGCACAGCGAACGAAGTGGAGGACGAACACCACGTCCTGATGACATGTACGGCTTACGACCAACTAAGGACGGACAGCGGCGTCGATTTTAGCAAGGGCATGCAGGAAGTGATGCGGAATGCGGACCCGGCTAGGCTTGCTGCGCTGCTCGACTCCATATGGGAATTTAGGAGCAGGAATGTGCCCCTTGCGAGGGCCGGTCAAGAGAGTTGAACAATCATAGTTTACTAGGCGTTATAAGGGTCACCCCGGCCCGGGCCTTCGGTTTTCAAGAGGTTGGAAGACACGAGAAGTGTGCACCACCTTGTAACCACACACACATAAGGGTCACCCCGGCCCGGGCCTTCGGTTTTCAAGAGGTTGGAAGACACGAGAAGTGTGCACCACCTTGTAACCACACACACAGCGTGCCGGCGGCGCTGCCGGCACGCGGGGGCTGGGGTGCGCCTGACGAACACGGACGTGGTTGGGTTGCGCTGTGCTGGCAGGAAGGCACGAATGAGCGTGAGGTGTGGTGGCTGGCTGGTGTGGCTGGCTGGCTGCTTCCTGTGAGAGGCGCGTCAGGTTGCAGTATAGGCGCTGGCAGTGAGTGCGAGCGGACCGAACCAACAGAGAGATGTGGGTCAGTGGGTGCAGTGTGCGCTAGTGGCATGTGCAGTGCAGGACATAGCTAGCAGGCCGTGCGCATGTAACTCTCTCACGCAATCCGCACAGAGTAGAGCCACGGCGGGCGGTTTACACAATTACACTCATAAAGTCTGCCTGAAGATTGGCAGGCGGTCCCTCAGGTCAGTCAGGTGGACTGCGTGTCAGCAAACTACTTGCCAGCCAGCGCATTGCCGGTTAAGTTACAGCGCGGTCAGCGGCGAACTTGCCTTTGCCCTTTGCTGCCTGGCGGGTTCGGGAATTAGCGCACAACAGAACGGGACACAATGGTTTACATATCCGATTCGCCCAGTCTGGCTCAGGTCCCGTGCGCCCACCCTGTCGCCAGCCGCGGCATCGTCTCACGGACATGCTTTAGGACATGCTTTGAGTCTCTGTTGCTGCGCCGCCACATCCACCACGTAAGCATTACAGCTCAGTCCTTCAGCTTCCTCGCCCTGCGCTCAGCTCATGTGCCAATTCACGCCCGCAACCACCACCCCTCGATCACACTCATGCTCTCGCCACTGCGCTGAGCTGCGCACCAGCGCCAACCGGCAACACCTCTAGCCTCGCGCCACTCGTCCCTCTTCCGGCTGCTGCTGCCCCTCCGCTGTGTTTTACAACCCCCCCCCTCTGCTGCTGTCACCACCCCAGCACCACGGCGCGCTCCCTCACCGCTCGAAGCGGATGCTGTAGCTGCCGGTGTTGGGGTCCTTGTCGAACTTGAAGTTGTCGGTGGACAGCCCGAACTTGCCCAGGATGGTGTTGCCCAGGTCCTTGAGCTTGCCCAGCATCTCCGTCTGTGTAGGCCGCGGGGGGGGGGTGCCATGCATGTTTAGTCCGTCGTGCGCGTACCCCAGCGCGCGCAGCTCTTCCGCAGCAGGAGACCGGCTCAGGTGCGAGAAACAACGGGCTGGGTGCACGCCTGCAAGGACTGCCAACCCCGCCCGGCGCACGCTTGCCACCCACCCGCCCACCCATCTCCACCCACCCGCCCACCCACCCCAAGCTCTCTACCCCTACCCACCTTGAGCTTCTCCGTGCGCTCGTCCACCACCGGCTGCAGCGCCGCCACCTGCAAGGCAGCCGGCCGGCCGGTGGGGGAGCCAGACAACAAACCGGGACGTGTGGCGGCTCACCAGCGGCCATCTGCCTCGGTTGCCCTCCCTTCTCGGTTGCCCCTGACCCAACACACACCTCCGCCCACCAAGCCCCGCACACACCCGCTAACTATACGTGCTTGCACGCACGTACGTATGCACGCACGCACGCACGAACCCACTAGGGGCTCTTGTATGACTTGATTTGTACGCAATATGACCACATCTAATTTGTCTTATTGCATGCAATTCAAGTTTACGGGCTTGTTTCGGCGTCCATCAGTGCTGTGCTGCATGTTGTTGCGTCCTACAGTGCTGTGCTGCGTACTGTCGCGTTTGGACGATGCAACCGAAAGTCGCTATCGTGGTGGGGTTCACGCACGTCGCCTGAGCTCCTTTGCGGCCGTGCTTCGGGAACTGGGCTGGGGGCCTCATGGCGCCTCGGGCGTGCGTTTCCTCCCTTGTCTGCCGTGCTCCTGATGTTCTGTACTCGTTCTCGTTCTCCCTCGTGCTAACTGTGGCCCTGCCCTCCCTTGCCACTTCACGCGGACTGGGCGCCCTTAAGCTGCATGCTCAAGCCTGGTGCTGCATGGCGTGCACCAGGGGAGTATCTGACGTTTGTTGCACCATGGAGTGGGGAGCGGGGGTTGTTACCCCCGCCAACCCATGGTGCTCGCATGCTCTCACACACACACGCACCATTGCCATGGCTGTCATGCATGCGCCCACGCCGCTCCCACCTCTATATTCGTCCTTGCTTGCCTGCGCTCCCTCTCTTTCCCGAATCGCGCAACCCCTAGTATCGATTGGACTGGGCCGGGCTGTGTGTTTGCCCTTGCTCGTCGCGCAACGCCGCGCAACCACGGTCCGTCGCTCTTGTTCTTGACACTCCCTTGCTGCCGCTCTGTGCTCTGTTGTTTCCCTCATCGCTCGTAGGTGAGATGTTCTTCGCGGATCGGGCGGAAGCTTGGACTTAGCGGCCAGGAGCTAGCAGCGAGGAGCTAGGATTTAGGAGTGCCCTGGGTCTCACGGTACCGTGAGAGCACATGCATAGGACTGCACCCTTGAAGCGTGTGGACACGAATCCCCCTCAAGATTAGGTAGGGGGGGTTGTGGTTACCAGCCCAAACTAGGAGGGGTTGCGCGATTTTCGGATGGTAAGCCGGCGGCGGTTCAGGTATGCAAGGTAGTTCCAGGTAACAAGCGTATGCGTATGCGTCGCGTTCCCTGCTTGGCGTTCCTGTGCCTTCGCACGCACAAGTCTTTCATTATGCTTCTTAGTACTTCATAGTGACTTCTAGCACGAACGCACGCACGCACGCACGGCCCTCCGCCCCCCCCCCCCCGCCCCCGTCCCCCCCCACACACCGCGCCCACCTTGGCCTTGGCCCAGGCGTTGCCCGGCGCCAGCTCCGCCAGCTTCTTGGCGTCGCCCAGCGCGTGGTCCAGCTCGTCCAGCTTCTCGAACGCCTCGCAGCGCCGCATCAGCGCCTTCTCGTAGCCGCCGTCCAGCGCGAGCGCCTCGCTGCAGCTCTGCACCGCCGCCGCGAACTGGCCCGCCTTGATGTTGCAGGCGGCCAGGTTGGCGAAGTAGATGGCGCGCTGCTTGGTGGCGGAGGCGGGCGCTGGCGGGGTGGGGCCGGGGGGCGGGGGGCGGCGGGCGGAGGGCTAGGTTCATCTCCATGGCCCCAAACCAAATGCGAATCCAGCGTGTGCACCCCTACACCGCGCGCCCAGGCCCTGGGGTGATGCCCCGAGGCTGCAGGAACTGCCATCGCAAGATGACTGGGACGACAGACATGGTTGCCACTGTCAGGCGCGTCCAGCAGCCAGTTGCAGCTGCACCCTCCCTCCCTCCTTACTCACTCACCCTCATCCAGCGCCTGGTTGTACTTGACGGAGGCCGCCTCCCACTGCCCTGCTCCAAACAGTTCGTTGCCCTCCCGCTTGAACTCCTCCGCCCGGGCCAGCCGCGCCGCCACCTCCTCCTCCGTCTCTGTCTCTTTGACTTCTTTGGCCTCCGCCTCCGCATCCGTTCCTGCTTCCCCAGCTGCCGACTGGTCCTGTTGCCCCGCACCCGCTGAGCTGGATGCAGCTGGAGGCGGCGCGTCCGCCGCTGCTAGCTCTGGTGAGGGCTCTATGCCCGCGGTTGCGTCCCCTTGCCCATGGCTCACAGCCACTATCTGTGAGGTATCGTTTCCATGCTCCGCAACAGAAGCGCTCGGCAGGACTTCCGGCGCCGAGCCGTCTGCAGCGGCGCGACAGGCCGGGTGCCCGGGGGCATCCATGTCAGTCATCTGTGCTGCACGCACGGTTGGCTAGCGGAGTCGTCCGGCACCCGAATGTAGATACGATGCTAATAATAATCTACGGGCCTGTGACCTAGGATCGCTGCTAGTCTGCGAGCGAGCGAGGTGTCTGCCGATGGGGCGAAGCTTCTATGGGATTTGCGTTCGCGTACACAGACCGAGTGTGTCGTTCAGTTCTGTGATGCTTTGCATGTGTAAGTTAATTGATGATGAGGATGATGGGGAGAAGAAAGCAAGTCTGCAAGACTGGCAGTCGGAAATTTTGAAGCCGACAGGTTGTCTTCAAGGAAACACGTTGGATCTAATAACTAAGCTCACGGCTTCACATAATAATCATGCAGTGATAGCCGGAAGCAAGGAAGCGGCATTGTGTTTTGCATGCCGCGTGCCGATCACTCGCCGTCCGCTTGCCTGGCGTCGCTCGCTGCGAATGACACGATGTGAGTGAGACATAAGATATGAACGTATCCTAGGTATTCTGCGTGCAAGCTTGCCGTGAGGCAGGGACGGGATAGGACGAAGGCGCGCAGTCCGCAGGGTTGTCATACTTGTGAGGCGTTCAGTGAGGCGTTGAGCTGGCTCGCCCCCCAAAGGGGGGCGATACCCTTACGCCCACGTGCCTTACGCCTCGGCCAGACCTATACGCTAGGGTTGTGTGCCGATAATCTAGTATTGGAAGCCACGCGTATTGTACAATTCCTTGCATCGCAAGGTGTTCAGCGAGCTGAAATGCATTGTGAACGGCGGAGGCATGGCGAAGAAACCTGACCGCGACGTGTGACCGTCTGCGGGTTTCCGCGAACCGAGTGCAGGCTACCGCGATGTGTGGAATCTTCAAATGTAAAGGTTATTGCCAAACGTGTGGAGATGGTGTCGGTGACTCTGCTTCCGGACAGTAGCACGCACGATGGGCGCCAGAAGCTAAGCGGTCGCGTCGCAGTGAGCACAGAAGAGCTGCAAGCAGTGCGGAAGTGAGAACCAAATCCCAGCCAAAGTCAAGGCGAAAGACACTGACAGGGGCACAGACGGAGACGCACGCGTCATGGCACATGGGCCCTGCAGGCTGCTGTAACATCACATCCCCCGCAATGCTGCCCGAGCCCCCTGCCCTAATTTGGGGCGAGCCCTTGCGCTGCGGAGCTAAGGGGTTACACTCCGCCCCCCCCCCCAACACACCCACACACACACGGCCACACCCCACACACCCACAGCGTATGAACGTGCAAGCTCGCCGTGATGCAGGGACGGGATAGGACGAAGCGGCGTGCGTGGAGGTGCCAGCAGCGCCGCGCTGCCCAGCGGTGGAGGAGGGACCGGGCCGGGGGAAGTGGGGTGCGGGGAAGGGGGAAAGGGCGTCCGCGAGGACGGGCCGAGCAATCTACCGGGTATATGGCGTGTCGAGCTTCTCCACGCCAGGCGCGGGCCAGACGCAGCTGTGACATAAAGACTTATGCCTTAAAGCCACCGCCGCAGGAGCAAGCGCTGCGAGCGCGGTCTGGGCCAAACACGCGTGGTACGGCCAGGGGCATATTCCGCCCCCGATGCGTTCAAGCGCATGGAAAGTAAGACTGCCTAACACGACGGCGTCGAGTGGTAGGTATTAGGAGCCGACCGCAACGCGACAACTACCGGCACTCAAGCCCTCCAGCGTTCTTGACGACTCGCGTTTGCGCGACGCAAGCCTACACAATCATGGCCGCCCAACCGGAAAGCCTTGACAAGTCTCCCCCAAACAAGCTCCAGACGGCAGAGGTGACTTTGCTGTCGATGAAGGAGGAGGAGGTGCAGGTTATCCACAACCCGGTATGGAGGTGAGGACGCCGGCGCAAGGCATTCGTCAAGTTCCGGTACTAACGGCGTCCGCCCCACGAACAGATTTCTCCACTTCCTTGCTTCGTTTATGATTCCAGGACTCGGAATGGTGAGTCGACGCATGCACGTCAAGCTAAACGGGTTCCCGCTACGTTATTGCGCAGTGCGACGCAGGCCGGCGCGGTGCTTTTTTATCAACTCACGTTACCAAATCGCGTGGCTGGGGGAGCGCGTTGTGACGGCCGCAATATAGGATAGGCCGTTTACCGTTTTGTGCTGGAAGACTGCTGCGGCGCGCACTGCTCTGGGGCTAGCTCGCGTGCTCTAGCCTGCCATATACCACAGCGTGGTTGTTTGCGAACGTTGCGAGCCAATCCGTCAGGGAGTCACTCGTGACTAACCGAGGAGCTTGGCCGTGAGGGTGGCGCAACCTGCGTGCCAGCTCCGGGCCGATTGCGCGGGCGTGCCGTGCTGGCTTCTACGAACCTGCAGCAGCCTCTCGCCAGGCCCGATCTCCCCCCCCCAGCTTTCCCGCCAAGGATGTGCCGCGGTGCCACCGACCGTGCTCTCCCAACTCTCAATTGCCCCCACGTGCAGTTCTGCGAGGCATATTTCGTGTTCGCAGTGGGCAACCTATCAGGTGAGACTGCCCGGGAGGTGACCACAAGCACGCCAACCAATTCACCCAGGAAGCTCCAGGCCACGTCAGCCTCCCCACCTTCTTCCTCCCTGTCTTGTGATGTGTTCCCTGGCGCGCACCTGCTGCATGCGCAGCCGTCTGGAAAGCCGAGTACCCCGAGTGCTGGAAGAAGCACACCACGTGCTCTCAATCGCTGTCCAACTCGATCACGTAAGTTGTACCCGCTTTACACCCCAACCCCGCCAAGGAGCGTTATGCCACGCTGGTGAATAGCAGCGGGAGCAACAGCCAGCAGAGTTATAACGACGTCCGGATTTGCCTTGCCTGCAGGTACACGCAAGTGTGCGGCATTATCTTCGGCCAACTGGTGAGATTTGACTTCTGCTTGCTGTTGCTGGTTAGCGCTGTATACGGTATACCGCGATGCGTTGCTGTACGGGATATAACCCCGCCCTGTTCCCGGCCTGCGCCATGGGGGCTGCAGCTTGGTGCCAGCGCCGATGTTCTGCACAATGCTGTTTTGCGCCTTCATCTTGCTCGTCGCGCGTCATGCTGCCAGTGCAGGGCCGCACACGTACGCTCACACGCACGCGCACACACACGCACACACACGCGCAGGTGCTGGGCTTCTTCGCTGACCGTATCGGGAGAAAATGGGGCTCCGTGGCAACCGCTGGGACCATGGTGGTCGGTGAGTGCGGCATGTGGCAACGCGGGCACGCAGCAGCAGCACGCGTCGCTCTTTGGAAGCATCGGGTCCCGTGGCTCGTCACAATAGGATGCCGCGGTCAGGGTAGTTAGGATAGCTTTCGCTTTGCCATGACGCTTTGAGTTACAGCCACATCCCATCCACTCACGCTTGCTCTGAACCGCCCACACCACCCCCAACCCCCTCTTTGCAGGCGGCATCCTGATCGTGGCTAGTAGTGGCCCCACGGACCGCGCGCTGTGGGCCATGGTGAGTGGCTCTTGTGCACGTGCTCATCTGTTGGGTGCGCACTCCTTAGCTCCGGGCTCCGGGCTGCCGCCCCGCGTGTCTTGGTTACAATCAAATGTGCTGAACTCTGTCTGCCTGGACAATCCTGCCCTCGCCCCTGCTCTCCCCGCAGTTCACGGCCGTGCAGTTCATCTTCGGCATCGGTGTGGGCGGCGAGTACCCGGTCGCCTCCGCCTCCGCCAACGAGCGCGCCGAGAGCAGTGCCGCGCTGTCGAAGCGCCGCGGCGAGACCGTGGTGCTGGTGTTCTCCATGCAGGGCTGGGGCAACCTGGTCAACACGGCCGTCATCATCGGTGAGTGGCGGCCGGGAGGCGGGCGGCCCTGCTGTAGGGGCCACACGGCCGGGAGGCGGGCGGCAGCTGCTGGGAGGCAGGCTAGGTGCTGATGGCTGGCACAGGCGAGGAGCGAGGTGGGGGGGCACACGAGCTGGTGCTGCGACGGCGGCTTAAGAGTTTGAGCGCCATACTGTGTAGCGCTCCGCACTGGCAAGGTTTGGCTTGCATTTGTGGGTTTCCAGGCCAAGGAAACCGCAGCAGGCCTTCTCACGCGATGCTGTGGCGCCACACTCTCTTTCATGCCATGCAGCCATCATGGCCGGCTTCAGGCTGTACGCGCCGCCGTACGACTCGTACGGCATGGAGGTGACGTGGCGCCTGTCGTACGCCATTGGCCTCATCCCGCTCATCAGCATCCTGCTCTACCGCATCTTCCGCCTGCGCGAGTCGGCGGTGTGGCAGAAGAAGCGCGAGGCGCTGCAGGCCATGGGCGGCGCCAAGGCCAGCGGCGTGCAGTGGCGCAAGTTCAGCCTGCTGATGCGCTACTACTGGTGGGTAAGGGTGGGTGGATGCGCGGGTGGGTAAGGGTGGGTGGGTGGGGGCCGACTGCACTTGCACCGGTCCCCCAAGTACCGCGTGTTTTCTTGGGCTGCCGCTGGTTTGGTAGGTTGCCGTGAAGAGCTTGGTAGACTTTGGTTGCGGCGGGTGGGGCAGTTCATTCCGAATACCCGGGGGGGGGGCTTTCGGAGCACCTGACAGCTGCCCTGTGCGTGTGCAAGGCCTTTTATCCTGCTCTATCCTGCTCTTGTGCCGTGCACACAGGCACCGTAACTTTGGCACGTCCATGTCGTGGTTTGTGTGGGACTTCGCCTTCTACGTGAGTCGTCGTGCGCGTTGTTGCAAGCGCTACCTTGCGAACCTCGCGGGTCGAGTGGGGGTTTTGCGCGGAGGGGACTCTGGGTGGATGTGTAGTAAGTACCGGTACATACCTTGGTCCGGTTTGCGGGCACGTGCGCACACTGCCCTCGACCTGTGCCGCTCATCCATTCTAGCCCTACTGACCCATTGCCCGTCCCAACATCCCCGCTCCCCCCTCTCTAATCTTAATGCGTGTAACCCCACCCCACCCCACCCACAGGGCAACAAGCTGTTCCAGTCCACGTTCATCAAGATCATCAACCCGCACGCCACCGTGATCCAGATCCTGGAGTGGACGCTGCTCAACAGCGCCGTGGCGCTGGTGGGCTACTACTTCGCGGCCTTCACCATTGACAAGCCGTGGATGGGCCGCATGCGCATGCAGGTCATGGGCTTCGCCTGGATGGTGAGTACGGTAGTGTACAAGGTAGTTGCTGGTGTGGCGGCGGCGCAGCGTGCACATATAGTCGATCGATTATAAATAGTTTGATAATCAATACAGTGTGCATGCAGCAATCAAATTACGCGCCGCTTGCAGGTCGCTCGCAGGGTGTATCATACACGCCACCTAAACCCCCACCTACCCACTCACTCACCCCGCGCCCTGTGCCAACCCGCAAAACCGGTTTCAATTATTCTTTAAAACAACAATAGCATACTAAGTACATTCACTCAAGCAACGCAGCATGTGCTCCACCAGCCGCGACTCTCCTTCCCCTGAGCACATGCAGCAAATGCCGCGACGCTGCCGAAGGTGGTTGACAACCCGCCCGCCCCCCACCACCACTCACCCGCCCCACCATAACCCCTACCCACCCACCTTACCCACCCACCTCACCCCCCTACCCCGCCCTGTGTTGCCCCGTTGTTACCTGCGTGCAGTTCGTGCTGTTCCTCATCTGTGCCGTGCATTACGACCAGCTGAGCACCAACAAATACATCCACGCATTTCAGTTTTTGTACTACTTCAGTTCGTTCTGGGGCCAGTTCGGGCCCAACGCCACCACCTGGCTGCTGCCCGCCGAGCTGGCGCCCACGGAGGTGCGTTGGTGCGAGTGCGGCTGTTGAATGCGCTTACTCGAACACAGTGGACACTCGGGACCCGGGTCCTCGGCACATTGATGTGTCTGACCCACCGAGCCGCCCCCCCTTCCCCCCACACACGCCCCACGCCACCTGCTTACCCGCGCCCATTTTGCACTGCAACTGCAGGTGCGCTCCATGTGCCACGGCTTTTCGGCTGCGGTGGGCAAGGCCGGCGCGCTGGTAGCGGGCGTGGTGTTCGGCCTGGTGGACAACCGCACCAAGTTCTGGATCAGCGCTTTCTGCGGCCTCGCGGGCGTGATCCTCACCGTCATCACCATCCCCGACGTGACCAGCCTGGACCTGCGCGAGGGCGACCGCCGCTGGCTTGCCATCCTGGACGGACACCACGACATGTACCACGGTGCGGGCGGGGCGGGGCGGGGCAGGGCGGGGCGGGGCAGGGCGGGGCGGGGCGGGGCGGCCGTGGGTGAGCATGCGGGGTCACCGGGATGGTGCAAGCCTCCTGGACTGCGGCCAGCAGGCATGAGGGTTGGTGTGTCTACTCGTGTGGCTCCGCGTCCATAGCAGAAAGGAGTCCAAAGTCAAGACTGATGGCGCGCAGCAAATTTTGTGCTGCTTGATAGGTGCTGACAGTCGCCACTGCCGCTGTTCCTTTCTGTGTGTGTCCCACAGGTGATGCCGTCAAGCCCAAGAACCTGTCGCTGATTGAGCGGCTGCTGGGCTACGGCAGGCTGTACAAGCCGCATGCGGACGAGCAGTACTCTGGCAGCAAGGCGGACGAGGTGGCCATGGCGGCCGCGAAGGGCGTGGAGATGGAGGTGGTGGATGAGAAGGCCGCGACCAAGGCGTAACAGCAGGGGGCGGGTGCGAGGTTCGGGCACGGGTAGCCCGGCTGCTTGCTGTACCGTGGGATATCCCTTGATTGATTGATGCGCGCCGGGCCTGCCGCGTGGGCTTGCCGTCACTGAGAGGTTCTGATGATGTCATACCACTATGACAATCTAGGATGTTTTGCTGTGTGTTGGGTTTGATAGCCTGATGACTGGTTGGTACTGTCGCTTTCCTTATCCGTGTGAGAGCACTTCCTTGTGTTCAGGGGCACAAGCCCATCATGCCCAAAGAGCTCGTTAGTTGCTAGATATATGCAGTGGATCGAATGGTGTTCATGACCATGACGTAGATGTAATCAGCTGCCGTACGATTGCAAAGGAAGGCACAGAGAGGATGAACTGGTGCCATTCCTGCAACTGAGGTACACAATAGGCAGGACACAACACCGGGACGGACGTGCACTGTGCACATGGTCGCAGCGCAACAAGATTGTGTATTTGTTTTGACGCATGCTCGTATGCGTGCGTGCATAGCGCGCTAGCAGCAGGCGCAGATTGGCGCAAGGTTGCTGCTGCAGTAGTAGTGATGTGCTGCAGGTTAGGTGCGGGACGCGTTGAGGTCTTGAGGACCATGCACGCACGGCAATGCTTTGAAATACTCGCTTGTAACTTGTAAGAGGTCAATGGACGTTCTCGCGTGGTGGATGTTGGTCATGGTCAGTGGAGTGGCGGTTCGGCCGGTTCCCCGCCCAATAGTCTGCCCAACTTCCATGCAGATTGGAGAGGCCTCCCCGTAGATGTTCATGGGCAGGTGGTCCCTGAACCTTTGGGCGCTACGGCTACCGTATTGCCCTTCAAACAAGAATTACGGTACACTGAAACACGGGCAGGACCTTCATCCACGCGACTAGAAGGGAGTCAAGAAGCCAGGGGAGCAGTGAGGAGGCGCCAGACCGTTAGTGCAAGGCATGCGCGTTCTTCTGGGTCGTACATGGGCATATTACGGTAGACAAGTGTCCGGCACTGTCACCTGAATATCTGCTCAAGCCTTAAGGGCCGGGATTGGCCGGCGACGTCAACGGACATGCGCTAAATACAATGCGGATGCGAAGTGGGCGGGGTCAACTTCCGGTGTGCGCGGTAAACTTCCCACTGGGCTCCTGCCCATGTCCACGGTCCACGAAATTCCCTTAGCAAGCAGGTTAGACTATCACCGGCGGCATGACTGCGTCATTGTCACTGACCTGCTGGTTGCTACGTCGGTTTGTCTGCATAAGGGTGACGGACTTCAACTTGGCCGCGCTGCGCTGGGGTAGCCTCTAGAGAGCGGTGCACCGGGGTTCAATAGCTCACGAGCAGTGCGGCGACCAAACAGTTTACAGTACAGCAATCACCATATTGATCACATGCAACTGGGCGGGCTTGCGGGTCGCGGCTTCGCCGGTACGCCTGCCGCCACGGATGCACCCAACAGGGTACAGCCTGCGCCGCACATGGCGTGCCCCGACTTCGACTCACAGCCTTGATGGATGTATTGGCAGCTACCAATCACTGCCGCATCCAGGCGGCGTGGGTACCGCATACATATAATTTTCCCATGGCCACAACACTGTGTACGCGCATGTCCTGCAGGCCAGTGTCACGAAAAGCTTCACAGCCACCAGTATTTCATGTCCCAGCGTCGGTCCCTCCACATCCCAGTTGATTCTGATGACCCTCACTGGCCGCCATTGCGGATGGTGACCTCGCGAGTCTCTTGGCAGATGGCGCACGCGGCGCAGCAGCAGGTGCACATGCTGCAAGGAAGACCCAAACGCATGGCAAGCAGTCAGTCAGCGCGAGAAGTCAGTCGCATACGTTTGACCGAGTGTGTGTGTGTGCAAGCACTAGCAGTGCATTTGCCCTCCCTCCATAAGCTTCTACGCTGCATAAAGCGCGTTTCCACCTGCCACCCCGCGCTAACTGCATGTGCCACTGCAGGCGACTCACCAGTCTGTACAGGACGAGCCACACAAGCCAAGCAGGGGGGGCCCAAATGAATGTGGGGAGGAAGGGGGCCGAGAGCAGGGTAAGACGTTGCAACAAGGATGAAGCTTGACATGCGCAAGCTGCGAGCTTTTACCGCCAGCAGAAAGCAGGAAAGCCTTGACCTCAGCATTAAAGTAGCACAGCCCTTTGTCAGTCTGGGCCCTAAGTCCCACACCAGTCGTTGCAGCCATCTGCACGTCCACGCGTCCCATTTCATGAAGCAAGGGAAGGGCGTGGATTGAGTATTTAGGTACGGTATGGACAAGGATGGCCAGGAGAAACGCAAAATAGATCCAGGATGTGTATGCACGAAGAAGGATCTGCACTCTTTGCTTGGGAATACCCATGCCGCACTGCCAGGCTCACCTCCGGGGATGCCGTACTTGTTGCGCAGGTGGCCACGCACGCCGGTGTGAATGATGCAGTTCAGGCCGAGCATGGAGAGCAGGGAGTAGCAGCAGCACGCCCCGCAGCAAGACCCGCCACACGTCACCTCGGGGCCCAGGCGCTCGACCAGGCTTCCGTATGCGCAGGGCGTACAGCACATGGCGTAGACTGCAGGCAAAGAGTGCATGTGTGGCGCGTCATGGGAACGAAACGCGGAACGGCGTGTCACCCAGGACAGGCACAGCACCTTTGAGAGTGTCCGGGGCACATGAGTTGCAGGACGGAGTGTTGCGGAAGGCGAAACGTGTCAAGCCTAGGCTATAAATGGGGACTGGCAACGCCCGCAGGGTGGGGCAACCGTTGTCGAAGGGCGTACCGTTCACGCCGCCCCCAGCAGTCAGTCTTCGCTTAACACACGTGAACTTTGAACGCGTACTTACGACATGTGCCGAAGCCGCCTGGTGCGCCGCACTGCAAAGGCACGAATAGTCAAGGCGACCGAGTCAACTCCTTAGCGAATGCGCCCAGTGCTAGCTTTTCGGTGTCAAGTCCCCGGCGCGCGCCCGCCAGTCCTAAGCACGCGAGCACTTGTGTTCTTTTGAAAGCAAACATCAGATAACCATGGCCAACACATTGTCGATTCCGACGTGGCTGCAGCTGCCGGCGTCCCCCCGGCGAGTAACTTTCGACGCCGCGCATAGCCCCCCGGACGCAGACACGCCGGAGATACGTACCCAGTCACAGAGCCTGCATGCCAAGAACAGGCAAGGAGTCCGAGAGTCACAAGGCGAGCGAGCTTAACATGCAACGGGCGACAGTCCCGGGTTGCCGTTACTGTGAGACGTTGCCTCGCCCAGCTTCCCGGGCATGGTCCCAGACTCACCCGGTGCTCCAGTTGCCCTGAGCGGGAGCGACGGCCATCTTGTTGTTTGAAACGGCAAGCAAAGCTCTTAGAGGTAGCGGGCTGTGACAGCCGCGATGCTGATAATTGTCAATATTTGATGACTTGTGTATTTGAAGCAATGAACGCGCCTCGGAAATACCTGGGCCGCGTTCGAGCGGACCGGGATTGGGCCTCTTTCCAGTCAAAAGTAGTGGCGCCCCCTTCAGAGGCTCCGCCGCAGATCCGCTGCCTTGTGGGAACGCAGTAGCAACACTAAATATACTAGGAAACAAATCGGGGCGGCGTAAAGCCGAGGTTGGGCTTGGCGACCTTGTCGGGGGCTGCCGTCCGCGAGGGGTGACACGCGGCAAACACCCAGACTGCCAACCTATAGGCCTTTGTCGCCTTTATTAGCCTAACACAACAATTTTAGTGGACATTTATCATGGCAGAGAGAGTAGCCCACTCAAGTCTGCGCCACTAAATGGCTATAGTCCTTTGCTGGAAAGAGTCCCCACTGGCTCATTGCGATGCCGTGCGAATCGGCGCGCACGGTTCGCAGAGCGCTGAAGTGTGCGTGACAGGAAGGGGCGGTCAAGGCCGCCTTATCAGCATGATATGCGCAATAAGCTTGCAGTCAAGGTGAGAAAGTGTGAAGCGCAAAGCACCCCTGGCGCAAAGTGCGAGAGGCCCGTGTCTCCCCTCGCACCGTGGACGGTGCCGTGCGGGTTGGCCCGACGTTGGGGGTGTTTGACACTACTCCTGACTACTCACCTAGTTCTTACACATTGTCAAAGTGTGGACTGTGGTGGCCAGCTACGTCACTTATATACATTCGGTACATTCGGTCCAGGGGTGGGCAAATCCTTCCGAAAAGTACCCCATCTTAATCGAAAGAGCTCAACGAGGGCATTCTGAATCCGCTGTCAGAGTTTCAATTAGGGTAGGAACTACAAAGATATGGGCCCCCAAAGTTGAGGGTAGGTCGTCGTCCCCTGGGCCGGGAACGGTATTTTTGGGCTGAGCCCCCTGAGCGAAGCGATTCAGGGGGGGCGAAGCCCCCCAGGATCACCCCTGTCCGTGCCTGCGTGTCTGCGTGTGTTTGCACCAAACTCAGTACCAGCGTAGACCGCGAGTACCATGTTAAAGCGCGTATGAAGATCTATTTAAAGCTAAATTGCGGTGGCCGAGAAAACGTCGGAGCGAGCAGCGACTTCGCGCTTCCATGGAACTTTTGACTTCGCTGGTTCGCGAGCCACGGGTCGGGGCCCTGACTTTCTTACACTATTGAATCGAAACATATTGACGGCAAATGGCTCTGGGCGTAATTGTTGAATCGCACCGAAACAGAACGTGGAAATTGCAAAACGTGGTCGGCTGGTCCCTGCATTTGTATGTGTGGTGCATCACAAAACGTATACTAATGACAAGCACACTGGTCAAGCCGAACCGCAAAGGGCGGCAGCTGAAGTGGGGCATGGGCCCCAAGGCTTTGCTCTCGGTTTGCACGCCAACCACCAAGGTAGCAGGTCGCTGCGCATGTTGCTCCGATGACGCTGTGTGGGTGAACCGAAGAGCGCTGACTCCGTTCGCGACCGGCTGGCTCCAAGTCTGTGTTAGCATGTCCGTTAAGTGCGCAGGCACGCGGCCGTTGAAGGGATCCATTCTATACCTATCCAATTATAAATATCAGCCTATGAATTTCGGGTCTAGCCCGAATGGTGCTCGAGCGGAGGGTTGTGAAGTGTCTGACGGGTCTGCATGGTGCCACCGCATGCGCAACGTGCCGACGCGGACGGGCAGGCAGGCGGCAGGCGATGCTTGCAAGCATCTGGTGAGGTGTTCCCGACAAGGGTGGAGCGCACGGCGTGGAGCGTGTCGGGCATGGCGAGTGAGACCTTACAGCGCGGGGTTGTTGCTGAACCCCATGCTAAGCGTCACACCCCTTGCTGTGTGGGGGCTCAGCCCTTTTTCCAGCTGTTACAAAGCTGACACCCCTTGTCACGGCCTATAACAAGATATTTGAGCGCCTCCCAGCAGGGAAAACAGCCTGAAATCAATGCGCGCAACACTTATAAGCACTTCTGGGCATTGCGGGCATCTACTCTGTGTGATTGAGAGTGGTAACCGGCTCGTGGGGGCCAGCATGTGTGCCGACTTGTCCCGACATGTCTACAGTTGGTACCGTTGTGGTCGAGCGCACAGCTGTGCAACACAATATACTGACATTTATACGCATATAGAAGATTAACACATGCCGTTGATCGAAGAGACCGGAGGAGACACGTGGGCTGGGGGTTGGGTTCGGGCCATGGATGGATGGAAGGACAGACACGACCTGGCAAGGAGTGGGCTCACCGGTCCGCTCATTACGCCAAACAATAGAGACCTCTGAAAGACATTGATTTTCAAAGCCCTGACAAAAACTAGAGGGTTTTAGGGGGTGTACGACAGCACACAGTGAGTCGGTCGTCGTCCATGGGGGTCCGCGAGGTATTGTAAGGTGGGATCAAAACTTAATGTTTCTGCCCCCCCTGTTCGGTCATGTATTTACATACGGTAGGAGTCACGGCGAAAGGCCGGCGCTAGCCGGCGCACCCCTAGGCGCACTGGTACACGCAAATCAGGATACCGGTATGCTTGGACGACTCCCTTGTCCCGATGTCCTGCCCTGCGGCCCCTGCCCCTGTCCGTTGCTTGACACTTCCACGCTCCGGCGGTACCACCTCGGCTGACTACAATCTTTCCAGTTGTTCATGTCAGTCCTACGAGAAGAAAATGACACCTGCTTAATCAGGCGCTTACACCTACCGCTGCTTGCATCACGGTCAACATTTCGATCTGCCTTCATACACACAAACCCCACTCGCTAGGTCGGCCCCGTAATCCTGACGCTGGTCAAGTAAACTGGTGACCGAGCCGCCAAACGCAACATGACCTAGACACAATACAAAGTCCATACGGCTGGCGCACGGCGCAACCTGTCTCCAGGCACCGAGTCCGAAGGAAAGGCCCCACGCCAGGCACGCCTCCACCAGCCAATCAAGCCGTGATCGCAGCCAGCCCCACCATGGTGGTCGATGTTGATGTCCACACACACAAGAATAGGAGAAGAACGCTCACGAGCGCTGCACAGCGGTCACAACGCGCCGGCGGACATACCGCCCAAAGCGTATAGAATGACTTTCACAGGGCAAATGGATACGTCATCAAATCACAGCCACCTGACCTTTTGGGAATGACCACATTCCTCCTGTCAACATAATCCCGGCATTCTATTCGCCAGCCCGTAGTTAGGATTATCCTCACGTCTTTAGTCTTACACAGCACCGGCGTTTGTGATGCCGTATACACTGCGTGCTGTGAGAGTTACGCGCCGCTCAGCCCGACATGCAGCTGCACGCCTTGCGCACAATTGTGACGCTGCGAGGGTCTGCGGCACACGGCGAACACACACGGACAGGGACGCGGCGATCAGTCATGCCGGCGGCGGCGCTCTGCGCGCACCATGTTGGCGGTGATGGCACATGGGCCGGCGGAGGTGGCCTCACACACCCACGGCCTCAACTGCGACATGTAGTACCTGCCCTGGCCCCGCGAATGCATGCCAAACCCACTACCGAAGCTGGAGACAACAATTTGTATCGACATCACACACACACACACACACACACACACACCGACCCTTTCCCTTGTGCTTTTCTGGCTGCCCTTTGGCATAGCCTGCCCTGGCGTCGAGTGCTGCTTAGGTTGTTGTCGAGGCTGTGAAAGGCTGCGGGGTCGCTGGACTCAGCCCCGTAGCCACCTGTCGCTGTGCTGTTGCGTGCGGTGTGTCGTCTGTCCGGTGCTCGTGTTGCTGCGGTGCTGGCCCTCCAGCCTAGAGCTTTGTGAGCCCGCTGGGCCCTGCGTTGTAGTACCAGCAGTAACCCTTCTGAGGCTACTGGCGTGGTCCAGGTTGGTTGGAGCGTCCCCCCGGTGGACTCCAGAGCTTGGCTGCGCTCTGGGCAGGGGAGACGCGTGATAGCGGCAGCGTGTGGCCTAAATGCCTCGCTGTCGCTGGCTGTCCCGAGTACTCGATCACGAGACTCGTTAGGCCGCCTGTAAACCCGTTGTTACACACACACACACACACACACACACACACACACACACACACACACACACACACACACACAACTCATGAATGCAAAAGCGCCATCCTCACTGCGCCTTCCACACCGTCCGTGCGGTGCACCCACCGAAGTAGTCGTCGCCTCCGGGCGTGACGGGCTGCAGCGGCGCCACCGGGTAGTCGTACGACACCATGGTGGCCTCGTTGCCCGGGTCCTCCTGGGCCGGGGGCGAGTTCCATGCACATTTGGTTGAGAAGCGAAGCGGCGGAGCATGAAGCGCGTTGAAGAGACCACGGCGGCGTGGGGGTGGTGCGAATAAGGCCCAGATGCAGTTGTTTAGGCGGTCGGGTAGTGTGGGCGTGTGCTTGCGTGCGGTCAGGAGCCAGCGGGAGCATCCCGGGCTAGGGTTCAGCACGCACAAGTAAAGCTGCTGCTTCACCAGGAAGGAAACGCACCTCGACACGCAGGCGGAATGTGAGGTAGCTAGGGTGCACCGGGTCGTTCACCTGCGGCCATCAAAGCACAGGCAGCCGGCCGGCACATGACCGCGTGGCATGCCATTCCTGGGCTCTTGAAAGCAAAACCCCCCGCAGCGATGGGCCCTGTCCGTTCCCGCCCGGCCCCCCTCGACACTTCATCATTGATTAAACACCATCCATGGATGGCTACCCCCCCCCCCCTGCTGCTGCGTCACTCACGTTGTGCTCGAGCACCTCGCACCAGTTGCGCTTGTTCTCCAGGATCTTGCCCACGCCCACGGCGTTCCTGGGCATTCCAAGCCAAGGCAGAGCCCGGGCGAGGCAGGCGCGGCATCAGACGAGGCGGAGCTATGGGCATCCACACAACGCGCTGTGTGCCAATTCGAACCCCACAAACCATCGGCCGGCTAGTTGGCAGCCCCCAGTATGTCGCTGCGCTTTGCCCCGTAACAACGCAACATGCATTGACCCCCCCCCCGCGCGCGCGCGCATTGTACAACACAGCGTAGACTGCGTACTGCACTTCACCCACTTGATGATCCGGTCCATGCGGTCTGAGGCGTGTGTGCGTGTGTGTACGTGTTGGCGGTGGTTCATGCGCGTCCGTCCAGGAGGCCGCAGGGAGGGGTCCAGGCATGAACAGTCAGGAAGTGAAGGGGGGCAAGGCAGCAACAGACACAGCGGCAGTCGCAGGGACAGGCGACAGAGCATTGCTGTTCGCGGCAGCGCCACTCACATGACGTGAACTTGTTGATCTTGCCCGGCCGCGAGAAGTACTCCAGCACCTGGAGGACATCGCCGGCAGGGGGCAGCAGCAGCAGCGGCAGCGGGGAACGTCAGCTGAGAGCACGTGATGGGCGACGGCGCGGAGGCCATGACACAGTTGCATCCATTCCCCCGCATTGTGATGGCAGGCATGCCGCATGCCGGCCCCGTGCGCAGACCGCCCGGCCGCCGCGACCCCCCCCCCCCCCCCGCCCTGCCCTGCCCTGCCCTGCCCTGCCCTGCCGCGCTGGCGGGCGCGGGTGGCGCAGCCCACCTTCATCAGCCCCGACGGCGGCGGCGGGTTGGCGATGGCGCTGCTGACGATCTGCGGCATGTAGCGGTAGTCGTGCAGCAGCTCCTGCTCGGTGGGCGGCGTGGGGTGCGAGTACAGGTGCCCCGCGCCGCACACGTGCACGTCGCCGCTGAGCAGCGTCACGCGGCAGCCGCGGTAGCGCGACAGCATCTGCAGGTGCTCGATCAGGAAGCGCCGCTCCTCCTGGTGGCTGCGGGGGCGGCACGGGCGTGGCGGCGGCGACATGGCGCAAGGCACCGTTGTCCGGAAAGAGAGGGGAGGGGCAGTCAAGGGCAACGTGTAGAAGGGGCGGCACAGGAGTGAGAACGCGCTCTCGCACACAGGCAGGTGCGTATGCAGTACACACAAGCATGCCACCTCACACCCGCTTCGAGGCCTGTGACTGCACGGCCTGCGTCAGCCTAACCCACCTGCGCGCGGTCCAGTGGTCGTCCAGGTCGTCCATGAGCTCGGGCTCGTTGAAGTGGTTCATGGGCGACGCGCCTGGGCGGGCGGGTTGCGGCCAGGCGGGGATTGGGGTGGGGTGGGCCATGCTTCGTGAAACAGCACGGGGGCGGGAAGCAGGAGCCGAGGGATGGGGCGGCGTTCATGCAACAAACAAGGGGCGCATGCCCAGTCCCTGGCACTGACTGGGAAAACACACCAGCACACGGGCAGGAGCTGCGCGATGCGTGCGCTGCCCCTGCCCCTGCCCCCCGTCCCGCGCTCCTCCTGCTCCCCCTCCTCACCAATCTTGGCCAGCATGCCCGCCATGCACTCGGTGCCCAGGCAGCTGAGGATCTTCTGCCCGCCGCGGATGTGCGGGTACACCACCTGCGCCAGGGGCACAGGGGGGCACAGGGGGGCGCAGGGGGGCACAGGGGGGCACAGGGGGGGGGGGGGGGTAGACAGAGGCAGCCCAGGGGCGGGGGCCAGGGTGCCGTGTGGCAGGGTGCCAACCAGGGCAAGTGGGAAGGCGCAGCCCGCTGTCCTGCAACGTAACGCCTACGAAAATGGGAGGCTCCGTAGGGAGCGCCGCGACCACGGGTTCGCCTCACCGGTACAGTGAAGACGATCACCACGTGCTTGACGTGCTGCGGCCAAAGCAGGAGCGGGACAGGGCAGGGCGGGTATCGGTTCGGTGGTTGTCGCTAGCATATACCAGATGCTGCAGGACCTGTCCTTATTTTGCGTCCAATCACATGGCCCCAGAGCATGCAATGCACACCCTTGAACGCTGCAACTTCCATAGGCACCACCGGCAGCAACCCCTGCCTACACCCCGTTCTGGCCCCCACCCTCCCCTCCCCTCCCCTCCCCTCCCCTCCCCTCCCCTCCCCTCCCCTCCCCTCCCCTCCCCTCCCCTCCCCTCCCCTCCCCTCCCCTCCCCCCCCAGTCGCGCGCCCTCACCGCCGGCAGGTTGGTGCACAGCATGGTGAGGCGCATGTAGTGCTCCAGCGGCAGGATCTGGTCGCGAAGGCGCCGGTGCCGCTGGTCGCACGTCACCACCGCCGTGCTGCCGCCCAGCTCGTAGATGCTCACCATGGGCTTCTCGTACTTGCTGCGCGGCAGGGCGGGGCGAGGGGTGGGCGGGGCAGGGCGGGATGGGCAACACACAGCGGCAGCACGGGCCGTACTCATCGGGTGATTGCTCAACAGAGCGAACGTACTACACCTTCCTGCACTGGCCACCTCGCTTGCCCGCCCCTCGCCTCCCGCTCCGCTCCCTCATTCCTGCTGCCCCTGCGCTCCCGACTCCCGACCCGCGCCGTGGCTGGCTGGCTGCCCCCTGCGCTCACGTGCAGTGCTGCTGGAACACCGAGTACCAGGTGTTGGCCAGGTCGAAGATGCCCTTGAACACGGCGCTGGACTGCAGGTAGGCCGGGTAGGAGCCCCAGCCGTCAAAGATGTCTGCAGCCAAAGGGAGCGGAGCATGTCAAGACGCAACTGTACCGGCGCGGCGATATCGCGTCTGTTCCTGTTTGAATTACCTCAGCACCCAAATCATAGTAGCTAGTTGCTTACCGTGGTCTGCACGCCGCACAGGATGAGGAGGTGGGGCAGTGTGCAGGGCAGGTGAGCGGGGTGGGGCATGAGGTCAGGACTCCTCCCCTTGAAGTGTGCGCAGTAAGCCCGGACAGCGCCCGGGCAACACGTGAATGCATGTCACAGCAACAGAGTGTTCGACGCCTCACCGTCTGGAAACGGTGAGTGGCCACAGCATGTGTGGCATGGCGGGATGTTGACATTGGGCGGAGGAAAGGAAGGGCAGGCGTCACTTGAAGAGTTGTGGGCACCAGGGCAGCGCACGTCCAAGCATGAGCACACGCGACACCAGACAGCCGTAAGCTGGTGTGCACGCATTTGCATAGCTTACCCTGGTGGGTGCCAAGGCGAATGGCGTGGCGGCCACAGCGCAGCAGCCGCGGCAAGGAGGTGCAGTAGGCGAAAGGTCAAGCAGCAGAGTTATCTCTGCACACTGCAGCTACCGGGTAGGTGTGGTCTTGGAGCACACGCGGCAACCTCCGCATCCAGCCCTCCCGCAGCTTGCTTGGTTGGTCGGCATGCCTACTCTGCCAACCAGGTCCTATACAGCACAGGAGCTGTCAGCACCCCTCGCTCGCGCTCTCGCTCGCTCTTTCCCTCACTCACCCACGACATGACCTGGGGAATGAGCGCGTACATGTCCTGCATGTGTGTGCGAGTGCAGGAAGCGGACACGTGTAAGCCGTGTGTGATGAATGTTGTATGGTAGTGCTGTTGCGCAGTCGCTGCGCATTCGCCTTCGCAACAGCCCCTGGCACCTTCTGTTGGAAGTACTTCATCCAGGGAAGTTTCCTTCAAGCAACCCCCAACGTTACCGTCCTCCGCGCCCTTACGTCTGCTGCCGCTGCTGCTGCCGCTGCTGCTGCCACTGCTGCTACTGCTGCTGCTCACCGCGATGACGGCCTGCGAGAAGTGCACCGCGTAATGGTGGAAGTAGTAGGCGCCCACGGCCGCGCGCATGGTGTCAGTGAACTCGGCCTTCTGCTTGGCGTCGCGGTCGGCGGGCGTCTTGCGCGACATGTCCAAGAACGGCTTCAGCTCTGGCACCTGAGGGGCAAGCAGGCAAACGGGTGGGTGCGGTAAAGAGGGCGGGGTTAGTACGTTCCAAAACTGGTGGGGTCCTATAATACCGTACCCAGTGAAAAAGTGCAAGGCACGCCAGGGACACGAAAGCCCCTCGCCCAATGCATATGCTGGCGCCGAACATTAACGGGGGGTCAATGCAATTGGTTGAGAAGAGGTGTAGACAAGCAGGCACCGTACAGGGGGGGGGGCGCAGGCCGCTCAGTACGCTGTGTGGGCGCGTGCCCAGAGTCCCACCCCGCGGCGCAGGTGCCGGCTGCAGCTTGCTTGCGAGCTCTCTTACCGTCCAGCTGGCGTCGTGGAGGGATGACCGAAGATGGGAAGCAGATAGCGCGGGCATGTTCCAGGATTGAGAGGTTGGGGGAGAGGGCACACATTTTGTCACCAGCGTGCATGCAGCCATGCAGCCACCAAAAAAGCATGCCCCGGCGCCTTTTGGCTGCCACCAACACTCAACCCGCCTCTCCCCCCCTATCAGCCCGCTCGCTAGTTGCCCCTCCCTCCCTGCCTCCCTCCCTTCCCGCCTTGTCCACGTGCGAGGTGCAAGGGGTCGGTCACTCACACGTCGTCGTTGTACAGCTGGTCGCCGCCGCCCACCAGCAGGTGCAGCGGCCGCTGTGATGGCGGGCGGTGAGGGCAAAGGGTGCGGAGGCGGCCGGGTTCAGCAACACAGGCAGGCAGGCAGGTTGGCAGGCAGGCTTGCAGCCTGCGCGCAGGCGTGACGCAGACGCAATGCCATGCCCCGATGGTCGCCCTTGGCTCTAGCCGTGGCGCCCACCTTTGCGTGGGTCTTCTTGACGTCTTTCCACAGCGGCTGCATGCCCTTCCAGTACCTCTCGCGCTTCTCCGCCGGCACGTCCAAAGAAAAGCCCGAGCAGCTGTAGTAGCCCCAGTGCGCCGCCTGCTTCTGGCCTGTCAGGACCGCAGCGCGAACAGCCGACAGCGGCAGGAGGCAGGGCGCAGAGGGGTCGGGTGGGATGCGACAGAAGGACAACGCGCACCGCCGCCGCGGTGGGCGCGCATCGTTGCGCCGCACAGACAACACTGCATAAACACCCGCCGCCCACCCCGGCGCCCCAGGTGGACTCGTCCACTGAGCCCAGCTTGGCGCAGCCCGGCTCGGGCCGGCTCGGCCCGGACCCACCCGCAATGTAGAAGTGGAAGCGCTCGCCCTCCTGCGGCTTGAGCGCCTGCCCCCGCACCGACACGCCGTAGAACACCTGCGCAGTGCAGTGCAGCACAGCGGTGTGCAGCACAGCGGTGACTCCTACCAGCCTATTCCGTAGCGACCGCACGCCTTCCCGCACGCCAAGGCTTCTCTTCTATCCGTTCCACTGCTGCATTTAGCGCCTCGCCTTGCCAGACCCGTGCCCTCGCCACCGCGCGTAACCCCACCTCCGCCATGCGCCGCAGAGCTGAGCTCACCTTCTTCTCCTGCGCCTCCACCGGCACATGGACCATGAAGCGCACGGCGCTCCAATCGTGGTACACCTCCAGCAGCGTGGGCGCCAGCGGGGAGCCCAGGGGGGTGCCGGCCTCATCCTGTGTGGTGGTGCGGGGGTAAATGGTAAACCACCATTCCCGGTATGAAACAGCTGCACTGCGAGGAGAACCAGCAGCCGCGTGGTGCGGGGGTGCGGAGGGTTGGAGACATTGCAAGGCTTTGCAGGGACATGTGCTGCCTGGCATGCGCCCTTGACGGTGCACCTCCTTGCATCCTCCATTGCAGACCGCGTTTCCGGTGCGGGCCTGTCTCTCCCCGTAACGCAGCCTGTTCCTCTCACAGCCCGAACGCCGCGCCGTGTCGATTGCTCATCCCGCGGCCTCCATGTCCCCACCCCGCCTATCGGCATCCAATGTCAGTATTAATCCTTTGCGACCCAGAGTAGCTGCCATCTGCCCTTACCTGCAGCGTGACCACCACCTGCTCCACCGTCGCCTTGGTGACCATGAGCACGGAGCCCACCCACACGCGCGGCTCTGCGGCCGAGGCCGCCGCCGCCGCCGCCTTTGCCGCAATGCGCTGCGCGCTGTTGCGGCCGTCCATGCTGATGCGGCCGTCCTGCAGCGTCTGCTCCTCGAACGCCATGTGGCTGGTGGGGGCCGCCTCGCCAGGCCGCTGCAAGCCCCAAAACTTGAGGAACGGCCCTACCTGCACTCCCGTGTAGCATAGCACGTGTGGAGCGGGCAATGAGCGGCCGTGGCCCCGCACGCCGTTGAGTCAGGGCTCAACTGGCATCTTTGCCCAAGGCGCCGGGAGAGCCCCTCACCGTGTCAGGTGCCGTGAGCTTCAGCCCGCAGCACGTGTTCTCCACGCCGCATGCCTCAGCCGGGCCGGGCGGAGAGGTAGTCCCCACGTCCAGTTGCACAGCATCCGCCGCCGCCTCCGCGTCCTGGCGATCAAATCACGTGCAACAAGCGCCAGGTGAAACGCGGCATGGGAGGCGGAAGCTCCTGGGCGGGGGTGACTACGACCGTCGTGGCGGGCGAATAAGTCGCCCTTTGCCGGACGTGGCCGCGCCCGCAACCGCAGCTGGCCAGGGTGGCGACGTCTTTGCAGCCAGGCAAGAGCGCGCTTTGAAGAGATCAATTCTTCAGGCTCTGCCGTCGCGCGCACCAGCGCCGAGTCCAGCCGGCCGGTTTTGCGCTATCGCACATTGGCTGTCAACTTCCCGGTGCCCAGTCGCAAGCCAGCAACCGACACGCCGGCTCACCTCTGCAGCTTCACATACTGGCCCGCACGCATGCGTGCAGGCTGCTTGCTCCTTCTCCTTTCGGTGGAAAAACTTCATTCTGCGACCGGTTTATGTCACAGTCGCGCGCTGGATTAGAATAATTGACACGCAGTATCCTAATTGTGGCAAGAATTAGGTCGCAATAGCTCGCACTTAGGTGGACAGGACCGTCGAAAGTCAACGCCCGCACTGTTATACGTGGAGTCCCAAGGCGATTGGGAGCGTTTATATGGATTCGCTTTCACAGAGCCACTCAGATAGGCGGTATCGGCGGTCTGCCATCAAAGGAGTCCGAAAGCAAAGACTGCAATCAATTCGTCGAGGCGATCCCGCTGTCGGCAGCCGGCCCACTGTCTCGCGTGGTGAATAATACTATATTTCAGGCTCACCTTCAACTGCATAAACCAAGCTGTGAGTCGAACTCCGGAGTTCGCTGCAAGGCCGGTTGCACCGTAACTGTTCAAGCTGCAAGAGTTTGCTTAGCTCTTGCTTCGTAGCTTTTAAATGCTTGACTTATAACGGCTGCATCGGAATCCAGCTGCACTTTGCGGGGCGTCGCAGCTCCGCTTCCTGTTCCACTTCGTTCTGGCCCGGCCACTTGAGCAGGTATGGAGGCTATTGAAGTTCATCGGGCGAACAAAGATGTTGGTATAAGGTCAGGGGCAGCAAAATTGACACCGTGCCCTTGGCTGAGACTATGACCCATGGGGCTCGGTTCACCCCTGTCTCAGGATTCTACTCGTGTCCGTTGGCGCTGGACTTGTTCTCGAAGCCTCTCCACCATCCGGGCATGCAGCACCACCAGCACACAGCCCCAAACACCCGCAGGCGCAGCCTGGTGGTCCAGCTTGGCGGCTGCTCCTGCTCCTCCACCTTCGTCAGGCCGCACTCCCGGATGTTGAAGAACATGCTCTAATTGAAGCTGACGGCCATTTTGCAGTGCCTTACCGCCTGCTTGCGGTAGGTATTAAAGTATCAGTACTGGCAAACCGCGGCGGTGCAATGGGCTTGCGCGGTCACGAGCGCCGTGTGCTCAAGGATGAGGGATGGGGGCAGGTGGAGAGAGGCTGGTGGCGGCCTTGAGGACACCTGCCGCACCACGTGCTGGGCTGCTGCCCCACAGCGAGACCGCCTTGGGACCCGACTGCCCCAGTAACCCCCAGGGGTACCTAACCGTAACATGGGGTTAACCCTCGTCCGCAGACCCAGCTCCCCGGTCCCCCAAGGGTAAAGGGGGGTGTTAGGGGCCTAAAGACTGACGTAGGGCGGTGTCCGTCGCGCGATCGACCCGGTTTGGTGGTGAGACGTACCACACAGCCGCCCTGTGTTGTTCATCACTCCAACCCCCCCCCATGGTAACATAATACGGTATGTTGTGTTACAGCTGCGGGGAGGCTTCTGACCCGGGCCCGAAACATGCTAGTCGCATAGTCTGTCTCAGCGTACACGCTGGCCAGGGGACGCTTTGCGCGGTACCACACACGCACTCACGCCTAGTTTCTTGCTCTGGGCGTCGTTTAAGACGCGTTGCCCAGACGTTGCAACCCCTTTGTGGGTCGGGAAGCAGCAGCAGGTTGGGGCGCCTCACGGCAGACTGCTACGCCGCCGGGCTCTAACCTCCCTCCATAAGCACCTCCGTGACTTTCATCCAGCCGCTCCTGTATTGCCATCCTTGCAGTACATGGCCGGCCGGTCGCGGTCCAGCAGCTGCAGGATCAGCAGCAGCCGCATACTGAGGGCCGCATGCCCGTCACGATTCTCTGATGGCATGGTTGGATGGCAAGGACAACTTACGAAATGCAGCAGCGGGTATTGGTGGCTTGCAACGCCTATGCTTGCCATGCTGTACTCCAACGCACGGTGTTTTTGAACACCCCCAACCAAACTCGCTGGCCACTCACCCACTCGTGTGGCGGTCGTGTGGCAGACCAGGACCAGGTGGAAGCCTGTGCCACCACACTGCGGCGGCAGCTGCAGCTCCTTGCGGCGCGGGCTGAGGTGTCCGCCCCCGGACATCGGTTAGCGCACACCTGAACGCAGTTTAAGCAGTTCAGAGCGCTGCATTACTAGCTACGACTACTAATTCGTGCGCTGCTGCGTCAGCGGGTGTTGCAACACATGTCGCAACCCTCACATGCTGGTGCGGAACTCGTTGTTGGTGACCACGTGGCGCGCGAACTGCTCCGCCCTTTAACCCCTCCCGCAGCAGAGGCACGAACTCCTTGCGCGGCGGCTGGCCCGCGCGACGGACATACAGGGCCGCCGTGACCGGGACTGCCGCCGCCCCAGCCCACCATGCCGTTCTTCTGGGTCGCTGCCGGCGCTCCGCCCATCAGCCGCACCGCCTTGCGGCACATCACCCGCTGCTTCTGACTACCGTACACCGCAAGGCGCCTCCGCCGCCACGCGGGGTGGTGGGGGACGGGGGCGTACAGCGCCAGCAGCAGGTCCATGAAGCCCAGCAGCACGTCGCGCACCGGCTGCTACTGCTGCTGCTGCTACTGCTGCTGCTGCCGCTGCTGCTGCTGCTGCTGCTGCTGCTGCTGCTGCTGCTGCTGCTGCTGCTGCTGCTGCTGCTGCACCATCTGGTGGGCTGCTGCACGGCCGCCGCGCCCTGCCCACCAGCACCGCCGCCAGCAGCGCCGCCAGCGGCTTCACCGTCGCCGTACTTGTAGCGGATTCGGTAGGCGATGAGGCCCAGGTCCACGGTCTTGGCGGTGGGCTGCCAGGCTGGTTGGGCTGCCAGGCGCACAGCACCGGGGTCGGCATAAGCCGCCATTGTATGCCACTGCCGGTGCGCGTGCTCGCCCGTGTGCGCGTTGCAATTGTTGCCTGCGCGACCGCGGCCTTGCGGGCTGTCAAATATACCACCAGCTGCGCCTCAGCTGCAGCCCTCGCATCCTCCGTCAGGCTGGTAGGCCAGCGCACGGGGCCGTTGCGCACCTCTGGCACCAGCCGCGGGACTCACTCACTAAGCAGGGGGTGGTTGTATATCCAGCAGCGATACCCAGCAGCGCAACGGTCCACGCCGGCAGACATGGCCACCATCTTCCCCGCTGCTTCAGGCCTGGAGGGTGCGACCCGATGGGGGCGGCGGCACGTGGAATGAGGTGGTGCTGGCTGACAGAAGTCCAGGCGCACCAGCACCTCCTGCACCTGAGTTTCCCGGCCAAGGGCCAAGTGGACCTGCTGGTAGGCGGGCTGAAAGCCGGGAAGCGCTTGCATATGTCGCCATCCAGCACTTCCTGCGCGCGCAGGTGAACCCGGTGCTGCTCGATCCAACGCAGCAGGACGGCGGTCCAGGCTGCGTAGTGGTCGCCATGCGGTAGCGGGCTGTGGTGTTACGGAAATGCGCTTGAGACCGCACCCGGGCACCAGCAGCCCAAGGGGCCGCCACTGGTCCCGCTGCTGCTGCACCCAGTGCTCCAGCTGCTGCAGTATGCCGGACTGTAACTGCATGGCCGCTGTTGCAGTGTTGCGTCGGGGAAGTTGTGCAACGGCTTGTCCCGCATGATGCTTGGCCGCAGCGACTGCGAGGACAATGGTCGCCTCCTTCCGCGGCAGCCCCACGGCCCCACACGATCAACACCGCCGCCGGCACCACTCGCAGCAGCGTCAGCAGCAGGCGCAGCGACCGCCGCCTGCCTAAGGGAGGGCCGAGGGAGGGAGGGAGTGTGAGGGGGAGGGGTTTGTCATGGCGTGGCGTGGCGAGCAGGGGTGGCGAGAAACGGAAAAGAGATGAGCTCGGACAGGTGATCCAGCACAGCTGGCCCACTGTCTCGCGTGCCGTTAAACACTATATTACAGGCTCCCTTTACAAGCACATAACCAACTCGGGTGCAAGACTGCCACCGACTAAACCGTCCAAAAGGTTGCTGAGTTGCGGAAGCTAGGTTAGCTCTTGTTTTCAATCTGATTTTTATGCTTGACCTATAGAGATTCTGTCGGAATCCAGCTGCACTTTGCGGAGTCGCAGCAGGCATGCCCCAAAGGGGGCTCGGGCAGGGCTCACCCCTCGCCCTCTCGGTAGGGAGATCCTTGTCTCAGGAGATTGCATGAGCGTCTTTGTTGTCAAACTTTGCCGAGAGCTGGAGATAGGACTTTTGTGAAGGTCCCCGACACCAGTGGTAGATTTATCTCGCGCATCCGCTTGGGTTTTGTTCATGGTTTATGAGCAGGGAGCTAGGAGTGACTGGCCAACCTTGGGAGCGCGGGGAGTGGTCGCTCGGCTGCGGACAGGATGCGCGTGGCGTCGTCGGGTGGCACTGCGACCTGCTGCGGCCCTTGGACTGTCTGAGGTACGACATTAAGGCCGAGAAACACGCGAAAAACAAGCGAGCTGAGCTCGTCGCGGCGTTGCTCGATTCCTGCCGCACCATTTCTTCTGGGCTTTCCTTTGCAGCCCTATCCCCCAAGCCAGGCTCGAGAGTTCATACAGAAGTGACACGAATACAGGAAGGAGGCGGGTGCTTAGGGGAAACGGTGTGCTGGCGTGACGTGTCGGGAGGTGGGGGCTACCTCTGACCCAGTGTGCCACTCCGGCCTTCCCGCAGGCGCTGGCAGGCACATGGGTGGACGCGGCTGCCGCTTCCACGGCGACGCGCTCGGTGGATGCACAGACCTCGCAGCTGCAGCACAACCAGCAGCAGCGGGGTCAGCTGGGCCGCGACGGGGTGGGGCAGGGGGCGCACCGAGTAGCTTCCCCCACACCCGTTGCGTCTGCCACCAAACTGCCAGCCCAAAGCGGGTGCGTGCCGGGGGGGGGGGGGTAGCGACTGGAATCAGGGTGGGCAATAGGCCGTGGCAACTTGCCCTTCGCCGCAGGGCCAGTTGATGACAGTTGATGCGGTGCCACGGCTGGGGTTGCGGTGTCAGGCCAGCCGGCACCGCCGCCTCCCAGGTGGCCGGACTGCGCGCTGCCGCGCCTCCTCACTCGCCCTTGCGCTACGTTGCGCTGCTGTGCAGGGTGAGCGCCGTCGGTGTGCTGCTGGGCGTGCTGCTGACGGTGGCACTGCAGATGGTGGGGCGCTGGCTGGCGCGGCAGCGCTGGGCGCGCCAGGTCATGGAGCTGCTGGACGCCCGGCGCAGCAGCGGCGCCGCGGCCAGCACCAGCACCACCAGCAGCGCCGGCGTCAGTCGAGACGGCACAGACGACGACGCGGCGTCCTGGGGCAGCTGGCGGCCGCGGGGGGCGGGCGACAGCAGCAGCAGCAGCAGGGCCAGCTCTGCGGGGTCGGTGTCGGCGGACGGAGAGCTGGGCGGGGGCGGGGGCGGGCCGACCAGCCTGGCGTTCCTGGGCGGCTCGGGGGTGGGGGCCAGCGCAGGGCCAGGCGGCTCGGGATCATGGAGCGGGACGGGGCTGGGCCCAGCGGATGGCTTTCCGTCGGCGCCGCCCAACTCGCCGTCCGCAGCCGCGCAGGCGGCGGCGGCAGCGGCGGCCATGGGCGGGCTGCCGCCGCCGCCGCCGGGCGCCGACCCCGGGGAAAGCGTTGAGTGGGTGAACATGTGCTGGCGCAAGGTGTGGCGCGTGTACCAGCGCGGCCTGGAGCGCTGGATCATCGACCTGCTGCAGCCCGTGTTCGACGGACTGGTGAGAGGAGCGCAGCAGAGCCGGGCCAGGGCAGAGCAGCAGAGCAGCGGCATGCTAGGGTGTGACGCTGCGGGTGCTAGCGCCCCGTGGGTGGGGGTGAGAGCTGCTGTGCTGGGGGAATCTCCGCTCGGTGCATCGGCGCGGCGCCCACCACCAGGCAGGCAGGGCGCTGGCTCCCCTCCGGCCCGCCGGCCGCATATCCCACCTCGCCGCCGCGCCAACCATGGATGTGCGTGTTGGCCCGCACCTGCACACCTGCACACCTGCGCGCGTGCAGGTCAAGGACGGCTCTGTGCCTCGCTGGCTGTGCCGGCTGCGGGTGGTGGAGCTGACCCTGGACCACGAGGCGCCCTACTTCTCCAACATGCGCCGCCGCAACAGCCGCAAGGTGCGGTGCGGTGCGGTGCGGTGCGGCCGAGCAGGCCTGCGGGCAGGGGGGGGTTACTGGTAAACAGTCCCGGTGAGAACAAACTGCGAAGAACGTGACTGCGCTGTTGCTGGGATTCGCAGCCGCCTATGCGAGCTACTGAACATCACCGTAGTTGGGCGGGCTTGGACAATGGAGCGGCAGGTTGGCGACGGAGTCCAGAGCCGTCTTGAGCCATGTCAGCCTTGCGAGCCGCGCGCGGTCCCCATTACCGACTAAATCCCCATACTAGGATACTCACCTGGACTCGGACAGAAGTGCGCCAGGTAGGGGGGGGGGTGCGGGTGGTGTGGCGTGCGTATCGCGGGCCCGTCTTCCCGCCTACACCTAGAGTCCCCGCCTAGAACCCGCCATGGAGGCCCACGGTATAGCTCGGGCTGGTCATTGTAACCCACCACCATCACCATCATCATCATCACCGCCACTGCTGCCACTGCCGCCCCGCCTGCACGCGGCCAGGACTCGGACCTGAACGGTGTGGTGGACCTGCGCTACACGGGCGGCGCGCGCATGCTGCTCATGCTGGAGCTGGGCGAGGGCCGCTGGAGGTTCAAGGTGCGTGGGTGGGGTGGGGGGGCCTGCTGGGTGCGTGGCCTGGGTGCGCGGGCTGGGTGCGTGGGGGGCTGGGGGCTGCGTGCGAGGCACTATGGACTTATGGTTGGGGGCTGAGGGGGCTGCAAATGACGCGCGTATGAAAACGACCACTGCGACGTAGGGGACAGAAACGCTGGGAGTTGTGTTGATGCCACGCGCCCGCCCCCCGCCCCCCGCCTGCCTGGGGCCCACGCAGGTGCCTGTGCTGGTGTCGGACCTGGACCTGGAATGCAAGATGTGGCTCAAGCTGCGGCTGGCGCCCATGTGCCCCTGGATCGGCACCATCAGCCTGGCGTTCGTGGGGCCGCCCAACGTCAAGGTGCAGCTGTCGCCCTACAACCGCGTGCGGCTCATGCGCGTGCCGGTGGTGCAGAACTACCTGCGCAAGCTGCTCACCGTGGACCTGCCGGGTGAGCGGGGCGTGGGCGGCGTGGGCGTGGGCGGCGTGGGCGTGGGCGGCGTGGGCGTGGGCGGCGTGGGCGTGGGAGGTGTGAGCGTGGGCGGTGTGGGCGTGGGCGGCGTGGGCGTGGGCGGTGTGGGCGTGGGAGGTGTGGGCGTGGGAGGTGTGGTCGTGGGCGGTGTGGGTGTGGGCGTGGGAGGTGTGGGCGTGGGAGGTGTGGGTGTGGGCGGTGTGGGCGTGGGCGGTGTGGGCTGCGTGGTGGGCAGCTGGGCACACATCAGCAGCACGGCTCTTGTGCCCACCGCCGCTGAACGGCGGGTTCCTGCCGATTGCGCCTGTTGCGCCCTCCCTCCCTCTCCCTCCCTTCTCCTTCCAACTCTATTGCGTGCAATCCCCCCTGTTCTACGTCTACCTCGACATTCAATTAACGTGCATGGCACCCCCCCCCCAAAGGCCTGATGGTGCTACCCGAGCGGCTGGAGATCAACATCCCGCCCAGCGTGACCACCATCGCGGAGGCGGCGGTGGGGCGCGACACCATCATGCGCGCCGTGGCGTCGGCGGTGCTGCAGGCGGACGCGGTGGAGGCGGCGCTGCTGGCCGCGCTGCCGCTGGGGCCGCAGACGCCCGCGGGCGGCATCACGCTGCCGGAGGCCTTCAAGGCGAGCTGCTGAGGGCGGGAGGCTATAAGGGAGGGGGAGGGGAGGAGGGTTCGGCAGTCTGGAGACAAGGCTGCAGGCCTAGGCAAATGAGTTGTGGATGGGGAAGGGCGAGGGCGATAAGGCCCCGCGGCGAGCTGCACGGAGCACAACACGCGTTTCGGTGTATGCCGTACGTCTCATTGACGGCAGCACGAAATGAAGACATGTGCTGCTGTGCTGCGCAGGGCGAGCTGAGCGTGACGCTGCGGGAGGCGCGCAACCTGCCGGTGTGGGGCTTCCCCGGGCAGAGCAACCCCTACTGCCGCCTGGTGCTGGGAGACCAGGTGAGGAGAGGCAGCGGAGGGGCGGCGTGCGTGCCTGGGCCAGCTGGGTTCCACGTTGTGCGCCCATGCCGCCGGGCCATACCGGCCGGCCTTGCATGCCGCGCCGCACTGGTCCCACCCGGCAAGCCGCCTGCATGACACCCTTCCCTCTCGCCGCCCCTCTCTCTCTCTCCCCCACCCCTATACACACCTGCCCGCAGGCTGTTCAGAGCCGGCGCGAGGGCGACACGTCGCACCCGGGCCGCCACCGCGCCCCCGTGTGGAACCAGGAGTTCCAGTTCCTGGTGGAGGACGCCGAGCTGCAGGTGCTGGAGATGCTGGTCAAGGACAGCCACCTGACGGGGCGCACCGAGGTGGGCCGCGCCTCCATGCGCCTGGCGGACCTGGTCAAGGCGCAGGCCAGCGCGGTGAGTGGCGTGGAGCGGGGTGGTGCGGAGCGGGGTGGGGTGGGGTGGAGTGGAGTGGAGTGGCGGGGCACCCCCGTGCCGTGCCTAGGGGCATGCAGTGCACTGGGGTGGTGCTGTGGCGCTGGTGCTGGTGCTGGTGCTGGTGGTTTTGCGGCTGCGGGCTGCGTGCTTCCTCCCTGGGCGGGGGGAGGGGGCTGAGGGGTGCGGCGCGCCGCGGACCGGGGCGTGGCACAGGTTGGGCACGCGGCCGCTCCTGTGTGTGTGTGTTGCTGTCTGCTTTGTTCTGGCCGGCTCAACCACTCGTCATGATCGTCCGCACCGTGCAACCCCCTGCGCGCACAGGAGGGCGGCAAGGTGTCGATGTGGATCCCGCTGCAGCCGCCCGCGCCCTCCTACGGCATCACCGCGCCGGACAGCAACGTGCCCACCGGCGAGGTGCTGCTGGACCTGACCTACAAGGTGCGGCCGTGGCTGCGTGCGTGTAATGGGCTGGTGGGGGAGGGGGAGGCGTGGGAGCCGCTCTGTGCGGTATTGGTTGAGCGTGCTAGGCTCGCCTGGATCAAGCCAACAGGCCCGGCTGCTGATCCCCCTGCCACACTGTGACACTGCTGCCGCGGCCGCTGCTGCTCACAGGCCTTCGACGACGACGAGCACGACTCCGGCTATCGCGAGGCGGAGAACTTCACCAAGCAGGCCGCCGCGCAGGCGCCCATCACCGACATCCGCTCCGCCGCCGCCGCCAGCAGCCGCGCCGCGGTGGCCGCCTCCGCCGCCGTGTCCGCCATCGCCATGACCAAGGCGGCGGCGGCGCGGGCGGCGGCCCGCGCGGCGCGGGCGGCGCAGGAGGCCGCGGCGGCGGCGGCGGGCGCGGCCAAGGGCGCCGTGGACCAGGGCGCGTCCATGATTGGCGGCCAGCAGCAGGGCGGGGGCGCGGGGGCGCAGCCGGCGGGCGGCAAGGTGCCCATCCAGCTGCCGGCGGCTCGTGAGCCCAAGGCCCTGCCGGTCAACAGCAGCGCCACCACCACCACCGCCACGACAGCAGCAGCAGCACCTGCACCGCCGTCGGCCAGCGCCGTGGATGCGGTGGTGGCGGGCGCGACGGACGTGGAGGCGGTGGCGGTGGCGGCTGCGCGGCAGCGGCTGCGCGTGCTGGCTGAGGAGGCGGCGGCGGAGGCCGCGGCGGCCGCGGCGGCCGCCAGCGCGTCCTCGCAAGCGGCGGCGGCTGTCGTGGCGGCGGCCTCGGTGTCGACGCCCACGCCTCGCACGGCGGCGGAGAGCGCGGCGGCCATGCGGCGGGGGCGGGGCGCACCCCACGACGACCACGACGATGACGGCCATGGGCCAGGCGGCAGCGGCGCCAACGGCGGAGCGGCCGCAGCCGCGCCTGTGCTTGACCGCGCGCCGGCTGTGGTGGTGGAGGCGCGGGGCAGCCGCATCACGGGCGGTCACAGCGGAGCGGGCGTGTCGTCGGCCATGGTGGCGGGTGCGGCGTCGCTGCCGACCTCGGCGGCCGCCGCCACCACGGTGGTCCTGGAGCGGCCGCCAGCGCGTGTGGCGGGCACGTCCACGACCACCGTGGAGGAGGAGCTGCTGGCGGCCGCGGCGGGCAGCAGCAGCAGCAGCAGCAGTGGAGGAGGAGCAGCAGCGGCAGGGGGTGGCGACGGTGGCGGCGTGTCCGCCCGACATGCCGGCGGCGGCCGTGGCGTGGTGCCCGGCGGCAGCGGGGACAGCGGTCGGCGCTCGGACGCTGTGGCGGGAGGGGCGGCGGCGGAGGCACACTCGGCCGGAGGCGCGAACGGGTTGAGCCACGTCGTCACGCCTGCGGCGGCGACAGCCAACGGCACCGGCGCGGCGGCGCTGGCGGCGCGTCACGCCGGCTCGGGGGTGCCAGCGGACGCGGAAGAGCAGGAGTGGCAGTCGGGGCCGTCCGGGCGGCGACTGGAGGACTACGACGCGGCGCCCACAGCAGCAGCAGCAGCAGCAGCAGCCGCAGTCCAGGAGGCGGAGGCCGCAGCGGCGCCGATAGCTTCGGCGGACGGCAGCAGCGCGGCGGCGCAGGCGGGCGGCGCGCCCGCTGCGGCTGCCGGCGGCGCCGCGCCCGCCAGTGGCGGTGGCAGCGGCGGCGTGATGGGCGCACTGGCCAGCCTGGCCACCGTGTCGGCGCACTCGCTCAGCAGCCTCGCGCGCGGCTCACGCCCGCCGGAGGCCCCTAGCACGGCGCCCGGGGCGGCTGACGGCAGCAGCAGCAGCAGCAGCGGCGGTGGCAGCAACGGCAGCAGCACGGCGTGGCTTGACGCCATCGTGTCGCGGCTGCCGCGCTACAAGGCCCACCATGATGAGGATGAGGTGAAGCGCAAGCAGGCCGCGGCGGCGGCGGCGGGCAAGGACGGAGCCGTGGCGGCGGCGGCAGACAAAGACGGTGCTGCTGCTGCTGCTGCGGCGTCGGCGGCGGGGCTGGACGCGGCTGCCGCGGGTGAGGACCACCCGTGGTGGCAGTTCTGGGTGCCCAAGGGCGGCACTGCCAAGCTGAGCGAGGCGCAGCAGCAGCAGCAGTCCGGCGGCAGCTCCAGCGCAACCACGGACTCGGACGGCAGTGGCGGGCCGCGCGCCGCCAACGCCGACGCCACCTTCTCCTCCACGGACGGCGGCGCCGCCGCCAACACGCCCGAAAGCAGCAAGCCCTGGTGGCAGTTCTGGCCGTGGGACGACAGCGGCAAGGCCGGCAAGGCCGCGGCGGGCGAGGGCGAGGCGGCGGGCGCCGGGTCCGCGGCCGGCGCCGGCGGCGAGGGCGGCCTGGACGCGGGCGGCGGCTCCAAGCCGGTGGAGGCCATCTACATCCCGCCCGACCTGCCGCTGGAGGAGATCGCGGCGGAGGTGCAGCGGCTCAAGGAGGACAGCTGGCGCGAGCGCAGCGACCACGTCAGCAGCCTGTGGATGAAGGCCGTGGAGCGGAACGACCGCAAGTGAGTGGGTTGGGTGGCGGAGTGGCGCAGAGTGCTAGGCGCCTGGCAGCGCCCGGAAATTGGTAGCAGGAGCGGGTTGTGGAGATGCATGTGTGTGTGGGGGGGGGGGGGTGTAGCCATCCATGGATGGTGTTTAATCAATAATGAGTGCCGGGGGAGGCGGAGGCGGCCTGTGACACTGACCTGTCAGCTGTCTGGTCCTGTTGCTGCTCTGTTGCGGCTGCCCTCATGACTGCTCATGCTGATGCCATGGCTGCTCCTCAGGTGGCTCATGCTTGCGGCGTTCCTGCTGTCGGTGGCGGTGGGGCTGCTGACGGTGGTGGCGTGGCGGCTGGAGCATCTGGAGCAGCTGCAGGTGGGACGTGGGAGTGAAAGATGGTAGCGGAACGCGTATCATGGGATGTGATGCGCAAGTTGCGGACGCCAGCCGTGGAAGAGCTGCATTGTTGGCAGGCCGGGGCGAGCGTGTGCGGGCTACCTTGGCACTGTGTTGCTGCGTGTGCTGCTGTGAAGGCTGTGACAGATCCACTTCCCACGCGTTCCGTGCTGCCAGCACTTCAAGTTCCTCCTCCTGCTGCTGCTGCTGCTGCTGCTGCTACTGCTGCTGCTGCCCCTGCTCCTGCTGCTACTGCCGCTGCAGGCGGTGGCGCCGCAGGTGGCGCTGATGTCCATGCAGGCGGCGCTGCAGGTGCTGGAGGAGCAGGCGCGCAACAGCGGCGGCCTATAGGAGCGCGACCGCCTGTGGCGGGGCGACATCGGCGCACTAGACGAGGTAGGGGGAGAGGTGGATTTGTAAGAAGAAGCCAGCAGACAATAGCCACAAGAACAGGTGGGCATGCCAGCGAGAGGCACGGCAAGCAGCAGCGGCATACAAGCGCTTGCAACAATCGCGACATACGAACTGTGGAATGGTTAGTGAGAAAGAGAGAGCTTTAAGAGAGAGCGGGAGCAGAGATCTAGGTAGCGCCGCAGTTGTTTCGCGCGGTATTGGGTGTAGCAGCAGCAGCAGCAGCACAACATCACTTTGCCGCGCTAGGAAGTGCTGGATGATAAAACACACACAGACCGTGTGTGCACATGACACGGTCGGTACAGTATGGACGTGGGTCTAGTAGCCCCGGGCGGTTCGGACCTCGTCGTACGGCATGGCCAACATGCAGGACAAGATGCGCGGGCCGTACGCAGCCGTTGGCGTAATACCTGAGGATGAGAGAGTGCTGCGAGGGTCATGATTCTTGGGGGCGGCGTTGGGCATGCTGCTGGGTGTGCGCATACGCCCGCACATGAATCACATGCCGCGCCGAGGGCGCAGAGGGGCCGTGCCCATGCAATTTTGGTGTTGCGTCGGAACGCAGGGCGCATGTTACGCAGTTATACGCGTGTGTGTGTGTGTGTGTGTGTGTGTGTGTGTGTGTGTGTGTGTGTGTGTGTGTGTGTGTGTGTGTGTGTGTGTGCGTTGGTGTGTTGGTGTGTTGGTACCATGTATGGTACCTCCGCTGGGAAGCCGGATGGCTGGGCATTTTCGGAGAGATTGTTTGCAAACGTTGTTCGGGGCCGTAGAGGTGGTTCGCACGCTTCCGCATGATCAGGCGAACCGCTGGCTGCATGGCTGCATGGCTGCATGGCTGCAGCGGTGGTGGAAGGCAGGGCGCGCCCGTGGGGCGCCACAAGGTCCCCGGGAACGCGTGACTGTTGAGCGCGAGGGTCCGCGACTGGGGCAAGGTGTGCCCGCACATCTAGTGACGTAATACCGGTATGGGCGGGCCCATGTGGTGTTAAGAAGCGCCGAGATCACCGTTAGGTAATAAAGAGGCCCTGCCAGCGGAGGTGAGATCGCTTGGCATTGCGTGCACGCGTGTCCGCGTTTGCCAGCGCAGTCAAGATGCATGATAATTGTAAATGCTGACTGTAAAGCACGCTTGTACCACGGGCGACGTATGGCTGATATGAGCTCCTTCAGTTGTGCGACTTGCGCAGTGGAACCACACGCGTTGTGACATGGCTGTGTGGCGGAACATGGCAAGGGGCGAGATAGCAACGTCCTGTGGGCATGAGCAATCCCAACCTTGCCCCATTGCAAGCATCAGAGCAGGCGATGCAGGCAGCGGTGCGCACGCCTTGTGACATGGCGGGCTTCACGCGCAGGCAATCAGGCATACGGTCTGTGTTAGGATCTTGAGACACTCCAGGGACGCCGCACACCTGTTCCCTTGCTGGCACCTCAGCGTAGATGAAGAAGAGAGTGGAACTCAGACTGACGCCCAGACCGCGGGCAGCAAACGCCCGCCTCCGCGGCGGCCCCTTCGGATTTCCCTCACGTCACCCCTTAACGCCCTCGCACAAGGCACGCATCATACATAGCCGCGCGTGGCGTCTGGCATCTACCGGCGCTCGAAGACCGTCAGTCGACGGCCGGTCCTCGCTCTTTATGGTGAAATGCGGGGTACAACTGCCGACCAGTTCGACCAAGTGCCTCTTTATGATTGCGGGTTACAAGAAGGGGACAGTGTAAACACCGTCATGGCACAGGGGAACCACCGCTCCAAAGAGCGCAGCCAACCGCCCAGACACGTTCCTGCCGACCCCCCTCACAGCTGCGTTGTCGCGTTGAAGCTAAGCAAGAACCCGCCAAAGCTACACCAGACACAGCGTCACGCATCGTGCGGCTCATAAATGCACCGCTAGCCCGTGTGTGAGACTCTTTATGATTGGGTGTTACATAGGGGACAACTCTTTATGCAACTGCAAAACCTTTCAAACTTGTCGCCAGACACCTTGCAGCAGTCCATTATCCCAATTACTTTCACGCACGAAAACACAACGGACGTCTCCGCGGCGAATCGGCGACCGCCAAATCCCGAATCCCACATGCGTCCGGACGGGTCAGCCTCGCTGAACATTTGCGCTCGTCTACATAGCATAATATAGATTGTGTCCATTTAATACTTGATATCATTTGGGGTCTATGAGCTGAGCGCCGAGAATCAACTGCTCGCTGACAGAAAGAGGCCAGCGGCTCGCGCATTCACAGCTCCGCCAGCACTATAACGCATTAGTCGGCGACTCAATGGAAAAATGTCAGGAAACCGGCCAAGAAGCGAAGCCGCGGCCTACAGGCAGCTTTACAACGCGTTGGCGTTTCCCGCTTGCGTGCTGCTTCAAGCCCACGACCGACGATTTCGCTGATATTGACCGAATTTCATCGATCTCACTCACTTCAACGGCGTTTGAGGCAGCAGTGCAGTCAGCCGGCAATGCCAACAGTTCGGAGGGCGCGCGGAGCAGCTCGCACGTTGCGCAATGCGCCAACAGCCAGCTGCGTTACCAACACAGCAAGCTGTCGTCATGCGAAACCAGCAAGGTGGATTCCCAATTCAGCAAACTTTCGTGCGCAACGCCATCGACATTCAGAAGTCTCGCCAGCACCTTGAGCGACTGCCAAAACTCCCTCAGCAGCGGTGCCTATTCCCCAATGCCGCATTCCCTCTACACAACGCCGTCTGGTCTCCGGGGCGGCAGTCCCGTGCCCGACGGTTTTGCGAAGCCCCCCAGCGCCGCGCAGCTTGCGCCCTTGCTCCTGCAAAGCTCGCCCTCAAGTGGACGGCGCCAGCGGGCGGCGAGCCCCCTCCCAGACGTTGAGCCCACACCGCCAAGCGCCGGCGCAGTGGAGCCGGCCGCCGACCCGGTACCTGGCCTGAACGCAGCCCCCTTAACAACGCTGGCCGTGTCGGCGTGGGCTCCGTCCTCTATGCGTCGCCAGGTATGCACGTGGGTCGAGTCTCTGGCAACACCACTCGCCTTGCCTCAAGCCATTCCGACATTCCGACATTACGCATGAACGTCACGGTACCGTCACCCGCCCCGTGCACTGCCGCAGGTCTGGGCTATGTCGGACTACCGTGTCTCCCGGCGCCTCTACAAGGGCGAGTGCACCGCGGTTTATCAGGTGAGGACTTACAGCTACGAAAATCCCAGCGGGCAATCCAGCGGACGCAGAAGGCGTACATTACGGCATGCGCGTGAGAGGTTACTAAATTAATTACAGCTGCGTACAATTTCCGCATGCGGCCCTTGCCAACGCGCGCCTCCAAAACCTGCTGGCCCCTGACTTGCTTGCCGTGTGCTGCCCCGCACCCTGCACCTGCACCTGCACCCCGCACCCTGCAGGCCACCTGCCTCCGCAGCGGCCAGGAGGTGGCGCTCAAGACCTACGACCTGCGCCGCGTGCCCAGCAACACCCTGCACATGTGAGTGCGTGAGTGCGTGCGTGCGTAAGATGACGAGCTGGATGCTGGTTGCCCAGTATTAGTAAGGTCGCATTCTCCCACAACCTACCAGTACCTGCCTCCCAGGCGTGGTCTGTTTCGCAAGGAAAAGCCATTTAGCGTTACTATTCCTGATATTGCTTGAAGTTTTGTGTTTCGTACTCGCCCTCCCGCTCCGCTGCCATCGGCCCCACCCGCCTGCTGCCGGCCGTCCCCATGCATCCATCCATCCATCCTCACCCACCCCCGCCCTGCTGCCCCTCCTTTGCGTTCACTTGGTTTGTGCCCGCTGCCCTCACACACAGGATCCGGCGTGAGATCGAGATCCACTGCCAGCTGCACCACCGCCACATCGCCCAAATGTACGGCGCCTTCCTGGTGAGTGAGTGATGGGTGAGCACACGCTGTTGCTTTGGGTCTGCGGCAGTGGGAGGAGTGCAGGCCGTACCGTACTACTGCTGGATGGAGGGGGCGGACCCCGCCCCCATCTCCCCGACACCGCTGCTCCCTTTCTTGATACGTGCCGTGTTCTCAGTGGTCCCATACCTTTGGAAGCACTTCCCCAGCCACTCCCACCAGCACCCCGCCATTGACCACCCCGCGGCGGACACGTGCACGTATATATGCCGTACACACGCAGGACGGCGCGGAGCGGGTGGTGGCGGTGCAGGAGTTTGGCAGCCGCGGCGATCTCTTCAGCTTCTTCCGCCGCCGCCCCGGCGGCCGCCTGGCGCACCACGTGGCGGGCGTGGCGGTGGTGCGGCCGCTGCTGGAGGCGCTGGCCCACATGCACGGCGTGGGCATCTGCCACCGCGACATCAAGCCCGAGAATGTGCTGCTGGGCGAGGGCTGGCGGCTGATGGTGGCGGACCTGGGCCTGGTGGGTGCAGTCATGCAGTGGGGTGCAGTGCGTGGCGGGGGTTGCTTGATGTACTGCTTTTGACGTTATCCTTACAGTAAAAGGACTAGCTAGCGAGCAGATGGCAGACCATCGTTTCCGCAACACGGCACTACAGCCGAAACAGCCGCCTTGGCCCCACGTATCCCACGTGTCATGCTTGCCGGTGCGAGTGGCGGCCTTGACCGGGGGTCAGCCCGCCCGCTGGGGTTCACCGTACGTTCATTGTACGGCAGGATGCGTGGGCGGTTTGTTTGCGATGCCGGGGGTGTCTGCGCAGCCGGCGGCGGCTGATGCGCGTCTCGCAGCGTGTAGCCGTCCAGATCACACCAGACCAGACCCCTGTCAGCCAGCCCTCGTAGCTGCTGCGACGTGTGTGATGATGCACCCAGCGGCAAGCCCTAACAGGCATGGGACCGCATCCACCCCCACGGTCGTTTCGCTTCTGGTTTCTGGAATGAACTACCCCCCCCGCGCCAACGTGTGTCGCAACGTCTGTTCTACGTCTACCTCGTCATTAATTTAAATGCATGGAACCCCCCCGCGCCCAACTGCTGCCCCAACAGGCCATCGACTTGCTGCAGGAGCGCGCCGTCACGCGGGCCGGCACACAGGGTGGGTGCGTGGGTGGGTGTCCTGCTGGTCGCATGCGTGCATGCGTACGCACGCGTACGCTGCATGCAACGTAGCAATGTCCACGTCCACGCGCGTCGGGGCATTCCCAAGGGTCAGGCGACAGGTGTTCACCTATCCCCTGCCCTGCCTGCCTCGCCTCCATCCACACCGACCCGCCTCTTATGCGCCACAGGCTACATGGCACCCGAAGTGGAGCGCTGCCCGCTCAAGAGCGCGGCCGCCGACAACAAGGACCGCCTCGACCTGGCATACACCACCGCCGCGGTGAGGGAATTATGTGGGATGAGTGTTGCGCCATCGGTCAGTCGGTCGAAGTTGTTACAGGTGGATGTGTCCTCGTCTCAATCGCAGCAAAGATCATCCAAAGTCCACAGCAAAAGTCGCAGTAGTCGCAGACGGTGTCGCGGGCACTGTGTGCCCGTTATTTGATGAGCAGTTATGTGTGCAATTCTGTGCGCGTTGTATGTGTGTATTGTCGTGTGGCAGCTGTGTGTTTTGATCGGTACTGATACGACAAGGTGTTGCCGGATGGTGGGGTGATGAGATGGTGGATGGCTGGACTCAGGCACGCCCGTATGTGTGTCGGTCTATATATATGTAGGGATTCGGTTGGTCAGTCAGAGGCGACGGCCGCCTCTCCGCCCGCTACCTCGCCTATCGATCATACAACGCATCAACACACTACTGCTGCCCCGCCGGCCACCTGCGTGCCTGCCTGCACCGCACCTGCTCACTCCCGTCTACCACCCGCCCGCTCAACCTCCCATGCACCTCCCCGCCAGGACGTGTACGGTGTGGGCGTGCTGGCCTACGAGCTGCTGACCGGCCAGCTGCTGCCGCCGCCGTCGCCCGCACCCGCCGCCGCCAAGGCAGCGCCGGCTGCCGTAGCCGGCAGCGCCACGCAGCAGCCCCCGGGGCCGCCGCCGGCGCTGGTGTTCCCGGCCTGCGTGCCGGCCTCGGCGCGCGACTTCATCATCGCGGCCGTGTCGCCGCAGCCCGAGGACCGCCCCACGGCCGTGCAGCTGCTGCAGCACGTGTGGCTGGCGGAGGCAGCGGACGCGGCCGACCAGGTGCGGCAGCAGCAGCGGCAGCAGCGGCAGCCGGCCGCAGTATCCACCGCCACGTCAGCAGCGGCGAGCTCCACAGCAGCAGCAGCAGCAGCAGCAGCAGCAGTCACCACGGCGACGGCGCCAGCAGCCCTGAAAGCGGTACCTCTGCCGCCGGCAGCCGCTGCAGCAGCGCGGCCGCCAGTGCGGCCGCCGCCCGCGCAAATCTTGGAGGTGGTACGCGCAAGTTCCGCATCGCTTGCGATTTAATGGCAGTGAGACGCTTTTGTTAATTTCATTCACGTCCGGCCTGAGCCTGCAACCGGCGGTGTGCCTGCACGCGGACAAAGACGTAGGGCGTAGGCTGCCTTGCTAGCTACTGTTAACTGCACGAGTTGAATTTTCGCGGTCCTCAGGCCGTCTTTCATTCATGTGTTTTTGGTTGCCTGTGCACGCCGGCTGCCCCCATGGGCTGCGTTGGCTAGGTTTGGGTGCACGTGCGCCGCCGCGGGCCCGGCAACGACCTGCTGGGGCCGTTCGAAGGGCCTTTGCTCACGTGCAGCCAATGCCCGGAAGGCGCGGAAACGTGTTGACTGGGACGGGCGTGCCAGGCTATTGCAGGAGCTTGGAGTGATTCCGTCCTTTGTACGTGGCGGTCATAAATGGCGATGCAGGGTGCCCCTGGTCTACACTAGTGCCTCCCGCGTTGCCAAAGCGGTGAGGAATCTTTGCTTCGAGACCTTTCATCTTAGGTTCCACCCTGAGCGGCTGGAGAATACGGTACCTCTTGAGACGTGGTTGCAAAAGGTCTCATTGATGTCACGGCACCGAGTTTGCTTGGGGGGTAACTGTTCATGTGCGCATCGATTGTGCTATACGGTCAGGTTGCGACACGCAACATAGTATAGGATGGTAGTGGGTCACTTTATTGCGCATTTGATTGTTGAAGTGCGTTTGCGGCGGTTGTGGTTCATTGAAGACCTGCTGGCAAGACTACCTGCGCTCACACCTGGTGGATGATCCGCCAGCGGGCATGTGAGACAGCAGTCGGTTTGCCGTCGCGTGCGCCGCCGCCTGTCCTTAATTGTTTGCCGAACTGCCGAGCCAGTGACGTACAGTGTGGTTTTAGGGCTGCTTGACTTTCGCTGTGGCAGCATACAGGAGGAAAAGTGAAGGCGGGATGGAGGCGCACGCGCCATGGCTTGATTGGTGGATTGGGTGGGTACCACGCTAACCTAGCTAACCGCACGCTGTGCACCCAACGTGGTGGTGTTGGTACAAGGCGTACGTGTGCTCGTGAGGTGGCGCTGCTGTGTTGCGACGCGGTGGCCGAGCAGGTAGGAGCATCGCTTGCTTGCTTGCTTGAAGGGTGAAAGAATGGATGTATGGCATCCATATTGAACTGCGTTGCGTATGACTATATGTATGTACCATGGCACTGCTGTTATTGCTGGCACAACTCGTGGGCGGCGGGCGCTAATTGGGGGCCTAGCCTACCTTACTAATGCAGCATGAGACTGTTCCCCCAAGTCCAGCAGCCAGCCTTGCGTGGCGCTGGTCATCATGCCTGTGCGTGGCTTCAATTTGATGAGGATCCGCGCAGGCTGGTATTTGTCTGTTACGGCGCTTGCTTGCAAGGTTTGTGTACTGTTTTGTGTTTGGACTATTATTGGTACTACTACGGGCAGTGTCGTGGCCAAGCTTCACAGTGCCCCTCCTACACCCCATTCCGCGCCACCTATCCGGCGCTCATGCACATATGGACATATTTTCTTTGCGTACTCACGGCGCTGTGGTCGCGTCTGTTGTCAGTTCCCTGTTGCCGTGCATGTTCGTTAATCAGAGCACTGAAAGAAGGCTGCTCAGGGTGACATTCCACCTTGTTGTGATTCCTCCAAAAGTGCTTTGCGTGTGTCGTGGGGGCGTCAGAGATAGATAACTGGCTCCTCAAAAAGTGCTTGCGTGTGTCGTGGGGGCGTCAGAGATAGATAACTGGCTCCTCAAAAAGTGCTTGCGTGTGTCGTGGGGGCGTCAGATATAGATAACTGGCTCCTCAAAAAGTGCTTGCGTGTGTCGTGGGGGCGTCAGAGATAGATTACTGGCTCGTCACGTTGATCGACCATCCTTGCTTCTCGCCTTGCTTCTCGTCTTCAAGATCTGCACACCACAGACTTAGCATCATGTTTATTTGCAATGACGGCACGGCCCATGGCGGCATACACGGCGCGCCAACGGACCACATGGACCAAGGCTGCTAGTTGTAGCTGTGCCGGGCGGCGGGAGCACTTGCTTGCTGGGGTTGGCCGGCGGGGCAAAGGCCGCCGCCTGCTGGTGATGCTGTTTACTACCGGTATTTAGGATGAGGTGGTGGTGCTGCTGCGCGGCCCAGCGGGGCCCGCCATCACTTGGTGTGTCCTGGGGGGGCCGGGGGCAGCAGGCACCGCTCTGCTGTGCCGGCGGAGGCGGGAGGCCCCTGGTCGTCAGGGCTGTGCGTGTGTTTGGAGGACGCGTGCATCATCAACACTTAATTATTAGTTGGGGGCCTAGCTAGCTCTGGGCGATACGGCTGGCCCATGCGGGGCTGCCATGTGCGTGTCTTTACCGCGCGTTTACCGCGCATGCATTGCTTAATCAATATGAATGCGTCCCTAATTTGACGCTTGGAATGCAGCATGTCGGCCTTGTGAATCCAACGGAAGCTTCACCTATTTTGTGCATGATGAGGTTATCGCTACACCGTACACAAGCATCGCGACCTGGTTAACATAAGAAGCGCTGTTATACTACTTGCTGTACGTGGGCTTTTGCGTGAGTTGGATAGATGTGGACCCAGTTTAGCGCCATGCTGGTGTCAAGTGCGGCGGTCATCAGTCAAGCAACTGACATGTGAAGTAAAAGCCGCTGCCCTCCGGCAAGCTCACCGGCGACACAACGCAAGGTTGCTCTTAACTACGCGACTACTTGCGTTATGGCATACATTTCAATTGGGCCAGCAGTCAGCAACGGCTGGTGTGAATGCACCGCTGGGCAAGGGGGGGGGGTAAAGAAAGAAAATGCCATCCCCCCGACACCCCCCCGGGACCTACCTACCTACCCCCGTCTACCCCCTACCGACCAAAACCGTGTCGTTGAAGGCCCTGGATCCCTCCATTTGACTCTCAAGTGGTAACAAACGAATTGTCATGTCCAGACGGACTTCTTCAAGCAATTGTTGGGGGCTTTTCTCCGACGTGTGACCGAATTTTATCCATACAGGACAGGATGAGACTGTCGAGGTGACCAGCTTCAGCTAATATTGTAGAACTGCATTATATAAGGTTAAGCGTGAGCAGTCATGAAAAATTCGTGTTTGGAGCACATAAGCGACCCCAACCAACCGGCGTGGATCATCTTCTCGCGCCCGCCGCAACCCTGCCTCCGCATCGCACGATGACCCCTGCCCCTGCCAGCAGCGCTTTTTCTCAAGTCTATGTTTCGGGTAGCAGCAATTAAGAAAGTTTTGGAGGACCAGGGGGGTTCGGTGTCAGCTGATCCCTGGTGATGTCAAATGGGATGTCAAGCGGGATGTCAAGCGGGATGTCAACATGCCGACACCAGGACGTGGCCGCATACTGAAATTTGTTTTCGTATGCACTTGAAAGCATTATTACAACACGTGGGTTGCTGCTGGTCTCCTAGACGTTTTGAGGCTTTAGACCTGCTTCAGAAGAAGTCCGGAAGGAGAGCTGAAGGTACCCGCCGCCGGTGCCCCGTGCCGGTGCCCCCCGGGGGGGTACATACCGTGGGTATATACCAACCCTCCGACTTTGGCGGCCCCAACCTTCTTCATGGGACACCAACTTAGAAAGTTAAAAGCACCTGCGTAATGTATGCTCTCATTAAGCTCTACAATATTCAGCCATGGAGTAGAAATTTGGCGTTCCTCCCCCCGCTTCTGCTGCCCTGGGGCACACCAAGCGCGCAATGCAACACACGGTGATGTCCGTTCTCAACTCTTGGCAAAGTAAGGGGCCCCGCTGGGGAAGTAGGGGAACGCGTGCTGGGTCTTTGGGCACGCACGGGGCACGCCCTGGATGAAACCGACGCTTATACCGGTGAACCGTTTTAACTGAGAACAAGTGCAAAGCCTGAGACGCTAAGTGGCTCTGAGCCTAGTGTGACTCCCCTTCTGTAATTCGAGAGTGCGACTTGCCTTGTCCGTCTTGAGTCCTCTACGCCGAGCGCGCCGCCTCCTGAGCGCCTAAGACCGTCCACGATAGCGCGAGGCCCCTCTCAACCCAGCTGTGCGCGGGCACTAACCCTGCGTGCCCCGAGCCTAACCCCTCCGCCTCCTCCGACTCCCTAGGGCTCAACGAAGGCTAGGACCTAGGCGGTCGTGTCTGCTGTTGATGACACGCACAGGCGGACCCCGTGCCAGGACCTTCCCCGTTACAGCTATCCAGCTGACGCTTCCGCATCTCGATCTTTAACCTTCCCCTACACCATGATCTCGATATAAACCCCAGCTTATACGCTTCCGCAACTACCCCAGCTTACTTGTACACAAACGGTACCTCGAGACCAGTCAGTGGCAGCCGTGCTTGGCTAACTTGCAATGTCCGGTCCTCATACCCGCATTGGAAAGGGCTATCCTCTGATCCTTGGGCACTCTCAGGCTTGCGCAAAAGCGAACATCTTTATACGTCTGTATGTGCTTTGCGCCCTGACGGTCGTGCGCGCTATACGGCCCGCCCGGTGGAAGGCGCGGCGGGCACGCGTGTCACAGTCGCGCACGCCCGCACTCATGCGCGTGACCAATGCCAGTGAGGGTGATGCTAATTTTGCTCATGCATATTGCAGTTCGCTGTCCTGACAAGCCGACAAACAATCATCTCCACATACAAAGCAGCACGGAGGGGCCCTGCCGCGTGTAAATCAGACGCGAGGACTGACGTTGTGACTCCACAGATGCCCCCGCGCACAGGCCGCCTAGCTACCAGCCGGAACGGAGGCACCCTGCACGCCCTGCAGCAAGTCCTCGTCGTGGAGCGACATGACGCAGCAGCCTGCCTGCCTGCCGCCGCGTCGCGTCGCGATGGCCCCACCCACGGCCCCATCGCACGTACAATCAGCGACACCGCGCCGCCCACCGCCCCGCCCTGCATCCTTGTTCGCCCCTGTATCCTTGATCCCACGCATCGATCGCAGCAGGCTTACCCTTAATCCTCCGTTCCCAGTTTGCAGGCGGACATGCCTATGTATGCATATTATGTATGACAAGCCGCCTCACTCGAACGGACGGATGGCTCACAGGCAGAGTGCTGGTGCACACAAACCACATTGACCTAAAAGGCTAAAATTCCAGTAACCCAATCCAGCGCAACCAGTACAGCCGTTCATTACTCACTAGTCAAGCACCCAGCGAGCGATGGCCGCGGCGCCCTTGCTATTTCTGACCAGGCCCACCTATCTATTGTCCCAACTCTCTTTAAGACGTCTTCATATCGAGCCGTACAGGCGGCAGCTAGCACGTCGCCAGCATGGCAATCAGGACAAGCGCCGCAAAACCAACGAGGCATAGCAGGCCATCCAAACATAAACCCACATGCGCTACACCGTCTGTATCCACTGCACGTTCTATTCACTGACGAGCTAAGAGATGAGGGGCCCTAGCGGCTCGGTTGGTCTCGTTACGGGAGAAGGAACGCACACTTCCAATCCTGTAACACACACACATACTGACATGCATCGGAAACGACTCATCGCTACTGAGGAAACAGCGCCTGTCAAGCTCAAAAGGTTCACGCACGATCAGGCCTCCTCCACAATATGGTGTGACGTAAAACAGCGGCGCCAGGCGGCAATGTCAGCCTCCGTCTGGCGCAGCCTTTGTAATTCGTTCGATCAGCCCCTTCATCCGCCGCATACACCGCCCCAGCTCCTGCTTGTGACTGCCTTCAGCTAGTTCAGCACTATCAGCACCCTGACGGCGCTCAGCGCCTGTTACTCCGCTTATGCATGCGCGCGCGCAAGGCTTTGGCTCACAGACGTATGCCCTTAATGCATCTGCTGCATGTGCGTGTCATGCGCAAGCCGCCTGTATTCTGGCAGCGAACACGCACGACCTGTGGGCCAGCAGCGCATCAATGGCGTCGCCTAACTGTGGCGTGGCCCTCACGTGGCGTGGCGTGGCCAAGGCACTGGCCCGGTGCGCGCTCATCTGGAGTCCCGAAGTCAGTACCCAATCCCCGAACATACAGCATCAACAACACATCTGGTTTTGTAGTGTTATGCAGAAAACCGCGCGCTTAGCATATGACACCGTCCTTGCAGATTTGTGCTTCAGCCTACAGTACTCAATACCCACACCTGGACGACCATAACCATAACGGGCTGAATCTAAATCCCGGATTAAACAAATGTACGGCTGCTGCGTATGGTGTTTTTGTCGCGGGTGAATACTTATCATGCGTTTGGCTGTGTCCTACACGCATGCAGCGCCCCATACGCATGCGCCCGGTCACCGAAAATGTTTTGCTAAATAGGTCGCTCTCATCCGCTCACGGCAGGTCGGCTGACGGCGCCGACCTAAACTCGCTCACAGTGGTCATGGTTGCGTTGGCGGTCTGCGAGCCGCTACGCTTGCTGGACTTGCCGCTGTTGGGCACAACGGGGGCGCGGCCCCGCAGCAGTGACGACCGGGCCGCCGCACCTGCCGGCACCCCGGCCGAGTTGCGGGAGGTGCGGCTGCGGCCAGCCAGGCTGACGGGGCCCATGAGGCTGCTGAGGGTGCCGAGCATGTCGGCGCGCCGCTGCTTGCCGCGGCGGTGGCGCTGCGCGTCCTCCGAGTCGGCGCACCAGGTGAACTGTGGGCGCGTGTGTGTGTGTGTGTGTGTGTGTGTGTGTGTGTGTGTGTGTGTGTGTGTGTGTGTGTGTGTGTGTGTGTAGGTGGTGCAGTGGGCCCAGCAGGCGGGGGCGCGGGCGCGGGCGAGGTAAGGTCAGGTCGTCTCGTGTTGAACATCCGGCGGGATGGATGGACTGGCGAGAACCCCCGTGAGACAGGATACTGCCCACCCTTGCTACTACCCGTATGCATGACACCCGTTTCTCCCCGCGCACTGAACAATGCCCCTTTGCGCGGCGGCTCGCTCCCTGCTGCTGCTGCTGCCTCACCGTCTGCATGACGCCCTTGCCCTTGACGTCCACGCCGCCGGTGGGCGCCCAGCCCTCCTCGTCCTCCTCCGGCGGCAGCAGGCCGCGCGTGGCGGCGGAGGCGTGGATCACGCCCGGCCGCCCGGTGCTCTCCATGCGGCTGGCGGTGTTGACGGTGTCGCCGAACAGGCAGAAGCGAGGCATCTTGTGCCCCACGACGCCGCTAGTCGCTGGACCCGAATGGATGCCCACACGCATCTTCACTGGCTCACCCGTGTTGGGCAGCAACACGTTGCCAGCCTCTTCTAGCATGGCCCGCGCAAAGGCCACTACACGCATGGCATGTAGGGGGTCAACGTCGCCCTGCCCCCGCACGGCACGGCCGTAGCCGTCCTCGTCACGCGCCACCAGGCCGCCCGCCACCATGTAGCAGTCGCCGATGGTCTCCACCTTGTAGACTCCTGTGTGTTCACGTGGTGGCTTTGTCAGCTACTTAGCCCACCTGCAGTCGAGGTGAACCCCACACCGCCTCTAGGTAGTGTGAGGACCAGCCGGTGGCACCCACCCACCCACGCACCCACCCACCCACCCACGCACCCACCATAGACGTCGGTCAGGCTGTCGAAGCGCGTGTAGAGGTCATTGAGGAAGGTCATGACGGTGGCAGCGGGGACCTCCTTGGACATGTCCGTGAAGCCCTTGATGTCTGAGATAGAGGTGGGGGCCGGGCGGGGTGGGGTGGGGTGTGGGGGTGAGGAACCGAGTGGAGGGCTAGGGCGGCGGGTAGGCAGCCACTGGATAGCTGCAAGTCCTCAGCTATATATGCCCTTGACCCCGCCCGCCCTCACTCACCCGCAAACAGCACCGTAATGCACTCGTGGGAGGTGGCCAGCGCCGCGGGGTCCTGCAGGGTGAACGCGTGTGTTAACGAAGGCAAACGGGAAGGCGTGTGTGTGTGTATGTATGTGTGCGAATGTGTGTCGGCGGCACGAGCAGTGGTGCGGGACTTCAGCGGCCGGCAACAGTAGGCAAGCAATGGCAGGGGGCTGAAGCCAGCCCTGGGCGACCCCTGTCCCCTGCCTCCACGCCACCCCCTGCCGGCCTGCTGAGCGCGGGGCCACCACAAGTACGTGCGTTCATGTGTCCCCCCGCCCACCACCACCACCACCACCACCACCACCAGCACCCGCCCACCTGGATGTGGCGCAACAGGACCAGACCCTTGCGCTCCAGCTCCGCCTCGTCGCGGCGGCGCTGCGTCATGTGGCGCACCACGTGCGAGGGGAAGATGTCGTTCAGCAGCCGGTGCTCCGCCTCCAGCACGCGCGCAAGGCGCTCCTCCGCCTGCACCTTGCTGGTCACGTCCGTCTGCACCACCTGCAGCAGCAGCAGCAGGCGGACATGGGGACGCAGCAGGCTCACACGACATTATGCACAGAGAGCTAGGTGGATATGAAGTCCTAGAGACGCATGTTGCACATCTGACTGCGTAGCGGGTAGCTGTGGTAGCGCAGCCATCACAGAGCCTTCCAGCCCCAGAACACGAATTCCCGGGACGTTCTCTTCCACACCAAGCAAGCAAGCAAGCAGGAACCACACAAGACCGCAAGCCTCGGCCCGGTCCGATCCGGCCTGCTGGCTCGCGCGTGCCGCCCCCGCCCTCTGGGCATGCAGTCGGTGAGTTGGCGAGTTGGTGAGTCGGTGAGTCCCACGCACACGCACACGCACACGCACACGCACACGCACACGCACACGCACACGCGCACATGCACACGCACACGCACACGCACCAGTATGAGCGGCGACTCGTTCATGGGGTCGCTGACGGGCTTGACCACCACCTCGTGCCACCGCATCTCCTCCTCCTCGGCCGCCGCGGCCGCCGCAGCGGCCGCCAGGAATAAAATCTCACCGGTGGTGCCGGGGGCTGGCACGGCCGCCAGCTGAGGCTGCTGCTGCTGCTGCTGCTGCTGCTGCTGGTCCCTGCGGTGTGGCAGCGGCTGGGCGGGTGCAAGGCCCTGTTGCATGGGCTTGACGAGGGCCTGGGGCAGTGCCTGCTGCTGCTGCTGCTGCTGCGGCTGCTGCTGTGGTTGCTGCTGTGGTTGCATCGTCGGGTGCTGCAGCAGCGCCCGGGCGCGGCGAGCGGCGCGGTTGTTGCCCGAGCCAGCCGTGTCCCTGCCGGCGCCGGCGTCGTCCGCAGCCGTGGAGGCGCTGCCAACCGCAGCGCCTGACACGGCGGCCGCGGCGGACGTGATGGCATTGGTGGCGGTGGTGGCGGTGGCGGTGGAGGGCTGCAGTGCGGCCATCAGGTAGGTCAGGTTGGGCACGCCAGCCCAGCTGTCGCGGACCGAGCTAGCCACGTGGCTGCCGCCGGGGGCGCCGCCGCCCGCGCCCGCGGACGACGGCAGCTGGCCGTAGCTGGTGCTCAGCTGCTGCCAGTGCGCCGCCAGCTGCTGCGTCTGCCAGGCCTCGGGTGAGCCGCGCCCGCCGTCCCAGGTGTTGGCCTTGGAGGGGTGCTCGGTGCCCCAGCTGGAGCGGCGCATGCGCAGGTCGGCGGCGGACGCCTGCTGCGGCGGCAAGTCGTCGGCCCCCGCGGTGGCGGACGCCTGCTGGTGCTGGTGCTGGTGCTGGCGGGGCAGGCTCCCTGTCGCGATGCCGCCGGTGCCCGTGCCGGCCGTAGCCCCAGTGGTGGTGTAAGGCGACGCTATATCCTGAGGGGATGCCGTTTTGATAAGTGGCAAGGACTGCTGCCGCTGCTGGTGGTGGTGGTGGTGTAGCGACTGCGTCAGGCCGGGGCTGCTAGGCGTGGCGGCGGCGCTGCTGCCGCCACCGGGCGTCGTGGCACCGCCAGCGCCGCCGTCGCGCACTAGGATGGTCCGCGGCCCGGAGCCACTAGTCTCCCGGTTGTGGCAGCTGTTGTCGTTGCGCGCCAGAGCTGACAGCAGCAGCTGCAGGCGCCGGTCCTCCTCGTGGCTGGTGTGCCTGCATGCGCGCATATGGCGTACGTGATGAGGCAGGTAGGGGCGGCGCCAGCCATGCATGCATGCATACGTACGTGGTGGTGAAGTAAGAGTGGAGCACCAGGACAGACCGGCTACCGTAGTAGTGACATCAGCGGTGCAATCACGCCGGCGGACACGTTTCTGTGCATGCCCCTGCCCACATGAGGCGACACAGGCACCAACTTCTTGCGACACGACGCACCTCAGGTAGCTAGTGGCACGAGAAGAGGAGTAGCCGCCGCCGGCACTGACCCCGCCGCTGGTGCGCGCAAACCCAGGTGCCAGCCCCGCAGCGGCCTGCTGGATCTGGCCCTGCTGAGGCGGCATGGACGACATGGACATGGAGTGCAGGTTGGGCAGGGGGGCCGAGGGCGTGCTCTGCAGCAGCTGCGGCGGCTGCACCTGCGCCGCCGCCTGCGCCTGCGCCGCCGCCTGCGCCTGCGCCGCCACCTGCTGCTGCAGCGGTTGCAGCGAGATGGGTGACGGCGACCGCGGCAGGTGGTGCAGCTGCAGCTGGCCCGCTGAGCTACTCTGCTGCATCATCTTTAGGGCAGCTGGCGGCTGCAGGCCGCCGCTCCGTGCGGCGGCGGCAGTGGTGGTCACATCAGCATCGCCAGCACTACCAGCACCGGCGCTGGCATCCTCGCCAATGAAAGCCGGCACCGCGGCTGCTGCCCCAATCGCAGCATGCAGCAGCTGGTGCGGGTGCTGGAGTCGGTGGGCCACCACCTCCTCCACGGCCGCGGAGGATCTGGCGCGTGCCATGGAGGTGGCGGCCCGGTTGGAGGTGGAGGTGGTGGTGGTGGAGGTGGCGGTGGTGGTGGTGGCAAGCAGGTGGGCGCCGGTGGTGCTGGTGCTGAACGCGCCGGCGGCACCCGAGGAGGTGATGAGGGTGGTGTCGACGCCGCTGCTGCTGCTGCCGACCAGGGCTTGGGAGGAGGCGGAGCGCGCGTGGGCGCCTTCGCCCGCGGCGCCAGTCGGTAGCAGGCTGCTGCCGGTGTCGGAGTATGAAGCCATGCGTGTTGCAGGCATACAGGCCTGTCGTTGCCCCTGCACCTGCTGAGCAGAGGCGTGTGGGTGCACAAAGTGCGAGGAGCGCGAGTGCTGCGGCGGCGGCGGCGCGGCCTGTAGCTGCTGCTGCTGCTGCTGCTGCAGGTGTGGCGGCAGCAGCTGGTTGGGCGGCACGGCCCCGGGCTGCGGCGGCGAGGGCGAGTCGTCCACCGGGCTGGTGGCGGCGCGGCGGAAGGCGGCGATGGCGTTGCGGAACGCGGACGCCTGCGCCTGCTGCAAGCCCAGCCAGCTGGAGGAAGCTGCCGGCGGCCGCCGCCGCGGCCGGCTGCCGGCGGCCGCCACACCGCCAGGTGGTGAGGGCTCCACCGCCGCCGCCGCCAGGTGCTGCGGAGCCGCGGCCGGGCCGATGCCGCCGCCGCTGACTGTGAAACCGGGGCCGGCAGCGCCGCCGCCTGGTGCGGGGTTGGATGGCATGCGCCGCAGCAGCGAGGTGTGTGTGACCAGTACGTTGGCGTTGCTGGTGTTGCTGCTGGCGTTGGTGCCCGCGGTGCTGGCGATGGCGTTGGAGGAGGCGCTGGCGGTGGCTGGCTGCGTGGTGTGGCTGCGCTTGCTGAGGGCGGTGCCGGACGACCCACTGGCGTTGGCGAGCAGCATGCCGGCGCCCGACATGGCGGCAAGGATGGCGGCGTGTGTGCCGCCGCCGCCGCCCGACATGCCACCCGACATGCCGGGTGAGAGCAGTTGCGGTGGCGGGCTGAAAGGGCCGCCGGCGCCGCCACCACTTCCGCCGGCGGCGGCGGCTGCTGCTGGGAGCATGGGGGGCTGCTGCAGCGGCGCCCGCTCGTCCAGGTAGGCCCAGGTGCGGTCGGCCAAGGCGGCGCGCCTGCTGGCGGTGGTGAGGAAGGGCGACGGCAGGCCGCTGCCGCTGCCGGGCCCGCCGGCAGCCGCCGCCGCCGCCGACGCGCCCGCCATGCTGGCGCCTGAGGCGTCCATGTGCGCCTGCGTTGGGAGGTGGGAGCAATCATCCTCTCAGCGTACGTTACGGCGCGCACAGTGTCATACACACATACATACTTACACATACCAACCCGCAGTCTTGCTGCAGGCTAGGCGATGGCACGCTTCGCCCCCACGCCCGCGCACCTGCCACAGCTTTGGCAGGTTGAAGGATACCTCGTCCTGCTCCTGCTTCTCATCCACCTCATCTATGAAAGACAGGAAGTGCTGGTGCTGGTGCGGGTGCTGGTGCGGCGGCTGTGCGGCCAACTGCGGTTGGGATGGGCCTGCGGCGCCGGCCGGACCTCCCTGCTGCTGCTGCTGGTTCTGGTGCGGGTGCTGGTTATGGTGCTGGCTGCCGCTGCCGTTTCCATTCCCGTTGCCGCCGTTGCCGTTCCCGTTGCCGTTGTTGTTGCCGAAAGCCGGCGTGGAGCGACTGCCGCGGTAGAACTCGATGGAGAACTCGACGGTGTCGCGGGTGCCGAACGTGGACGAGGCGCTGGCGGCCTCCACTTGCTCGCCGGGGCCGCCTGCGGTGGAGGTGGGAGGTGGGAGGCAGGTGCACACCAGGGCGGGGGGCCGTACGTGTCGCACCTTTGCAAACCCGGCACGGCTCCGGGGCCGACTGACTGACCTCGCGCACTATACGTTGATGATACGTTATGCAGCGTTATTGCAACTTGCATTCCGTGGCTCACACAGTCCACCCACACATGTGTGTGGCGGAACATGGCAAGGGGCGAGATAGCGACGTGGGGCCCATGTGTGTGGCGGTCAGTGTCACTGCAACCGCCACGACGCACCTTCCGTGGAGTTCAACATCAGGGCCGAGGTGCTGGTGCCGTGCTGGTCGCTGGACATGAGCGCGCCCGCGCCCGCGCCCATGCCCATGCCCACGGCGGCCCCCGTGGCCACGTCGCGTGGCGTGCTGGTGCCAGAGCGCAGCAGCTGGTGCGGGTGCGGGTGCGGGTGCCGGCCGGCCCCGCGGTGTGGCGACACAGGCGCGGCGGTGCTGGCGGCGCGCAGGTGCGGCAGCAGGTGCTGCTGCAGGTGCGCCGGCAGCAGCAGCACACCCGCGGTGCCACCCGCTGCGCCGCCGCTGCCGCTCAGCAGATGCAGGTTGTTCATGGTGCCGCCGCCGCCGCTGCCGCTCACAACGCTGCTGGCGGCCGCGGCCGCCGCCGCGGCGACCAGTCCGCCGACCGTGAGCTCGGTTACGTTTGTAGCGTTGCTGCTGGAGCCCATGCCGCCACGTGACTCGATGGAGCCCAGCTGCTCCGCGGCGGCGGCGCCGCCACCACTGGGTGCTCCTCCCCCCACGGCAAGGGAGCCCAGCGCTTGTTCGCCGCCCCCAGTGCCATCGCCCTTACCGCCGCCTCCCTCCGTTGACTCGCTGCCGCTGCCTGTCGCTGCCGCAGCACGCCCCGCCGCCGCCGCAGACGCCGCCATGCCCACGGAGCCGCTACTCGGCAAGGAGCCATGCGGCGGCTGCAGTGGCCGCAGCGGCGGCACGGCTGCTGTGGCGCTGCCGATGCGGCCGGCGGCACCCGCGCTGGCAGCAGTAGGCACCGGGCCGCGGGGGCGCGAGCGGCGGCCGGCGGTGCTGCTGCTGCGGGCCGCCATCACCAACGCCATCAACCGCTGCTGGTGCGCCTCCTCGGCCGGCGTCATGGCGCCACGGTCGGTGCGTGCGGGTGAGGGCGGCGGCGCGTCCTTGCCGCTGCCGCTGCTGCCGCCCGCAGGCGACTTGTCACCTTCGGTGCCCGCCCTGCCCTCCTCTTTAGGCTCGGGGTCTGCTGGCACTGCGTCGTCCTCCCCTGTCACCTCCTCAAACACGCGGTGGGTCCGCACACTATGCAGGTGGTGGTGATGGTGTTGATGCGGCGCGGCCTCCGCGGCCTGCGCGTCGGCACGTTGCCGATCTGGCAGCGGTGCGCTCGACTTCGGCGTTGATGCGCGGGTGCGCGCACCCGCGTCCGCATCCCCATCCGCATCCGCAGCCGCGACCGCGTGCGCACCCGCAGCAGGAAGGGTTGTTGGCTGCGGCGCCGCACCGCGCTGCTCGTCCCGTTGCACCTGTTGCGCCACCGCCTCCAGCACCCGCAGCGGCGGGGCTGGCGCGGGGCGGCTCTCGGCGGCCGGCGGCGTGTGTTGGGGCTCCGCGCCAAGGGCCTGCGTCGGTCGCGGGGGGGACTGCTGCTGGTGTGCTGGGCCGCCGTGGGGCGAGGGCGGCGGGCTTGGCGGCCTCTGTCCCGCCCCTTGCTGCATCGGTGGCGTCGGCGATTGCGGGGCAGTGGCGGCGCCGGAGCCCGAGCCACACGACACATCGCCCCGAGCCATGGAAGCCAGGGAGGTGAAGAAGCCAGCTGCGCCGGACGCCGGCCGGGCAGTTTCCCCTGAAGCACGCCGCGCGGCTGTTTGCAGCACCAGGTCTCCCTGCACGCCGCTGCGCACGGGTGAGCAGCTGGGGCGCCGGCGAGGGCTGAGCTGGTAGCTCCTGCGCCGGAAGGGGTCTGGCTGGGCGGGGCCGGCAGGGTGCAGTTTCTCATTGCTGCCGCCAGCCCCGCTGTTGCCGCTGTTGCTGCCGCCCGCCTCCTCCACCGTAGCTAGACCCGAGCCCAGCCGCCCCACGCCCATGCTTGGGCCCAGCACGCACGAAGCGCTGCCGCTGCGCCGCGGCGGCATGTGCGAGCCTCCGCTGTGCCTCTCTGCGCCGCTGACGCTGCTCGCGCCGCCGCTGCTGCCACCGCCTTGAAGGGCGGCCGCCAGGGCCGGCGGCGCGCCCGCGCAGGCTGCAGCCGAGGCAGCCGAGGCGGCCGAGGCGGCGGCTGCCACCGCCTTGCTGAGTATGACGCTGGGCGGCACGGACCAGGGGCTGCTGGAGTCGTGCGCCAGGCCGCCCATTGCGCCCATGGGCGGCGGCGACACCAGCTCGCCGCTGGCATTGGTGCTCAGCCTGACGTCGCCCAGCAGCAGGTCGGCGGTGGCGGTGGCGGTGCCGCCGTCCGTGAGCGTGCCGGCGGGCGTGGCGGCGCCCGCCGCAGACGCCGCGGACGCCGCGGACAGCACCGCCACGGCCGCGGCCGCGTTGCTGGCCAGCGCGGTGGAGGAGAACGCCATCACCGCCGTGGCGCCGCCGTGCTCGTCCAGTCCGTACACGCTGGCGGCCAGGCTGGCGAAGTCGTAGCAGCCAGTGGTGGCGGTGGCCGTGGCGCCCGCCAGCACGCTGCTGCCGCCGGCGCCGCCCGAGCCGCCGCCCGCCAGCTGCTTCTTCAGGCGGTACGGCATGCGCACCAGGCCGCGCCACTCCTGCGCACCGGGCCACAGCAGTCGGGATTCGTTGTACCAGTGGCGGGTGGTCTGGGCGGAGGTCCAGCATTGGGCATGATAACCCAACTGCAAACGTCCGCTCAACCACCGAGTAAGCGGTGGGCGGGTCAACCGGCCCCCGGCCCCCCATCAACCCAGCAACCCCCTCCCCCAGGCATGCCCCCACGCACCATGCCCTGCTCTAGCGCGTCCAGTATCTCCATGTAGCGCGAGGGGTCGCTCGCGAACAGCCGCTGCAGCCAGTTCACGCCATCGGCGGCGGCGCCGCCACCAGCACCGGCAGCAGCAGCTAGCAAGCCGGCCCCCCCGGCAGCAGCCCCGGTCGTCGACGACCCGTGCCGGCGCGGGGAGTGCAGCAGCGTGTTGGCCGGGGATGCAGCCGCCGCGGCGGTAGGCGACGCAAAGTGCGTGGTGGTGGTGGCTAGGGCGTCCAAGGCGGCGGCAGCTGCGGTGGCTGTGGGCGGCGCCGCGTCCATGCCTGCCACGTAGCCCATGAAGGCCACACTGGCGCGGTTTTGGTGCAGCACGCGCCTGTATTGCACATACAGCAGCAACAAACAGGGGGAGGGTATTTTCATTCCAGAAACCAAAGCAAACCGACCGAGGGAATCCGAACCAGCCCGCGGGGGGAGGGGGAGGGGGAGGGGGATAGCCATCCATGGTATGGTATGGGTCAAATGTTGTGAAGGGGGGCACAGTGGTGAGAGAGCTAAGGCGAAAGGCACAATGGTGGCGGTGCGCGTGTGTTGCTGTGTGACACCTCCTTGCGGTGCACAGCTTCCATCAAGCAATTGTAGTCGGTCAGCAGTTACTTGGGCTGCTGGTTAGCTAGTCAGCTTTAGCAGGCAGCTCAGCAGGCGGCTCAGCAGGCGGCGCGCGGCGCTGCTCACCCGGTGATGTCGAACATGTGCACGATGGACTGCGGGGTTGCGGCGGGTTGGTTGATTGGTTGGTTGGTTAGTTGGTCAGTTGGTTGGGCGGCAAGTAAGCGTGTACACGTCAGAGGCCAAGATACTGGCGAGCTGGACCACCGCGACAGGTGGTTCGCGCGGGCAAGCCCCACCACCCACCCATGCACACACACACACGCGGACAGCGACACCACCCGATCCATTACCAATACCCGCGCAGCTCGTCCTGCTTGAATGCAGGTCCCCCAGCAGCTGCTGCTGCTGATAATGATGAGGATGATGCCTTAACGTACGTACGGGCATGCCCTGCTGCCGGCCTCCCCTGTCCCCCCTCCCTCCCGCCCCCGCCCCTCTCACCACCCACCGGGATGTTGCTGATGATGGCGTAGTCGCGCTGCAGGCGGGATGCCAGCGCCTTCATCTCGTACGGCACGTCCAGCTCCAGGACCATGGCTGCCGTCAGCAGCCCGCCCTGCGGCTGACCGCCACCGCCACCGCCACCGCCACCGCCACCGCCACTGCCGGCAGCCCCCGAGCCCGAGCCCGACCCCTCGCCGGCGGCGCCCCGCCGGAACAGGAAAGGGGTGATCTGCATGCATGTGCACACGGGCAGGCAGGCAGGCAGGCAGGCAGGCAGGCAGGCACGTGGGTGGGTGGGTGGATGGGTGGGTGCACAGGTAGGTAGGTCGGGCGGGGGCATGCACGTGCAGCTGCGGGCGCCCGCCAGCATGAGCGCCGGCGCCGGTGGCGCATGCCGGGGGACAGCGGACAGCCCCGCGCCACATGCAGGGTCCCGGCAATGTGTTTGCATGCATGCCCCCAGTGGTGGATGCACTCAGCTTCCAGATTCGCCTGTTCTCACCCGCAGCGACAGGTAGTAGCGGTTGGCTCCAAAGTCCCCTGGCACGAAATGGCTGACGGTCGTCAGGGAGCCATGTAGCAGCCGCCTGTTGTGATTTGGGGAACCATCACAGATCGCACAGAGCCGCATATTCCCCTGCCCGGGGCCTGCCGAACAGGCCGCGTGCGGCCACGTCCTTGGGTGGCTGTACTGCCGTAGCATTTGCACGAGCACGCACACACGCCCTTCCCAGATTGTAGCAAGGCCGCCCCTTCGGCGCATTTGACATCTACCAACCGCGTAGTCTGCTCTTGACAAGGAACTCAGCCCTTTACTTCCCGCCCTCACTGCCCTTGCCCCACCCCCAAGTGCCATATCATACATGGCTTACCCCCCCACCCCACCCACCCACCCACCCACACCCGAACCGCCCGAATCGCCTCGGACCGCCTCGCCCCGGACGCCACTTACTCTGAGACGTCGTGCAACAAGGCCTGTGTGTTCACCCATGGCGTGGGCACATGGCTTCTTAGAGTATGCACATAAGTTTTGTAGTAGAGGCTCAGAGATAGGCAAGCTCCTATCGCGGTTCCAACTAGCATTTCAGCACATTCCAACGACTTCTGACTCCAAGGCCGACCCCGCGCATCATCGGCCTTGCTTTACCTCGCCCAGGGGTGCCCTCCCCTCACCTCGCCGGCACCGCCCCGGGCCAGCAGCATTCGTGTCTCACTCGCTCCTCCCGCCCCTTCACCCACACGCCCACACGCCCACCTTGAGGCTGGGGTCCCTGATGCACTGGCGCGCTAGGAAGCAAAGGATGTCCTGTTGCGTGAGGGCAGCAGGGCGTGAGGGCGTGCATGAGTGCAGCAGACATTACATGTACGGTAGTTCACGTGCTGGGTGTGCACCTCTCTCTGGATGAGCTGTCAAAAGGCATACACCGCAATGGATCCCCTCTCCGCCGCTACTCTCCTCCTCTCCTCAAGTTGCCATGCCTGGAACCCCCCCCCCCCCCATGCGACGCACCCCCGTCTTGCTTCTGGTTTCTGGAATGAACTACCCCGCACCCGCCACCCCCACGGCCAGACACATATTCCCCTGTTCAAAGCACTGAGCATCCGGATGGCCACCACCCTGCTGGTGAGCGCCCACCTGCTCATCCTTGAGCTGCAGTGCGCCCACCGCCGCCGCGTTGGTGAGCACGCAGCCCACTGAGATGCCGCCGCCGCCGCCGCCCGGCTCGACCCCAAACACCAGCCGCGTGCGCCCGTCCTCGCTGCTTTCGCGCAGCGCCAGGCACACGTCCAGGGCCGAGGCGGTGCGCACGGCCAGGCTGCTGAGGCTGCTGTGCAGCGCCGAGTCGGTGGCGAGCACGTCATCCAGCCCCCCCTCGCCCCCGGCGTGGGCCGACGATAGGGCGCTGAGGCATAGCACCGCGATGGGCTGCTGCACGTGCGCAAGCGCCGCCGCCAGCGTGGGCAGGTCCAGAACCGTGAGGGCCGCGGCGCCTGCGGGCAAGTGCAGGCAAACATGGAGCTGGGTGGCGGGAATGCGAATCCCTGGACAAGTTGCGCGTAGCGGTAACAGGAGTTGTGTGGCGAGCTCTGGCGCGTCCCGCACGCGCCAGTCGGGCGTCCTAACGCCTAGCCTTAGTACTACGGACCGCCGGGATCCAGCTCAAGGCCACAGGTATACGCATTACTGGCGAACTGTCACATACAGCGCTAGCTTGTGATTGATGTGACTTACCGTGGCGCGGCAGCAAGCTGCTGAGGTTGAGCTGTTGCTCGGGAGGGCTGCTCGGGTCTTTCCTGGCCAGCCGTCGCGATATGGTTCCTGCAATAGGACATGCAGTAATTTAAAGGCGCATGCGGCGCAATATGCATGCGGATTACGTGTGCATTTCGTGCCTCGCAGAACCGGGCAGCCCAGGAGCCCAGGAGCCAACGCACCATCCTCCTTTGCTCCGTCCCCGCCGAAGCAGCTAAGTCGATTGCCCATTCTAGTTCAAGCTGCCTGTGCGCGTGGGTTATCTCGAGGGACACGAGTTGGGCCGGCGAAACCGAGGCGAGCCAAACATGCTTGTCGCCCTTAAATACCAGTCAAAGCAGCAACATGTATGTCATCAAATTACTTGGCATGGTTTGTGCGCCCCAGCGTGCAGGAATGGGCCTAGTGCAGCGCAAACACTTGTGAAACCGGGTGCTAATGCCTTGAAAAGTTTAGCGTTGAAGTATATATATGAACCTAGCTAATATGTGTATGCGATTCCAAAAGCACGGGAAGGCATGAAGAGCGCAAATGCGAAACCGCCTCATTGCCGTATGTCGCTCGCCTTTGCTGCTGAGTTGCTCTCTATCATTGCACTGCAGTCAAACTTGCTGCAGGTCAGAACATTTCTCGTTTGACGCGCTTCGGGATCGGTTTCGATCGGCACTTTATTGGTCTAGAGACTAGTGCGGCGCGTAGTAGAGATTGTGCGAAATTGCAGACCAGACTCTATGTATGTAGACGTTCTGCTACGGTGGGCAGAAAAGGTACCGCATATTAACTAACCGCGGCGCGTCATCGCCCGGGGAAACCGGAGCTCCTCAGCTCCCGCCGGACTTCTCACCGGGCTGGTTTCGGGGTTCCTCGCGGATCGGGTCCATCTTCCTAATAATGCCAGCTCATCCCCCGTTTACTGTCATGCATGTTCGTCACTTGGAGGGGCGGGAGGCTTTGGGATACCGCGCTGATGCATGCCAGTCAGAGCGTGGCACGTCCGTCCGTCGGTACCAGGGGAGGGTCCGTACCACCCCTGGTCGGTACCAATGCCGCGGATTAGTCATTGACCTTCGGGCCCCCTCTCCTGCCTTGCCGCGTCCCTGGTCTCGGCCTTGCTTGCTGCACGCTGCACCTTGCTTGCATTACACTTGTCTCACACTTCGACGCTCATCCGTGGATGCTGGGCAACTCTGCAGCTCCTCCTTTCGCGCTGCGTACGTAGCATCGCATTGTCTGTGAGGGTGCGGCAGCCCGGGGTGAGGGGTGAGGGTGCGGCAGCCCCTAACGTGGCGGAGCGAAAGACAAGGCGTGCCGCCGCTGAGTTGGACCTGTGTGCTCAAGGCGGTGTTTTGAAGCAGCTCGCAAACCGCTGAAACAAGCGGGTTGCCTTAGTAGGTGGGGTAGCAGTGAGTTCAGTTTTGGTAGAGAGCGAGGGGAAGCCCTTGTTTGCTTCTAGGGGCCTGGCTGGTTCGTGGTTTGAGGCATGTTCAGTATGACCTGTCACCTGTGCGGTGGCTTTATGCGTTTTCTCCGACTTGGGAAGAAGAGGTTAGATGAGCAGTGGTGGGGTGTCAGGTGTTGGCTCCTGGAAGTTGCTCGCGTAGTTTTCTTTCTGGCTGTGTGTGAGTGCTGTTTGGGCGCGCTTTGTGAGAGCGAGCGAGCTGCCTTCCTGTTACGTCTGATCTATGGAGGCAGGCGCCCTGTGATCGCGGCGGTCAAGCGTGGGGTGCGCTTAGATCACCGTGGGCTTGGTTAGTGTGCGTCGTTCAGGTTGTCGGCGCTCTCGCCAGTCCAAAGAGGCTGGCAGGCTGCTGCGGCCGTGTTTCGGGCCCGGGTATGAAGTGCCCCCCACAGCTGTAACATGAAGAGACCAAGGTCCCTTGCCCATACGTACGTACACTTGATTATCAGCTTTCGGTCCCATGTCCTCATAGACACGGTAAAGCACAGTGGCCCCACATTCATGTGTGCATGCGGCAGCGTAAAACACGCTCTCGCCAGCGTGACACACAAGGCCCACGCCAGCCCACCTCCCATGCATGCATGCATGCATGCCGCAGCAATCAATCAGTCAATCAGTCCACAAGAGCCCTATCGGGTGCGTGATGTATGCGGCTGTCCCCGCTGCCCCCAGTGTCGAGTATGAATGACAGCTAACATATGCTAGATAGCCAGCCCAAACTCCATTTTCGCGCCATGACTAAATAACGCTTGCACGAATGCGCGGAGAGCGTGAACCACTCTACTGCTGCAGCCGAACGCCGCTGCCACCCTCCGCTCAAGACACATGTGCGGATCTCGCCCTGGCAGACATATGATGTGAAGGCAGACGCCAGTACCAGGGAATAAAATAGATAACGAATGCACTTCTTGCGGATTCCCTGTTCAGTGCTCAGTTCAGCCGCTGCGCCAGCACATAACAAATATGACGGTTGTTGATTGGGTTCCCCCTCCCCTCCCGTGCGGCCGCTCCCGTTGTCATTCCCGCCACACCCAGTTGCTAATGACCTGAAAGTGCCCCAAACCGGTTCAGCCGAGCGTGTCAATCAGTGCCGTGGACGCAGAGCGGTGGAAAGCACTCACCCGAGCCGAATTCGGCTGCGTCAAAGTGCCGCTAGCTACTGCCGCAGTAGCACCAGAGGCCCCCCCTCCCAATTGCCGCAGGCGGGCGGTGCTGGGCGGCGAGGCGCGGGAGTTGGCGCCGGCAGCGATGGCGGCAATGGCCGGGGTCAGGCTGGACAGGGTGCCCAGCAGCATGGCGCGCTGCTGCTTGTCGCGGCGCTGCTTGTCCGCCCCCGACCACGTGTACTGCGTGAGTGCACGCGGCAGCAGCAGCAGCATCAGCAGCAGCATCAGCAGCAGGTGCAAGGAGGCAGGTAGGCACACGGTACGTGGGACCCAGGAGCGATACGGTACAGCAGGCGCACAGGACTTGACGAGGATGGATGGGATCAACAGTACCCGCCCGGGCCAGACCGAGGAAGACAGGGCAGCAGCCTGGGGGGTAGCGCCCTTGGGATGCTGCCCGCTGCCGCAAGCACAACCTGCCCCCCTGGAGCGCGGCTGGCTCTGCTGCTGCCTCACCGTCTGCATGACGCCCTTGCCCTTGACGTCCACGCCGCCGGTGGGCGCCCAGCCCTCCTCGTCCTCCTCCGGCGGCAGCAGGCCGCGCGTGGCGGCGGAGGCGTGGATCACGCCCGGCCGCCCGGTGCTCTCCATGCGGCTGGCGGTGTTGACGGTGTCGCCGAACAGGCAGAAGCGAGGCATCTTGTGCCCCACGACGCCGCTAGTCGCCGGCCCAGAATGGATGCCCACACGCATCTTGACTGGTTCTTTGGTTGTTGGCAGCAGTACTTTGCCAGCCTCTTCTAGCATGGCCCGCGCAAAGGCCACCACACGCATGGCGTGCAGGGGGTCGACGTTGCCCTGCCCCCGCACGGCACGGCCGTAGCCATCTTCTTCCCTCGCCACCAGCCCGCCCGCCACCATGTAGCAGTCGCCGATGGTCTCCACCTTGTAGACTCCTGTGTGTGGTGGCGATGACTTTGTCAGCTACGCCCACCTGCATTCTAGGTGACCCCCACACCGCCTCTAGGTAGTGTGAGGACCAGCCAGTGGCATCCACCCACCCACCCACCCACCCACCCACCCACCCACCCACCCACCCACCCACCCACCCACCCACCCACCCACCCACCCACCATAGACGTCGGTCAGGCTGTCAAAGCGCGTGTAGAGGTCGTTGAGGAAGGTCATGACGGTGGCGGCGGGGACCTCCTTGGACATGTCCGTGAAGCCCTTGATGTCTGAGATAGAGGTGGGGGCCGGGCGGGGTGGGGTGGGGTGTGGGGTTCCATGCATTTGGGTGGGGAGCCGAGTAGAGGGCTAGGGCGGCAGGTAGCTACGCAGTGACTGAATAGCTGCAAGTCTTAGTGACGGGGGAGGTGGGGTGGGGTGTGGGGGGAGGGGCGAGAGGAGGTCAGTGGAGGGCAGGAGCCGTAGGTGGAGGGATCCCAGTGGAGGGCGAGGTCGGGTGGGCAGCCACTGAATAGCTGCAAGTCCTCAGCTATGCCCCCGGACCCGCCCACCCTCACTCACCGGCAAAGAGCACCGTGACGCACTCGTGGGAGGTGGCCAGCGCCGCGGGGTCCTGTGTCAACGATTGCACACGCACGCACATGGTGACATGGGCACACAGCACAACCCAACGAAGCCGGTCACGGGGCCAAGTAGGGACAGCCTTGCCTGACCCTGCGCAATCCTGCCCAGCAGCGCCCGCGGGGGCCCCTAGCCGCCGCATCACCGCCGCCGCCGCCCACCACCACCACCAGCACCCGCCCACCTGGATGTGTGTAAGCAGCTGCAGCCCGTTGCGCTCCAGCTCCGCCTCGTCGCGGCGGCGCTGCGTCATGTGGCGCACCACGTGCGAGGGGAAGATGTCGTTCAGCAGCCGGTGCTCCGCCTCCAGCACGCGCGCCAGCACCTCCTCGGCGCGCACCTTGCTGGTCACGTCCGTCTGGATGACCTGCGGCACATGGGGCAGCGAGGGGCAGCGAGGGGTGGGGTGGGGTGCGTGGCTGTGACCGCGGCGGGCAGGTGGGCAAGGCGGCTGCAGGGCATGACCTGCCCAACCAAGGGGGCCCTAGATCTGCCTGGAGCTCACTGCAGGGAAACGGAAGGGCCAGCATCTGCACCACCATACGACTCGGCTCCCCCGACCACCACCCCCTCCCCCTCGCCACACACCCCGCACCATGATCAGCGGCTCGCTGGTGTTAGGGCTCATGGGGTCGAAGCAGGGCTTCACGTGCACCTGGTGGTGGTGGTGGTGGTGGTGGCACGTGGGCACGAGGGCAGCAAGGCAGCAGCAGGAGGTGACGTAGCAAGCGCTGCTCGAGTATGTAGGGCCTGGTGCAGTAGCGCACATACGAGCACCCTGCGATGCCACCCGGCGGTGGTAACGCAGCCGGCGCCGCCGCATCTACATACCTCGTGCCAGCGGAAGGCGTCCATGGTTGTCAGCTCCGTGCCAGTCGACATGTGGTGGTGGTGGTGCGCCTGCGGCGCCTGTGCCTGCGGCCGCAGCGGGCCCTGGCGGTGCTCATGGGCGGCGCTTTGCGCCGCCGCTGTGAGCGCCGTGGCAGACGGGGCAGCCGTTGCATCAGCGGCGGCTGAGGGGCAGTGGTTGGCATCCATGCCGGTGACAGGCGCTGGCCCACTTGCAGGATGCACGATCGCGCTGCTGTTGCTGATGATGTCCGCGCTGGCGGTCCGCGCCTGCCGCCACACCTCCACCGCGCCGTGGCCGTGGCCGTGGCCGTGGCCGTGCGGCGGCTGAGAGTCCAGCAGCAGCAGCTGCTGCTGCTGATGCGATTGTGAGACGCTGGAGGTGCTGGCCTTGGCGGGCACCAGCGCAACGGACGTCGTACTTGCGGGGGGCACGCTAGGCAATACAACTGGCGTGCTCGTTCTGGCAAAGTAGGGTGAGGCCCGGGCCGAGCTCGCGCGGCCCCCGTGCACACTGCCGGCGCCGTAAGCGGCAGCACCGCCGCCGACGTTAGGGCTCATCAAGGCGATGGCAGTCATGCCACCGCCGCCGCCGCCACCGCCGCCGCCGCTGCCACCGCTGACGCCACCGCCACCGCGGCTGAGGCCGCGCAGGACGGCGTGCAGCCGCCGGCCCTGCTCCTGGCTGTGCAGGTGCAGGTAGGTGGTGGAGGTGGACGTGCTGCGCTGGCGCTGGTGCGCCGTGCTGCTGCGCGGCTCCGCGCGCGCAATGCTGTACGAGAAGCCGCGGACGCCGGCGGCGGCGCCGGACACAGGGCCGCCGCCGCGGCTGTCGTTGGAGGTGACGGAGGCCAGCGCCTGCCCGGCGGCAGAGGGCTGGCCCGGTGGCAAGTTGCCGGCGGACTGGCGGGCGCGAGCGAGCAGCGGGTCACTGCCAAGCACCGCCGTGTCCAGGTTGGGAAGTAGGTCCAGTGTGGGCGCCGACAGGCGGGCGCTGGCACTGGCAAAGCCCCCCGCAACAGCTGCCGAGACCGCCGCCGCCTGCCGCACTAACGATGGCGGCAGCGCGAGCAAGCCCGGCGGCGGAGCGGAAGTGGCGCTCGGCAGCGCCATGGACGCCGCGGCTGCGGCCGCGGCTGCGACCACCTCTGCCGGCGTCATGCCGGCAGCCCCGAAGGCCGCCGGCGGCGCGGAGGAGGAGCTGGCGGCCGCAGCAGTAGCCGCCGCGTGGGGCAGCGGCCGCTGCGGCGAGGAGCAGCGCTGCAGCGCGACGCCGGCGTCCGACGCGCCTGCGCCTGTGCCTGTGCTGGTGCGTGACCGGAGGCAGCCGGCGGCGTCCTGCAATTGCATTCGGCAACACACAAGTCCCATGTTTTGCATGCGTCGATGCCCATCGCGAAAGCTGCGATGGCTTAGTGCTGGCAACGCGCAGCGCACACCTGCTCAGCCCCTTTTCCGGTGATTGAATGCATGGCCGGGCAGGCAGGCAGAATGCACACACAGCCGAGTCAGCCCACCTGTGCCGCATGCTCCGGGATGCGCGGCGCCCGGAGCCCCTGGCCCTGGCCCTGGCCCTGCTGCGCCGGTGGCTTGCACTGATGGCCGCTGCTTGCGATGCGCGGCAGCAGGAACGACAGCTCCTCCGCCCCCTCGTCGTTAGCTTCTTCGTCAATGTAGGTCAGCCCGCGCGCCGCACAGTCGCCACCGCCGGCAGCAGCAACAACGGAAGCGGTAGCAGCGGGATCCCGTGGGCCCTGCAAGCTGCTTGCCTGCTTGCCGCCGGTGTTGGCATGCGACAGCGGCAGGTGCAGCGAGCCGCTAGCGCCGCCGCCGAGCGTGCTGCTACCGCGCGCGATTGCGGTGGCGCGCATGGCGTTGAACTCAATGCTGAAGCCCACTGTGCTGTTGCTGGCGAGCAGGTCATCTCCGTCTGCGTCACATCCACCATGTACATTTCAGGACCGCCATATACGGTACAGCCAAAGCGAGCGAGGAAGCATCCCCACTAGTACACGCAGGCTATGTCGCAGCAAAGCGTGCCCATCTCAACGCACTCACCCTCGCGCGTGCCGGCACCCGCAGCCGTGGCGTTGCCGACCAGGGCTGTGCTCAGGCCCATGGCCGCGGAGCTGGTGCCGGTGCCGGTGCCGGTGCCGGTGCTGGTGGTGCCCAAGTCTGCACCCGGCACCCCCGCACTGGTCGGCCACTCGGCGCCACACGGCCGCTGCCCCGGCTCCACCATCAGGCTCTCCATGAGGCAGCTGGATGGCGGCAACACCCCAGCAGCGTCACCACCTCCGCTCCCACCCACCGCCGCCGGCACCACCAGCGCACGCCGCACCCCAGGCCCATCGGCTCCGCCGCCGCCACTGCTGGCGACGCCGTCATTACAGTGTGCGCCCCCGCCAAAGGCGGCCACATGCGCTGTGCTCCCGCTACTGCCCCACGCCAGCCCTGCAATGGCGGCCGAGCCGAGGTGGCCATGGGCCGCAGCAGCGGCCGCAGCCGCCGCCGGGCCCAGCGCAGCTGCCGGACTGACTCCGGCAGCTGCCTCCAGCGGCTCCGACTGCCCATGGTCGCCTGGGCTATTGGCGGGCGGCCGCGCCGGGCCGGCCACTGCATGCGCCTGCTGGTGATCACCCAGTTGCGCTGACAGCTCCACCATCCGTTCAGCCGGCAACAGGTCTACCGGCGGCTGCTGGTGCGGGACCCCAAGCGGCGGCTCCAGCCCAGAGGCCGCCGCGGTGGTGCCCGGCGAGGACGTACCGGCCACGTAGGGCGCCAGCACGCGGCCGCCGCCGCCGCCGCCGCCGCCGCCCTGCACCGCCCCGTCCGGCAGGCTGACGGCGCGCGCGAAGGAGCCGACGGTCACGCTACCCACCGTGTCGCCGATGGTGGTGGTGGTGGTGGCTGTGGCGGTCTCACCGCTGCGCCCGCTGGTGCCCGCCCGGTTCCCGCCGGTGCAGTCGGCGGCCCGGTCAGCGGGCGAGCTGCCCGCCGCCGCCGCCGCTGCTGCTGCACCCGCGGCGACGACGGAGATGGGCCCCGTGGCGTCCACCAGCGCCACCACGTGCGAGGGCGAGGAGGCCGAAGAGGAGGCGTGCAGGCGGCTGAGCGAGGGCGGCTGCATGCAGCGACTGGTGCCTAGCAGGAGTACAGCAGCGGGCGATACTTGCAAGCCTGCGGCATCTGCGTCATCTGCTGCTCCAGCTCCTGTTGCGGCTGCGGCGCCCCCCTCGCCTGGAGGCGCTGCCCCTGCCGGAGCTACTGGCGAGCCCTCTTGCTGGTGATCCCGACCGCCGTGGCCGTGGGCTGCAACCCCAGCCGCCCCGGGTGCTGCGGCCTGACCGCCCGCCGCTGCAGCAGCGACGGGGCTCGCGCCTTCATGGCCAGCAGCGGCGGCGGCTGGGGCGGCGGCGGCAGTGGGCGGCAGCTCATCGCTGAGGACCGTGCCCAGCGCATGCTGCACGCACACGACCGTGGGAACACCGGCACTGGAAAGAGTCTGGTGCGAGCCCGTCCCGGTACCCGTGCCCGTGCCCGCGCCCGTGCCCATGCCACCGGCGGTGCGGCGCTGCGCCCAGCTGCCCTCGCCGCCCGGGTTCAAGCCAGCAGCAGTGGTGGTGGTGATGGCGCTGGTGTCGGTGTGGCAGGAGGCGGAGGCGCGGCCGCCGGTGGCCCGCGGCGAGCCCATGGGGTCAGTGAACAGGGAGCTGAGGTGGTCGGTGTCGCTCGCTGCGCCCCCGCCCCCGCCCCCGCCGCCGCCGCCGCCCAGCAGCTCCACCCGCTTGTCCAGTGCCACGATGGCGGGAGGAGGTGACCGCAGGGGTAGCTGCGAAACAGCTGCGGGTCGGGCCGCTGCGTCCGCCTCGGCTGCTGCCGCCGCCGCCGCCGCCGCCGCCGTCACCAACGGAGGCACCAGGGCCCCAACCAACGCCACGCCAGCACCCGCAGCAGCACCAGCACCAACACCAGCGGGCCCACCCCGCGCAACAACCGCTGGCCCGCCACCAGCGGTCGCAGGGCCGGCGGCGGCGGCCACCACCGGTGCGTCACATGCCAGGTTGTGTGCTGCTGGCGTGGAAGACAGCAGCTCCGGATCCCCCAGGCGGGCTGGCATCCGCACGAGGCCTCTCCATTCCTGCGGCCGTGGAGCAGCGTTAGACGTCACACGTGTCCAGTCCACAGCGCCGCAACTAATGCAGTTCCAAGCTGCCACTCGCCGCTTGCGTACTGGGCCCACAAACGCTTGCTCCACGCTTCTGCTTTGCACCTCAATCCCATTCAGCGACCCTCCCTAGTCCCGCGCACCCACCATGCCCTCCGCCACCGCCCGCAGTATCTCCTGCAGCTTGGTCGGGTCGTGCGCGAACAGCTGCTGCAGCCGGTTGGGGCCGCCGCCGCCGCCGGTGGTGCGCGCACCAGTAGACGCGCCCAGTGAGACGGTCAACGACGCGCCCGTCCGCTGATGCCACCCGGAGCCTGATGCGGCCCGGTCACCCATGCCACCGCCAGGTCCCGAGCCAACACCGCCCGCCGGCCCTGCCGCGGCTCCGGTGGGGGTGGCGGTGGCGCCATCCGCTGCCCGCGGCGGCGCCTGGATCTGTCGTGACCCGCCTGCCGCTCCTGCTGCTGCCCCTGCAGTCGCTGTGCTGGCCCTAGCCCGGGATGCGGCCACCGCTGCCGCCGCTGCCGCGGCGTTCCTGTCCAGCCCCACCAGGTAGCCTAGGTAGGCCACTGAGGAGCGGTTCTGGTGCAGGATGCGCCTGTGGGCCAACAGGCACACCGGAGCACACACGCACACAGGTCCTAGGTCCTAGGGCAGATGGGCATGAAGCGCGGGGCCCGGTAAGCGGAGGCATACAGGAGAGAGTGTCCCATGTGTCATGTGCCGTGGGTGATGTGTATTGAGGCGCACCGGCTCCATTCCCTGCACCGTGTGCGCGTGTGTGACCCAAACCAAAGCCTCACCCTCGTGGGTCAAACATGGTGACAATAGACTGCGGGCAAAGGGGCCGGATGGAGTTGCGGGTGAGAGCGAGGTGGCCAGGCGGTGCTGGGTCTTTGTCCGTGAGGACGGACGGGCAACAGCGGCCCCCTGGTGCGCGACCAGCAAGCGGTGGCGGTGCCACCAGCCACTACCACATGTTTACCGTAGTATGACCCCAGCCATTGGCATCCACCCACCCGCCCGCCCGCCCTTGCACACACACACACACACCCGCGCGCACACAAGGTATGGGAGCAGCACCGCGTTTGCCGACATGCCTCCTATCACCACCAGCCGCCAGCCACCAGCCGCCAGCCACCAGGTGCCTAGCGGTCACCCGCCCGCCCGCCTGGCACGCGCCCCTTATGACGCAACGCCCCTGCCACGACACACACCCGGCCCGCCCCCCTCACCCACCGGCACGTGGCTGGTGATCATGTAGTCGCGCTGCAGGCGGGCCGCCAGGTCCTTGCCCTCGTACGGCACGTCCAGCTCCAGGATGAAGGCGGGCACGCCCTCGCCCCCGGCTCCACAGCCGCCGCCGTGGACTCCGCCGCCGCCGGGTGGAGGCTGCGGCGGGCCGGGCGCCGCTTCGCGGCCAGCAGGTGCGGCGCGCATGCCGCCGGTGGCGACACCCGAGCTGTCACCGCTCGCGTTGAAGAGGAACGGCGAGATCTGGGCGGTGGGTGGGTGGGTGGGTGGCGGGGGTTGGTGGTGGTGGGTGTTGGGGGGGTGTTGGGGGGGGGGGGTGTGCGGGCCGTGGCGGCGCACGTCAGCCAGCAGGAGCCGTCCAGGACGGCTCCGGCCGCCGCAACATGCGGTGCCGGCGCCGGTGCCGGCTGTACACCGCGCTACGCACTACGGTCCACCCCGCCCCCTCCCTACCCAGCTGTGGACCCATGTCCAAGCAGCCCCTGGTGCCCAGCCCATCCCGCAGCAGCCACAGCTGCACCTGCGCGTCTGCACCCCACTGCCGCCACCCACCCGCAGGCTGAGGAAGTAGCGGCCGCGCCCAAAGTCGCCCGGCACGAAGTGCGACACGGTGCTGAGCTGGCCCTGCAGCAGCCGGCGCACAATGTCCTGGAACAGCACGTGCAGGCCCGGGTCCTTGGCGAAGCTGCGCGCCAAGAATGTCAGGATGTCCTGCGCGGGTTGGGTGGGTGGGTGGGTGGAGGGTGGGGTCGGAGGGGGCCGGCGAAGGCAGAGGCGGAGGCGGCGCCAAACGAGGCGGCATGAGCAGGAGCAGGCGGAAGGGGAGGGGGAGGTCGCCGCTGGCGGCAAGCGGCGAGCCTCCCGGCCATACCATACACTCTCTTCGACCCGGCAAGCCCTCCAGGACCCCTCGGTCCCTGACACAGATCTCCGCACCAGCATCACAGCCTTCCCACGTTTGAAGCGTCCGTAAGTGCCCACGCACCCCGTGACGCGATTTGCGCTATTGCCTGCATTTTTTTCCACTGCTGCTCCTCTCCACCCGCAACCGCACTAGCCGCCTCACACACGCCCGCCGCCCCGCCCGCTCACCTGCTCGTCCTTGAGCTGCAGTGCGCCCACCGCCGCCGCGTTGGTGAGCACGCAGCTCACCGAGATGCCGCCGCCGCCGCCGCCCGGCTCGCCCCCAAACACCAGGCGCGGGCGCCCGACCTCGCTGCTCTCGCGCACCATTGCAGATGCGGGCAACGCCGCTGCGAAGGTGTCCGCGTGGGTGAGGCTGCCGAAAGTGCTGAGGTGGTCCACTTGCTGGGACTGTGGGGATTTGCCGGCGACTGCACCACAGGGCCCACTATTCACACTGTCCACATACAGCACAGCCACCGGCTGAGGAAAACCCTGAAGCTCCCGGCTCAGAACCTCCCGGCCAAGGACAGGGAGCGCGTCACCTGCACGCAGGTTAAGTTTGACGTAAGGGCTGACTAAAGCAGCCGGGCGTCTCGGGCCTCTCGTCGAGCACGTTTTGAGTGGGAAATTGAGACAGTGCACGAGCAATTAGGTTAGGCTGCAAAAATTTTGCCCCACCTTCGCTAACAGCGACGAGCCTGGCAACAATGTCACCATGGACTCTTGCCGTTGCAGCCGTGAGGCTGAGCGTCCGCCGCGTAGGAAGCGCTAGGTCACCTGTTTGTGCAACATAGCACATCGGTCATTTGAACTTTTTTTAACACACATCCATGGCTGCACGTACTCTTTGTTCGCTGAGCGACTGCTGCTGGCGAGCCCGACACATGCTCTGGATTGAAGACAGGACCGCAGCGGCCCTGGGAAGGCGCTTCTCTTGTATGGCGTTGGAGGTCCCCCCTGGCGGAGGAGAAACAAGCCCCCATGACCCAGGCCTTTGTTGCCTGACGATTCTAGTATGCAGGCTCATATTACAGTGTCAATCATCACGACTCTCGACTGCGACCAAAATTATAGTTGCCGACCCGACCGCGCAGCGTCTCGGTTTCGCCGGGGGTGTTCGTATTTATCAAAAGCACGGACACAATAACAACATCTGGAGTTGCAAGGGACAGAGGGCAGCCATATAAGCATCCCTCCGACATGACTTTCATAACTCGCGCGGGAGTTCATCGTCCGGCATTCGATTGCGCCGGAGTTTTGCATCATCCCACGGTTTTTATTGTGCCTACAAGCGTATGAGTGGCTTACACGAGGCTGAAGTGGCGGGCTCCAGCCGCACACAGCAGAGGGCCGTGCAGTTTAGTCAGCCATGGAGGGTGTGGCGCAAGGTGTGGCGCCCGCAGGGGTTCGGGGCGTCCAACCCGGCGGTTGCGATGCGCAACGGTCACCATGTGGCCTCCGACCGACCCTGGAAGTGGGCTCCCGGCCTGGCCGCCGGCACAGTCTAATAGGGGACACATAGAATAGCTGTCCTGGCGCGCCGGGCGACTACTTTGACGACACTCGACGACCATGTGGTTGGACAATTTCGCGTTTAGCTGGCGTCACATATTTTGTATGCGGAGCGCTTCTGTTGTCTCCTAATCATGATTCTATATGTAACAAAGCGCCTGGAGCCGGTCCGCAGAGGCATATGGCGTCGCGGAGGTCCTCACAAATGGCCATTCTAGCACCCTTCGGACCTGTCGGGGCCGCTTTCCCAAACCGAAGCCTTCCGAACTGTGCCGTCTTTTCCTATGGACTGTATACTTGGTATTACACTAACAAATAGCTTCAACCCGTCCGTCCAGGTCCGTCTGGCTTTCACCGGCGACTTGGCGTCCACGCGTCCTCCTCCTCGGCCCCCCATCCTGACTGGCGCTCCTGTCCGGCACAGCCCATCCTCACCTTGCCCCCGCAGCCTGCCTGATGTGCTCATGACTCCCAGCCGCGCGTGCTTACATGTCCTGCACGGACCGCTTTTAGCAGCACCATATGCTTGGATTGCCTGTGCCAGCGTCTTAGCTCAGCTCAGCTCTGTGTCACAAGCAGGGGTTCCCCTGCTGAGTCATCTCCCACCTACCACATTCCAGATAATCCTTCACCCGCAGGGGCACCACTAAAAGAATCTCATCCACTCACCTCATCTAGACACACATCCAATCCTTTCATCCTGAAACACTCCCACGACTGACTCCATCTGTACATATAAATCTTTCTACATCAGTTGGCTTTCTTGCGCGCTGCACACGAATCCTCATCCACTCTCACGGGGTATATGTACCCCATATCTATATGACGGTTTCTATTATACGGGCTCACATGGAGCTATTATTGGGTCATCCCAGTCTGGGAGCGTACGACCACTGTCCTGCGTCTCATCCCTGCAAAAACTGCACCTGCTTGCTCGTTACTAGCACCAAAGAAATGATAGCCAAAAATGATTGGCTGCTGCGGAATGTTTACTCAAATGTAAGCATGGATGAATGCATCTATCTAGGGGACCGCAGAGCAGGCTGCTGCTGCCGCTGTGGCTGCTGTGGCTGCGCGTCCTCCAGAGACTGGTGAGCCTTCTGAGCCATGTAGCATGCTCCGCGCAGACGTTTGGGCCGTAGCGCGAACCCTCGGGAGGCCAGGCGACAGACGTGTGGCCATGAAAGTGCAGGGGAATGGGACCGCCTTGCCGTGTGGCCGACATGACGACGAAGCGGCAGCAGTCCTCGCCACCATCACAGTATGCCGGCCGCACATCTGCTTGCCCTTTTGCAACGGGCGTAAAGTTGTAGGAGGTGACACACTTGCCGCAGACGACGCACCACGCCGACTTCTTCACCATGGCAGCGGTGACCAAGAGCACCTGCGCGGGCGGGAGGGTGGGCGGGCAGCGGGACCAACCCAGATCAGACAGAGTGTCCCTTGTACCCCAAAAATGACTGCATAGAAATATTTTATGGTTTGCTGCATTCGGCGCCCCAGGGCCAGACCGGACGCGACGCAGCAGTGGTCCTAGCGTTTCCCGAAAACCCGCATCGGCAAAGTTCAAGCCAACCAAGGCCTCCGGCTGGTCAACCCCAGCACCCAGTGGCCATCAGTGCATTGCAGATGGCAAATTTACAATTTAGAAGGCTAGGAGGTGTCAGACTGCGCCCGATTTTATTCCCCTGCCAACTCTTTGAAGCTTATGCCAATCTGGAAGACACCATGGCGCTCAGATAATGCTTGAACATACGTGGTCATGGCAAGCATATCGAAAACACAAGCTCAAGGGCTGGACGGACATGGTCGACCCGCATCGACAAAGTTTGCGACGCTCCCGTGGCTGTGTCCCCCCTTGCCATCACCACGGCCCCGCTGATATAGCACAGATGGCAAATCGTGGCCATGATTAGACATATAGGCCGGTTTAACACACAGTTGACTTCCAATTATGTCCGCGTACTCGCTTTTGATACTCCATCCCTTATCAGTCAATTGTAAGCCCATTTTCAGGACAGCTGAGCTTTTCAGAAACACATCCAAGGGCCGTCCAGCCCTCCTCACCGCGAATGCCAGCAGCGCCGTTCCGCAGACGCGTCCGCCTCTGTTTCTCGGGTCCATTACCTCCTAAATACTAGTCACAGCGTCCCTGACGCGCCGGGCGCAACATAAAAGGCGGTCTGGTAAAGATGTGCTGCGGAAAATAAATCGTCGTTATGCTCCACAAGAGTAGTCGCCCGGCGCGCCAGGACAGCTATTCTATGTGTCCCCTATTAGACTGTGCCGGCGGCCAGGCCGGGAGCCCACTTCCAGGGTCGGTCGGAGGCCACATGGTGACCGTTGCGCATCGCAACCGCCGGGTTGGACGCCCCGAACCCCTGGGCGCCCGCTCCCTGCCCGCTCAGGAGATCAGCGCCCGTACGCCTTTGGCCTCGGCCCAGCCATGTTCATACTTTAGCGGCTACGACGTATTTCAACCACTCAACGGCAAACGCCACATCGCTGCACAAAGGTTGTGCCGCTGGATGTGCACGGGCATCCTGTATGGCTACCCCTGGCTGCACCCGTGCTCTTGCCTGTCAGCTTCCCTTCCTTAGTCTTGCAGGGCTGTCTGGACTTTGGCGTGGCGCGTGCGTGCGTGCCTGCGTGGATATGTGCGCGATGGCAGGAGAGGCACGCGACGGGAGGGGCCGAGGGGGTCCGGAAGGTTATAACATGGGTTGTACCCACCCCTGCTATTCCCTGGGGCCTGGGATAACTGCTCTTAGGACGTCTTCCGTGTATCCTCGTGTGCGTCCTCGTCGTCGTGGGCGCAATACAAATAAAAGTAGGCACATCGAAACGTACTTGGTGCAGACAAAGCCGTACAGGCACGCACGCACGCATGGACACGGCGGGTAGGGGTGGTGAGGTGGTCCTGACTCTGCCGGCCTGACTTCGCTCTGGGCCTCTGGGGGGCTTAACATGGATGGAACGTACGAATATATGTTACAGCTGTGGGGAGACTTCTGCCCCGGGCCCGAAACACGGCCGCTGCAGCCTACCAGCCTGTTGCTATGTGAGATGGAAACAGCGTTGTTACAGGATGCGTAACGACAGGTAAGCCCTCCGGCAAAGGCAAGGGTAGACAGGCCCTGCGGCATGTCGGCGACCGAAGGTCTACCTGCGTGTCATGGGACACTTGCACCTGCTCGTACTCCCACGCCCCAACCTCACGTCCACACACACTGCAGCATGTTGTGCGTCACGCCCGCCTGAGCATATCACCAACTCACCACGTGATGCAAATTCCTGACCCACTCTGGCGCGCACGTGAAGCAGCAGCGGATTTGCAGGTAAGCAAGTCCGCTCAAGACACGGCGTAAGACTCTACCAATCTAAGGCCAAAGGTTTTGCAGCCCATCCTACTTCGACAGACAGAGCAACACTGCGCGTACACAGCAGATATTCCGCCCATTTCGTCCGTCATCGTCCGGACAGCACTCTGTCAAGCGCGCGAACAAGGGCACGCAGCACGTGTACACCCCGCTCGCTCCACTGCCCCCCCCTGATCGCATTGCACGCAGTCTCGCGAGCTCTGGGGGTCCAGCAGGTTGCCAGGTGGGATCCCGATTTTACCAGTCCGGAACCAACAGAGTAAACTATTATTTGGCTCATCCAGGATGCAAGTCAGGGGTCCAGGGATATATGCTTCTCTGCCTTTGACTTGCCGCGTCCGGCCCCGGTGCCCCCGCTCAAAAAGCTTGCATACGAGGATGTGCTCCTCTGTGCATGTCCCACGCAGCCGTTAGCAACCAACGCATACATAAGAATGAAACACGAATACCAAGGAAGAAACTATCACCACGCATGGACATATCGAAACATACATCACAGTGACCGCACACGCATGCACACAGGCGCTCTGTCTCCTCATCTTCCGTGTTGCTGCCGACATTCCTGCCCAGCGGCCATCACCATGGCCGGTCTTGTCCTGCTGCAGGACCCAATCGCTGCGCTGCATGGCGCTTCCGTGCAGGCTGCGCCCCCTCCCCTTCCCCCTCGTGCCTGGCAGGCAAGCAAGCTATGCCGACGTTGCATCTCAGCAGGTTGCGTGGGGTGGGCGGAGTGTGACCAGGACACGGCACGGTCCTGGCACGGCATGGTCCTGAGCGAACCCAGATTAATTCACCTGGGCTGGCCCTCACACTGGCACCTGGCATAGTGCCCCGCCGACCATATATCCGCTGGTCACTGGGCTGTGCGCTGTCTTAAGCGCGGTCAGATGAGGTAGCGAGCACGGGTGTCGTCCTTCATCTTTTGGTAGATGGCCACGATCTGCATTGCAGTGTCAGCGCACATGGAGAGCGTAGTTCGTTTGCTAAGCAGCACCACCACCCCAGCCAGTGTGCTGCCCGCAAGGCGCTGTGCAGCTCCAACACGATGAGGTGGTGTGCAGCAACCCCAGGTAACAAGGGGGTCTTGCGCCTAGGTGGTAGGAGGCCAGTGACCCCAGGTCGCCCACCTGGTCGCCGTTCTCCACCCACACGGGCCCCACAGTGACGGAGATGTATTTCCGCGCCGAACTGTGCTTCTCGGCCACGCACTCCGTGTGCACATAGCCCACCACGCTTTCCACCGCCGCCACCATAGCCTGCGGGGTGATCCCGGGGGAAGCCGATCGGCGACATTGCAATGCAACTCTGCACTGAAAGGAATGCCATGCAGGTTGTAGCACCCTGAACGCGTAGCAACGTACTGAAAGGCATGTCGCGAGGCACTCGTTATGACTACCAACTTTGCCAGCGCGGCACGGGTGAGGGCACCGACCGGCCCTCTTGGCGCGATGACGTCTGCCTCAAGGCGGTGACTACGTGTGTAACCATGGTATGTGCTACACGCTTCTGCTGGCGCCTGAATACTCCCAAAGCCTCCAAGTTCATGGTGTCCCGCATGGCCGCACTGCTGCAAAAGCTCTTGCATCCTCCACATCCGGTACTCACCCTGTCATCGGACCTAAACCCCACCCGCTCCGGACCTACCTGCTTGAAATCTTGGCCGCCTGTGCCCACCGCCGTGAAGGAGCGCTGCAGGCCCGGCCGAGGCGGGAGATTGGGAGTGACGCAAGCTGCTCAGTGCTTACAAACGAGGCTGAGTAGGCAGGCACCGGACCTGCCGTGGCCTCCAGGAAACCTGCTGTGAACGGTGCCTTATCAATGCAGGTACGCCCCCGCCCGCCACTCACCCCACCACCACCATCACTCCAAACACCCACAGCCGCCGCCCACCTGGATGGGGAACTTGTCGCCGTACACCTTCTTTGACAACCGCCGCCACTCCTCCTCGCCCTTGGCACACAGCAGCAGGTTTGACCCCAGGCTCACGCGCCCGGAGGAGCCCGACAGCTCTGTCGTGGCGGGTGGGTGATGGCAGCGGCCAGGCAGGCAGGCAGGCGGGCGGGTGGGTGGGCATGTGAGCGGAATACCAGAAGGGGACAGAACACCGGCATGGCACAGGGAAACCACCGCCCAAAGAGCGCAGCCAACCGCCACCCCCGCTTGGCTGCCAATGTTATACTCAAAGTCTCAAAGAAGCCCACTCTGTTCCCCTCGGTCTGGATTGCAGGACACGGACCAGCTGCGCTGCCCTATTGGTACATTCAGGGCAAACCAGATACACCGCTGCAGTTCTGTGACCAGTTAGCATAGCAAGCCTCCAACATACGCTGATGCACGACGTCGCGACTAATGCGGCTGCGCGCTTGATGTAGCAGAGAGGCCAGCGGTCAACAGATAGTTTGGTCCGGGTTGCGGGACTGTCGGTAAACAACCCTTGTTGGTGTCGGAGCTCTCTGCCAGCTGTGACCTTGCGGCACAATCGCCTCAGCCCGACAGCCAGCGATACACGTGTGGGTGTCCTCGTTCACTGGGGCGCCTCGATGTGTGCACGGACGCTGCCACGACGACACCGCGCTACGCCAATGCCACGCCAGGCCCGCGCCCTTTCTCAGCGCCCGATCTTTATAAAGCTGTATTAGTACTCGCCTGTAAGACTACGAGTGATAGCCTCCGCGGTGCTCTGCGGCTTCGGCGACTCCTCGTCAAGCGACTCAGGCTGGCCTAGGGACGCGCGGCAGGGTGCGAGCACAGCGCGCCTGGCGCGACCTGAGCTACGTGGCGCGCTATTGCAAGTACGAGCGCTGAGGCCTCGGGAGGAGGCAATGCAGGACATATTTCTGCAGCGCCGACTAATGGAGGCCAGGGCGCCACTAGGGATGAAATTGTGGAAGCAAACTACTGTAATAATTGTATCAGTGGCCAACGCGACCAGACGGCATCGTGGAATTGGGCGCCTGTGAGTGAATTAGCGGGCTGCCTGGATTCAAGCCATGGTCTTTCATCATCTCGAGGCCGAGCCGCAGCTCTCCAAACATCAACAAGTATTGCTTGCTGTTGTATGTTGTGTTATAATGCATTGAATTTGCTTCACAGACAGCAAGACGGAAACTGGGCTGTTGTTCATCTCTTCTGCCATCGTCTTATTCCTGCGTAATTCTGCACCCTGCCGCTTTGTCATATCTTACATACTGGAAGACTATCTCAAATCTTAACCTAGGCGATCGGCACATTCACAGTGGTGTCCGATCCATCGCGGGACGTTGCACCCTTTGAGCAGCGCGAGTCGACCATGGCATGCCCACTTTCATACCCAGACAAATTTCACGCAGCTGCTCGTTTCTGGCAGCTCCAGCCCCCAGGTACGTGTATTCCACGTCGCGCGCCTGCCAAGTGTCCTCCTCCTATCGGACACCCGTCAGCAGCGTGCGTTATGCATAAGGGGCCGAAGCTTTAAGCAGTAGGGGAGAATGGAGATGATGAAACACGCGATGGGACGGAGGGGGGTGTCCTGCTTGTGCGTTGGCAGGGTACGTGCCTCGTCCGGTGCTGCGGTGGCGGGCAGGTGACCTTGCCGCCTTCACATGCCAGCCGTTTCTTAATGGGGTCTTCGCCGGCTCTGCGCAGGCTCTGACGAGCCACCTTACCGGCCCCTTGAAATACCATGCACGCAGGCACCAAGGCGTTTTCCCAGGAGAACCAGCTGCTGCTGTATGCCCTGAACCAGCAGGCCACACACGGGCCCAACACCACCTCGCGGCCGTGGGGCTGGAACACGGTGCGACCGGGGGGCGGGGCGGCCGGGGGCCGGGGGGGCGGGGCGGCCGGGGCAGCGCACGTGGGGCAATGTGGTGCACTCGCTTCCGCGCGCATGCTGCCGCGTCAGGCCTACACACAAGGTGGTGGCACTGCAGTGATGGCAACGCCTTGTTCGGTGGTGTGGCGATACCGCGCACCATCCCAGCGCCAGACCAGTGGCAGTATCGCTGCGTGCCTTCTGCTCGCTTGGCGGTTGTGTAAGAGCGCGCATGTGGCACCGGCCCCGGCCCTGGTGTCAGGTGGAGGCAACAAAGTGGCAGGGCTGGAAGGAGCTGGGCAAGATGAGCACCATGGAGGCGATGCGCCTGTTCGTCAAGTCGCTGGATGAAGAGCAGGTAGGGCGGCGGCGGGCGGGGGTAGTTCATTCCAAAACCCAAAGCGACCATTGCAACGGGGGGTTGTAAATACCAGCCCAAGTAAACCATACCCATGCAAAAGAGCGAGGAGGAGAGCGTGTGGGGGGGGGGGCGCAGCGGCAGTAGCAGCGGCAGTAGCAGCACAAGCTGGTGAAGGCTCTTACGTCTTGCATGCTTCATGCTTCACGTGTGGGCGGCTGAGTTGTGTGGCGCTGACTGGTGACGTCCGCTCCGCCGCCACGCTGCCGCCGTACGTCCGTATGGGCGCCCACCGCCGCATCACGGCCTGACACACCACGCCTGGCGTGCGGTGCCTACCTGCCGCCGCCCGTGCAGGCCGACTGGTGGCCGCTACTGCAGGCGGCCGAGGCCAAGGTGGCCGCCGGCGGCTCAGGTGCGCGGGCTGGCTGCTGCAGGACGTGTGCAGGGCGTGTGGCCATAGCGTTGTTGCCCAACTTCGTCCTCGTCCTAGCTGTGCTGCCAACGTGCCGTGTGTGCTTGCAGCCGCTGCTGAGGCAGCCGCCACCACGCGCCCTGTGCCGGAGCGCTCCGTGCTGGGGCTGTGGACGCAGCTGGAGATGCCGGCGGCCGACAAGAAGCCCGCGCCGCGCTACGAGGCGGCGGCGGCGGTGCTGGGCAACGCCGTGTATGTGCTGGGCGGCAACTACGGTGCGTGTCGGGTTCAATTTGAGGAGGGGGGAGGGGTTGCGTGTAAGCGGCCGCCGGCGGGATTCCAGCGGGAAATGTTCCGTCTCTGGGCAACCCTTCCGGGCCGCCTGACTTGACGGTACCTGCCCTCCATGCGCGTGTGTCTGCGCCCCCCTCCGGCCCCCAGCCCTCATGGCCGCCGGCCCCCCATGGCCCGGCTGTCTGCGCCCAACACCCTACCCCACCTCCTTCGTCATTAATTCAACATGCATGGAACCCCACCCCACCTTACCCTACCCCCTGCTACCCCCCTGCTGCGCCCCGCACAGGCGGCCGCTACCTGTCCGACGTGTGGGCGCTGGACCTGACCAGCGGCACCTGGTCGGCACTGCAGCTGGCGCGGCCGGCCCAGGCGGAGGCGGAGGCGGAGGCCCAGGCGGACGGGGGTGCCGCGCCCGCGCCCGCGCCCGTCGGTGGCGGCAGTGGCAGTGGCAGCGGCAGCGCCTTCCCGCCCACCGCCGGGCACACGGTCACGGCCTGGAACGACAAACTGTACGTACTGGGCGGCCACACCAAGGTGCGCGGGGGTTGTGTGTGTGCGTGTGTGTGTGTTAGGAAACACGAGGAAGGAAACAAACGCAGACCGTGTATGCAAATGCATGAGTGTATGTGTGGTGGTCTGAGGGGGGGAGGTATCAGCCCAAGCAGTAACCTGCATTGAATTGGCAAGTGGCGTGGAAGCATGACGTGCGTGCAACCCGCCACGCCAGTCTTCCGCGGCAGGGGTGTACCTTGCCCATTAAAACCTTTGCCGCGGCGGGGAAGCTGCGAAAGTGTCGAGCGTGTGCTTGTGCGGGTTTGGGCCACCATGCAGGACGGTGGCCGCTCACTGCAGCAGTGCGCGCCCTGACCCGCCCCCAACCACGTGTGTCCCCGCCCCCCCCCCAGGTCAAGGGCTCTGCCGCCATGGCGCTGCGGGTGGTGGACCCGGCGGCACGCACCGTCAGCGAGCCGACCGCCGCCGGCAGCGTGCCGCCCGCGCGCGGCGGGCACACGGTGAGAAGGGGGAAACAGAATACATGCGCGGGGCCTGGCGTTTGGCGGGTCGACCGCTCTGTACCGCTGCGTGGAAGTTACGCCGACGCAGCAGCGCCCCCGGGCCTCGCTCACACTCCCTCTCTCAGATCGTGTCTTGTCAGCCTCTGCTCCTGCTGCTCCTGCTGCTGTTGTGGGTGTTGCGGGTGTTGCGGGTGTGGGGCCCTGCAGGCCACGCTCATCGGCGACAAGGTGTGGGTGTTTGGCGGCGAGGACGGCAGCCGGCGGCCGCTGGCGGACGTGCACGTGCTGGACCTGGCCTCGCTCACCTGGAGCACGCCGCAGGTGGGAGGGGGGCAGGGAGTAGTGGGGTTGGGGGTGGGAGCCCGCCCCGTCGGGGAAATGAGTGGGTTGCGAGCAGGAGCAGCTGCGTATGGGTGTGCTGGTATAGAGATGAAGGTTGGGATACAGCCAGTGCGCCTGCGGCTGCTCGTGCCCCCCGCCAGAAGTTGGCGGCGTCGTTCGCAGGCCGCGCAGTGCCCACACGCAGTGCCGCACAGTGCCCGCAGTGCCCGCCGGCACAACCTAACACCCTGTCCTGCCGGCTGTGTGCCGCTGCCGCCGCCGCTGCAGTTGTCGGGCAAGGCGCCGCCGCCCCGCTCCGCCAGCTGCGCGACCGTGTACCAGGACCGCTACCTGGTGGCGTTCGGAGGTAGGGCTGTGGGGATTTGCGTGGGGGCTGTGGTTACCAGCCCAAACTAAACCAAACCCAATGCATAAGAGCGAGGAGGTGAGCGTGGCCTAATATGGGAGAAGGATGAGGAGAAAACTCGCAAACATTCCCACAACCCGAGAAGTCCCGGTCCCGAACCCAAAATTCCCAGTCGTTGCCCATCGAGCCACCCAAACTTAACCTTTGACTGAGTAGGCGATTACCACTTCAGTCTCGGGCAAGGTTGACGGCAGCCGCCTTCGCAAGTGCCACCCAGGCTCGCACACCAACAAACGTCACGTGCTAACGAGCAGTGCAGGCTAGACGCGCGAATTTGATACCCACCTAATAATCAGGAACGGAGCCCGGGCGCCAGGAAGGGGACCAGCGCCAGGGCGGGACGGCGGCATGCGAAAGGGAAAGGGCAAACGGTGTAAGCGAAAAAGCGTGGTAGCGAAAAAGGCACAAGGGCATCCTAGGTACACGAGCCTGGGTGGCAAAAGAGAAAGAATCGTCAGCCTGCAACAGGAGACATAAGTAGGCATGGGGATGGGGCCACACAAGGGCCAGGACAGGAGGAGGAGGGAAGCCGTTAGAGGAGAGGCAGGGTGCGGGCCGCGTACGGCTCCCCACAACCCTGCCAATCCGGGCGCCCTCACGCAGACGAGGGCGTCCGGGGCCTGTAGGCGCTCAGGAGAGGAGGGAGGGACGAGGTAACATGGGCACACGCAAAGAGAGAGGATCCCAAGCCAACCCCAACACGCACAACTAGAGCCTGGGTGGCAGGTGCGGAAGGTCGGGTGTGCGCGCCCGCCTGCCCGCCCGCCCGCGCCCCCCAGCTGGAGCTGGAGTCGCTCGGCCGCGCAGACGGCCGGGTCATCGGTAACGAGTACCATGTTCGATTGTTCCCGCTGTACCACGGAGTCCACGACTACGGAACCCAACAACCCCCCTGTGTCGCATCGTCTGTCTACATCTCCTTCTTCATTAATTTAACATGCATGGAACCCCCACCACCACACCACACGCATCCACCCCCACCACCACCACCACCACCACCACGCGCCGCCCGCCCAGGAGTCCCACCCATTGAATTGCCTTGGCAAAGCCCGGCCAGCCTCCGCGCGTCCACCTCACCCGCCATCCCGTCCAACAGCCAGCCTCGCCAACATTGACCCATCCCAGTGCGGCCGCGCGCGCGCCCTCCCACCCAAGCCCGGATGACAGCGTAACGGCCCTATGCTGATAGCCCCCGCATGCGCGCAGAGCGATGGGGCGTGGGGATGGTTGGTAGTTCATTCCAGAAACCAGAAGCGAGACGACCAAGAGAACCCGAACCAGGCAGCCCAACCCAGAGCGAGGAGGTGGTATGGCCTTAACCTGTGGGTCTCGGGCGCCCTTGACCTTGAATCTGCAGTCTTGTCGGCGTTATTGTCGGTAGCCGTGGATGGCACCCAGGCTCGCGCACGCACAGACCCATCCCGTTAGCTGAACCGGATGCGTGGGTGGGTGGGGGGCTTGGTCACGGCGCTTGGCTCATTCCCGAACCAAAAAGCAACCGAAACCATCGAGAAACCCAAAACTCAGAGAGAGCAGAAGAGCGGGTGGGGGTAGCCATCCATGGATGGTGTGTAGACAAAAAAGGGGGGGGTGTTCAACCGAGAAACCGAATATGCCATTGCAATCCTAAAACCCAGAACTAGATTGCGCAGAGGAGAGGGATAGAATCTAGCTCCTCGGTCTCGTTCATATGGTCGTCGTTGGCACCTTCGGCCATCGACTCCGCAGCAGCACGTACGGGGGTACGGGGGGGTCAGTTGCTTCTAGCACCTAAAGCAAACCGCCTGGGGAAGGTTGCCTGGCGCCGGGGAAGAAGCAGGGGGCGGGGCGAGGGGGGTTCATTTCCGCTACCAAAGTGGGGGGCTGCGCACGCACCCGAACGGCTGTTTGCAACTGGCAGCAGGAAGCTCAAAACACTCGGGGACACGCACGCGTGTGCGTCCAACCCATGTCGAATTACGTGTCCACGCCGCCATCGTTGTGTGTGTCTCTCCCTGCCTTCCTCCCCGCCCCCTATCCCCCTGTTGCCCCCGCTCCCGCGCCCGCCCCTCACCCCCTCCCCAGGCGGCTCGGTGGCCACTTGCTACAGCGACGTGCACGTGCTGGACACACACACCCTGGCCTGGGCGCAGCCGGCGCAGGTGGGCGGGCGGGCGGGCGGATGGCTGCAGGCGGGGGCCTGGGGTAGTTCAATGCAGACCCAAAGCAACCAACCGACTGAACCCCAACCCAGCCAGCCCGTCCCAGAGTGCGGAGGTGGTGTGACCTGAACGGAGGGGGTTTGCGCTCTGCAGCTGGTGTGGTAGTGGTGCTGGGTACGGTAATTGATTGTTGGGGCTGCGGGTCGCGATGGCAGCGGACTATCATAATGTCCTGTAGCCTCGTGTAGATAGGGTTGCCTCCACTACTTGGACAGTGTCAGCGACACCTTTCCATCACTTGAACTGAGCCGCTGCTACCCGCTCCACCCGCCCCCCCCCCTGCCCTCCTGCGGACAGGCCGGCGCCAAGGTGTCGCCGCGCGCCGGCCACAGCGGCGCCGTGCTGGGCGACATCTGGTACATCGTGGGCGGCGGCAACAACGTCAAGGGCTGCGCCGACCTGCTGGCGGCGGACCTGGCGGCGCTGCCCACCTCCAACACACTCACCTGGCACGTGGTCACCTCGGTGAGCGCGCACGGGGAGGGGGGGCAGGCGGGGCGGGCGGCGGCGGCGGGGGCGGGCGGGCCCAGGCGCCAATGATATGTTTGTGCAAAGGATGGCGACGGGTGCGGAATAGGCACAAGAAGGTGGTGACAGTGGATGTCACGTGCCACCTCCCTTTATTTCTTGCTCTACCGCTTCGCCATTAATTCTTGCACGCCCCGTACCGCACCCGCTGCCTACCTGCTACCCTTCGCTACACATCCTTGCAACCGCCCTGCCCCCCTGGTCCCCCCCCCCCCCCGCGCCCCCCTGTGTGCCCCCCCCCCCACCGGCAGGTGGCCATCCGCGACCCGCTCAGCAGCGAGGGCATCAGCCTGGTCATGCTGCCCCAGCCGCGCGTGCTGGTGGCGTTCGGCGGCTACAACGGCAAGTACCAGAACGCCGTGTCGCTGTTCCGCGCGCCGCTGGGCTCCGCGGCCCTGCTGGCGGGGCCGCTGGCCTCCGCCGCCAGCGCCGTGGAGGAGCGCAAGGCCGCGGTGGCGGCACAGACGGGAGGCGCGGCGGCGGCGCCGGCAGCGGCGCCGGCAGCTGCAGCCCCGGAGCAGGTAGCCGCGCCGGCGGCCAAGGCGGCCAAGGCGAACGGCGCCGCGCCGGCTGCAGCGGCCAGCGGGAAGGCGCCGGCTGCGCCAGCAGCAGCGCCGCAGGCGGCGCAAGGCGGCAAGGCGCCTGCTGCGGCTGCCGGCAGCGCGGCGGCGAGTGCAGACCAGGGCGCGGCGGCATCGTCCGCTGCGCTGGTGTCGGAGCTGCGGGGGCAGGTGTCGGAGCTGCGGGGGCAGCTGGAGGGCGCGCGGCGGGAGGCGGAGAGCGCCATCCGTGAGAGCGCGGCGGCCAAGGAGGGCGCGGCGCACGAGCTGGCGCTGCTGCGCAAGCAGCTGGCCACGGCGCAGGGCGCGCTGGCGGAGGCCAACAAGGTGGGCGTGTGCGCGTGCCTGTATGTGGAAGAGGGGAGTGTTTCTAGCCCAATAAAGCATACGGTATCCCTTCTGAAAAAGGGGAGAGCCATCCATACGGATGGCAGCGGGGAGGCGTGGGGTGTGAGGGCCTGGGGTAGTGGGATCGTGTAGTTGCGCGGGGCGTGTCATTGTGCGGTGGGGGCGGCTGCCGCGTCCTCAAGACCTGGCGTGCCAAAAGCACAGGCTTGTAGCTGGCATCTGCCCTGGCAAGCGAGCAGGAGTGATGATGCGTCGCGAGCGCGGGCAACACAGCTCCCCCCGCTCGCCCGCTTCCGCCCTGGCGGCCCTGCTCCATGCATGCACAGGCGCTGGAGGAGACGCGTGCGGCGCTGGGCTCCGAGCAGGCCAAGGTCCTGAAGCTGGAGGCGCAGTCGGCGGAGCTGCAGGTGCGCGGGCGGCTACAGGGCGGGCGGCTTGGCGGGCAGCTTGGCGGGCGGGCAGGAGCCACCGCGTGCCGGGGTGGCCGCAGTCCGGAGCCCGCTGCTGTCGGACGGTGCCGCGGAGCCGTGAGCTTGTTTGCACACAAGTCGCACTGCCCATGACTGGACTCCCTGCATCTGCCGCCCACACCGTAACCCCCAATCACCAACCATCAACACGGGTCCTGGGTCCCGCCACGCGCAGGCCAAGCTGAGCTCCATGTCGGAGCTGGAGCGCGAGCTGGACAAGTACCGCCGGGCCGCGCGGGAGGCGGCGGAGAAGGAGGCGGCGGCCAAGAAGAGCAGCGGGCTGTGGGGCTACATCGCCGGCAGCGGCAGCAGCAGCTAGTAGGCGCCAGCAAGCTTGTGAACATGGTTGTGATGATGAACACGAGCAAGGGTATGTGGGTGCTGATGGCAGAGAAGCGCGCCGAGACGAGGGCAGCTTGGCTAGATTCGTGCCTGGTGCGGTGTTTGTATGTGCATCATGGCTGCTGAGGGATTCCCAACTGTGAACCTCCCAGTCAACATGAACGGTAGAATCCGGCGGGCTTGCTCGCCCCGCATTGGAGGGCTGTCTGTTGCGTACGGTAATTGTACGTGCGCGAAACACTCTCATGTGAAAGCTATATGAAGACGGGGAGGGGGTGGCCTGGGGTGGCGGGCGCAGGGGCGCGCAAGGTGGTGGGGGCGAGGGAAGGTGATAGCCATACATATGCCATGGGGGGATAGCAAACATAGCGCATGACACATAACACGATACATGACGACGGAGGTTCAGCGCCATACCACAGCGTGCACATTGAACATGTACGAACCAATTACTACGACCTAACCACCAGGGGCTGGGGAAGGCACACCAGCTGCGTGTGCTCGGCACCCACCAGTACGCTCTGCGTGGGCAGGCTGGTGGTCATGAGCGGATACACGTGCTGCAGCGAGTCCGCAGGCCGCAGGCCGTACGGCGTGCCCATGGGCGGCGGCGCCGTCCGGTCGTCGTACAGCTGGGAGGCTGGGATCAGGCCGTACCTGGGAGTGAGGGCGTGGGGTGAGGGTGAGGTGAGAGGCGAGGAAGGGGGGGCCGGAGGCGGGGGCTGGCACGGTGGTGGGGGCATTGGACTGAACTGGCGTTGCTTGTGGATCCTTCATGCCGAGTTTCGGAAACCCGAATGAGCTTTCGTTGCGCACTCAGAGATTTAGACACTCGCATAAATTATATGACCCAGCACAGGGCAAGGGTCGGGAGACTGAGGGACGCCAACCACGGAATCACGGATATTCTGCAAGCTGGCAATGTGGCCGTGCAGGGAAACAGGAGCCTGAGCTCTCGCAGTTTACACACATATCCTGGTCATCTGGTGTGTTTCCAGAGTCGCACGCTTTGTGCTTCCACTTGTACCTCCCTCCGACTTGCACGAAACTTCTTATCACCAGATACAATGCCTTTAAATCCTCTAGAAAACGTTGTGCATTAGGCTTAACGCCGTATTGAAGGGTGTCATGCCCTTGGCACACGGTGCGCAATAAAACGCCCTATCATCTCATTCCCTTCCCATCCTCAGTTGGTACCGGTAGTAGCCTCTTGCCACAGCATTGCGATGCAGGTGTCCGCAGCGATCGAAGGCACATTCCATGCGCTAGCCACTCGTTGGGAAGAATTGTAAGTCACCAGTTTCCCGCATGTCGAGCCCTTCACACCGTTGGTTGATCCCCCACAGACCCTGAGAGCATGAAGATTGTAACCTGACGGCCCAGTGCCAACTCCACGCCCCCCGCCAAATTTATATGGATGCACACACAGATGCACACACACACAGAACCACTACGTACTTTCTTGTGGTGGAGTCTCCTTTCTTAGTCATTAGATTTCACGGCACCAGACGAGTCGGTGGGCCCTTCCTGCAAACCACCCACCACCCCGCAGCCGTGGCCGGAACAGGCGGATGCCTGTATGTGGGCACTGCTAGCGGGTGGATGTGCTCACTCAGGATGTGACCGCCGGACCTACAGCCCAGGTGCATTTTGTGCAATTGGAGGCGGCGGATGACGATGATGACGCCCCATACCGCTCTCCTAATCCCCGATAGTGTGCTCCTGCCATCCCTTGCTTATCAATCCTCCTCTAAAGCGCATGCGAAAACTTGCACACACTGGGGGTCTCCCCCCCCTCAGCCGAGGAGCTCGCCTTGGGTCTGCGCAGACCCATCAAATTATTTCGGTGTGTTGAGGCCGCAGAACACTAGATGCCAACCTGACAAGCAAAAAGAGACAGCGCGGCCCCGCCACAAATACGCGCAAACACATTGCCGATCACCGGGCTACATAGTACAGCCCAGATGTCAACCAGGAGCCTCACACCAGCCCCTCAGAGAGAAACGCATTCAAACTTGAGCATTAAGTGTGAGCGCAACAAACACAGCGTTGAGTAGCCTGCAGGCTATAGGGGCTGCACATGTGGCGTAATTCGTACAACTACCTGCGCTGCCTATGTGCGTGAAAGCAACAACAACGCACCTCCACCCATCACCGTTGCGGATGAGGAGTACACATCGTGGGTGCAGTGTATTGTCAATACTCCCATCGGCGTGACGTCTTGTGCGCTAGCAATTAGTCTGCACATGCTCCATCCCCAGTAACATTTGCGCATTTCACCACTCGTCTTGATTGCAGCTTAGCTCTTACTACGGGCCACAGGTCACGTGAAGCACACTCGCGCCGCGACGAGCCCGAGGTCAATGTTCGGCAGGAAAAGCAGGACCCGTTTCCGCAGTGGTGTTTGCTCACGTTCGTTGGGGAGCGGATTACCTTCAACAGCTCAACATGCGAGCTCAGATGAGCACATACCTACTAAACCGTTCGCGTGGATGCGTACGTAGACGAAGGGCTCAGCGCGTTCACAGAGGTCGATCCACCAAGCTACCCAGCACGCTGCCCAGCAACAAGACGACCATGGGCAGCCAAAGACCCACCGAGCGGTCAGGCTCGCGGGCGCAGTGGCGGCACATGCGCCGCGACCCTCCAACGCCACCGTATAGACCTGCTGACGCGCCAGCAGAAGCCACGGCAGCTGTGACCAGCCGATGTCGCTGAGCAGTTTGCAGCTTGCTCGTTCCATGTCAAGCTGTGCTGCGCCTCATTTTCTAGTCACACTCAAGCCCCCCCGGAGCCCATGAAGTCTTACGTCCTCGCTGGCGCTCGCATGCACGCTCCACCTCCAGCCAGTACTTGCATGTGACCCAGCTGCTGATGCGGCGCGTTGGCACGGACAGGGGCAGACGAAGCCGTGTCGCAACCGCCGCAGGCAGTCCTGGGGAGGCAGCCAGCCGCCGCGTGAAAGCGGCCCCACCGCCGCCCTTCCAGCAGCAGCAGCGCCAAGGCCACGGCAGCGGTCGGCCGCATACGCCGGTTTCCAGCTGCTGCCAGTTTAGCCCAGCCAGTTCTTGGGGCGCATGGGGCCGCGGCCGCCGCCCGCCGCCTGGATGAGGCGGTGCGAGGCGCTCATGGCGAAGTCCTCCGACCCGGTGCCCATCTGGCCCACCTGCCCCATCTGGCTCATCTGGCCCATCTGCAGCGCTCCCGCGCCGCCCTGGCCGCCATGGCCGCCGCCGCCCATGGGCAGCACAGGCATGTAGGCCGCCGCCTCGCCGTACTGCATGCCTCCACCTGCAGCCACACACGGGGCGCGGAGATGGCACCACGACACGGTTAGGCGGCGTAGTACTAGTACCACTGTACTGGCGTTGATGTCTTCACGCTTTGCGTGTACTGCAAACCCTTGTGCACGCATGTCCAGCCCGTCACACTGGCGCCACTTACAGCAGCCCGGCCGGCCGCCTAACTTACTCACCCGACAGGCCGCTGATATCCCCCCCGGGCATGGCCAGCTGCTGCAGCTGCGCGTTCACCAGGGACATGGTGCCCTGCTGCGCCAGCGCCGCGTCCGAGGGCAGCGTCTGCGGGTGCGGGCGGGCGAACACAGCGCAGGAGCAGCATGTCGGCAGTCGTCGGTATGCGTGCCAGGTTCAGGTTTGCCCGCTTTGGCCTGCGTGCCCGCGATGCACTGCCGGCGTGTAACCGGTGCCCTGCACGTCGTAAAAACCATCTACGAATAACCTTCTAGTATGACCTGGCCACCCAGGGGGAAGCCATCCCAGCTGCGTGTGCTCTAGTGGTGGGGCACCCACCAGTACGCTCTGCGTGGGCAGGCTGGTGGTCATGAGCGGGTACACGTGCTGCAGCGAGTCCGCGGGCCGCAGGCCGTACGGCGTGCCCATAGGCGGCGGCGCCGTCCGGTCGTCGTACAGCTGGGACGCCGGGATCAGGCCGTACCTGCGCGGCACACGCCGCAAATGGCAAAGGGCGTCAGCAGGAGCGTGTGGGGGAGCGTGCCGTCTAGAAGGGGGAGGTGGGCATTCCGCTCAAATTATGGCAGGACTCGTACTGCATGCGCAATTTCATCGCCCTGCATTGTGAACGTCGTGTGGATGAGTTCCCGGCCGGCGCGCGACCAGTCCTTCGTGTCTGCCGCCGCCCCATACCCAATGCCCTGGTCCCGCATGGTAGGCGCTGGCAGGCGAAACACTTCGCGGCGTACTCGGCGCCCGAACGTGCGGCTTTCGGCCGGCCTCACCCGGGCGCGTAAACAGGCCGCGGCTCCGTGAACGCCGGATACCCGTTCCGTCCGTTGGCTGGTCGTGTCGCTTGACGCAGTAGTGCGAAGCCTTTGAAGCTCCCTGCGCGAATAACAACAGCTCGCGGAAGTTAGACGGCAGAGCTCGCGATGACGGTGTTTTCCCGCTGTCGAGTCGAGGGTCGGCCGTCGCGAGCAACGAGCTTGCGATAGCGGCCGCACGATACGCGACAATATTCCCTTCCAGTCCCTGCGGTTGTCGGGACTATTTGCGAAGTTCACACCATAGCAGGCCCCTCAGTTTGTCGGCCCAACCGGCCCCGCCCCGGGCGCGCACGCACCCCGGATGATGTCCGTGACGATGCTCACAGCCAGGTTGACCGAGTACGCTGCGCCTGCAGGAGGTAGCGCCCAGGGGTCAGCAGCTTCGGCCAATGGGCAGTGAGAGGCGGTCGGGCGCCTCCCGTCGCGGCCTGAGCGCCGCTGCGCCTCGGCCTGGGGCGCACACGCAGCTGGCTTGCACTCAGCAGTCCAGCTGCAGCGTAGCGCGGGTGTCTGGGCCCGCCCTACACCCACCCGAAATTGACACTCGCGTCGGGTCCACGCTCTGGTCGATCTGGATGGTGGCGCCGGTGTACGTCTGGAGTGCTTTGACGGTCTCGCCATTTTTGCCTGCAGAAAGGGCCAAGACAGCGCGCCGGGCGAAAGTTGGCAGTACAGCTCTGGGCTTGCCTTGCAACGCCCCCAGGGCCCTCGTTCTGCACGCCTCACCAATGACTCTCCCAACCATGGAGCGGGGGCACTCCATTACTGAGTTTTGCGTGCGCATTTTGAGGGGGCTCGTGCTCCTGCGCGCGTTTCCCTACTGGTGTAGTCGCAGTGCTTCAACGCGTAGTAACAGTGAAGGCTGTATGAAATGTGTTACTTTGAATGCAAGAAGTACTAGTTATGCGAGGCTTCTGGGAACACAGCGTCACTGCGAGGGCTCATGCTGTGTCGGGCAATTGCGGGCCGATTCCGAGGGAGGCCCTGCGGCGGACTCTACTGAACGAAAATGCAAATGTTGTAATGTGCAGTGAATCTACGTTTCAAGGGAGCGGCAAATGGCCTCGCCTGCAAAACAACAACGCTACGAATTAATTCTCTCGGACAGACGCCCCAGGGCTCTTTTGTGTTGCATTCCTCGTTAAGCTGTACTTTCTGTGGTACTAAGCACTTCTTGCGTGCGGCTGGGCTGGTAGTTCGCAGGACAACTACTAAGCACGCGGTGCTTCTTTGCTGGGGAGCCTTGAAGCAGCGAAACAAAACAGGCAGCATGCAGTTATTGATGGTTCTGGTCCCTGTGCGCAAGGAAGACGAGGCGACCAAGTTGATGCCAGGCCCCCTCGGCGGTCGGCTGCGGATTAAACGAAAGGTTATCCTTCAGAACGGGTGCCTCACATGCGGGCTGGGGCTGGTTATGCGCGGTTGGCCCCGCGGGGGAAGGCGCTGGGGGCCAGCACATGAGTCCCATCGCCTTCATGCTTCTCCTCCGCTCCTCCCCGCCTTCATCTCCCCTGACCCCTGGCTCGCAACCCCTGAACCCTGGCTCTCCACACTTTTCTTCGAATGCCGCGGGGCCGTCGGCACCTGGCCGACACCACGCCGGGCCGAGACACCGTGCCGTGCCTCCAGGGGGGTGTGCGAGGAGGTGAGCGTGGCCTAATATGGGAGAAGGGGTGTCAGAGTGCCAAAACTTCACACCATGCCCGATGATAATGGAGCTCGACGAAATAATCATGCGCGTGCTTTAAAGTTCTTCAGGGGGTGTCTGGTGAGGAGGTTCTGGGGGGCCGCAATTGGGGGGTCGGTCGTCGGTCCCTGGGGTCGTCCGGTTGGCTTGCCCCTTCGATCACATCGATCGGTGCAGGGGGGCCCGTCCACGCCCCCCCTGGTGCCTCCCCCTTTTTGGGCTGAGCACCCGAAGCGAAGCGACTAGACAAGGGAGGGGGGCGAAGCCCCCCAGGATCACCCCTGTCCGTGCGTGGATTCTGTCTTGGTGTGCTTGCTCTTGATAGCTGGACGCAGGGACCCCTGGCTGGACGCAACTAGGCACGGGGCGGGCGGTGCCTGTACCAACCGACCCCAGCTTTGTCCAGGGGATGAGGCATGTTTTGGAACCTTCGGCCTCAGACTAGTGCACGTGGTGTGGGCTCAGCCCACTTTTCCCGTATGGGAGGATCACCTTTACTTGTCACTCTCTTCCCACCGTCTGATCCCGTCTTCCCCGCCCCCGCACCTACGTCGAGCATGTCTTCCTACACTGAACGGACACACATATGTTGGAGTGCAGTTGCATTGTTGCAGCTGCCCCCAACTGTCAGACCCCTAATAAATTCCCTAACAGCGCGCATCAGTCCCTCGCCACTTCAAAGCATCGCCGCAACTCCTTTGGTGCAGGCCTTGATGAGTCTGGAACCCATGCATACATATCGCCACGCCCTGGCCACACGCGTCCTGCTGGGCCTACCGTCTGCACACCACTCATTTGACTGACTGACAGACCGACCAACCGACAGACAGACGGACGCACAGACCCCTCGCTTACAGGCACTGAGCCATTCGCATTTTTAGAGCGTTTTGGTGCACTGTGGCCGTGTGCAGGGCTGTGATACGTGCGCGCTACCCCTCTCCTGCACCTCGGCACGTTCTTCACACAACGCAATACAAGCCACTTGCGCGCCTCGCATTTCCGTTCGTTTGCTGGACGTATACATGCATGCCAGACGAGCTGCCAGTCGCTCACTCACATATCCAGCAGGTGACCGGCGGGCTGGGCTGGCGCCACCGCTGCCGCGCCAGCTCCCCCTGCGGCAGTGCTAACGGCGTGCGGAGAACGCGTAGAGCTGCTGCCGACTACATCTTCCGGTAGCAGGGTGTGGCTAATTACCTGCGGCAGAACATGAAAGGGCATTTGCTTTTAAAGCAGGTCCGCGAGCTTGAGTCAAAGTCCAAAAGGCTTTCCTAATTCTGAAGGGGCCCAAGGGGCGGTAACCGCTGCCAAGACGCTTCCGGCACCACACCTGCTGCAGAGGTGGTTGCGTAGGAGGATGCAGCGCCACGCCCTGCGCTGAAGCAGCCTGTATGGGCACAGCCGCCGCCGCCAGCGGGGCGGCACCGGCGGCTGCGGCGCCTGCCAAGAGACCTCGGCTGCTGAGGTCGGCCTGCGAGCTGGCCGCGCTGCTGCTGCCGGGTCCGACCCCGGGCGCAGGGAAGCCCGGGTCATCTTCGTCCAGGGGCCGGGCCTGCCGCGTCTTGATTAGGCCGAACTGCATGCGCGCACATGTACAGTGTTCATAGGGGTTCCAGGTCTTGTTAATGCGGGTAAGTTCATGGCCCATTACACACATGGCCCAGGTGTGCACGTGTTATGGCAGGCGCGACAGGTTGCGCTTTCTCCAGCACAGGAGTATTGCAAGTACGACCGTTGCAATTGAGGAACTCGGGCATAAGAGACGGTTGACTTGTGCAAGCACACGTGAGCTCCGCACCGCAACTGCAACAACACCGTACACTTGTGCACGTCAACGCTCACCAGAAACTGTTTTGTGCCGTCCCCAGCAGACGCTTCCAGCTCCTGCCACTTCTGCTTCAGCGCCGCAAGCCCCGAGCTGCTGCTGCTGCTGGCGAACGAGCCGCCGGTCGCCTCACTCACCAGAGCTCCCGGCCCCGCAGCTGCCGCTGTTGATGCCGGCAGGCCGTTGCCGCCCGCGTCCCCAGAGCCAGCGCCCGACGGCGCCAATGCGCGAAGCCGGCCCGCTATCCGGCCGCCCAGCCCCACCGGCTCACTACGTGCGGACAGGTCTACACCACTGTCGAAGCCCCCTGCCCCAGCGTTGGTCACCGGCGGTGGCATGCTGTGCATGCTGAGGCCGCTGGCGCTGCTGCCGCTGGCGCTGCTGTACCCCAGCGTACTGTACGGCCGCTGCGGGCCGTCGCCGCCGTCCTCCTCGTTCTGCGCCGCCATCTGCGCCATGACGCGCGCCGACATCTCGCGCAGCCAGTTCGCGCTGACCGCCGCCGTCTGCGACAGGTTCGCACTCACGCGCTTTGCCTGTGTCAGGAAACACGAGTTAGGGGGGCGCGCAAACGATCTGCCTGTGTGCACGTGTAGCATTGTGCGCATCAGCGGATGGCCCGCAAAAGGAAAGGCAACGGGAGAGCTATAAATGGGCGGCAATGGCAAGAGCGTCTTTGCTCGTACATGCATCCTCGGAGCGAGCAGGAGTGGCAGGTGGCAAACGGCAATCAGCACGCGCTGGCTGTCACACCCTACAAGCCTCGCGCCTCGGAGGTGTTTGGCAGCCTGGGCGGACTCACCAGTGCCGAAGCCTCGTTGGTCAGCTTTATAGTCGCGTCCGCACCCTGAGCAAAGCGGTTCAGCCAGGCTGCGGGCGCATTGCAACACCCACCACCACGCGCATGACAGCCCAGCAGCACAATTCCGTTTGCGGTGGACTTCAGCCAGCAGCCGGGCTTCCCCGACCCAGCATCCAGGCAATCCAGATTTGGCTCTGGTACGTTGGCCCAGCTGGCTGGCCTGAGCTGCCCGGTATCAGTGTGCATGGGGCACGCGGCAGCATGTAACAGGCCGCAGCTTCCGGTGACTGCATGCAGGTGTCCCCGTCCACCCATCCACCCACCCACCCACCCATCCATCCCCGCCCACTCACCTGGCGGCGGCGGCACGCCCAGCTCCGCGCACAGCTGCTCGCAGAAGTGGCAGCAGTTGCGCTGCAGCAGGTCGTAGGAGATGCCGGCCCAGGCGCGCTTGAGGCGCGACATAATCTCCTTGATCTGCGGCCTCGCCGCCAGTGCGGAGTGGGTAGCCGACGCACAGCGCAGCACTCAGGCACAGTGTTCACCAAGTTGGGTTGACGGCTGCATGCCCTGCCCCTGCAGCCTGCCTCCCCCTTTGCCCCCAGGTGGTGGCGTACATCCCCAGCAAGCAGCGTAAGGCATGCCCGCGCCTGGCTGAGTGCGCTGAACCACCCAGCTGCTGCCCGTGCTGCGGTGACATGCGGCTCGCTCTCACCTCCTGTTTGCTCTTCTCCGTAACGCCCAGCTCCACCGTTTCCCGGAAGTTGTACATGGTGTCTGCGCAGTAAGGTGTCGGGGGTATGCGCGCAGTTGGAACAGGGAAGCATGGCACCAACTGGCGATATGCGGTGTGCCGTAGTGCGCCGTTTTATGAGCAGCTATAGGTGTGCATACGGCATCACGACGCCACATATCTCATGTAGTTGTGGGTGAGGGGAAGCAGTGCAAACCGGACGGAAGCAGCCACCTGGCCACGAGGGGCGTGGCGCCCCTGCACTTACTCTGGCGCGCGCGGCAGCAGTACACGCCCGTGCCGCTCTCGCAGTACCCAAAGCTCCACTCGACATCGTCTACCTCAACTGCACCATGGAACTGCGTAATGAGTAACAGGTTGCGGGTGCGAGGAGTGTCAGGTGTCATGGATTTGTTGCTTACTGGGAGGCACTGCAGTGCCGCGGTACACCCCTGCAGCGCACCCGCGCGCTACCACCACGTCAAGGCCTTTCCAATTCAGCCTCCGCTGGCACCCCTGCACGATGGAAACCAATGACCGCCTCCTCTTGGGCATGCGCACGCCCCTGCGAGTCGCCGTGCCGGCGCCAAGGCAGCATGAGCTAGGCCCGCCATCCCTCCCCACCACCTCGACCTCTGCACCCGGCAATGGTGCTCCTTCCCGACCTAGACCACACCATAGATACCCCAGTGAACACCTCAGCACGACCCTCGTCTCACCACTCCGCCGAGCGCAAGCCCTAGCTCCAACTAAGCGTATGCTGTGGGCTGCCCCCACCCCCCACCCGTACGCTGCCACCCAGAAGACCGTGCAAATACATCTTCTGCTGCCACTGCCTAAACTGGCATGCAAAGCATTCTAACTTACATCCCCCTCCTTGCACGCACGGCCCCCCTAGTCACCGAACGCGAGACCCCACCTGCACCCCCCCTCCTGCACCCCTCGACGAGTGATCCCTCCAAACCCTCCACGACCATGGTGCTCCTCCCAAGCATGCCAATCAATGGTCTGTACGTGCCCATCAAGCCCGCTGCGCGCACCCCGATGGCGAATACATTTCAGAGCGCTTCCCCAACTTACCACTCCTCCTATCGCAAGCTCACGGGTGATGGAGTTCAGCCTTTGAATGAAGGAGTTTGTGTTCTCGTTCGCAGTGTTTGTTACATCGTAGACGTTGAGCGACACCGTGTACCCCATTCCCGCACTTGAATTCGCAGCGCGTTTAGCCCTAGCTCGTGGAGGCCCGCGCGCCAAGCATGGCACAGCAACAAACGTCGTATAAGTGAACGGGTGTCTGGCAAATGTGCGACTAAAGGCTGGTTCGAGAGTTGAGAGGTCGCTCTGCAGGCGAACAGTGTGCGCAACGGCAAAGCGCGAGCAGGCTCCTGAAATCACACAGAGGGCCTTCAATAAATGCCTTGATGCTGAGCAAGTGAGGTCTTCGATTGGCTTCACGTACACGTGCCTTCCCCCGCCTGTCGCGTATGCGCTTCACCCCATCACCCTGGCCCGCTACCTAGTCTCCAGCGGCAGCCCCCACGGTGCCATTGGATGCCCCATATCTTGCTGAATATGAAATTTGTTCGGCCGATGCATGTCGACCGTCCGTCAGCAAGCGCAACAGCCCCTGCATGGCACGCTCGGCTGCGCCACCAAGGGATGGCGTAGCTCACCTGGGGTCTGCGAACATGGCACTTGATTCAGCCTCCACGGCTTTGTGAGCCCTGCGTGTGTGGCCACAGTCAAGGATTTGGTCAGGGGGAGGGGACCGACAAAGTGCAGGGCCGCGGCCCGCAGGGCTAGGCGAGCACTCACATACGTAATGCGTAGCAAGGTCTGGGGGGAAGTGGGTTCTAGTTGGATTATCGTCGCTGCGGTTCATGTTGCTGGTCACTCGGGCCTTGCAGGGTCCGGCTGGGTCCAACCCGACCCCTCCCCGGTTCATGGCACGGCACCCTGTTCATCGTCAGTGGTGTCGGGCTGTCGTGTGATATTGTGTACGGTATGTGGTTTGCCGCAACTACCTAACCCCCCGGGTACAACTGCTATGTGTGCTGTATCCGGACTCAGTGGCTGCCAGAGCAGTGTGCTTTAGGCGAGTGTTCGGTGTTAGCTGCACTTGCTGGTACGCATGCGGGTTGGCTCCCTTGCATGGGCAGGCCGCATGGGCCACCTGTCGGGGTAAAGCCCCCCGGTCTCGCCGGTTGAGTTGACAAGAGCGCAAGCTACCAGACTTGACTATCAGGCTGTGACAACTCAAACCCATCCATCTGGATTCACTCATTCTCCCAGGAGCACCCTCGTGCCAGTACGTTGATAGCGCATATCAGGGCACTGGTGGGTGGTCTCACACAAGTGGCCTGCCAGGGTCTGCTGTGACAGCGTAAAATGTGCGATCGTGTGTGGTTTATAGTTTGTGTCTGGAGTGAGTGAGCGTACCGTACAGAGTGTAGGAGGCCCACTGACGTGGCCTAGCTATGGACACGGCGGGCACCCGCGAGGGTGCCCTGACGGGCATGGACACGGGTGCGAAATGGGGGCGCACCGTGCGCCTACGGCCCAACCTCAGGCCTATCCTCTTATGTGCGTCAGCCCTCAGCCTCCATCCGCCAACCCTCCCAGCCATTTAGGGTGCCGCCTCTGCCCAGCGCGCATCACACCGCCCCTTGTTTGCCAGAAAATGCCAGAAAGTAACACTCAACTAGTCAACTTCGGTGACCCCGCATGGGGATTATGGGATGCTTCTGCTCCTATGGTTGCAGAATTACAGAGGGGACAACCCGAGTGTGCAAGCACATAAGGGCCGTCGGAAGCTGCTGCAAACCCTCCCGCCACCATGGTCCGTGTGACTCCGCGCACAGCGAATCCTAGCCAAGCCGTAACCCGCCAGAGCCCCGCCGATCCACACACCATCCGGAAAACCCGGCAGACACGCCATGCCCCTCCCCTACCGCAGTGAACACCTCAGCCAGCACGGGGGCGAAAAGAGCCTATGCTCAATGCTCCCATGATGGAGTCGAGCAGTGCGGCTAGCGTAGCTAACTTTGGATTCTGCATGACCACATCCGCGTACCGTCATCAAAGGATATACCACTCTCCTCACGCCGCTGTAAGCTGGTTGTGCGCCGTGCACCGCAGCAACACGTGGCTCTCGTCCTCTGCTTCGTGCACTTGTTGTGCAAAGTGGCGTATGCGCTCTTGACACGGTCGCACATACGCGGTTCGCAGGGGTCCGCCAGCAACACAAATGGAAACGCATCAGCGACTTCTGTTGGGCAGCTGGATTGCTGGAATGAACATCTTGCTATGTGACGGCATGACAAGCGGTGCAGCGCCAGTTCCACTCAGCTGCGCTCAGCCCCATTCACTGCTTGCACTTGCTCTTTTGCACATCAGCTTGCTTGTCGTCTGATGGGAGGGTGCCGTGTTTAACCGCTCGTGTTGCCAGCAGAGGTTGCCCTAGCGCATGCCACTGAAAGAGGCTGCCCTTGACTGTGCGTAGCCCTAGCTGCAGCCCTGTTATGGACATGCGCCAAATTGCGAAAACGAAAGCGAATGCACGCCACCCGAAGTTGATGTCGTGCCTCGCAAGCAGCACGAGCAGAGGGTGAGCGGTAAGGCGTAGTGTGCGGCCACGGTGCGTTGAGTGCGTTGAGGCGTTGAATGCCCCTGGATGGCCGCTGCACTTGGACCGAAGAGGCGGCAAGAATGTGTGTTTGCGACACGCGTGAGATGTGAATCTGCTGTCACTACTGAGGCCGTTGCCTGTCAGCCTGTGGCAGGCTTTAGGTGCGGCAGAGGACCAGCTCTGCCAGCAAGCGCGCGGCGACCTGGGTGGCTGCTGCGGTCCACTCTTGTGTCCACTGCTGTCTACCGTGTGCCGTCTTTTCCGTGATCGTCTTTTCCGTGGTCATCTACGTCTAGGAGATGAGGGGTTATAGAACCCTCAGCCTCAGATTAGTGCTGTCCGTGAGTAGTGCCCGCGGCGGTCAAGTCACGGACATGCTCTAAAATGCGGATGCGTAGCGCAGGGTAGTCGAGTGTGGTGTTAGTGGTGTGCGCTTCGACAGCTGTAGGCCTGGTTAGTGTACACCGTTCGCTTTCGTTTTGCAATTTAGCGCACGTCTTTAACCGTTCAGGACTTCAGGTTGTCAGCGCTCTCGCCAGTCCAAAGAGGCTAGTAGGCTGCAGCGGCCGTGTTTCGGGCCCGGGGCAGAAGTCTCCCCACAGCTGTAACACGTGCACAGACGATGCTGAGGGCTCAGCCCACTTTACCCCACGCCTTTACCCGCACGGCGGGCCACCTTATTTGTCCGTGATCCATCTCTTCGCCCCCTTCCCACCGTTACAGGGTCCATGTGAACAGCCTCATGCACTCGCTGCCGCATACAGCGTGCAATGTCAATGGCGCGCTTGGGTGGCCCTGAAAGTCCATTGCACTTTCGATGACGGTTGGGGCTAATTTTTTCGTCCAGAGCGCGTCCACTCCATTGTAAAGCCCGCAAGCGCCTTTGCGCTGTCACGCACGCGTAACACGACAACGCCGGCCGTTCTGCAACCGGCGTCGGCCACACTCACGACTGTTAGACCGCGCAGTTTCAGACAACGCCATGTGCACAGGGGCCCCGCGCGGATTAAGCCACATATTTCTAGTTGACACACTATATATTCTTGCGGAACTGACATACCCCTGCACATTCCAATCCGGACGGTGACACCTGCGGTGACACCGGCCTCGCGCCGCGTATTGCAAGGAAGGCATCCAAAGTCCCGACTACAAGAGATTCCTCGCTGTTTATGCTATTTCACGAAGCCTTTCATGCCGAGTTTTGAGGCCCGACAACGACACGCGAGTAATTGCCCGCCACATTTGGTTCAGCAGGCCAGCTTCATGTATATCACGTGATGTTAGCATGGAGATTTTCTGAGGACCTGAATTCGAAATGAGGACTGAGGGCTGGAAGCCTGCGCTGGGAATCGCAGCGGTGGTGTTGTTAGCGTTCGCGTTGCTCTTGCGCGACTTCTGCAGCGGAGACAGCAACGAGCGACAGTTCATTATAGACGCCCAACAGTCATGGAGGGAGTTGACGGTGCTGGGGCGGGGCATCAACGAGGTCGGCAATACAAGTGCATCCGCCTGCGCGGCCGCGGGCGCGGCCATCGGCGTGCTCGCGGCCGCACTGGCACTGAGTGCTGCCTTGAGCGCCTTCACATTGCGCTTGAGTGGCAGGGTCTGTTTCAACCACGCTGCGACGGGCTCAGAGCCGACAGCAGCCGTGCAGCAGCAGGCCCCCTACCGACGCGCGGCGGCCCTTCGGAGGCGCACCTATTATGCGCGTATACCCGGCTACGATCCCTCCCAGATCTCTCCCGGCTACATCCAGCGCCTGAAGGTCCTGCTGCAAGTAGGTGGTCGTGGGCGAGAGCTGCGTGGTGCGGCACTGTTGTGAAACATCGGAGCAGGGCCTGCTGGCGGGGCTGCAGTGCCGTGACCAGAGCCGGGGCACAATACAAACCAGCAGTAATACAAAAACGCGCGTTATTCTTGAATTGATGGCTTGCACTTAGATTTCTTAGCAGCTCGTCCTGTCTCGTTGCGTGCGGGTTGCGGGAAGCGGCGGACGGTGTGCGCCGCCCCCGGCACGTGCCCTTGTCCTTGTCCAGTGTCCGTGCGCGCCGTGCAACTTCATTTAGCACCGGTTTGCAGCTCTGTCCGGCGGTGCGTTCTGTCTATTAGGCCAGAAACCAGGACCTCAAGCCCTGCGTCACCTCTGGGGGCGCCACTCAAGCGGGCACGGGGTGTCAATGCGTCACTGCGCAACCCGCGTGCCTCGGTGCTGACCCGGTTTCCTTCTTAAGCGGCTCACGTGCACACGCGGACACGCGCTCTGCAGGCCTTGGACCGCGCCGGCACCGGCAAGCCACGGCGGGTGCGGCACCTGGCGTCTGTGGCTGTGCGGGCGGGCTCCGTGGAGATCATCATGGAGGAGGAGGAGTGGGGCAGCGGCGTGGACGGAGACGAGGAGGTGGAGCGGCAGGAGGTGGACGAGCTCAGCACCACCGGGGACAACACATTGGACGACGCAGCCACGCGGCCGCCACTTCCGGAGGCCGCAGCCGTAGCCAACGGCAGTTGTGGCCCAAATGCGGCGGCCCAGGCGGCAGGTGGCGCCGCCCCAAAGGTGGCGCTGCCGCAGGCGCCGTCTGCACCGCCCGGTGGCTGCGGTGGCGCCGATGGCAGTGGCGGTGGCGATGGAGGCCTGCGGCCTAGCCTGGCGGACATAGTTGCAGCGCTGCAGTTGCAGCAGCAGCAACGGCCGTCAGCGGGGCAGCCCGGCGGCCCTCAAGGCGGCGTCGCTGCTGTTGACGTCACAACAGGTGCTGCACCTGAGGCGGCTGGCGACATGTCCGCCGTGCGTGTGTATGTGGATGAGCATGTTGCCGGCAGGTGCGTGGCGCCGCGCGCGCTGGGGCTTCTTGACCGGCTTGGAGCCATCAACTTTTGCCCACTCTCGGTTTTCTTCCCATTGCTTTCTGCTTACCTTGCTCTCCTCGCTTTGCGCCACCCGTCGTATGGCTATGATGTGCGGCAGGTCTGAGCATGGTGGGGCCGGTTCTGTGGCTCTCCGCGCCGGCGTGCAGCTGCCCCAGCAGCAGCCCCTGCCTCTGCCGGTGCGGACCGGCGGCCTGGCAATCGCCGGGACCGGCGCTCGCAGCGATGCCGACGCGGTGCTGCCCGCTGCGGGGCACGGCGCAGCAGGTGCCGAGGAGCAGCTGCACAGCTGGCAGTTGCACGTGCAGGCCACCTCCCTGCAGCCGCGCGTGCTGCACGTTTCGCCGCACCCGCACCGGCACCTTCTGCGCACCCATCAGCACCAGGAGGGCCGCAGAGGCGCCCAGACAGCACCAGCACCGAGCAACTTGCAACCATGTGCTGGTCAAAGTGACAGGAGCGGGGCGCTTGCCTCAATTGTGGCGCCTACCCCAGTGATGGCAACCTCGGCGCGCCAATTGGAAACAGCAGCACCAGTAGCCGCAGCACCTGGCAGCGGCCTCAGTAATGCGACCGCACTCCGCGCAGCTTTCGCCGTGATAGCGCTGCCGGTGCCGATTGTGCCTGCGCCCGCGGGCGCGGTAGAGTCCGTGGGCCCGGCCGCCAATGCCCAGGTTGCTAGTACAGACGAGGCATGTGAGTTGCCGTCATGGCAGGAGGAGCGCCTAGCTCCGCCGCCGCTTGAGATTCTGTTCCGGTGCGGAAACAGCTACCTGCCCATCCGGCTGTGCTCGTGGCGGCTGGGAGGCGGCGGCGGTAGCAGCACCGGTGGCGGCAGCGGCGAAAGTGGCGGCAGCACTGCTGCAGGTCCTGTAGTTGCTGCTCGTCATTCTTCTACCGGCGTCCTTGACCGCCGTCAGGCCAGTGGTGCAGCTGATGCCGGCGGCGTGGGCGGCGGCTGTATTGTGGAGTGGGCGGGGCTGCTAGGCACGTGGGACCATAGTGTTGGCCTGCGGCTGCTGCCAGCAGCGCAGGCTGGTGGCGTTGCAGCTGGGGCCGCCAGCGACGTGGCTACGCATGGCACGGCCTGCGACGACACGGCAGTGGACACGCAGCTGCAGCCGCAGCCGCTACAGCTACAGCCGCGGCAGCTACAGCTGCAGGTGGAGCTGGAGCTGGAGGTGGACATGAGCCACCTGGGGCCGCGGCGGCCGGGACTGGCGCTGGTGAGTGTGGCGGGCGGCCTGCGGGGGCGCCTGGCCGCCCGGGGGCGGGTGCGAAGGCGTGTGCACGAGTGGGCAAGAGTGTTTATTTCCATGTGAACCACTGGGTGTAAGAGCGTCTTCCGGTGTTGCGCGCTTCGTATGCATGCGTGACTACTGTACCTGCGTGCCTGGCTACAACTGCTTTTTCTGACTCATAGTTCGTGTTAAAACCGCCCGTCCTTAAACCTGCCGTGCAGCTGGACGTGCGCTGCCGCGGGCGGCCGGTGCTGGCGCTGCCGCTGGTACTGATCGCACAGGAGGCCATGGCGGCCGAGCTGGAGGCAGCGGCGTGCAGCTGGGGCCGGCCTGCGGCGGAGCTGGAGGAGCTGCTGATGGACCTGGGCACGTGGGAGTGCCACGCGGGCGCGGCCCTGGCGGCACAGGCGTCGGGGGCGGCTGCAGCCGTCGTCACAGAGCAGCAGCAGGCGGCGGCGGGTGCCCCTGGCGGCGCAGCAGGGACACGACGGCCTGGTGGGGTGGAGGAGGTGGTCGAGGACGTGGAAGAAGGCGGTGACGGCGAGGACCGGCTGCAGGCGCGAGTCGCCGCCGCGTCGCTGCTGCCGCTGGGGAGCCACCTGCTGCAGTACACGCGCCTGTGCGGCTGGCGGCTGGCGGCGGCGCACATGCGGCACACGCTGGCGCAGCTGACAGCGCTGGCCCGCGCCGAGCAGGAGCAGCAGCGGCAGAGCGGCGGTGCCAAGGGCAGCAGTCGCCAAGCAGCAGGTGCTGGCTTCGCAGGGAGCAGAACTGATTGCTGTGTCCTAGCAGCTGCTGGAGGCGCTGCGGGCGGTGATGCAGCCGGGTCAGGTCCAGGCACCAGCGGGGTCGCCGCAAATGAGAAAGCGCCGCAGAAGGGAGCCGCCGCGGTGGGTTCAGAACGCGGCGCCACGGGTCCCCGGATAGGGTTTGCCACACGGCGGCCCCGCCCGGTCGCCTCCGCGCCCAAGAGCCACGCGGTAGCACCCGAAGCAGCGCCTGCAGCGGGAGCGGCCGGGATGCAGCCAGGGCCGTGCGGTCCAGGAGGGCCGCCTGCAGCGCGCGCGTTGCTTTTGCGCCGGAGGCCTGCTGGCGCAAATCCCGCACCAGCGCAGCCCGAAGCTGTTGCCGGTGCTGCCAGGGGCGAGGGAAGCGGGGCAGCCAGCAGCAAGCGGCGCCCTTCACATCACACACCGGCCGCGGTATCCAGTGGGCGGCCGCAGCCGTCGCAGCCAGCTCCGCCGCAGCCGCCGCACTGGCTGGGCGCAGTCTTGGTGGAGCTGTGGCTGCGCCGGCCGCCAGCTGGGGAGGAGGCCGCCTTGACCGCGTGGTCGCACGCCTCGGTGGTGACGCAGGCGCTGGTTATGTGAGTGCCGCCCCTGAGGCTGTGCTGAAGGGTATTGAGGTTTGGGCACCTGTCCTTCATGCAAGCCTAGGTCTGTGACGCGGTGCCTGGCGGTCTTCCTGCTGTACTCCTGTCTCGTCCTCCTCCCTGTCTCTTGGCACAACGCTGTGATGATGTGGTCACACGGCGCCACCTGCGCCCACCTGCGCCACCTGCCATGACGCCACCTGCATGCGCCTGTGCCCACCCGCCCACCCACCCGCGCAGGCACTGGATGGAGTCGTTCTCTCTGGCCGCGCTGCTGCTGCGCGCCGCGCAGGACGGCCGTGTGCTGCACAGCTCCAGCCTCAGCACCGTCCTCGCCTGCGCGCCCGCCATGGCCGTCCTGGCCGCACGCCGGCTCATGCCGCGGCCCGCCTGGGGCCGCCTGGTGTCGGCGTTCCGTGTGCCGCGCTTCCTCATCTACAGCGCCTGCAAGGCAATGCTGGCGTTCAGGCTGATCGAGGCGCCGCCCGGCATCCGCGGCTTCGCCTCCGGCGGCGCGCAGGTCCTGATGGAGGGCGTGCTGCTGGGCGCCTGCTCCATGGTGCGTGGGGTGGCTGGCCTGGTCTGGCTGGTTGACCTGGGGTCTGGCTGGGTGTGCGGTGGGCACGGGGCATGTGTGTGTGGGGCCGACGTGCGGCCAAGTATGCCTGCGTGCGAGGTCGAGCCTTGCACACGTGTACCGACACCCCACCTCCACACCGTGTGTTACTCTCGCAGCTCCCGCCTGTCAGCTCTGGCGTACTGATGCTGGCGCTCCAGCTCCTGCACTTCCGCGTGATGCGGGTGCTGGAGGCAGACCAAGTGCAAGCCGGCGGCGGTCCGGGCTGGGGCGAGGCAGGCGAGGTGCGGGCCCCACGCGGCTGGAGCGGCCCGCCCGCCTGGTGCAGCGCCTCCTCCGCATCCACCACGCAGCAGCAGCAGCAGCAGGTGGACAGCAGCTGGCAGTGCACCGCGCTGCAGCCGCTGCTGACGTTCGCGGTGGGGCTGCTGACGGCGCTGGCCTGCCGCGTGCACCTGCGCCTGCGCTTCTGGCGGTTGCGACGCGGAGGGGGGGCGGGGGGGGCTGATGATGATGATGATGAGGCCGCCGCCGCTCCAGGGGGGGCGCTTTGCGCCGCGGCAACTCCTGCTGGTGGCGAGGCCGTGGCTCATAAAAGGGCCTAACGTCTGCGTAGCAGTTGAGCCTTGCACTGGTGAGTGGCCCTGCATCATCCAAGCACATCATGGCCATGTGGTTGGAGATATGGCATTGCATGGCACCAGGCTGCTGCACCAACGCATGCACACGCATCTCGGTTCATGTGCTCACACGCACCGGATGCGATGCTACACATGTTGATGATTGTACAGCGCGGCATGATAAACACATGCGGATACCGTATGGTGTTGGTACCTGTGCGTCGTAGTACCATATGCAACGAGGCTGTCGCCACTTTGTTCGTTTCGTTCCAACTTGTGTGGCTGGTTGTTAGATCGGGGCGCCCCGTGCTTGTCAGGAATATGTAGTTATACGCCATGCTTTTTTAAGAAGGTTTGCGCGCATACTGCGGCGCAAGGGTGTTGCAGGCACATGCCGGCATAGCATTTGGGCTTACACTGCTTTATCTGTGGTGCGAGCTACATCACGATGAGAAGGTCAAGTAAGGTGGTCCTCCCATACGAGAGAAGGAAAAGGTGCATTTGTATCAGGGCAGACCGCGTCCGCGTCCTGTGTGCGCGCGGCGTGATTGAGCGAACCACAGTCGTTTCTATTATGCAACCCGCAGAATGTTTTAGAGCTGGGGTGCAACGTTGGCTGATTTGAGATAAAACTGTGCGCCTATCAACTCATGTGCGTTGACAAAGCCTGCTGCAGCACGTTGTGTGCGTCTGGGCAATGTGGCGGTGATGCACCGGGTTAGTGGTGGTGATGGTGATGGTACCTGCTGGACAGGCTGATTGATGGCTTTGGCGGGGAAAACTGCGTGCACGCAGTGAAGTGGATCTGCACCAGGCGCTGCGGAACCTGTTCTTATGAGCTTTTTTGCAGATGTACAGGGTTTAATTCCAAGACCGTGTGCTTCGCACGCCTGTCGTTCAAGGTCGTTCTAACGTGTGCCCACTTGTTTCGCCGCTCACCCCCTTCTCTTTGCTGCCTGCTATCTCCGGCAACACCATCGCGCTCACTTCGTGTTCGCAGTTTAGCGCACGTCTGTATCCTAGAGCCATGCGCAACGGACATGCGCTAAAATGCGAATGCGAAGTGGGCAAGATGATGCAACTTCGCAATATGCCCCACAAAAAGTTGCAGGTCGAGGCTTGCCACCTATGCTGGGGGAGGCGTTGTAATCACAGCATATCAGAGCCACCAAATCCATGAGTCAGTGAGTTCAGCAACGATTGGTCCGTATGGTTGCGGAATTACAGAGGGGACAACCCGAGTGTGCAAGCGCACAAGGGCCGTCGGAAGCTGCTGCAAACCCTCCCGCCACCATGGTCCGTGTGACTCCGCGCACAGCGAATCCTAGCCAAGCCGTAACCCGCCAGAGCCCCGCCGATTGCATCGCTGCCACAATTCCAAAAGCGGGATTACCGCACAGGTCAAAGGCGACCAGTACACCCTACCAGCACAACCTAACCTAACCAGGGCGCAAGCGTCCAGGTACCAGGCGGCCGCACGAAGCAGAGGCACTGCAATACGAACGCGCATGTCTTTAAGACGTAGGAACTCACGGCGACGGAGGCGGTGATTCGAAATCGTACGGCAGCCGCAACTCCATCCGACCACCACCGCCAGGAGCAATGAATGGGTGAGAAGACGACACCGTGTCCCAATCCTTGGGGGGAATACCCAAACTAACAAAAGTCTGCAGCCGACCCCAGAAATCCGTCACAACATCAAGGCCGACGCGGAGCACGTGCGCAGACGGCAACGTGCGCTTGGCAGCAAGGCCAGCCATGATCACACGTTGCCGACCCGTATGCCTCCTGGAATGGAAGGGGGGGGGAGCGGGCGCGGGGAGAGGGGGAAAGAGGGGGCGGCACGTCGTGGTACAAACTTCATGTCAATGTCGTGCGACGCAGAGCTCCGCAATGCCAACCTGCATATGTGCTTGGAGGCAAGGAGTTCCTGTCAGCCGAACCATGATATCATTCCAACTGCGGTGAGCTCCGTCAGTCAGTTCTCTTAACGAAGCTCGCAAGAAGGCCACGTTTTTTACTAGTTTTCCGTGTTATTTTATTCCATGCTTATCATTTTGACAATGAGCAAATGCAGTCTTCAACGGAAGGTCCTGCTCGGACATGCGAGGCCAGATGCGAGCGTCAAGAGCGAGACTAAAGCTCTAGAAGAGCCCCTGTACATTCTTACGGGCATTTGACACCTTTCTACCATATACTTGACGGCACTTACATAACATGGGCGGGTGTCATAGCAAAAAGGCGCCCAATGCCGTTCCGCCCAGTCCAGTCGTTGAGAAAGCTCGTCGGCCAGCGTGGCTCGATGATGCACCTGATGGCAAAACAAGAACAGCAAGTGAGCCAGGCATCTTCCGAGGCAGCGCAGGACCGCCCGAGACGGGAACAGTATACTCGCCGCGTGGGGGCGGGAGAAGGCACTCCTGCAGTGTCACGAGCGACTCACCCTGTGACAGTAGCCTGCCCAAGCTGCGGGGGCAGCAGCAGCGGGACAGCGCCACCAGCCACCACGCGCCGTGGGCGGGGCCCAAGGTCTCCGCGCTTGGGCAGGACGGCGGTGACGACGCCGTGCAGACATTCCTCGACGGGTCGTTGCTGGCGGGGGCCGGTGGCAGCAAGGTTCCGAAAGGGCTGCTGGTGCCGCTGGCAGCTGCGCGCCGCAGTGACACGGGTGGCGGCGGAGACGGCTACAGCCGAACACGTGACTTCACGGCTGCGAACGGGATCCAAGGCCGCCAGCGCCCCTCGACCGGCGAAGCAAATGACAGCGACAGCGACGGGGCGGGCATTGGCGGCGGCGGCGGCGGCGGCGGCAGGGCGCAGCCGCATGCAGGTGCGGGTGCGGGTGCGGGTGCGGCTGCAGGCCGGGGCGGCGGCGGGCGGCGCCGCTACATCGATTCGGACAGCGGCACGACCGCCGCACATGAAGACTACGACAGCGGCGGCGGTAGAGGCGGCGGCCGGCGCGGCGGCGCCGGGGCCAGGCCTGGAGCTCATGCGGCCTCATGCGACGGTGAAGTGCAGACGCCGCCATTGCAGCAGCAGCAGCAGCAGCTGCCGCGTCACCGGCACAATCAAGGGCAGCAGGGCCATGTGAGCGACAACGGCAATGTGTCGTTCCCGCCCGCTGTGGGTCTGCGACAGCAGCCCCAGCCGCAGCCCCAGCCGCAGCCGCCTTCGCCCCCTCAGCAGCTGGTGGCAGGGGCCGGGGGGGCGGGTGGCCGCGGGGGCCGGGCCGGCGGCAGGGGTCCCGGCAATGGCAGTGGCAGTGACAGTGGCAGTCGTACTAGTACTGCTGCTGTAGGTCGGGCCAGCGGGGACGCCGCCGCTGCAGCCGGCGGTGGGGGCGCGAACAGCAGCAACAGGTCAGTGGTGCCACTTGGGGGCTGGGCTGGTGGTGGTGGTGGTGGTGTTGGTGGTGGTGGTGATGGTGGTCGTGTAAATACCAGCCCAAGTCAAACCGAGCCCAATGCAAAAGAGTGAGGAGGAGAGCGTGGGAGGCAGACGGAGGTGTGAGCAAAGCGCGGGATGGGCTAGCGAGGGCGCATCTGCAAAGCTATCAGCAGTCAAGAGCTGTCATGCCTGTCCCCCATACACGTCTCACGCCGCTGCCACAGGTCTGCGTTGCCAGGGGCTGGGGCTCGAGGCGCGGCCGGGGACGTCCGGGGCCCAGCCGCTCCCGCTGCACACGACAGCAGCGGGGACGCGGCGGCGGAGGCGGCGGCCATTGCAGCCGCGCTGGCCGCGGCCCAGGCGGCGGCCCAGGAGGAGGAGGCCGCGGAGGAGCGCGCACGCGCCGAGGCGCAGGCGGAGGCGCGGGTGCGGGCGGAGCTGGCGGCGGGCATGACGTGGGTGATACGGCCGGGGCCGCCCATCGAGTCGCTGTACCGCCTGGGCCGCACCCTGGGCAGGGGGAGCTTCGGAGTGGTGAGTGAGTGAGTGAGTGAGTTGGAGGAGGGGGAGGGGGGGCAGCCACCCGGGCTGCCGCCGGCCCTCGCCTGAGGCGCCCCTCCGTCCGTCGCACGTGGTGGTGGTGGTGGTGGTGGTGAATGGATGCGGCGGGGCTGAGCCCACATGGGGGGCCGTGGCATCATGTGGCCGTCTGCAGGCTGCGGGCTGCGGGCTGCGCCTCGCGACAGCGCGGAGCGAGGGAACATAACACGACTTACGGGGCGGGGGGGGGCGGGGGGGGGGGCGGGGGCGGGGGCGGGGGCGGGGGCGGGGGCGGGGGCGGGGGCGGGGGGGGGGCGGGGGCGGGGGCGGGGGCGGGGGCGGGGGCGGGGGCGGGGGGGGCCCCGGGGGCGGGGGCGGGGGCGGGGGCGGGGCGGCACCGCGTGGCGTCCTCCCCATGTGGCGGCACCGCGCGCCTCTCTCCTTCCTTCCTGCGACCTGTGTCATGTGCGCCGCTGCCACGCTGCCACGCTGCCACGCTACGGCACTCTGCGCAGCTCTGGGCCGCCCCCTTCCCCTCACCCTAGCGCGCCCCACCAACCGGTATCCCCATTCCCCCATTCCCCCATTCTGGGTTTCGAAATGGTCGGTTGGTTTTTGGGTTTCTACAATGAACTACCCCCCATTCCCCCAACCCGCCCTTGGGCTCTGGAATAAACTATCCCCATTCCCCCGCCCCCAGGTCCGCGCCGCCGTGCACACCGCCAGCGGCGCCGAGGTGGCCGTCAAGACCCTCAGCAAGTCGCTGCTGCGGGCGGGCGACATCGCGGCGCTGCGGCGCGAGGTGGAGGTCCTGCACCACCTGCGTGGCCACCCGCACATCTCCGAGCTGCTAGGCGTGTTCGAGGTGTGTGTGGGGGTGGGGTTGTGGTTACCAGCCCAAACTAAATTAATCTAAAGGAAGCGGAGTTAAGTAATGCAGTTAAGGGGGGGGGGCGCGGCCCGGGTGGGGCCAGGGGCCGGGTCGGGGCGCGTGAGTGAGTGACTGCGTGTCTTGGTATGTGTTAGAGTTCACAAGGGACTTGTACGTGCGAAGGGACAGGAACGTGTCTTGGTATGGTGTGTTATGGCGGAGACTCGCCCCGTCCCGCGGTTCCTATGGCTGTCGGGCGGGCGTTCACACGGGCCCGCTGCACGGCGCCAGCGGCCCAACGAGGCCTTGGGCGCAGTGAGTGGGTTGGCTGCGACCGATGGCTTGATGGCGCACCTCCCTCCAACTCCCGGACCCACACCACTCCCCGAACGACCCGCTGAATCACCCCGCCTCCCCCCCGGCAATCCTCGACCCCGCCCACTACACCACACCGCAGGAGCCCACGCAGCTGCATCTGGTGCTGGAGATGTACAAGGTGTGTGGTAGTTGGCGGTGTGGGTGGGTGGGTGGGACTGAGAGCTGCCGCATCAAGGTGCACTGGTTATTGTCAATACCGTACCGTAGGTGCACTAGGTGTATGGCGGCTGCTGCCGGAGCCCCACGGGTGTCGTGGGGCGCACCGTGTGCCGCCGGTGTGTGTGTGTGTGTGTGTGTGTGTGTGTGTGTGTGTGTGTGTGTGTGTGTGTGTGTCCATCCGCGGCGGCATGCACCCGCACAGCGCTGAAGGGCCGGAGAAGGGGGGGCGGGAGGGAGGGAGGGGTAGTTTATTCCAGAAGCCAAAGCGACCAGGGAGGGGGGCACTCGAGCGAGGCTTCTACGTCGGACTGGGGCGGCACGCGCCACACTGCCCCCCTTCACCTGCTGGCCCCCTCTGTTCACGCCTGACCCCGCCACCGCCGCTACCAACCCCTCGCCCTTCACCCCTCGCCCTTCACCCCTCGCGCACCCCCCCAGGGCGGCGACCTGTTTGACGCCATCATCAGCGTGGGCCGCCACAGCGAGCGCGCGGCGGCGGACGTGATGCGCACGGTGCTCACCGCCATCGCCTACTGCCACGCCATGGGGGTGGCGCACCGGGTGAGGGGCTGGGGGCCAGGGGCTAGGGGTTGAGGGTGGATGGGGCCGGGTGGGGCGAGGGGTGAGGGGTGAGGGGTGGGTGTAGGGCTTACAGGGCCGGGAGGGCATGTGGCGGGTGGGGGCAGCAGAGGACGTCGCGGGCGCACATGTACCGTATGTGGCCACTACCGTACGTACACTGGCGCACGTACATGGCGTTGCCCATGTGGCCGTGCGGCCGCACACTGCCCCGTCGGTGACGGCCCTCTCTTCCCAACTCCCTGCTCCCAGCTGACAGACCGACCAGCAGCTCGTCCCCAGTTCACTGATGTGCCCCCCCCCTCTCTCGTGGCTCCTGTCTATCTCACACCCAGGACATCAAGCCTGAGAACTTCATGCTGAGTGAGGACCCGACCGCGCATGACGAGAGCGACCACGACAACGATGACGACAATGACAATGACGACGATGACGACGAGGCGGCGGCGGCACGCGGGGCAGTGGGCAGCCGCCTGAAGCTCATTGACTTCGGGCTGTCCGTGTTCTGCACAGGTCAGTCCGCCAGTCGGTTGATCGGTCGGTTGGTCGGTCGGTCAGTCAGCGCCAGTCGGTGGCTTAGGCCGGACCCGGATCGCTTTGGTTTCTGGATTGAACTACCCCACCCGCCCGCCCACCTGCGCACCTGCGCACCATACCCCGCCCTACCCCGCCCTACCCCGCCCTACCCCGCCCTACCCCCCCCCCCGCCCCCACAGACAGCTGCCCGCTGAGCGAGACGGTGGGCACCAGCTACTACGTGGCGCCCGAGGTGCTGGCGGGCTGCTACAGCCGCGCCGCGGACGTGTGGAGCGCCGGAGTCATCCTGCACATCATGCTGGCGAGTGGTGCCGCCCCTGCCGCTGCTGCTGCTGCTGCTGCTGTTGTTGTTGTTTGGGGGGGAGGGGGGGCTGGGATGGAGGGACTGAGTGCACAGATAGGGGTAGCTGGAGCCTAAGGGCCGGTGCAAGGTGGTGCTGGCGATGGCCGCAGGGCCTCGACCGACTTGGGAGTTGTGTACACGCCGGTCGCCTTGGGTTAGGGTCAGGGTCAGGGGAGGGGATGGGGCGCCGGCTGCGGTGCTGCAATAAAGAAGCCCACTCCGCCACCCCCCCACCATTTGATAAACACCATCCTATGGATGGCTACCCCCCCCCCGCCACCCCCGGGGCCGCGCCTACCTGCTGCAGGCGGGCTACGCTCCCTTTGACGGCCGCAACGACGACGAGATCCTGCGGGCCATCCTCAAGGTGGGGGCGGCAGCGTGTCCGTGCGGGTGGCGGCGTGTGAGTGCTTGTGTTGGGGCATCGGTGGAGGAGGAGACGGTGTTGGGTGGGTGTTGCTGGCCCGGTGGCGGTGGGGGCCGCGTGAGCTTGATGGGGGGAGCTGGCGGGTGGCGGTCATTGCAGCCGGCTGCTGACAGGGCCGCCCCCACGCCCCCCACACCCCACGCCCCCCGCCCTGCCTGGGCGACAGGGGAACCTGGACTTGCAGACCGACCCCATCTGGCAGGTACGTGCCTGCGTGCCTGCGTGCTGTGTGTGTGTGTGTGTGTGTGTGTGTGTGTGTGTGTGTGTGTGTGTGTGTGTGTGTGTGTGTGTGTGGAGGGGGGGTTATGCGCGGGGCCTGGCACACCTGCCATGCCGCATACCGGCCTGACCGGATGGTAGCGCACCTAAGCCAGCCGCCGTATGAGTGAGTGCGGCTTGACGTGCCCGGGTGGGGTGGCGCCCACCCACCTGGACCGGCATGCACCCCGGCCTCCTGCCAAATGCTTCCCGCTAGCGGCCCTCACCCCGGCCCCGCCCCTGCCCCCGCCACTTTCTTCGGTGACACACGCACACGTACACACACATACGGCACACACACAAACACACACACGTACACACACAAACACGATTCTTTGCGTTCCAAAACAGAGACAAACACACACACACACAAACACTGGACACTCACTTGTGAGCTCTAATATACACACGTTCACACGCACACACCGCAGAGCATCTCGCGCGAGGCGGTGTGCGCCCTGGGCGCCATGCTGGAGCGAAACCCCGCCAGACGGTGAGCCGGGAAGAGGAGGAGTAGGAGCAGGAGGAGGAGGAGGCGGAGGAGGAGGAGGAGTTGGGGAACGCAGTGCAATGCCGCTGTGAGTGATGGCGGCAGCGCGAGTCAGCTGCCCGCCTGCCGACACGCCGACACCCTGGGCGTAAGAGGAGTCGCGGTCTTGTGGGCTTGACCTTCATTCCTGCGATGCTGACGTGCACATCACCAAAACCACCACCATCGCCACCACCACCGCCACTACCGCCACTTAACCACTGCGCCACCACCGCCACTTAAGCACCGCGCCACCACCGCCACCCCCCTGACTGCAGCGCCACCGCGGACCAGCTGCTGGCCATGCCCTGGTTCGGCCGCACCGCCGCCGCCTGCGCCGCGCCGGCCACGCCGCTGCCGGGCGTGGTGTCGGAGCGCATGCGCCGCTTTGCGCGCATGAACAGCTTCAAGCGGGAGGCGCGGCGCGTGGTCGCGGGGCTGATGCGGCGGGAGGAGGTGGCGGGCCTGGTGGCGCAGTTCCGGGCGCTGGACGTCAACGGCGACGGCAAGCTGAGCATCCAGGAGCTCAAGGTGCGGGGATGGGGTGGGGCGGGCGGCGGATAGGGGGGGGGGACTGGGTGGCGGTCCCCAGTTTATACTAACGAGGGTCACTCTGAGGGTCACTGTTGATCAAACATACTCTGCACTGGTAATGGTGAGGCGGCGGATGGGGCTTTTCAGCGCACTCGACGGCCTCGAATTGCCCGCCGGTACCTGCGGGGAGGGATAGGCTGGGTGCTGGGATAGTTAGTGCATGGGGAGGGGTTGCGCGGGCGGCTTGTGGTGTGGCTGGCGGGAGCCTGCGAGGAGCACAGTGACTGACTGGTCGCGGGCGCGGCGTACCGTACTAGGCCTCCTGTGTGCCCCTCGCACGCCTGTGCTGCGCGCACGGCCTCACCCGCACCCGGCTGCAAGCACGGACAACACACGACGTCACCTCAAACCTCTCGAATCACGAGCTCGACTGGCCGCCCCCCGCCCCGGCCCGGCCCGCCCCGCCCCGCCCCCCACAGGAGGGCCTGGCCCGCCAGGAGCTGCGGCTGGGCTGCGGCCCCACCGCCCGCCCGCTCACGGAGCGCGAGGTGGAGCAGCTGCTGGCGAGGTGCGTGCGGGGCAGGGGCAGGGGGCAGGGGCGGAGGCAGGGGGCAGGGGCAGGGGGCGGAGAGGGAGAGGCAGTGGGGGGGCTGGGGCAGGGGCGCGGCAGCAGCACAAGAGCCACAGCCACCGTGCCACACACATCGTGAGCAGCCAGGCCCAGCCGGGTGGTTACACAAGCACACGTCCGAGGCTGCTCGCGGCCCCGCTCTTCCCCCTGTCCACCCCCGCAGGTCGGACCTGGACGGCGACGGGCTGCTGGACGAGTCCGAGTTCCTGGGCGCCACACTGCCCGCCGCCGCCATCACACGCAAGGCGCAGGCCGCGCTGGCAGCAGCCAACGCCGCCGCATCCGCCGCCAGGGGCGCGACGGGCACGTCCTCACGCCGGTACAGGGGCGGGGTGGGAGCCGTGTCACGTGGCGCGGGGCGCAGCGGCCGCGCCACCAGCGCCGCCGCCCGCGCCGCCGCCGCCGCCGCCGCGTCCCGGCCGGGTAGCGCGGGCGGCGCCACGGCGCTGCTGGCGGCGGCGTTCGCGCACTTCGACACGGACGGCAGCGGCTACATCACCGAGGACGAGCTGCGGGCGGCGCTGGCGGCGCACCACCCCGCCGGCGAGGGGCCCGACATTAAGGCCATCATGGCGCAGTTTGACATCGACGGCGACGGCCGCATCGGTGAGCTGGGACGTCTTTCTTGTTGTTGTTGTTATTGTTGTTGTGGCAGTTGGGCTTGATGGGAGCTGTTACTTATTTGGGGTTGGCGACTCCACGCCTCGCACCGTGCACCCACCTGCGTCTCCTGCCGCCGCCGCTCCCCCCCCCCCACACACACACACGCCCGCCGCACCGCATCTGCTCTCGCTGCCGCCTCCGCCGCCACAGACTACGACGAGTTCCTCAAGATGATGGTGCAGGCGGACGAGGAGGAGGAGGACGAGGGCGAGGGCGAGGAGGCGGAGATGCTGGACGTGTCCAGCGCACCGCTGGCGCCCGAGGGCGAGGAGGGCGAGGAGGAGGCGGAGGAGGGCGAGGAGGGCAGGGAGGCCGCGGCCGCCTCCGCCGCAGCCGAGGCCGCCGACCGCGTGGGCGGCTGCTATGTGGGCGTGCGGCCGCGCAGTGCGCGCCCCGGCAACAACCGCATCACGGCTGCAGACGTGGCCCGACTGGGGGCGGCAGCGGCGGCGGCGGCGGGTGGTGGCGGCGCCCTGCAGCCGCAGCCGCAGCCGCAGCCGCAGCCGCAGCCGCAGCCGCAGCCGCAGCCGCAGCCTCGGCCACTGGCCCGCGTGGACGAGGCCGCTGCTGGCACTGTGGCTGCGGCGATCCGCGGGGAGCGGGAGGAGCGGGAGCAGCAGGAGGGGCGGGAGGGGCGGGAGGCGCGGCGGGGCGTCAAGAGCCGCAAGGTCACCATGGCCTGGGCGATGGGCGACCAGGTGCTGGAGCTGGAGGCGGAGCAGGAGCAGGAGCAGGGCGGGGGCGGGGATGGAGCCTGGGGCCGCACACAGGCGGCAGGCCCGTCCAAGGCTGCCGCCGACAAGCGCAGCCCTGCGGCAGGCCGTGGCGCCGCCGCCAGCGGCGCAGGTGCCTCTGCGGCGGCTGCTGCGGGCACGCAGCAGCAGCAGCAGCAGCAGCAGCAGCAGGGTGCGAAGCAGGGCCGCCCAGGCGCGGGCATATGGAGTGACTCTGACGACTCGGCGGAGGAGGAGGTCCTGTTTGATGAGGGCGACTTGGGTCCCGAGGACCGCCACAGCAGGCACAGCAGGCCCAGTGGCAAGGGCGCCCGCGGCCGTGCGCCCGCGGGAGCAGGCGCGGTGGCGTCTGCGGCGATGGCGGCGGCAGCGGCGGCGGCGGCCGGGGACGCACCGGCGGCACCCGCGGTGCGCCGAGACACATACGTGCTCACGACACGGCCCTTGACCGGCCAGGTGGGCGGTGGGGCGGCCGCTGGGCTGCAGCGGTTCACGCCCTCGCCCTCGCCCGCGCCGCCAGCCGCCTCCGTCAAGCTGGTCGCGGTGGCACCCAGACCGCCGGCGCCGCCTTCCGCAGGCCCCTCACACCATGACGCCGGCGGCGGTGCCGGCGGCGGCGGCGGCGGCACGCACCCCGCTAGCCGACCGCCAGCGCTGCAGCTGCCCAGTCAGTCCTCCGGCGGCCCCTCCCGCGGCCCCCGCCAGCAGCCGCAGCAGCTCCAGCACTTCTTGGGGCCCAGTGCGGTGCCACACGCCGCGTCGGACGCCGCGTCGGACAGCCTGGACCAGCCCGTAGGCGGCGGCCGCGCCGCCAGCAGCAGCAGCGGTACTGGGGGGGTTGCGTACCTCCTGCCCCGTGGCTCGCCGCACGGCCCGGGCAGCACCGCGGCCGCAAGGTCCCCTGCCAGTGCCAGTGCCAGTGCCAGTGCAAGCCCTGTAGGTGCGGGTGCCGGCACGGGCGCACTGTCACCCTCCGGGACAGTGGGGCGCCTGGCGCACAGCAGCATGCACGGCGCCGCCACTGCGTACGGCACCTCCGGCGCGCCGGCCCCACACAGCCCCCTGGGGGCACCTGGCCGCGCCCACCCGCCGGCGCCGGCGCTGCACCAGGCGCACCCAGGGGGCCCCCGCCACCACGACCCCATCACCACCATTTACGGCGGCGACAGCAGCGGCGGCTCGCTGCCCGGCTCCCCCTCCGCCGCCTCCACCCCCGCCGCCGCGTGCCAGCGGCTGCCGCCGGGCGCACGCGCCTCCGCCGCGGTGCCCGCAGCTGGTGGTGGCCCCTCCGCCCCCCACTCGCCCATTGGCAGCAGCTCCTCCTCGGCGCCCATCGCCAAGCTGCCCGCGGCGCGGCAGCCACAGCTGCTGGTGACGGTGCAGGCGAGTCGCGGCAGCGCGGCCGGCGGTGTTGCCAGTGCCGGTGCGGCGGGACCTGCGGGCATCACCGGCGGCGGTTACGGCCCCCGGGGCGGCGGCGGCAGTCGGGCGGCACACGGCGGCAGGCAGGCGTTCGGCGAGGTGTCTGACAGCGGCGCCACCAGTGGCTACTCTCAGCCCATACCCAACCTGGGCTCAAACGCGCGCGCGCGGCGCCAGAGCACCGGCAGCGCTTGGCAGCAGCAGGCGCCGGCACCGGCATCGGCACCAGGCCAGGCCGCCTCGCCGCCCTCCCCGCACCCGCCCTCGGGGCGGCTGCAGCCCCACTCGCCGCACTCGCCGCTGCACTCCAGCCCGCTCTCCCCCAAGAGGCCCGTGGGGAGCGGCGGCCTGGTGTCCCAGCTGCAGCAGCTGCAGCCACACCCGCCGCCGCCGCCGCCACTGCTGCTGGAGGAGGAGCTGGCCGCGCCCAGCCCGCACAGCGGCGGCAGCGCCTCCGCCAGCCTGCGGCCGCGCGGCCGCCGCACCTCCTCGCGCCAGGACAGCGCGGCGGTGGGCGCGGAGGCGCCGGGGGCCGCAGGGGGCCGCAGCGGCGAGCTGTGGGCGCTCCACGGCGGCGGTGGCGGGGCTGTGGTGGGCACGGCGCCGCCGGGTGCTGCGGGGCCGGGTGAGAGCAGCTGGGTGATGGCGCTGGAGGACGCGGCGGCGCCGGCGCCGTGGGGCGGCGACCAACTGGGCGGCGGGGCAGGGCTGGGGCCGGGGCCGGGGGCGCGTCGGAGCGGCGGCGGTCCGCGCGGCACGGGCCTCGGACCCCGTCGCTGACGACGCGGCTGAGCTTGTTGAGATCTTAATGCGTGATTGTCTTATCAAGGCAGCGGCGGCGCGGCTGGGCGTTGCAGGCTCAATGTGCTGCAGTGGTTGGGGCGTCTATGGTTTCAAGGAACCGGCGGCCACTTGGCGTCATGTGAGGCGTTGCGTGGCGGCCATTATGCATTTGTGGTTTTGCGTGTGTGGATTGGCTTGTGGGTGACCGTGGGCGGGCAGCAACTGGTGCGTATATGAGTGGGGGAAATGGATAGCTTGGAAGCATGTGGGTGCGGCATTCATGGCATTCATGTCCTTTGGGGGGTGCCGATTGAGTTTCAAAACCAATCTGTCGGGAGTTGCAGCTTTTACAGGCGTGTTGAACGTCTGCACGCCTGGAGGCAAGTGATAAGGAGCGGAGGCGCGCGGCCTCGAATGGTGGGGACGGCGCAAGACCACGCTGCCGTATAGGGTCCAAGGTTGCTGACATTGGAGTGGCCATGTAGCGCAATGCGTTGAAGTCCCAGAGGGCTGGTCCGCAAACCCAGAAGTCAGTTTATAAACGTAAGTGTCATCGCGGGCGCCCCATCGCGAATGCCCCATCGCAAGAGGCTGCCGTTGTCGACGCGCTGGCCTTGCACTCCAACCTCCAAACTCCAAAGCGTCCCCGGTATCCCCTTCACCACCCTACTCACATACACTAGCATCGAACACAAGTCAACACACCATACATAGTACCTCTAGAGAAACACGCCTCTCGATCATATGGAGCGTCTGCGCTTGGGCCACCCTGCGCGCTGCCGCCTGTCCGAGTGCGCCTTCCGATCAGAGCGCTCGATTCTATAATCAACATCCACTAGGTGCGCCGCGGGGGCTCCCTGTGCATCCATCCTGTGCATCCTGTGTCCGCCTCACCACGAACCATTCACTTGAAAACAAACACCGCCACTGCCACCGCCACCCCCACTGCTCCACCCCACCCCCCACTGCCCCCGCACTCCCCCATTCCTCACGCCCCCCTCCCTCACCACCAGCTGGTCGTTGCTATCCTGTGCATCCTGTGCATCCTATGCATCCGCAGCGTGCCCAGGCAGGGGCGGGCCCGTGCATAGCCATGCGTGTATGGAAAAGCGGGGCGTGCCCGCTTTTCCCGCCATTGCTGGGCGCGCGCCCTCCCTTTCCCCAAGAAGTCGTGGCTGTAATAAGATGGAAAGGCAGTTCTTACGTCCGGCACGCGGTAGGCTGCGTGCACGGCCAACACTGCTGTTTCTGAACTTCGCAGTTCCCGTATTTTTGCGAACTTGTGAGGACCTGGCGCGATGGCCTTGCCTTTACGCACATCGCATTGGCATATTTATAGAAAGCCACCATGAATACACATAGCCCCAGGCCGCTGCCAAAACCAAGCAACTCGTGCAGTTGAGCGGGAGCTCCCTTCCGGGCATCGACTAAGTGAATGACATGAACCATATAACTCATGAGGCCGAATTTACTGTATAGAGCTGAGGGAGCCCACGAAACGCGGCGAGGCGTAAAGAATTGAGACTTTTCAGGCTGCACCGGCCCCTTAACTCTTGCAACAATGACCATATCGTAGAATCGGTGTCTTGTTCGAGGGGCTACGGCACCTGGAAGCTGCTGCACCTCGTGACCAACAACTTCCCCGGCGCGTGGTGGCGCCTCCGCCTCGCAGCGAGTCTCGCAGCAAGCAGAGCACACGTCTCCTAAACATCAGGGAATACGAGGGGTGCGCCGGCGGGATCCTGGAGCCAGAGGTTGAAGCGAGTTCGACACCCCCTGCTTGGCTCCGACTCCGCCACCACCGGCACAACTCGGCGCGGCGCGGCGCTCCCCCGCGACACCGTGCGCCTGTGTCCCGCCGATGATGGGGCCAGACGAGCGCCGACAGCACGCCCTGGTTCTGTGCGTGTGTGGCGTCTCGGTGGTTATGAGCTACGCCCATTTTGCCAAGGCGTACTGTGCTGGCCTGCCTCATAGCCTGCCCGAGAGCTCCGCGCTGCTGCCCCGGTACCCCTGCGACGGCTCGGTGCTGCAACGGCTCTTGTTCCTGCTGCGGAACGCGCCGCTGACCATGCTGGAGCAGATGCAGCTCAAGGACACATGGTATGTGTGTGGGGGGGGGGCGGTGAGAGGCGGCAGCAGGGAGGGGGAGAGTTGGGGTGTGGGCTGCCCGCTGTGCGTGTAGGCACGGCCGCCAAGCGGGGACTTGGTGAAGTAGTACGGCATACGCGTGTGTGTTAGATAGCACAAAGATCTAGCAAACGAATCAAAGACCGTGCATACGTGTGTGTGTGTCCGTGTGTGTGTGTGTGTGTGTGTGTGTGTGTGTGTGTGTGTGTGTATGTGTGTGTGTGTGTGTGTGTGTAGCAACGGGTTTACAGCTGTCTTCTGGATCACGTAATCGTGTATCTGAGAAGCCGGTTCGATGCTAGCGGCACAGGCCCACTAGCACCGCCAAGAATCACGCATTGGTCTGGCAGTTCGTGTCTCCCAAGCCGCAACGTGCGAAGTAGACGGAAAGATCCGCTGGATTGGCCCTAGGAGCCGCACGTGTGTGTGCGCGCGTGCATGCGTGTGTCCGCCGCCGCCGCAGGGTGAGCATCACCATGGCTCTCATGTGCGGCCGGCTGCCGCTGATGCTGCTGCTGCCGCCGCGCCTGTACGACCCGCTGGCAGGTGGGTGGACCAGACCGGCCCCCCCGGGTGGACCCGCCCCGGGCGTGTGGACGGACGGACCGCACAGGCTGCTGATTTGCCTACGTGCACCAGCAAGAGCAGCGGCACCAGCCCCTAGCTCCCGTGTGCTGCATACATGCCTCTGCATGCCTCTGGCCCGGCGCTGTCTTGGCGCGCCCCCCTGGCGTGATGTGGCGTGCAGCTCGCGCGCCCTATTGGATGCGCCCCCTACACACACACGCACACACACACACACACGCCCCGCCGCCGCCCACCCCTCCCCGCCCGCCCGCCCGCAGCGGTCCTCACCTACGTGGCGCGCGCCGTGACGGTGACGTGGCACCTGGCCCGCGGCCCCCGCACGCCGCTCTCCCCGCACGGCGCCTGGTACTTCTCACACTTCCACCCGGTGAGTGAGTGAGTGAGCGAGCGAGCGAGCCGGTAAGCGAGCGTCACCCCTCCCTCGCCGTGACTCTCAGTCGCACATGGCCGGAGCTGCTGGAGCCGATGTAGCTTTGGGGGGGGATGAGTGGGCGCCTTGCAAACGGCTGGTGGCTGGGAGGGCTGGCAGGGCTGGCGGCGGCATTGGTGTAGTGGGTGTCTGATTAAAGACGAGTCACCGCAGAGGGCGGACAAGTGTTGCAGCTGGGCAGACGCTGGTGGCACACCCTAACACCGCTGTGTGTGTGTGTGTGTGTGTGTGTGTGTGTGTGTGTGTGTGTGTGTGTGTGTGTGTGTGTGTGTGTGTGTGTGTGTGTGTGTGTGTGTGTGTGTGTGTGTTGCACGTATGCACTCTCCATGTTTGTAGCAACGGGTTTACAGGCGGCCTGACGAGTCTCGTGATCGAGTACTCGGGACAGCCAGCGACAGCGAGGCATTTTGGCCACACGCATGTTTGTGCTGCCCTGTGCCCCCCTGTGCCGGTATGTGCCCCCCGCCTTCTTTGTCTACTAACTAACCGTACCTGGATATCCCTTTAATTTGGGCTTGTAACAACAACCCCGCCTCCCGTACCCGCCCCCCGTGCCCCCCGCGCAGTGGATCGACCTGTTCATGTTCCTCACCACGCCGGGGGTGAGGGGGTGGGTGGGTGGGTGAAGGGGGGGTGCGGGTTGGGCCCAGGTCGGAGCGCATTGCAGCGCGCCAGTGTGATGGGGACTGGCGGCGGCAAGCTGCACGCACGCATACCTACCTGCGCTTTGGCTGCATGTCCGCCTTGGTGCCATGGCCGCCTTGGTGCCTCTGAGGCCTCTGAGGCCTCTGAGGCCAGCTCCGGCTGTTACCTGCCCCTCCGACACCCCACAAGTCAACTCCCCCCCCCCCCACGACTACTGAACCTAACAACCCCCCCGACCTCGTCATTAATTTAAATGCATGGAACCCCCTCCCCCCACCTGGCCTCTCCCTCCCGCTACCCTGCTCTGACCTCCACCCCCCACTCCACCCCCCACTCCACCCCCCACTCCACCCCCCACTCCACCCCCCACTCCACCCCCAGGCTCCCTCGGTGCTGGCGGAGGCGCTGTACGGGCTGTGCCACCTGCTGGGACTGGGCCTGCTGGCGGCCCACTGGGACAGCCTGTACCCCGACCTGCCCATCGGCACGCGCGTGCAGCTGCCGCGCCAGCTGGCCCTCGCGGCCGTCTGCCTGGCCGTCACGCACTTCACCAGCCAGCGCCGGCTGCTGCAGAGGCGGGGAGGCAGCGGGGGCGGGGGAGGCAGCGTGGGCGGGGGCGGGGGCGGGGCGGTGGACGAGCTGCAGCGGCAGCGCGAGCTGCGGGGTCTGCGGCGGCGGCGCTGGCTGTGGCTGGGCTCACTGCTGGGGCTGCGCCTGGGGGTGGGCACCGGGCCGCACCAGTGGGTGGGCACCACCACCGCCGCCGGTGGTGGTGGTGGTGCAGGCAGCTCGGGTGCCTCGGGCAGCCGCGCCGCCGCCTGCACCACCACCACCACCACCGGTGCGGCTGACGCGGCGTGTGTGCCCGCGGGCAAGGTAATGGCGGCGGTGGAGGATGAGGGGGATGAGGATGGCAAGGTGAGCGTCGTCGACGGCAGCCAGCGCTGGATTGCGACAACCGACGGCGAGCCGTGCGGGCAGCAAGAGGGCGACCTAAAGGGGCACATCAGGCAGCAGCAGCAGCAGCAGGAGCCGCAGCAGCACCAGCAGCAGCAGCAGGCGCCTGTGACCGCCGCCGCGCAGCAAGCCGTGACGGGCGAGCCGCACGAGGCGCATGCGGTGACCGCCTCCGCAGGTGGTGGGGCTGCTGCGCCTGCTGCAGTGGCGGTGGCCGATGCACGGACGGCAGCTGGCGGCACCCGCACCGGCACCCGCACCGGCACCCACAGCTGGAGCTCCTCTATGGAGGACGTCCCGCACCTGGCCCTGGCCGCCGCCGTGAGCGCGACTGCGCCCACTGCGAGTGCGGCGAGCGGCGACGCGCCCGAAGGCGCGCCGCCGCAGCAGCAGCAGCAGCAGCCGCGGCTGCCCGAGCCGCCGCCCTACACGGGCTGGACGGTGCGGGCGCGGCCCTTCCAGGCGCTGCACCTGCTGGCGGCCATGTCGCAGCCCCCGCCCCCGCCCCCGCCCCCGCCCCCGGACACAGCAGCGCCGGCAGCGGACACAGCAGCCGCGACAATGGCAGCGGCAGCGGCGTGGGGCGGAGGGTGGCAGGCGGGGGCGGAGGGCGACACCCTGCTGGGCGGTGTGGCGGGCGGACACCACCACCACCACCACCACCACCACCACCACCTGCTGGGCACCTGGCCGGCGGCGGCGGCGGCGGCGGCGGGCTCGGCGGCGGCGGCGGCGGCGGCTGGCGGCCGCGGCATCATGACCACCCTGCCGCCGCCCGGCTACGACCCTGCCGCGGCCGCCGCCTCGCTGTCTGCCATCGCGCAGCTGCTGCAGCCGTCGTCGTCGTCGGCGGCGGCGGCGCGGGCCTGGGGGGGCCAGCAGCCGCCTGGCCGGGGCATGCCACCCTACACGCCCTTCCTCAACACCCGCACCTACTTCGCCAAGCTGCCCGGATACGACCCCGCCCACATCACGCCCGGCTACGAGCAGCGCCTGGCCTTGCTGCTGACCGCCCTGGACGGCCCCAGTGGCCCCGGCCCCGACGGCGGCGCCGGTGTTGGCAGCGGCCGCGGCGGGCCAGGTGGTGGCGGTGGTGCGCGCCTGACGTCCCGCCGCCTGACGTCCGTGTCGGTGCGGGCGGGCTGCATCGAGCTAGTGCTGGAGGAGGAGGAGGCGGTGAAGGATGCGGCGTCGTCGTGCTGCTGGGGCAGTGGCGTGGAGGAGAGCGACTGCGAGGCCGCGGACGTGCTGCTGGTGGGCGGCGGGCTGCAAGAGGAGGCGGAGCAGGGGGAACAGGAGGAGGAGGAGGAGGAGAGCGAGGAGGAGGCGGCGGGTGAAGAGGAGGAGGAGGAGGAGGAGGAAGAGGCCGAGGGCGGCGTGTGCGGCGCTGGTGGGCCCCTGCCGCCGCCCGGGCAGGTCCAGGCTGGGGGGGTGGGGGCCGCCCCGGTGGCGGCAGGCGGCGCAGTAGGGGGTGGGTCCAAGGATGCGGAGGACCAGGCGGACGCGGAGGCGGGCACTGGACCGGCCGCCGCCGCCGCCGCCGCTGCCAGTGACCTGCCACGTCAGCGCTCCAGTGGCGAGCGGCCGCACTTGCTGCTCTTTGAGGGGCTGGGGGGCCTGCTGGCGGCCGGCCGGCAACGGGCACTGGCAGCAGCAGCAGCAGCAGCAGCAGCAGGCGCCGCCGTGCAGGACCGGGCAGAGGTGGCGGCGGCGGCGGCGGCGGCGGCGGGCATTGCTGGTGCCGGCAGCGGCAGTGGCCACAGCGCCAGCGGTGCCAGCGCACATGCACCCGGCGGCGGCAATGATGGGGCCGGCGGCGGCGGCTTGCAGGCGCGCGCCGCGCGGGGTCTGGGCCGGCGGCGGCGTGCCGGCGGGTCCTCCAGGACCCCTGGCGGCGGCAGGGGCCCGAGCCTGAGCCTGGCCGACATCCAGCAGGCGCTGAGGCTGCTGCCGCCCCAGGACGCGGCGGCGCTGGGGCTGCTGGCGCCGCAGCGGCGCGGCAGCAGCGGCGGTGGCGGTGGCGCGGTTGGTGGCGCAGCTGGGGGCAGTCGCGCGCGGGGCAACAGGGACCGGCCGTCAGGCGGTGGCATGGCGCCCTCCTCCTCCTCCTGGCGCGGCCCCGCACCCCAGGCTGTGTCCGTGTCGCCGCGCGCACTGGCCATGCGGCCGCCACCCTCGCCCCTCGCCCCCCCAGGTGCAGATCCCCTACAGACTGCGGCTGCTGCGGGCGACGACCACAACCCGCTGCCGCTGCCTCCGCCGCCTGCGCCTCCCAGCCTGCGCGTGGTGGTGTCTTGGACGGCGCCGCCGCTGGCGTCCTTCGGCCTGGCGGCCGGCGGCGAGGCGGCGGCGGCGGCTGCAGACGCTGACGACCAGGGCGACGACGTCGCGGCCGGCCGATCCTCTGCTGCTGCTGCTGCTGCTGGTGCCCCCAACCCGCTGTCGCAGCTGGAGGTGCTTGTGCGCTGCCGCTCCGGCTACCTGCCCGTGCACGTGCACTGCTGGGAGGAGGAGCCGCTGCTGCCGCTGCTGGCGGGCGGCCAGCTGGCGGCGCGTGGGCAGCCCATGGCGCTGGGCGCTGCGGCGGCCGCAACGGCGACGGCGGCGGCGGTGGCGGCTGCGGAGCGGCGCGTCACCTACTGCGACGTCGACCTGTTGGCGCTGCCCGCTGAGCCGGGGCTGCTGGTGGTGGGTGCGGGGCCGTCCGCATGTACCTGCACCTGCACCTGCGCCTGCACCTGCACCTGCACCTGCCTGTTGGCATGGCTTTGCACGGGCGGGCGGGCAGGTGCCACAGGGGCGGTTGTGTGGGCCTGAATGCCCGACAGCTGACCTCCCCGGGAAAGAAAGGGAATGGCGTGGAAGGAAGGGAAGGCAGTGCGGCCTGGGCGGCCCCACACCTCCACAGCTTGCTATGCGTGACCCCCACCCCACCCCGGACCTGTTCTACCGCTTCGCCTTTCGCATCCTTTGCAACCCCACCCCTCACCCCTCACCCCGCTGCAGGTGGACGTGCGCTGGCGCGGCCTGCCCTACGCCGCGCTGCCGCTGGTGCTGCTGGCGGACGGCGGCGCGGCGGCGGAGCTGGCCGCCGCCGCCGCCGCCTGGCCGCGCACGCAGGGCGAGCTGCACGCCTTCATCCGCGACCTGGGCGCCTTCGAGGCGGAGGTCGCCGCCGCCTCGCAGCTGGGCCCGGGCCTGGGCCGGGGCGCCGCCGCAGCTGCAGCACCAGCAGCAGCCGGCACCGGTACCGGCACAGGCCTGGCACCGGAAGCCGGAACCTTACCTGCTGCGGCTCCAGCGGAGCAGCAGCAGCAGCAGTCGCAGTCGCAGTCGCAGCTGCCGGCCCCGGCCCCGGCCCCGGCCCGGGCCCCGGCTCCCCCGCCGCACGTGGGCTCGGCCAGCAAGCCGCCGCGGCCGCTGCTGTGCGAGCTGGCCGCCCACCTGGAGGCCTACACACGCGCCTGCGGCTGGCAGCGCCTGGCCGGGTACGTACGGGCGGCGGCCGCACGAGCCGCGGCCGCGACCGCGGGCGCAGGAGCAGGCGCAGGAGCAGGCGCAGGAGCAGGCGCAGGAGCAGGCGCAGGCGCACCAGGTGGGGCTGCCCAGCCGCCGCTTGGAGGGCCCGTGTCGTCATCGCGCCTGGACACGGAGGTGCACACACCAGCGGCGCGCCTGCGCGCCAGCAGCGGCAGCGGCAGCGGCAGCGGTGACGAGGGGCCGGCGCCCACCTGTGATGTGCCCGACGGTGTTGCTGCCAGTGCTAGAGACGTGGACCCGCACCCGGCGGCGCAACAGCAACAGCCGCCACCGCTACAGGGCCAGGACATCTCCGCCGGCAAGGGTCGCGGCCTTGCGGCGGACGCCCCCGCCCCGGCGGCGGGCGGCTGTGCAGCGGCTGCGGCGGTGGCGCCTGCTGCCCAGCTCACCCCGGCCGAGGAGGAGGAGGTCGAGTGGGCCGCGTACGCGCAGCGCTTCCTGTTGACCCTGGGGCTGCCGCTGTGAGTGCCACGTGAGGGCCGATCGGGCTCCTTTGTGCGCGTGTGATGTTGTTTGGAATGTGCAAGGGGCTGTCGCTCTTGGGGAAAGGTGGAGGGCCCACACACGGCGGCGTTTTCATGCCAATGTGTATTGGTTCCTGCCGCCAGCATTCAAGCCAATGTGTATTGGTTCCTGCCGCACCTCATTGTGACCCATCTCCTCTCTCTGGGCCATCCTCACTTATCGCTGGTGGCTCGCCACTGTCCCGCCCCTGCCCCCCTGGCCCCCGCCCCCCTGGGCCCTGCCCCCCCCCCTCCCGCCCCTCAGCCGCATCATGGAGCTAGCCATCATCGCCGCCACACTGGTTCGCTGCCTGATCATTGCCGACACCACCTGCGGGCCCTCGCTGGGTGAGAGGGCAGTGCCGTGCTACAGACTCGGGTGCAGGCGCAGGGCGGGGGGGGGGGCTCAGGCGCAGGTGGGGGGACGGGGCGATCAACAAGTCGGGTTGAGGTTCTTCGCCCGTTGGCGCGGCTGGACAGCTGTTGCTTCTGATACGCCGGCAGCGGCCAATCAGTCCGGCACCTTCGGGAGTGAGCCGCCCCTACCTACCTACCTACCTACCTTCGCACCCTGCCCGCCCGCCCGCCCGCCCGCCCGCCTACCCCCGCCTACCCGGGCGCCGCCCTGCGCAGTCCTGGACTTCCTCGCCTTCTCCGGCGGCCCGCTGTGCACGGCCCTGGCGCTGCTGCTGCCGCGCGCCGCCTGGGCGGCCCACGCGCTGCACTCCACCCGCCGCCTGGCGCACTACGCCGGCTACGCCGCCGCCAAGCTGGTGATCGCGGCGCGGCTGCTGCCGGGGCTGCCGGCCGGCAACGTGGCCATCTACACCTCCAGCGTGGCGCTGCTGCTGCACGAGGGCGTGGTGGTGCCGGGCTCATGCCTGGTGGGTGCAGGTCTGGGGGGTAGCCATCCATGGGATGGTATGGGTCATACTGAGTGAAGTGCCGATGCCCAGTGGAACAGCGAGAGGTACGCGCGGCGCATTCCATGCCGTTGGCTCCAGCGAGCTGGCCGCCTGGCTGCTAGCTCCGCACGCTCCGACGCCGCCTAGTCTAAATGGTTCTGCGAGTAGATTGGAGTAGTTGTGGTAATAGATAAGGCTCGTTTGTAGTAAAAAGCCTGAGTGCATGCGTCTCGGTAGCAAGCCGCGAGGCTTCGTTTGCTAGGGCCGGGAACCCACGGACTCACCTGCGCGGACAGCAAGCGTAAGCCACGCCAGAGCCGCGCACGCATAGCAGAGGGACAGGGCACAGGCAGCGGGAAAGGGCAGGCGGCAGTCAGGCGTGGCGTGGCGTCACGACCGGCAAACAGGCACCCACACACAAAAACAAACAAGCGTGCAATGCGAGTAGTAGTGGTCTGGGGGGGAGCAGGGGCAGGGGCAGGGGCAGGCGGGTTGCAGGGGTTCCGCAAGAAGTGCACAAGAGGCGGCAAGGGTGCAGTGCAGTGAGACTCGGCGCAGGGGGCTAGGCCCGCTATCAGGCTTTGCTCGATGGCGGTTACAGCGTTGTTGTCGCACATGGTCAGGCTGAGTAAGCAAGTGTAACTCCGTGCTATAAAACGGTAGCACCGGCGCGTATGTTTGTTGAAGTCGGCCCGGCCCCCCAACACGCTCTGTGTCTACGCCCTCTCGCCGTAACATGCATGTACGCCTTGCCCACCCCTTTTGCCCCTGCTCCGCAGCTGCCCCCACGCACGGCGCTGGTGGTGCTGCCGGCCCTGCACGCCCTGACCGTGGCGCAGCTGCTGGCGGTGGCGCCGGCGGGGTTCAGCCTGCTGCGGGCGGCGCTGGTGGGCGGCCGGGCGGCGGCGCTGGGGCTGTTTGTGAACGGCGCCTGCCACGCCTACATGCGGGCCAGCTTCAGGCGCCAGCGCCAGCGGGGCCGGCAGCCCAGTCAGGGGGCGCATGGGGCGCGGCAGCTGGTGGCTGGCGGAAGCGGCGGGAGGGGCGGGGGAGGCAGCTCCGGTGATGGCAGCCGCGGCTGTGCAAAGTGGGGTGCGGCCGTGGGCAAGGTGCCGCAGCGCGCGGGCGAGGAGGAGGAGGGCGATCATGTGCCCAAGCCCTACGACTTGAAGAAAGGCGAATGAGCTAGCCGTGCGTTGCGAGGAGGGCCCAACGCACGTGTTCGGATTCAGCACATTGATTGCAACGAAGTTGAATTGAACGCGGCAAGGGACGCACGCTGGATTGATGATCAATGCTTGCTTGCATGTGCCCATCTGCATTCACTGGTGCTGTGGTGGGCCCCGCATGGAGTCGCGCAACACGCATTGGGGTAGGTCGTGAGAGAGGAGCAGAACACACGCAGGTTAGTCTTGAGTTCGGGGTGAGCAGCTTCAGCCGTTCAACAGCAATGCGCGGCAGGACTACATAAAGCAAATGTGCGGGATGTGGCAAGAAGCATGTCTGTGTGTATGCCAGGCTGCCTTTTGGATGCAGTTTTAGGGGGTGGGGTGGGGGTGGGGGTGGAGCACATGATGGGCATGACCATGAGGCTGCATGCGGTGTGGAAGCAAGGGGCGGCCCAATGCGTCACATGGGCAGGGCGCACACAGGCAGGTGTACGCGTATTTGTTGCGTTCAGGGTTGTGAAGGACAGGGGGACTACAGAGGCGATGGCGTGACGCAATGCCAATGCAATGCACGCATCTTCCTTCCTAGGGTTGTGGGGATGCGGGGTTGGGGTGGATGCCGCCGGCTTTCCTGTATACTTTCTCTTGCGGAGGTGTGCTGGAGACATGGATTGTGCAGTGTGCCAAGAATTAGATCTAGTCAAACCTGCGCACGTGCGGCACGTACAGAACACGGTTGTACTGTACCCATATACGCATGAACCCCTCGTGCGCAGGAGGAGCCAGGCATGTCACAAGATCACATCACATTACATCACAACCTACGCTGACAGTCCGTAGTCGGCGCCATCTGCCGTTTGGGGCACGGCGCAGAAGCGCCACGATTGTGTCAACACACACAACCCAGTCCAGTTCAGTCCAGTCCAGTCCCAGTGTGGCGTCTAGTGACACAGCCATGCCGCGGCCCACATCCAGCATTCAGCCAGATTCTAGTGATCCACAATCACAGGCGCATCACCGATTCACCGGCTGCAAACTGTTTTGTGCTAGCCCTCCAGCCTTCGCCCTTCAGGCCTCCAGCTAAGGCTCGTCGCAAGCCTCAACCACACCAGTCCCACGCCACGTATCACCACAACCATCACCACCACCACCACCACCACCACACAGCCCAACTGGGGGTTCGCACACATCCAGCGGCGCCCAATACTAAGTGCTGCCAGTGCCGACCGCTGCCCCAGCAGCCTCCCACACCGCGGCCGCTGCGGCCTCCCAGGTACCGCCGCCGCCGTGTCCAGGCCCGCTCGCGCCAGACGACGACAACAACAACAACAACGAGGCCGACGACGACGCCTCCGCCAGAGCCGCTCCCGCTGCACGCAGCCACGCCCCTGCCGCCACAGCCCCGGAGCTGCCGGCAGCGGACGCAGCGCCGCCCGCGGACACAGTTAGGGACGTGGGGTCACTGGGGAGGTGGCGGCGAGGGCGCGGTGCGGCGGCGCGCTCCACCAGCGCCAGGCGCTACACGGGGGAAGCAGCCAGGAGGGGATGAGGCGCGGGCAATGTGGTTGTTCGAAAGCCAAAAATGCCAGAGCGGCCTACGTAAAGTGCCACACACACGACGTCATGCAAGGAGTGGCTACGCCACGCTCACCTCCTCGCATGCAGTGGCGAGTTCCAAAGATGCTGCCGGTGTCGACGTCCCGGCCTTGCGTGCAGGGCCTCTCCGACCGCCCGCAGCCACGGCGCACAAACCCCGCTGGCACTCCACGCCCGCACGCAACACCAGCCACAGCCTGCTGCCACCATCGGCCCCGGCCGCGCCGCTGGCTGCAATGGCCGTGAGCTCCGCTACAGCCTCCGAGAGCTGCTGCTGCTGCTGCTGGTGCGCCGCGGCAGTAGCTGAGGCCTCTGGTGCTGACGTCGACGCGGGTGGCGGCGGCCGCAGCAGCACGTGGCCGCAGGCTGTGAGCGAGGCCAGCCAGCACAGGCAGGCGCTGGCCAGGGCCGCCGCTGTCGCTGCCGCCGACTGAGACTGCTCGGCGCCGCTGCTCGCGGGGTTCCCCGCGCTGCTGCCCAGGCCGTTGCCGGTGCCGGTACCGGTGCTGCTGCCGTGTGTGCGGGTGAGGTGCCGGGCCAGGGCCAGCGTGGTGTGCAGTGCAGAGTGCGCGAGCTCCTGCATGAGGGCGGAGGTAGGGGTGGGGGTGGAGCCAGGCGCGGATGCGGGTCCGGCCGCGGGTAGCGGCGGCGGCGGCGGCGAGGCGGCGAAGTTGGACCTCAGCACCGCCTGTAGTGGTGGCGGCAGGTGGCGGCAGGTGGCGGCAGGTGGCAGTGGGTGGCAGTGGGTTAGTACGCATATGCGAGCTTTGGTGTCGCACTGAACAGCGCCCTGCGTGAACGACCACAGGCCGCTGCCCCAGTGCCGTTGCCCCAGTGCCGGTGCCCCCAGGCGAGCTGCTCACCTGCAGCCAGTCGGCAAGGGCCGCAGCCGCCCGCGCGTCCAGCGGCGCCGAAACCACCGCAGGCCGCAGCCGCAGCAGCACAACCGGCGGCAGCGCCACCTGCCACAGCGGCGCCGCGCGCCATGCCGGCAGCACCGCCGCCAGCGCCGCCGCCAGCCGGCACACGCGCACAGCCAGGCCGGCATGCCCGGTGGCCGCCGCCGCCGCCGCCAGCCGCGCCAGACCCAGGCCGTAGGTCAGCACCGCGCCGTCGCCGTCGCCGCGGCGCAGGCACAGGCGGCGGGCCACCAGTCCGTCCAGCGCCGCCAGCGCCTGCTCGGCGGTGGCGGGGAGGCGGGCGGCGGCGGCCGCTGCGGCGCCGACAGCCACAGAGGAGGCCGACGGGGCTGCTGCTGTGTGCGCGCCTGCGGTGCGGTGCCCGAGGCGCGCGGCCGCTGCTGCAGGTGGCGCCGCGACGGGGCCGGGCGCGTGTGGGCCCCAGGGCCCAGTGGCAGCGGGTCCAGCCACGTCCGCCACCAGGCCCGCCAGCCAGGGCACCAGGCCTGCAGGGAGGGGGCCGCAGCAGGGGCACATCAGCGCGCGGGGGCCGCATGCGGGTGGCATGTGGCCCACGGGTGGTCCACAGCCCAGGAGACCTCGTGTGCGCAGCTGTTGTGGCAGACCGACCACCGACACACCTACCCGACATTCACATTCACTCACACACCCGGCCACCAGCTCCCGTTCCTCCCACCCGCCAGCCGACTGCCTGCCTGCCTGCCTGCCTGCCTGCCTGCCTGCCTGCCTGCCTGCCCCACCGACTGACCTCCATGCAGCAGCAGGTGCCGCCCAAGCGACGGCTGCTGCGCCAGTGCGGACACCACACACAGCGCCAGCGGCGGGGCCGCCCCCGACGCCGCCGCGCCCAGCACGCCGCCGTCCGAGCTGCCGCCCGCAGCACCGCCACCGCCGCCTGCACTGGCCGCGGCGCCGCCGCCGGCTCCGTCCACCGCGGCCGCGCGTGAGCCCGCCAGCGCCATGGCCACCTCGCCCACAAACTTGCGCCGGCACACGGTGGCGTCCAGGGGCCCCTGTTGTGGTTGGGGTTGGCCCGGTTGGGCGTGACTTTAAGGCGGTGGTGGTGGTGGTGTGGTGGGTGCGGCGTGTCTGGGTGTCAGCTACAGACAGACAGACAGACAGCCCCATCCTGTCGCTGCGGCCCTGCTGGCCATTGCGGCCGCCGCTGGCCTCTTCCGCACTGATGCGACACCCGGGTGGTACCCTAGACCCCCAGACCCCCAGACCCCCAGACCCCACAGACCCCCAGACCGGACTGGACCGGACTGAACCGGATTGGACCAGACCGGACCGGACTGGACTGGGCCAGTGACTGGGCCAGTGACTCACCAGCACCGACCAGCGCAGCAGCTGCAGCGCCCACACCGCCTCCTGGCGCTGCCCCGGCTGCCCCGCCGCCAGCACGCGGCCGAACAGCGGCGGCGCGGCCAGCTCTAGCGCGGGGCGGCGGCCCACCAGCCGCGTCAGCGGCTTGTAGAGCGGCGCCTGGGGGGCAGGGGCCGGGGCAGGGGCAGGGCGCGGGGGCGGGGGCGGATGCGGGGGTGTGGGGTGTGGGGTGTGGGGGTGTGTGGGGGCAGTTCATTCCAGAAAACATGGGGGGGGGGCAGTCAGGGCGCGGACAGAAGGAAGTCCATGCGGACATGCGAAAGGCGCGCATGCAATGAGTTCTGTACCACTGTGTACAGTCCTGGTGGGCGCGTCCCCTTGGGTGGGTTGCATCAACGCGCTGGGAGCCCCGGGGGCGATAGTGACCCCAATCCGTGGGGGACCTCCCCGGGGGGGGCCCGTCCCCTCACCTGCGGCTGCTGCAGCACCGTGGCCGCCTCCGCCGCAAACAGCGCCGCCGTGTGCGGCAGCTGCTGCAGCGGCGTCGTCACGCAGTTGCGCACGTGCGCCAGCAGCGCCTATGGGGGCCGTGGGTGGGTGGTGGGGGCGGTTGTAGCAAATAGGGTTGGTGGCAGCAGGTGGTCTGTGCTGTGGCCGATTCGGCGCCGTGCAGTGCACAACAACGCCAGAGCCGTGTCACCAGTCCTGGACTGGACTGGACTGGACGTACTCGGCCGACCATGCAGAGGGCTACACAGCCGCCCCCTCCCAAGGCAGGACTGGGCCCGGGCTCCAGCTCACTCACCACCTCACTCACCTGCAGCTGCGGCCGCTGCCTGAAGTCCGTCACCGCGCGCACCCCTCCCACCGCGGCAGCAGCGCCAGCCGCAGCAACCGCACTGGCTGCCGCGGCCGCAGAGCCGCCCGCCCCTGCCGCCCGTGCCGCCCCTGCTGCTCCTGCCACCGCTCCCGCCGCCGCCGCGAGTCCGTCCAGCTGCGCCGCCGCCAGCGCCAGCACCTCGTACGCCGCCGCGCGCAGCCCCACGTCGGCCGCCGCCAGGCAGCGCAGCGCCAGCGCCAGCACGCCCCAGCCCGCCAGGTCCTGCACGGCGGCGGTGCCGGCACGCAGGCAGCACACGCCGAAGGGCAGCAGCCAGGCGGGGTCGGCGCCCGCGGCCGCAAGCGCGGTGGTGGCAGCCGAGCCCGAGCCACCCGTCCCCACAGCAGCAGCAGCAGCAGCAGCAGCAGCAGCAGCAGCAGCAGCAGCAGGAGGAGGAGGAGGAGGAGGAGGAGGAGGAGCCCCAGGCGGCGCCCATGGGTCGTCCTCGTCCGCGGCGAGGGTGCGGCCCACGGGGAAGCGCACACACGCCATGCCCAGCGCACGCGGGTCAGGCGGCGCCGCCTCCACCAGCGCTCGGGCCTGCAGCTCCCGCGCCGCCACGTCTTCAGCCGCCACTGTCGCCCCGTCGTCTCCTCCATTACTAGCCGCCGCCGCCGCCGCCGCGTCCGCCTGCACCTGCTGCAGCCGCTGGTGATAGAAGCGCGCGGCGGCGCCCCACAGGAAGCCACTCCGCGCCAGGGGGCCCGCCAGCCGCCGGCCCACCGCACTGGACGCCACATACGCCGCCACGTAGCCACCACCGCCGCCGCCGCCGCCGCCTCCCGCGTCCATGTCGACGTCATCATCACGCCCACCTGCCGCGGCGTCCGCCTCCGACGCCTCCGCCAGCGCCGCCAGCTCGTCCAGGCGCAGCAGCAGCCGCAGCACCGCCCGGTCGCCGCCGCCCAGCCCGCCGCCGTAGCCGCACTGCAGCAGCGCCGCCAGCGCGCCCAGCACCTGCCGCTCGCCCGAGCCCGAGCGCCCGAACGGCCCCATACCCCCGGCCGCCACCTGCTCCAAGTCCGCCTCCTCCTCCTCTTCCGCGTCTTCCGCATCATCGCTGCCCGCCTCCCTCCCCCTCCCCCTCCTCCCCCGCCACCTCCTCCTCCTGCCGTACTCGTCGAAGCAGTCGTACGACAGCCGCATGTCCAGCAGCGTCTCCAGCAACGTGGCCGTCTCCAGCCGCACCGCCTCCGCCACATCCGCCACCGCCGCCGCCGCCTGACCTCCCGCCGCCCGGGCGTCAAGGGCGTCCGGGGCCGAGGCCGCCGCCGCCGCCGCCGCTGCCGCCACGAAGGAGGAGTCGGGCGGCGGCGCCAGCAGCAGCTCCAGCTCCAGCTCCTCGCCCAGCGGCATGAGGGACACCAGCGGCAGCGGCAGCCGCTCCAGCGCCGCCGGCAGCGGCGACACCGCAGCAGCCGCAGCAGCCGCAGTGGCGGCAGCACCGGTGATGGATGCTGCCGCTGCCGCTGCCGCTGCTGGCGCAAGGGTGGCGGGCAGGTGGGGGCTGGTGACCAGCGCCTGCAGCATGGCGCCCGCAGCGGCGGCGGCGCCGGGGTTGGGCAGGATGCCGTACGACAGCTGCAGCGGCGCGGCCGCCTCCGCCTGGGCCTGGGCCGGCGCGGGGCCCACCTCCTCGACCGCCTCCGCCACGACGTCGCCCTCCTCCTGGTCCTCCTCCTCATCATCATCATCACCACCCGCGTCATCAGCCACCTCGGCCATCAGCTCATCCGCTGCCTCGCCCTCCTCCTCCTCCTCCTCCTCCTCCTCCTCCTCCTCCTCCTCCTCCTCCTCCTCCTCCTCCTCCTCCTCCTCCTCCTGCCCCTCCTCGTCTGCCTGGCGCCCACGGCCCCGCTGCGTCGGGCGCGGTTGGACGTCCTCGTCTGACCCACTGCCGCTGCGCTCTACCTCCTCGCCGCCCTCCCCCTCCTCCTCCTCCTCCATAATGTCGGAGCCGCTCAGCCCCATCTCCTCCTCCTCGTCCTCGGCGCCGCCAGCGCCGCCGCCGCCGCCCGGACCCTCATGTCCACCCAAGTCCTCACTGTCGCCGCCCTCTTCGCCCTGCGCGGCCTCGGCTCCCGGCGCATCCTCCTCCTCCTCCTCCTCCTCCTCCTCGCCTGCCACCTCACCGGCCTCCTCCCCTGCCGCTTCCTCATCCTCCTCTTCCGCAGAGGCCCCCTGCGGCAGCAGCGCCGCCAGCAGCCGCCGCAGGCAGCGCAGCGCCGCCGGGTCGGCCGCGGCGTGGCGCACCGTGGCCGCCGCCAGCGGCTGCACGGCGGCGGCGGCCACTGCGGCGAAGGCGGGTCCGGCGCGCAGGGCGTCGGGCGTGTCCGCCAGCAGGTCGCCCAGGCAGCCGTCCACACAGCGCAGGCAGGAGCGCAGCAGCCGCCGCCTGCAAGAAGGAGGGGGAGGGGGGGGGCAGGGGGGAGAAAGGCGGGGGCAGAGGGGAAGGAGGAAGGAGGGGATGAGAGAGGAGCGAGAGAGAGAGAAAAGGGTGCCGAAAGCTGTAACGATGGGGCGAGAGCTCTGCCCCTGGTCCCACAGGTGGGCACCAGGGCCACAGGCTGCTGCTGCTGCTGCTGCTGCTGCTGCTGCGTCAGTGCCGCCTCACTGCCTTCAAGCTAATGCCGCCGTACACCACGCGACCACCACCCACCCACTCACCTGTAGGCAGCCACGTGGCTGCCGCCGCCGCCGTCCGCCCCCTGCTCCTCCTGCCCCTCCCCCACGGTCGCCCCACCACCGCCGCCGGCCGACGGCAGCACGCCGCGCTCGTACAGCGCCGCCAGGGTGGCGCCCGCCGCCCGCAGCACCGCGCCCACCGCCTCCAGGTCCGACTCGCTGGACACCAGGCCGCCAGCGCCGCCAGCGCCGCCACCGCCGCCACCGCCGCCACCGTCGGCAGCGGGGCCCGCACCGCCGCCATCACCGCCATCGCCCGCTGCCGCCGCGCCCACGCCGGCCCGCAGCAGCGCCTGTGCCAGCTGCAGCTGCTCGGGGGGGCTGGCCAGCGGCGGCTGGCCGGGCGGGTCGGGCTCCAGGCTGTAGTGCGGCGGGCCGGGCGGGTGCGGCAGTAGCTTGGGAAGCGTGCGGCGCAGCAGAGCCTGCGCGCCGCCGTCGCCACCGTCACTGCTACTGCCGTTCAGCAGCAGCGCCGCCAGCAGCCGCACCGCTCCGCCCCTCAGCTGCGCGACCGCGTCGGCCGGCAGTCCCGCCTCGCCCGGGGCTGCAGAACCAGCGGCATCCTTCCGCCGCCGCCGTGTGGCGTACGCAAGCAGGGCGTCCTTGAACACGCCTACCACAGGGTCGCTCGCGCCGCCGGCTCCCGATGATGATGCAGCCGCCGCACCCCCAGCAGCTGCAGCTGCAGCCAGCGTCAGGCGGGCGTACGCCTCCGCCGCGGGCAGCAGGCGCGCCAGAGCCGTGCGCCGGCCCAGGCCCGGCCGCCGCTGCTCCGCCGCCGCCACAGCGCTGGGCAGGGCCGCCGCGAATGCGGTGTGCAGCGCGGGCCGCCCGAGCGTCAACGCCGCCTTCACAGCCGCAGCAGCCTCGGCGCTCTCAGCCGCCAGCTCCACGCACGCGGTCAGTGCAGCCGGGGTGACGCCGCACGCCAGGCTCGGCGCCATGGGGCCTCGCAGTCCCGCCGCCAGCGCCGCCGCCGCCGCCTCTACCACGACTGTCGCATCAGCCCCCGGCTGCCCTGCTGCTGCTGCTGCTGCTGCTGCTGCTGCTCCCGCCGCGGACGCGGACGCAGACGCAGACGCAGTTGTCAGCACCTGCTGGACGGTGTCAAACACACGCGCCAGCCGCACCCGGTCCACGCCCGCCTCCGGCTGGCCTACTGCCTGTGCGCCGCCTCCACCGCCCGAGCCCAGCAGCAGTGCAGCCGCCAGCTGCAGCGCAGGCGCAAGCAGCGCCACAGCCGCCGCGGCGCCGCAAGCGCCTGCGCCAGTCTCTGCGGCCGCCCCTGCCATCACCTTGCCGTCCTCCTTCTTGCGCTTCTTCTCAGACTTGGGCGTTACCGTCGCTGCCTTGCCGCTGGTGCCATTGCCGCTGGCGGCGCCGTGGGCGGGCCCTGCCAGGACGCCACCGGCCGCCCCCTGCCGCCCCGCCGCCGCCACTAGCAGCCGCTCCACGAGCGGGAGCAGTGTGGAGCCGGCTGCGGCGCAGCGCAGCAGCGGCAGCAGCGCCTCGACCTCCGCGGCGGTTGCCGCCTCCGCCGCCTCCGCCGCCAAGCCAGCACTGCCGCCGCCAGGCTGCATCATCGCGAGCAGTGCGGCGGCCGCGGCCTGCACGTGCAGCCCACACAGCGCGGACAGCGCCGCCCAGCCCGCGCCGGCGCCCGGCGACAGCCGCGGGGCCGCCTCCGCCAGCAGCGCCACCGCCTGCTGCCGCACCGCCGCGGCCAGCTTGCCGGCGGCCCTGAGCGCGGAGCCGGGCAGCGGTGCCCCCGGAGACGAGAGAGACGACGGGGAGGAGGGCGAAGGCCGAGAAGAAGGCGAAGGGGAAGACAGGGTGGTGGTCAGCGCCAGCAGCGGGGAGCCCAGCACGTGGCACAGCGCACCCGCAGCACGTGCGGGCGACACTTCAGCGCCTGCGGCGGCCCCACTGCAGCTGGGCCCTGCAGCGCGCGAGTGACGTCCGGAGGCGGAGGTGCTGGCGGCGGCGGCAGGTGCCGGCGGCAGCAGCGGCCGAAGGAGACGGAAGGCTGCGGCTGCAGCGGCGGCGTCGGGCAGCAGCGGTGCCCAGAAGGCCACGCTCCGTGCCGCCGCCAGCAGCGCTGCAGGCGCTGCGCCCGCAGCTGCCCCGGCCGCTGCTGCCACGGCCTTGCGCAGCGGGCGCGCCACTCGGCACTCCGCCTGCAGCAACAGCACCTGCACACACTGCCCATCCCAGCCGCCGGCAGCGGCCGACAGCGCGGCCAGGGATGGCAGCAGCGCCGCCGCAGCGGCTGCCGCGGCGCCGCGCTCGTCCGCCTGCTCGTCCTCTGCCGTCGCGGCCGCCAGCACCTCTGCCGGCCCGGCGCAGTGCGACAGCAGCGGCCGCGCCAGCGCGTACGTCCACAGCTGCGACACCACCGTCTCCCTGACGGCCGCTGCAGCAGTGGCAGCAGCGGCATCCTCCGCGTCGCCCTCCTCCAGCCGCCGCGCCGCCTGACGCAGGGCCCAGGCGGCCATGGACGCGGCCTCGGCCGGCCCCCCGCTGCAGTGCCGCAGCAGCAGCTCCGCTGCGGCCGCCGCGGCGCCGTCCAGCGCGGCGCTGGCCGCCCCCGACAGCCGCACCACCGCCGGCGCGGCAGCAGGTGGGGGCTCGGTCTGGCTGGCCTTGCGGCTGCCGCTGTTGCCGCCGCCGCTTTCGACCACTGCGCCTCGCTTGGCTGCCTTTTTGGCTGCCTTGACGAACGCCTTTATGTGCAGCTTGAGTTCCTCTCGTGCAGCCGCCGCCGCCGCCGCCGCCGCTGCCGCCGCCTCTTGCCCAGCTGCCGCCGCCGCCACTCGGACCTGCAGCCTGGCCAGCGCTGCGCCGCCACCCCAGCAGCCGCCGCCACCAGCAGCCGCATCTCCCAGCGCCGCCGGAGCCGACTGCCGCCGCTTCTTGGCGGGCGGCGGCTCAGCCGCGCCCCCATCCTCGGCGGCGTCCGCGTGCGGCACCGCCGCACTGGCCTGCGGGGCAGCCGCTGTCGCGGACGCAAAGGCGCGGCGGGTGGCACAGCACCGCACCGCCCACTCGTACAGCGACCGCAGCGGGCCGCCGCCCTCCGCCGGCAGGCTCAAGATGGCCACAGCTCCGTCACTGCTACTGCTGGCTGGTGCCCCACCCGCATGGACGGCGGTTGCAGCAGCCGCGTGCGTGGCCTGCTTTTTGTTCTTGTGCTTCTTGCCGACGCCCCCCGCAGTGCCTGCGGCACCGTTCGCCGCCGCTGCAGCGCCGTCCGCCGGCTCCGCCGCCCCAGTGGCCGTAGCAGCTGCTGCAGCAGTAGCAGCCTCGGCCGCCAGCGCCCGCTCCATGACGTGAGTCAGCACTTCCGGGTCCGCCTGCAGCTGTAGCAGCAGATGTAGCACTCGTGCCACGTAGGCTGCTACAGCCACCCGGTCCGCCTCGCCGCCCGCGCGCGTTGAGCGCAGCAGGCGCAGGCAGTTGCGCAGCGCAAGGGCCGGCAGCGCGCTGAACGTGCTGCCTGCTACTGCCGTGGGCGCTCCTGCGCCTGCACAAGCGGCTGTAGCAGCAGGCGGGAGCCAGCCCTGCACCAGCTCGAAGCCGTCCTGCGGGCGGCGGCTGGCGCCCACCAGCACGTCGGCCAGGAATGCGCACACGGCCTCGGCGGCGCGGGGGCAGGCGGCGGCGGCTGAGGGATGCAGCGGCTCGCCCGCTGCACCGCCCGAGGGTGCAGCTTGGGCCGCCCCCGGCACGCACCCGGGCAGCAGCCACAGCCACGTGCGGATCTCCAGTTCATCCCAGCCCGCGACCGCCGCCGCCGCCGCCGTGGCTGCCGCGCCAGCAATGGCAGTGGCGGTCGCCGCGTCCCCGGGGCTAGCGGCAGCCAGGTGCGGCAGAGGCGGGGCCGGGTTGCAGGGCGCGGCCAGCGCCCGTGTGCGCCGGATGAGGATGTCCGCTGCACGTACAACACAGTAGAGCAGAGGCGAGCAGTGATGCGCGGTCAGACCAACGACACAGCGCTGCAGTGCAGCAGTAAGGTCAGCGGTCCCGCACTCGGGCGTGCGTGCTCCGGCACGTCTGCCGGCACGAGGCCCCCCCCTCCCCAAGGCCTGAGCACTCACCGGCTGCGGACCGGACCGAGGGAGAGGCGGCGCGGGTGAGCAGCCGCAGCAGCGGCATCAGCAGCGCCGAGCTCAGCGGCGCCAGTGAGGCGGCCGCGGCCGCAGCGCCAGCAGTAGCAGCCGCCGCAGCAGTAGCGGCAGCAGCCTCGCCACCACTCATGCCGCCGTCCTCGCCTGTGGCTGCTACAGCCGCGCCTAGCACCCGCAGCAACGCCAGCTGGTGGGCCTCGCTCAGAGACAACACGTCCTGCCGGGTTGGGTTGGGTCGGGGGGGGGGGGGGCGTAACCAGTAATGGATGGCTGCAGCAGCCTCACCCTTACCGCCCTTGACACCAGCATCACCATAGTCAGTCAGCAGGCCGTGTAAGCCGCGTACATTGCTATAAGCCATGCCGTCGCGCCCCAATCCCACCCAAGTGCAATCCACTGACGGGCTAGCCAGCCAGCCAGCCCACCTCCCTTCCTCCCCGCTCACCGCGGGTATGAGCCTCACGGGGTCGAAGCGCGCCTCCGCCGCCGCGTCCGGCAGCAGCGCCACGTAGTCCGCACACACGTTCAGCAGCCGCACCAGCACCGCGGCCCGCACTGCCGCCGGCTGCTCCGCCGCCTCGGTGCCAAACACCGCCGCCAGCAGCTCCCGCCGCATCGCCTGCGCGCCTTCCTCGCCGCCGTCCTCGCCGTCATCGTGGTCCTCACCCTCCTCCTCACCCTCCTCCTCCTCGCCGCCGCCTTGCTCGTCCGCCTGCCTGCCTGACCCTTTCCCTTGTGCCGCCGCCGCTGCTGCTGCTGCTGCTGCTGCTGCTGCTGCTGCTGCTGCTGCAGCACCCGAGCCCACGTCCACATCCATGCCGTCGTCCGTCCCTGCCGCGTTGCCCGCACCTGCCTGGGCACCCTTGGCCTTGGCCTGCTTCCCTTGCTGCTGCAACTCCTTGCCCTTTCCGACTTTGCTGCCGTCCTGAGCATTGGCAGTAGCCGCCGCTGCGCCGTCTGCACCGTCCGCCACAGCGTGCACCTGCTGCTGCTGCTCCTTGTCCAATGCCGTGTGCAACGCCAACAGCGTCTGCAGGTCGGGCAGCCGGGCCCGCAACGCGCCGCACAGCCGCCTGTGGAAGGAAGACCAGGCGGCGGCCAGCACCGAGGAGGCAGCAGCCGCTGCCGCCGCAGACTCGCCACCCACTGCTGCAGCTGCTGCTGCCGCAACCGCAGCGGCGGCGGCGGCCCGGCCAGCTGCAACTGCCGCCGCCAGCGGCTGTAGCGCCCTAAAGGCTGCAGCCAGGGCGTCCAGGCTGAGGGCGCGGACCACGTGCCGCCCGTGCTGCACGCCGCGGGACAGCACCGCCTGCAGGGAGGAGGGGGTGGGGGTGGGGGTGGGGTTGTAGATTTAAGCCCAATTTAACCATACCCATGCAAAAGAGCAAGGAGGAGGAGGAGGGGGTGGAGAGGAGGAAGCGGAGGCACGGGGATGGGATGGGAAGGGAGGGCCGGGAACCATGTGAGCATTTGCAGGAGGCAGATGAAGGCGGCTGTAGGTGGTGCAGTAATGACGCAGGCAGCGGCTGCAGCTCCGACGGTGCCGCATTCATCACTGCCCTTCTCATTCCCTTACCTTGGACAGCGCGGGTGGCAGGCAGCAGCGCAGGTGGGCGCGGACCAGCGGCGAGTCGAAGGACGGCGGTGGCGCCCCCGCGGCCGCCGCCCACTGCAGGCGCGACAGCAGCGGCGACGGCGCCGCCGCCACGGCCGCCGTCAGGCGCGCCGCCAGCGTCATTGCCGCCACCCACCTCGCGCCCATCTGCAAGGACGCCATGGCAGCGGCGGCACGGGGAGGGGGGCGTAGCTGAGTTGGGTGTGAAGGGACTAGCCGTGTCACAACCTCAACTGGCGTCGCTCATGGCTCCACCCTACCCTTCACCCTCCCTTTCTCCTCAACCCTCCCATCCCCCACCGCCCGCCCCCTCTCGCCCTCTCCCCCTTCCGGGCCCCACCCTGGGCTGCAGGTCGTACGGCAGCGAACTGGCAAACTCCGCCGCCAGCCAGGGCGCCCGCGCCGCCACCTCGCCCAGCAGCCGCCCGTGCCGCCACCGCTCCAGCGGCCGCAGCCGCGGAAACAGCCGCAGCACGCGCTTCACGCCGGGGCCGTAGTGCTGGTACTGCCGCCCGGCGCCGGTGCCGGCCTCAGCGTCGCCGCCCAGCCACAACCCGGCCGCCGCCGCGTCAGCTGCCACCACCGCCCCGCTGCCGCTGGCCGCCGCCGCGCCCATGGCAGCAGCAACACCGCCGCCGCTGCCGGGCCCTTGCGTGGCCAGGCCGTTGGCGGGGTCGGTGCACAACATGACCAGAGCCTCCAACGCCGCCTCGGCCGCTGTGGCGGCCGCAGCCGCCTCCTCCACCCCCGCCCCCGCCTCCGCCTCCGCAGCCGCCCCCACCGGGTCGTCGCTGCTGGCTGCCACGTCAGCCAGAGCTGCCAGAGCCGAGTCGCCGAATGGTTCCGCCCGAAGCCGCGGCGGCAGACCGCTGCCACCACCGCCGCTCCTACTGCTGCTGCTGCTGCCACCGCCACCCTGCTGCTGCTGGTGGTGGTGTGACTGGGGTGGCGGCGCCAGCACGCGGCGTGCGAACACGGCCAGCGTGTCCAGCGCCTCACCGGGCGGGTCCGCCGCCAGGTGGTGCAGCACGCCGCCCATCAGTGGCCGCAGCGGCAGTAGCCGGGCCAGCGTGGCGTGGTCGGCTGTAGCAAGCAGCGCCCGCACCAGCCCCACGAACATGGCGCGGCGGGGGCGGGCCAGCACGTTGGCGTGACGCCACGCGGCAGCGGAGTTGAGGTGGGGCGCGCTGGAGCGGCCGCTGCCGCTGGATCCCGCCGCCTTCTGCTGCTTGGTGTCGTCCGCGGGGCGCTCCCTGGTCGCACACACACGCACGTGAGTCATACAACCGCTCAGTCTTGAGCTCCGCCTCTTGAGCCAGGCCCAACCCTTTGGCGTGCTACCCCTGCTACCCAGTTGCCGCTGCGATTCCCTTTCCTCCTTCCTCCCTCCCTCCCTCACCTGTAAGGCCTGCAAATGCGGGTGAGTGCCGGCAGCGACCAGTCGAACGCCGCCACCAGGTCCCGCCCCGCGCCGCCCGGCGCCGCCGCCACCGCCGTGAGCAGCGCCAGCGCGGCGTTGCACAGCGCGGCGTGTTCGGCGCCTAGGCAGTGGTACAGCGACCTCAGGCGCCGCGGCCCCAGCAGCACCTGGCCCACCAGCGCCGACTGGGCGGCGGACACGGCGGCGCGCTCGGACCGCCCTACGCCGCCCGCGTCCCCCCCAGCCCGGCCCCTGGCCCCGGCCCCGGCCCCGACCCCGGCTGTGGCTGCGCCGCCACCGCCGCCGCCACTGCGCTGCCCCGGGTGCCGACCCGAGCGACCGGAGGTGGAGGGGCCGTCTTCGCGCTCCGCGTCCGAGCCTGGCGCTGTCGCCGGCGGCGGCTGGGCTGACAGGATGTCGGTCAGGAGCAGCAGCAGCTGCGGCAGCACCTTGACGTCCTTGATGCTGCTCTGCGCCTCCCACAGCGCCGTCAACTCGCCGCAGGCAGGAGAGGCACGCAGGTAGGACACCAGCGCCGACCAGCCCGCAACGCCGGGCCGCTGGATGGCCGCGCGAAGGGCTTTGAGGCCTGCGTGGGGCGGCGACGAGTGTTGCACAAGTCGCACAGGACGGGACTAAGGGCTTGGCGCAGGACGTCGCTTAAGGCGAGCTGAATACGTTCCTTACGTATATATTAGTGTACAAACACTTTCGGGCGTGCTTGGCAACTGTAGCGGGCCCTGGAATTACTCCCCAAGCTTCCATTTACTTCTGCGCCGACTGTCGCAAACTCACCCGAAAGGCACACATCAACCTCTCGCGTTGCTCGTAGCGCCTCAATAGTTTTGTGCAGGTTGAATTCCTGCTGCGCCACCGCCGCCATATTTCTCGGCAGAAGCCCTCACGACACCTAATGCAAACTATGTAAATTGACGGCTCATGCGGAGGTTATTTGCGCGTGTAGACAACTGTGTCATATAGAACCGTCAACCGACGATGGGCTCCATGTTCGTGTCGCTGCTCCAGGGTCCTGACTTAAAACATGCGTCTGCCAAATAGTCATCTACCCGGCATTTTGTTTAAGCGGACAAAGTTAGTGCATGCATGGTCATATGGGGCGCGTACACAATTGGGCGACACGCCACGCTCGCGCGGCTGTCTGTTGCATCGGGTCATTCTGGCGGGTCTGAAGGAGCGTGTGCACATGCGACATGACCACCGCGGATATCATACGAAACTTACAATGCAGTGAATGCACCTTGTCCGCCACTGCAGGGGAAGTCCTACACCTGCTCCTGCAGCATATGTGATGTGTTCTGCACTCGCAGAGGGATGACACGGGCCATCGGTTGCCCACATGGCCGTGGCACGGATTGACAGTATTCGATCAAACCTGGATCGAACCACCGGTAGGATTGGTCAACTTGCAGGTTCGGATTGATGAAACGGCCGGTTGGGCAGACGTAATCGGCAAGTTGCCTCATCGTTTTAAACCGCTTCGTGCCACGACACCTTGGGCAACCGACCGCGAATCGGGCCCCGTGTCATCCCTCCTGCACTCGCTGCCCTTGTGTTCCCAGGGCCAGCGCACTCATGTTTTAGAGCATGCCCGTGATGTGGCCAATACACACTGCTGCCAGTCGTCCTTCGTCACCCTCCTCACTAGGTCTTACTGTCACTATGATACATCTCGTCTCTCAGCATGAGGACTGTACTCTTGCAAACCCCAACCAGTCCCAATCAGTAGCCCAGCACAGCCGGGCAAAACACTTCAGCACGACAGAAGACAGCAAAGACCAAGCCGCCAAACGCAACATGACCTAGACACACTCAAAAACCGGCAGCAAGAAATCGTGTTTGCAAGGACACTCCTGCGTCTGCATTGTGCAATGTTTGCTCTCTTATATTACGTGACGACCGCATGAAACCGCGCCGGGACACATCGCATGCTATCCGCACTAGCCGCAATTGCTCCTTAATGCGGCCCCTTCACGGCCTGCCTTTGGGCACTGCGGTTCCACGCCTAGGCCGCGCCGCGGCGCCTGGACGCCGGCGCCGCCCGCCGCTTGCTGCGCTGCACGTCCGGGTGCATGAGCGGCTCCTCCGCCGCCTGCCAGGCGCCTGCCAGCACGTCCAGCAGCTGCCGCGGCGCCGCCACCACCACGTCGCGGCCCGGCACCAGGCCCGGCAGCGCGGAGCTGCCCGCCCGCCCACCCACACCGCCCGGCCAAGACACAGGCTCCCCACCAGCCCCGGCCCCAGCCCCGCTCGTCGACAGCGGCCGGCCACGCAGGAACGCCAGCACCGCCTCCGCCCGCTCGCGGTCGGCCGCAGGCGCGGCTCGCAGCGCCGCCAGAGCGGCAGCGGTCTGCTCCGTCACAGTCTGCACACCGTTGCCGCCGCTGCCGCTGCCGGCGGCAATCTGGTCACCGGGCGCGGGGGTGGTGCAGCGGGGCAGCAGCGCGGCCCTCAGCCGCTTATCGTGCTCAGAAATAGCGGTCAGGTGCGGCTTGCGCACCTCCACGCCCCGCTCGCTGCCCGCCAGCCGCCGCACCCAGAGCCCCGACAGCGCCGCCTCCTGCGCAAGTGGCGCCGCCGCCAGCATGGCCGCAGACGCCGCGTCCGTGTGCGCCAGCTCCGCCGCGCCCGCTGCCTGGGCGGCGCCTGCTACAGCGGCGCCGGCGCCCTCGGCTGCTGTTGCTGTTGCCGCCGCCAGCGCCTCGGCCCGCTGCTGCTCCGCCACCCACCTCAGCACGCGTACGGGCACGTCCAGGCGCTTGCGGCGCGGGGTGATGCGCACGCTGGGGCGGCCGCTGGTGCGCTCGTTGGCCAGGTAGGGGTTGCGCGCGTACACGCCGGGGCGCAGCCAGCGCACGGGGCTGAAGGGGGAGGCCATGGAGTCGCCGCCGTGCACCTCCGCCGCCTGCGCCAGTGACTGGAACTTCCACACGTGGCGCAGCGGCGGCGGCGCCGGCAGCTGCGGCCTCTGGCGATGGGGCTGTTGGTGCACGTGCTGGTTGGGCTGCTGCTGTTGCTGCTGCTGCTGCGCGGCCGGCGATGGCCGGTGCGGCTCTGACGGCGGCGCAGGCGGGTGCGGCCGGCCCGGCTGGGCCTTGCTGTTAGAGACGGCGCGCCCGCTGCGGCCTGTCCCCGCCTCGGGCCGCGGGACGTCACCCCCGGCTCCAGGGCCTCCAGCGCCACCCAGCAGTGCGCCCGCCGCGCCCCCAGCGGGCAGGCCTGACGGGCCGGTGGCCCCGAACCGCGCCTCCACCTCCGCGGCCTGCGCCACGGCCCGGCTGAGGTCCGCCAGCTCCTCGGGTGTGCCTGGCCGCCCCACGCCCAGGAAGGAGTGCATGCTCTCCAGCGTCAGGCCCAGCACCGCGCCGCCCGACATCGCGGCAGGGGGCTGCGCGGCGCCGCCGCCACCGCCGGCAGGGCCCCCAGCTGCGCCGCTGCCGCTGCCGCTGGCACTGCCACTGCTGGCACTGGCACTGGCACTGTCGGCACTGGCGGCGGCACGCAGCGCACTGAGGTAGGCGGGGATGGGCACCGCCTCGCGTGCCGGGGGCGCGTCGCCAGGGGCGGGAGCGCCTGCGGCGCTGCCACTGTCACTGCTACTGGCGGCCGCTGCCGCATCGGTAGCGCTGGAGTCGGCGGCGGGGCTGCCGCGAGGGCGCACGGGCGGCTGCATGCTCCGCGGCCGCCGCACCATGCGCGACCTGCCGGTCAGCCGCATGCGCACGCCGGCGCCCTCCTGGCCGCCGCCGCCGCTGCCGCTGCTTGCAGCGCCACTGCTGCTGCCAGTGCTGGCCTCCTGCGGTGCCTCCTGGGCTTTGGCCTCCTCGCCAGCCGCGGCCTCCTGCTGATGCCGCTGCTCCGTTGTCGTGCCCGCCTCGGGCGCCTTTGCGGGGGGAACACCCGGCCGTGCCTGACAGGCTGCGGCGCCGCGCCGTGTCCGCGTGCTCGCCACAAACGTCTCGCTGCCGCTGGGGCCAGCCGTGGCGGGGGCGGGGGCTGAGGCATCGCAGGCTGGTGATGCCGTCGCGGGCGGCGCCGCCGGCAGCTGTGGCGTCTCTGGCTGTGGGCCGGCCGCGGGAGCCGGAACTCTGACTGCCGCCGGCGGGGCGCCGCTGTTGCCATCCGTGGGCACTGTTGGTGCTGGTGAAGCCGCGGACGCGGACGGTTGCGGTTGCGGGTGTGAGTGTGAGTGCCGTGCGCGCGGGTGTGGGTGTGGGTGTGAGGGCCGCACCAGGCGGTCGGTGGGCAGCGCCGCCGCTGCGCCCCGCCGCGCGCGGCCTGTGGTGGTGGCGGCCGCGGCAGCCGCCGTCTCCGCCGCCTCCCAGTCCGCCTCCCAGTCCGCCTCCAGGCTGCTGATGTCGTCCGCAGCTGCGTCAGCAGTGGCACCTGCTGCGGCGGCGGCATCTGGAATGGAAGTTGGCTGCGGGGCCGACAGTGCTGCTGCCCCAGCTCCTTGCTGATTCGGCTGCAGCGATGACACCGCCTGCACATCGCCGGCCGCAGCCGAGGTCCCTGCGTCGGGCTGCAGGCCGCTGCTCGCCCCAGGCCCCCCGCTGCCGGCCCCAGTGCTACTGCTACTGCTGCTGCTGCTACTGCTACTGCTGCTGTCGCCGCCATCGGCGCTGCCCCTGCGCCACAGCGCCTCCAGCCGCTGCCGGTCCAGCTCGCACTGCTGCTGCTCGGCCTCATGCTGCGCCTCGCCTGCAGGGAAGGGATGAAGGGCACACAGCAAAGGTGGGAGAGCGCACTACGGTAAGCAGCGTGTGGCGTAAACAGCGACATGCAGGGCTGGGCAGCTGCACGCCGGTCGCGGCGCAGCCCATTCACACCCATGGGACCTACCGCGCCACCCCCACCCGCTGCCACACCACCGCCGCCGCCACCCACCTCGTGCCGAGTCCGCCAGCGGGTCCCGCCGCGCCAGGCCGCTCGCCCAGCCGCTGCTGCCGGTGGCGCCGGCCGCCTGCCCGCCGCCGCCTGCGCCACTGCTCCCGCTGCTGGCACCGGTGACGCCGCCGCCGCTATCCGCAGCCCCGCCTGCCGGCCCGCCCGCCGCCCCCAGCTGCGGGTTGACGGCACCATCCAGGTAGTAGCGCGCACGCACCGCCACCGTCCAGCCCAGCGGCCCGGGCGAGAAGGGGATGTCCAGGTTGAAGGCGTCGTCGGCCGGGTCGCGCGCTGGCACTGGCCCCGGCACTGGCCCTGGCGGCACCGGCGGCGCGGGGCCCCCCACGGGTGGAGACACGCCCTGAACCCCAGGGCCCTGCTGCAGGGACACGACCGGAGGCGGTGCGCCGAAGCCCACGCTTTCGCTTTCGCTTTCGCTGCTGCCGCTGCTGCTGCCGCCAAAGATGCTGCGGCTGCTGCTGCCGCTGCTGTCGATGATGACGTTGCCGCCGGGCGCGGGCCGCAGGGTGATGTCGGCGCCCTGCGCGCTGACCAGGGTGATGACGACGCCGCCGCCCGCCACGCCGCCGCCGCCGCCGCCGCGGACCACCTGCTGAACCACCTGCGCGGCCTGCGGCACGCCCAGCATGCCCAGCACCGTCGTCGCGATGTGGGCGGGCAGGCCAGGCCGCCTGCCGCCCGCCTGCTCCTCCTCGCCCTCACCCTCGCCTCCCGCGTCGTCCTCCTCCGCACCCTCCGCGCCGCGGCCGTCGTCGTCATCGCTGTCGCTGTCAGCGCCCTGCGCCTGCGCGGCCGCGCTGCTACCACTCTCCTCCTCCTCCTCCTCCTCCCCGTCCTCCTCCTCCTCCTCCTCCCCGTCCTCCTCCTCCTCGCTGTCCGAGTCGTCCAGGCCCAGCTGCCGCAGCAGCGCCAAAATGTCGGTGTCGTCGTCGTCATCGTCCTCAGAGTCCGAGTCCTCGTCATCGTCCGAAGCAGCCGCAGCAGCAGTCGCGGAAGCTTCCTCCTCATCCTCCTCGCTGTCGTCACCGGCTCCCGCCTCCTCCTCCTCCCCCTCCGCCTCCTCCTCCTCCGCCAGCATGTCGCGCAGCCCGCCCAGTGCCCGCAGGTCCGCCAGCACCACGTCCAGCTCGTTGGCGTCATCATCATCGCCATCGCCGCCGCCGCCACTGGAGGCGCGACTGGAGGCAGCCGCCGCACGGGCCTGGGCCTGGGCCTGGGCGTGCGGGCGGTCGGCAGCGTCCTGTGCCTCGTCCTCCTCGTCCTCCTCCTCCTCCTCCTCCTCCTCCACGATGAGGGTGATCTCGGGCGGGATGCGCGCCATGGCCCGCCTGCCGCCGCCACCGCCCACCACCTCCTCATCCTCCTCGTCATCACCCGAGTCTGAGGCCGCCTCCTCATACGCCGCCATCGCGGCGGCAGCCACCGCGGCAGCGGCTGCAGCTGACACCGGCCGGCCCTTGCCGCCAACGCGACCACCACCACCGGCGGCGGCCGTGTTCTTGGCCCCCGCCTTCCTCCTGGCCTCCGCCCGTGCCGCCCGTGCCGCCCGTGCCGCCTCCGCGGCCTGCTCCTCCTCCAGCTCGTCCAGGTTGATGTGCTCGTAGGCCGCCCGGGACACCTCCTCCTCCACCTGGCCCGTGCGGTCACTGCGCGGGCGAGGGTGAAGTTATGGGTGGGGGAGCTGGTATGCGAAGGGTGTGGGGTATGCAAGCACAGGTGTCATGCCGCTGTGGCCGCCTGCGTTCCCTCCTGCCAGCTGCATAGAGTCGATTCGCCCCGCTTCAGCCTCCGATCCTCCCACCCCTTGCTGCCTGCCCGCCTGCCTCCCCTCCCCCTCCCCCCCGCCCGCACCCACGTGGCCATGGAGTCCACCAGGCTGTTGCGCAGGAACATGACGTCGGGGCTGAACGGCATCGCGGTGGCGGGGCTGAAGGAGTGCAGGTCCGACATCAGCCAGCCCAGCCGGTAGGCGTGCGACCGCGCCTCGCGCAGCGCCGCCACACGCGACGACCCCGCCGCCCGCCGCCAGTCCATGAAGGCCTGGGAGCGCTTGCGCCGCGACTGGCCCTCATCCGGCAGGTCCGGACCAGCGGATGAAGACGGAGCAGACGGAGCGCCCGCTGCCCCATCCATGGACGCCGCGGCCGCCTGCGCCGCCGCCTCCTCCGCCGCCGCCCCCCAGGGGTCCTCCCGCCGCATCCGGCGCTGCCGCCGCAGCTCCTCCCACTGCGGCCCCTCACGCGAGCCGTACAGCAGCTCCAGCACACTGCCGCCGCCGCCGCCACCCGACCCCTGCGCCTCCTGTGCCGTGGCGCTGTTGCTGCTGCTGCTGTTGCTGCTGGCGCCCAGACATAGCTCCTGCTCCTGCTCCGGCTCCAGGTGCGGCGGCAGCGGCACACGCGAAACCACGGGTGCGCCGCCGGGCAGCTGTGGGTAAGGAGCGGAGTTAGGACACAGGCGGTGAGGCAACGGCAGCCGTGGCGCAGACGGGCAGACAGGCACGCAAGCTTACCGATGTGAAGGCGTTGCGCTCCTGGCGTCACAAATACAAATACGGGAGCGCGTGCCCCGAGCCCCGTGCCCTGAACAGCGCCACCCCGCGGCCGAACCGCATGACCCCAAATTAAGGAGCCCAACCGCCACCCCTCACACCTCGCCCACCCACCTCCCGCAGTATGGCCCGCCGCGCCCGCCGCGACAGCCCCGCCAGGTGCACGTACGGCACCAGCGCCGCAGCCACCAGCGACCGCACCTGCAGGAGACGGGGGGGGGGGGGTTGTGGTTACCAGCCCAAACGTAAAGTAGGAGGCGGGCAGGAGTGGTCAGGCGGAGGCATGCGGCTTGAGATGGGCCAAGGGTTCGGACCGGCAAGACGCAGGGCATGTTTCAAGCGGCCAGTAGAAATCAACTGCACGTGCTCGCCTGCTGGCTGGTAGGTGCAGTCTTTAGCATGTGCGTCTTCGGCCCCGTCCACCAACCCCTCACAGCACCCAGCCGCACCCCAGTGACAGCGGCACTGGCAGTGCAGCTCCTCACCCGCGCCGCCGCCGTGCTCCGCCCGCGCCCGCCGCCACCGGCCCCCACACCCGCCGACGACGACGACGCCGTCAGCTGCAGCTGGTGCTCCCCCAGCTGCGACGCGGGCCCCTGCACCTGCTGCTGCTGCTGCTGCTGCTGGCTGTGCTGCTCTCCATCCTCCCCATGCTCCTGTTCCTCGTCGTCCACGCCCACAATGTACAGCAGCCGCCCGTGTGCCGGGTCCAGCAGAACCAGCAGCGATGGCGACAGGCGATAGAACGTGGGCGGCAGCGCCACCTGCTCGCGCGGCGGGGCCGGCCGTGGCAGGCGGCGCGACACGGCAGCGCGGATGAGGCTGGAGGTGCCGAGCGAGTCACCGCGGGAGGAGGTGGACGGGGCGCCGGGCTCCGCGGGCGCCTCGTCTGCACCAGCAGCCTCTGAAGCCCGAAGGCTGGCAGCGGCAGGTACCAATGCGGGTGTTGCTAGGCGCTCCACACCCTTCCCGGCACCATGATTTGAAACCCGCTGCAAGGTAGGTGACAGACAAAAGGAACCAAGTCAGCACAAACACAGGATGATGCGAAGCCGTTGGCCTGAGCGCAGGCGGTGGATGGAACCGTCTATGGATGGAACTGTCCAGGGCCTGTAATCTGGTCCACCAGATTCGAACATCTAATGCCATGATATGTGCTGCTGAGATTGGAGCACCGAGCGCGATCTGCACGCCTAGAGACTGCGAGAAACGACGGTGACGCGATGCACAAGTGTGCACACCGCGCACCTCTTGCACCTTGCTCTTTAGCTTCTCAAAGGCTGCGTCCAGCCAAGACTGAGCCCTGACGATGACAGCAGTCCGCCGAAAGCTGGGCCCCTGACCACTATTTGGACCACCCCGCTGCGTATGCGCGGGGCCGCCATGATATCTACTCGATGAAAGCATAATATACGTTGTATTGTTCCCACCCACAAGCGAGTGTCCGATTATGGTTGGTCAAGTCTTATCTTGCCATAGAGGTCGGCCTATGCGTTGCAGGAACGTATGTTATATCTTGAAATAAAGCACAGACACTGAGATGGCAGAGCTTTACGGAGGTGGCACAGCCGGCGGATGAAGGCTCATGAAGCTCGGCGGTCGTGTCACAGGCATACACGTCGTGGCGACACGGCCGGCGGCGCGGGTGAGCGCCCCCGCTGCTAGTGCTTGTGACCATTGCCTTCAATCGGGTCCCAATGTAATTTCGGGTGGAAGGGTCCTGAACAGTCGCAAGGTCGCGTCAATTGCGACGGGATGCCGTCGCTGCAGTGCCAGCCCAGGCGGGGCGCAGGTCAGGCTCGGGATCCGCACTCACATCCGCATCTCGCCACCTCATGAAGGAGCAACTCTAGAGGACTTACCAGTCCACAGTGGCACTAGCATGCAGGTGGTCGGTGACACACACCGTGGGCAAACCGCATACGGTACCCAGGCATACCCAAAGCGCCCTTTCACCCTGCTCCCTGTAAGCTGCTGCGCGAGGCGCCGCCCAGCCCCTGTCCTGCCGAAGCTTATTGGTGACTTGGATATACTTGCACGCTACAAAGAATACTTACTATCAGCACATAGTACCAATCACGCACACACAGGACCTTCAAAGACCGTTGCCGCCAGCGGCTCTGCGCAGAGAGTCACATCTGGAAGGGCGAACTGGGCCAGAACCCAAGCCCGAACCCACACCCGGCACCAGTTGGGACTGGGACCGGGGCACCCCACCATCCACCGTCTGGTCTCGCTCAGCTAGCAAGCATAAGAACATTAGGACAACTTGAGCAAGATGGGCCAATCCCATTACTGCCAAAGACGCGCGCCGCTGTCGCTTTCCACATGCAGAAACACGCTCGCCCAGGACAGACCTCCAAGCAGGGGGCGCTAGCCAGGTATGTACTGTATGCGTGGGCGGGCGGGCGGTGTGTGTCCCTCTGCGGGCCGCGCCCGCTTTCTTCTCCTCGTCAACTGAAAACATGCCCGCCACATCCGCGCATCCGCACTGCCGCATATGCATGCCGCACACGGCCGTCCGTGCTCAGGGCCAAGGCACCGACCCCGCACGGGACGTCGGCACTTCATCCTTCCTCCACTTCACCCACACCGTCCGCACCAACCGCAGAGCTTATAATGTCCACAGGATTTAATCAGGTGCTGCAATTGGCCCGCGCGAACACATAGTAAAGCTTCAAAAGTTCGAAACACCCGCCGCGCACACAGCTTCTCGACCGGCCGGCACCCCTTGTCCCCAAGCCCCCCACCTCTACACCCCCCCCCTCACACACACTCACATGCCAGGCCGTCCGCCTCCCATCCCTTCTGTTACCTCACTCTCACGTCAGACAGGCTTAAGCTTCAAGCCGCAAGGCCTTATGCGGGTGGAGCCACATGCAGCCACTGCGTCCAGACAGATGGACAACGTAGTCCGACACACAAAGTATCCGCGGGCTTGGTCAGGTCCGATAGATCCCCTGCGTATCTGTGCCAACCCGTGACCCCTCCCGCCCAGCCCCCGAGCCAATCCAAGCTGCACCCAACCAGCATCCATCACAACGCAACAATCCGAGTGATGCGGACCGCAGCCGCTCAATCTCCAAACCACTCGCCTCCCGAACCCATGGGCATTTGGTAATCCTGCGAATGGTGCAGCGCCTCCGTCCGGGATGGAGCACCCAGCGTCATCAGGCGTTGTTCAAGTCCTACAAACACGTGTCTCGAGCCTCGACACGTACAGCCGAACCTATCTTACGTCAGGGGCAGTTCACGCCGTGAGTGGAGCACAAGGAGCCCACTGAAGCCCCAATGCCGTATCCTGTACGCATTCCTTCACACCGCCGTCCGCATCAGCACACCACCTCATCTCCAGCAACACCACAGCCCACATGCCACGATCTCCCTCCTTGTCGCAGGCCAAATTGAAGCCCCAGGCACAGACATCAGGTCCACCCCCCCCCACACACACACACGCATTGTCCTATGTCTGCTGTTCTCTCCCTTGTGATCTCTAACACACACACACACACACACACACAAACACAAACACACACGGCAAGTGTTCATGAAAAGCAGTACCAGCTCTACATTAAGTCTCCCATGGTCATGTATCGTATTAATAGCATTGTCCACATGGTGTGCGTCGTCAGCAGACATGGGATGGAGAGCGGCGATACACCGGGCATGGCCCGGCCAGTGCAATGGGTTGGAGGCCCAACGCCGGTATGAACGTGTACACTTGAATTGCGAGTCTTCTGTGCGTGTTAACAGGTGTTGTTGATGTGACAGCTCGCAGGCAGCTAGCAAGGTAGTGAGCGGCGGCCAAAGACAGCGACATGTCACCACAAACACAGTACGCGCGGCCACTACCCTCACCCGTGCAGTCTCCACCATCCATCAAAAAAAGCCCAGGCCGGCACTCTCCTAATCAGTCAGTCCTCATGGCCGCCTTGACACAGTCTTGTCGATGTTCATCAGTCTCAGTTTAGATGTGGTACGTACGTACGCACGTACGGGACTTCCCACCTGCGAGCTCTCCAGGTGTTCCAGCTCTCCCTCCCCGGCGGCCGTCAAGTCTCCTGCCCCCACATCGAATGCAGCCATGCTGCTGTTTTAGGTAATGATGCAAATCCTTATAACTATTTTGAACACCCCCCCCGGAAGCAAACAAGCAAATGACGCATGGTAACTAACAACACCGAGTGCCTGCCATTCGCCAACACAGCAGGAGGGAGTCCCACACATCCAGATAGACGAACACCTGCTGTGTGGGGCGCCCCGTCTCAAGCGCGTGAAATGGTGGATGCGCAAGCCCACACCTGAGCAATTCATTTGTATTCAACCATGCATTTCATTGTGATTTGAAGTACCGCACATTCGCTGATGAGTGCTTTGGGGTCACTTGGACAGACGGCCTGCACGAAGGCATTCTCACCAGTGCACAACCCATGCGAACTGACCCACCCCACCATAGAGAGAAAAAGTACCCTTTCATTGCACCATAAAGAAACGCACACATCATCCCCATAGCCACTGCCGTGCCCATACTGTCAACTTCCTAGATTCACAGGCCAATCGTGCCAGTATGCAGTTCTCTCCGACATGTTGCGTTCACGCACGCACACGCACTTATGCAACCCCCGAGCTGTGTTTGGGCCAGGTATTAATTTGCTTGCCGCGGTTTACTGTCACTGGGTGCGGCCGTCCACAACCACCCTCTCGCGGCCAAATCCTACGGTACGGGCTCGCACGGCCACGCCAGTGCGGATCGGGACCAGGTCGGGGAGACGATGAGCCCATAAACTCTCGCGCAGTGTGTAGGACAGTTTGCGCCATGTCGCTGTGTTTCCCTTGGTCGGTAGCCACCATTGTGCATCTCACGCTGACCCTCGAAGCTCCAGTGCCGCCAGCAGCACTCAGGCGCCTGCAATCCCGTCCCGTCCGCCCGCCGCTCATCACAGGTCGGCTCGGGGCACAGCCGCCGCCACCACTGCTGTAGACCGGGGCGGCGGCGGTGGCGGCGGCGGGAGCGGGGGCTGCTGCGGTTGCGGCTGTCGCTGCGGGGGCGGCAGTCGCCTGCCGGTGGCCCTCTTGGCGGCCTTGAGCTGCGCCTCCAGCGCCACCAGCTGCGCGAGCACCTACGACCTCGCACACACACGTCCACACAGTAACAGGCACTGGATCATGCATGCGCTCATGACCAAAACGCAAGCTGGTGGGGGCACATATGGCGGGGGCATTCCACGCCCCCTGCAACATGTGTGTGCATAACCAGCAGGATGCTTCGGGGCGGCGGCACCAGCGGCCAAGCCATCATCGGCACTACCAGCATCAGCATCAGCACCAGCCGCGTGCGTGAGCGAGTGCACGCGGACAGAGCAGAGCCTCCGACCTGCTTGCCCGCTGCACTCTCTGGCTAGGTGCTGTCATAGGCTGGTGCACCCTACCTGGTGCACCCTACCCGCACGATGCAGCATGCAGCATGTACCTAAGAAGGCAAGGGGAGCAAACGCCCACACGCCCCCATCCATGGATGGCTACCCCCCCCCCCACCCCCACCACACTTCTGTCCGAGTCCAGGTGAGTATCCTAGTGTGGGGATTTAGTCGGTAATGGGGACCGCGCGCGGCTCGCAAGGCTGACATGGCTCAAGACGGCTCTGGACTCCGTCGCCAACCTGCCGCTCCATTGTCCAAGCCCGCCCAAATACGGTGATGTTCAGTAGCTCGCATAGGCGGCTGCGAATCCCAGCAACAGCGCAGTCACGTTCTTCGCAGTTTGTTCTCACCGGGACTGTTTACCAGTAACCCCCACCACACACACACACCTGCTCCATGGTCGGCCGCAAGCCCGGCTCCGCCGCCACGCACTGGGCGTACAGCGGCTGCAGGGCGGCGTGCTGGCCCAAACTGCCGCCGCCAGCCACTGCTGGAGCTGCTGCTGCTGCTGCTGCTGCTGCTGCTGCTGGCGGCGGCGGCGGCGGCGGCGGCGGCGGCCAGTGCGGGCGGCGGCCCTCGGTGGACACGGCCATCAGCACCGGCACTGCGGCCGGGCAGGTAGGACGGCAGGTGGGGGGTGGGGTGGCAGCGGGAGCGGCTGGGATAGTCAAAGAGCAGAAACAGCTGGGCGCGAATGTAGCGAAAGCATCGCACCACAGCAGCACCTTGTCCATCTTATGCGCGCACATGCATGCTGTGTGTGTATGTGAGTGTGTGTGTGCGCGTGTGTGTGCCACACTCACCCAGGTGCTCGCCAGCAAACGGCATCTCCCCCGCCGCCATGAGGTACAGCAGCATGCCGTACGAATACACGTCAGCTGCGCAGCCCGCCGCCAGCGCCGCCGCCTGCTCCGCTGCCGACACGCCGCGGCCGTCGGCGCTCGCGCCCACGGCCGCCATCGCAAAGCACTCATGGACCGGCGGGCTGGCGCAGTGGTGGTGCTGGCGGTGCTGGGCGCAGTGGTGGTGGTGGTGGAGGCGGCTGGGGTCGCCATTGGTGCTGTTGGCGCCGTCTCCGGCACTCAGGGCGCCGGCTGGTGGCGGTGCTGGCGGTGCTGGTGCTGGTGACCCACCCGTGGTGGTGGTGGTGGTGGTGGTGGTGGCGGCGGTGACGAGCAGTTCGGGCGCCATGAAGGTCATGGCCGGGCCCAGCGCCGCCAGCGCGTTGCCGGCTGTGGTGCTGAGGCCGGGACTGCATGGCTCAGACACGCGCGCGGTGAAGCCACGGCGGTCAGCGGCGGAGGAGGAGGACAGCAGCACGTTGGTGGGCGTAAGCGCGCCTGCACGCATTCACGCATGCATGCAGATTGCGGGCACACAAGCTCAGCAGGCGCGTAAGGAAAGCAGAGCATCCAGAAGGTACAGCACATCGGAGAGAAGGAATGGGACAGCCGAGATGCACTTTCATTAGCAAGCAAGAAAACAAAAGCTGCGCAGGTGTGCACAAACGAAACGATGACCCGTGGCCAGGCCGGCCAGCGAGCCGCCGGCGCACGTCACGTACCATGCGGCACGCCGGCTGCATGCAGCGCCGCCAGCCCCGCCGCAATCTCGCGGGCGGTGCGCAGCAGCGCCCTCCGCGCCACATGCAGCGGCCAGGTGCGTGAGGCGCGGAAGGGCGTCTCGGGAGCGCAGGCCAGCACACACAGGTTGCCCTGACGCATACATGTGTAGGCGGGCGGTTGGGTGGGCGGTTGGGTGGGTGGCACCGTGGCAGGCGGTCAGGTGCTGCCCCCAGTAACAGGGGTGCAAACACAGCACGAAGCGGGGGCCGGGGCAAGCTCGCAATCGTCGCAACCGATGCGACCCTGCCCTTGTTTGAAGACAAGGGTTCTACGCACGGTAGGTGTGCCAAGCTGCCCAGCAGCCCCCTGTCATCACTGCCCGCCTGCCCGCCCGCCTGGCCGGCCGCCTGACCGCTGAGGTCCCCCGTCCCCACGCACCATATCGCACAGCTCGCGGATGACCGCCACCACACAGCCGCCGGGCTGCAGCCGCAGGCAAGACAGCGCACGCAGGGCCGCGGCCTGCTCGGCGGGCCGCGGCGCAGCGGGCGGCAGCAGGTCACCCGCCGGGTACACCGTCAGAGAGCGCGGCCCGGCGGGCGCACGCGATGCGGCATCATCGCCACCGCTGCCGGCTCTGCCGGTGGCAGCGGCAGGGGCAGCAGGAAGCCCCGCGGCAGCTGCGGCACCCGCCAGCAGGGAGGTGGCGCCGGCGGGGGCACCGGCCGCGGGCTCAGACGCGGCGTTCAAGAAGGCAGCATTGCGGACAGTCACCAGCGGCGGCGGGGTGGGCGGTGGGGCAGCCGGCGACGCGACTGCAGCGCTATCGGGATCGCAGGTAGGCTTGTAGGAGCAGCAGCCGCCTGGGTGACATGTGACAATGCAGGGGGGGGGGGGGGGCAGTTGCACAGCAGCGTCAGCGCGACGTGACCACGAACAGCATGTGCGTACCGTACACAACGTGGCTTGCGGCCACCGTGGACGCCATGCATGCATGCAGCAATGGGTCGGTTTCATCTGACACCACAAAGTGCTCAGCAGCCACACACACACACCAACATAATTGTCATTGCATACACGGTCTGCGTTTTCCCTATCGCGTGTTATTGAACAATTTCATCTGTCACTGTTAGCAGCAGCAGCAGCGGCTGCGGCGCTACCAGGTGCAGATAGCCCTACCTGTCGTGTCCACCGGCAGCGGCGGCGGCAGAGGCGCGGCGGGTGCTGCCAGGAAGCGCTGCAGCCGCCCCGTCGTGCGCCCAGCGCTGCTCGCCGCCCAGCCTGCCCCCACCCGTGGTGGTGGGTCCAGCATCGCAAACGCCCGCGTGTCCAGCGCCGCCACACGCACCGCGTACACCGGCACCAGGTTGGGGTGCTGCACGGCGCGTGCGGCGCGGCAGGCAGCCCGCAGCAGCGGCGCGTTGGGCCCGCCCCAGGCGCTGCAGCACACCAGCTTCACGGCCACGGCCCGGCCACACCATGTGCCTGCACACACGCATTCATGTGGTCGCAAGCGAGTCACGTCTACGCATACTACTCGCGTTTCAAGTGGACGACTGCGTGTGGATGGGTACATACAGGCGCGGGCAGTAGTAGGCCAGCTGGACATCTACACACGCACGCAGCACGGCAACACGTACGCGTCAGTGCCGCATGCAGCTGCAGCAGTGCCTCCCATCACGCGCCGCACCCAGCCAGCCACGCACCAACCGACCGACCCCTGCATCCTACCTCCTGGCTGACCCAGCAGCCGCTCATCACGCACTCACCCTGCCACGTGGTGCCCAGCGCCCCGGGCGGTGTGGGCGCCAGCTGCGTGAGGAGGCCGCCCACGTCGCGCAGCAGCTCCAGCGGCGACCCCACCTCCTCCGCCTCCTGCACCTCCTCCGCATCCGCCTCCTGCACCTGAGCCTCCTTTGCCTCCTCCGCCTCCGCCAACTCCGTCTCCTGAACCTCCACCTCCACCTTCGCAGCATCAGCGCCCGCGGCCGGCGACTGCGGTGCCAGTTGGTCGACGCAGCCGGCGTCAAGAGGTCGACGCGGTAGCTGCTGGCACGATGACGTGGCGGGGTTGTCCGCAAAGGACCCGCCGCCGGCCGCAGCGCAAGCAGCAGCACCACCACCACCACCAGTACTACTACCAGCAGGACACACGTGCGCTGCCCCGGTCGGTGGAGGAGGAAGCTGCGTATCGGCCGTATCTGCAGCCGCCGCCGCCAACACCACAGCTGGTGCGGTCGGTCGGTGTGATGTGGGGCTGGGCAGCAGTAGCAGGCCGCCCGACCTCATTTCTGACGGCAGCGGCGTAAAGCCCGCCGGTAGTGTGGTAGCCCGGGCGAGCGGCAGGCCGCTGAGGGCGATGAGGCGGTCGAGCGCCCGTCCGCGTGGCGGCGAGGGCGGTGCTGCCGCCGCCAGCACCGCGTCTGTGCTGCTAGTGCTGCTGCTGTGCACAGCTGCTGCTGCTGTGCATGCTGCTGGCGCCGCCGCCGCTGGCGTGCGACCACCATCGCCGGAGACCTCCAGCCGCCTCACCTGGGCAGCCAGCTGCGGAGGCCGCGATGCAGAGGGGGCCGCCGTCACCGGCCCCTCAGCAGCCGCTGCTGGGGGCTGGGACTGGAGGACTACTGCCACGGGCTGCGCGCCGCCCAGCAGCGCCGCCGCCTCCTGCTGCTGCAGCGCTGGCGGCGGGCACCGGAGGCTGGCAGCTCGAGCGCCGGCCCAGGCGGCTGCGATAGGGCTGGTGGTGCCGGCGGCGGCGAGCAGCAGCAGCGCCACCTCCTGCGCTGCCGGGGCCTGCGACTGGCGCAGCTGCTGCGTCAGCTGCTGCTGCTGGCACGATGCGGTGTCGCTAGTAGTGTCGCTGCGGCCTCCGCTGGGCCCGAGCACCTCCTTCATATAACGTTGCTCCGTCATCGTCATGGACGGCGGCGGTGGCATTGTCGTCGGCGGCATGCACGTGTCCGCGCTCAGCGCGTTGTTGCAGCAGCAGGGCCCCGCGGCGGTGCTGCTGTGGGTGGCCATGGTGCGCAGGCTGGCGGCGGTGGTGCACCCAGCAGCCAACTGCAATGCCGTGATGAGCTGCTGCGGCTGCGGCTCTTGCTGGCCCTGCTGCAGGTCGTGTGGTGATGCCGACGGGCATGTGGATACTGGCGCGCAGGACGATGCTGAGCGGCCCAGCGGCAGCCCCTCGCCTGCTGTACAAGTGAGAGGGCATGAGCGGATCAGTGTGTGGTAATGTCTTGCTGTAGCAATAACCTGGGGCAAAAACGTCGTGCGTGGGCGTCCGTGGTTCGGTTGACACGAGTCAAGCTACTATTTCGCGCAGCTAGCGCACATGCCCAGGACCTTAAACGCCTTTATCGAAGTGGCGCTCTCTTGGCCTAACCGGCACACGCTCACCGTCAGCGGAGCCGCACAGAAACGATGGCTGCGGAAAACCGTTGCTCGTCCCGCGGCGCGGGCCGGAGACTGGGGCTCCGGATAGCTCGCCGCTTATCATGGAAGGGCAGGTGTCCAGGGTTGTTATTGCTTTGTGACGCTGAGCTGCGGAGTCGAGCAACGAGTTCAGCAGCGAGTCAAGCTCTGGTTCGTAGGTCGGCTGCACGCTGACATCATCGCCGGCGACGTCGACTACTACCGCTGGAGCTGTATCCTCTCCATGGGAGGGGTAGTAGGCGGGTCTTTCGTGGCAGCTGCGGGACTCGACTGAATGGGCGTTCCGTTGGCCATCTCCGGCGCGCGGGGCTGAATCCTCGTTCGGCTTGCCATTACCACCGTAAACCTTCATTCCTAACGGCTTAAGCACGCCGCTGGCACCCGAGGCGGGCGGGCGCGCAGGTGCTGCTGTGGCAGGCCTAAGAGTGGTCCCGACGTCCGCGAATCCGTCGCCATCGCCAGAAGCGCCCGCAGTAGGATATGCATCCTTGGGCAATGAGCCTGTGCAATCAAAGCAGAGGCGAAGCATCGACCGTTTTTGCGAGCCAGCTGCTACCTGACAAGTCTTTATTGCAGTTCAAGCAGTTCATGCTATATATAATACTCTAAAAGCTCGTCAGCCATGAACGAGTGGCCGTTTTTAGTGACGACGGGGACGAGAACCCTGCCAGTTGACCACTCAGCTGGCCGTACTTGGCACGGGAGGTTGAAGGTGGCTTGCTTGCTTTGGGCATGGGTATCGTGGAAGGGTATCTACTCAGTTCGCTGTGCAAGTGCACATACATTTGTTGCCATTGCGCCAGACTTGCAGCTGGCGGAGCGTGATGTCCCAGCAAAACCCTCCTCCCTCCCTCCCTCCCTCCCTCCCTCCCTCCCTCCCTCCCTCCCTCCCTCCCTCCCTCCCTCCCTCCCTCCCTCCCTCCCTCCCTCCCTCCCTCCCTCCCTCCCTCCCTCCCTCCCTCCCTCCCTCCCTCCCTCCCTCCCTCCCTCCCTCCCTCCCTCCCTCCCTCCCTCCCTCCCTCCCTCCCTCCCTCCCTCCCTCCCTCCCTCCCTCCCTCCCTCCCTCCCTCCCTCCCTCCCTCCCTCCCTCCCTCCCTCCCTCCCTCCCTCCCTCCCTCCCTCCCTCCCTCCCTCCCTCCCTCCCTCCCTCCCTCCCTCCCTCCCTCCCTCCCTCCCTCCCTCCCTCCCTCCCTCCCTCCCTCCCTCCCTCCCTCCCTCCCTCCCTCCCTCCCTCCCTCCCTCCCTCCCTCCCTCCCTCCCTCCCGCAAATACAGTACTTGAGGGGGTTCGCTATCCAACTGCACATCAAGCCACAAAACGAGGAGGCTAAAAACGCCAACAACGACTCGACCAAGGAGGGACCCCTGGACTTGACTACCTTGCTCGACGCATTGGCGTTTTAAAGCATGTCCGCAACAACCAGGCCGAAGCTGAGGCCTAAAACTAGATAGCCTTAGGCTCCTTTGGAGGGTGCGCCCGCGTGCCAACCGCAAGGAGCTTGCCACAACGGCGGGGTGCGGCCAGTTGCGTGCGTGCGCGAAGTGCCCTGCGTCTCACCCCCGTGGTGAGACCCGTCTTTCCCGTTTCATTACGCCTCCCCCCGCTTCCCCCGAGAAGCGCGCGGCGCGAATCATCGCATGGACCAACGCTATAAAACGGTACCACTGACGACGCGCGCCACGGGCGCACCACACAGAGAGCCATGCCGAGCGTGTCGCGATGGGCAATCGGTGTGTTCGGGCAAGACCCCAAGGCCCACAGGAATAGCCTCACCAGCTCTGCAACGCACACACAGCGCAATTCATCTGCAGGCACTTGCCCGCATTTCTAAACTTTTCCAGGCCTTGAAAACCACATGCAGCGATTCTTGAGCTCGAGTTAGCGCGTGAACCAGCGACATTTTTGATGTCGCGCAATCTACTTGCACCGATGCGGAATGCACGGGCTCCTCAGATGGCGCGATGTCACTGGGTCAGAATGAATTGCCGTGCTGCAAGCTTGTCAGCGACTCGCTTGCATGGTACGTTGCATCGACCGCATTGGCAGCGATGTAAAATAAGGGTGGTCTGAACCCGTTTCGGATTGTTAGCGCCAACCGTAAAAGGCGGGACGTCCACTGGGGACATCTGGCGACGTCAGCACCGCAACTTTAGTACCGCAACGGCTGTGTCGCCGATGCGCCTTCACTTAATGCCCTCGTTAAGCCTGCTGCTCTTGGGGGAGGGCGAGTCAGGCCGTGTCAGCAAAGCACGTGTCACAAACGCGACGCCAACACGTTCTGACGCTCGTCACCCGCCTCCGCACCTCAGGCGCCCGGGCGTGGCGCAACACTGTGACTGCCGCAGCCGCCGCGTCTGCCCCGGCACCGGCCTCGGGCGCGGGCCCGGCGCCTCCAGCACAGGACAGCGGTCCCGAGACCTGTCCGTACTACGCCACTTCCACAGGTGCGTACGGTAGCAGGGCGCTGGCAATGGCAGTGCATGCGCGTTAGGGCCGAGTAGCAGCGGGGGCCTTTTTCTCTGGTCCCCAGCCGCCTGCATTTTAGCCATTGACGCGCGTTGTGTGGGCTGAGTTCCTGCAACCCATTATATCCCCGCCATGGTTATGGTTGCAATGGTCGACATGGTTTCTAAAGTGACCCCCCAGTGCGACAGCCACATCTCTCTCTCCATCAAACGCACCGGGCGCCCTCGCCGATCCACGCACCCCTGCCCCGCCCCTGTCCCACCCCACTCCAACCTGTGGACCCCACCCCACCCCCTACCCCGCCCCCAGGCCTGGACTTCATCGACCTGGTGCACCTGGACGAGCGGCTGGTGACCACCCGGCTGCACGAGGCGGTGCTGTTCCGCACGCTGGTGTGCTCCAGCGGTGGGTGCGGGGCGGGGCGGCGCGGGGCGGGGCGGGGCACAAGCGCAGCTGCGTAGGGTCCGCGTTTTGCGGGCACGTAGGGGTCTGTGTCTTCGTGGTTAGGGTCTGCGTCGTGGGCCTACGCACCGTTTCAGCAAACCACGGGCGGTGCGTGGGGCGAGCGGCAGACATGTTTCCAGCCATGGCAGGTTGGCGCCGTCAGACACCACACCCCACCGCTGAAGCCATGTGTGCCGTTGCGCTACATGCAGGCACCAACAGCGCCTGCCCCACCTGGCGCCGCGCTTCCTTCACCACCGCCGCCTCCACCGCGCCCCCAGCGCCCCAAGCGCCTTCCCACACCTGCTGCGGCGCGCCCGCCAGCCCTGCAGCCGCCGAGCCCATCAACGTGAAGCGGGTGAGGCAAGCAGGCGTCGGGCCAGTATGTAGTCCCAAGCATATGGAACAAGAAGCAAGCAGCTGACCTGACCTGACCTGACCTGACCTGACCTGACCTGACCTGACCTGACCTGACCTGACCTGACCTGACCTGACCTGACCTGAGCTGACCTGTAAGCGTAAGGTGCTATGCACGCACAAGTACAGTTTGTTGCTCACCCCGCCATCCCCGTCCCACCCGCAGCTCAAGTCCTACCGCGACCACGTCACCCGCAACTTGGCGCCCACAGTCGCCAAGGGCTTTGCGACTGCAGCCCGCGCTGCAGGCATCATCCTGGCCGCACCGCCCGCGGCCGCCAAGACCGCTGCTGCGCCGCCGACGGCGACAACAACGCAGCCCAGCTCTGGCTCGACAGCGGCCGGGCCCAGCGCCAGCAGCGCAGGCGGCGCCGCCTCATCGCCGGCTAACCGCCAGCAGCTGCAGAAGCAGGGCCAGGCGCAGCCTCAGAGCCAGCAGGGGCACCACCAACACCACCATCACACAACGGCGGCTGGCGGCGGCAGCTGCGTCGGGTCCAGTGGCAGCCCCAGCCCCAGCCCCAGCCCCAGCCCCCGTACCGCCACAATTGTTAATGCAACCGGCTCCACGCCCAACGGCCTGTCGGGCTCTGTGGCAACCGTGGCGGCGGCGGTAGCCGCGGCGGCCTCCGTGGCAGCGGCGACGGGTGCTGGTGCGGATGCCGGACTGGAGTCGAGCCCAGAGCCGCCGCGTGTCGCGGCCACGGTGGTTGCGGCGGCGGCGGCGGCGTGGGGCCCGCCGCCCGTGGACGACAGCGAGGCGGTGGGCAGTGGCGGCGGCGTATTCGACTTTTGAGTCCTCGGGGCGGAAGCAGTGATGCAAGCAGCTGACTGACCGACATGGTGTCAGCGACTGAAGACAACGCAACCACCGCTCCCACTGTGCACACATGTGGACACGTGCCCCGCCCTCCCTCTGGAGCTGGACAGGTCTGAGCTGAGGGCCCTGGCTTCTGATGGGTTCGGCGGGTTAAAGGGCAGCTGGCCGCATGCCGGGCCTTTTTGCGAAGGCGGCCAAGCATGTAGGGCAGGCGTAATCATGGTGGCAGCCTTCGGAGTGGTTGTTCTGTGCCATGTCGGTGTTTACGCTGTCCCTTGTTGTAGCCCGCAATTATAACCATACAGCACAGCGGCATGCGACTTGATACGGTGTAAGACTGTTTGTCATGAGTGTAAATGGCAATCATTTCTGTATGGTGGGTGATGGCTGGTTTAAGGATTCACAGCATGAAAGTTCCGGCTTCTTAAGAATATGTATGTATCATTTGTTGGTGCCGTTCGCAGGGAGCTGTTTTGTTGCGCCGGTGAGTGTGGCATGCATTTTTAGAGCGGCGGTCAAAGCCACCGCCACGCATGCCACCTGGCTTTTTGTTCTTTCAACAAGGCGGGTGTGGGCAGAATCAAGACGGCGATGTCAGGTAGCAGCGTCAGTGGTAGCAAGTAGCAGCAGGTGCCTGGTCGAAGCACGGTATGCATGTAGATTGAGATCTGCAGCCAACGCAGCAACACAGCAAACACTGTATGCATAGCGAGAGGAAGTACGGATGCATCGTCTTCTGGTACGGCGGGTGCGTGTGGCCGTAAGCGTTGCTGGGGAGGGAGGCGGCCAATGCAGGGTGTGCAGGCAGGAAGGGAATTTATGCAGCGCGAGTTTAGCCGGGGCCAGTGGCAGGGTCAGTCACGCTTGGGTTACTTGGATTGGTTGCGTAGCATACATTGAATTGCGGTGTTGCCCGGCAGCCTGGTTGCCATGGCAGATGGCGATCAGTTTTGTTTGGCGGGTAACGGTGTTCTGTGCATTCTGTGGCGGTTATAGCGCAAGGTCCGTAGTTGCTTTGGCGGGTTGTCAAGGAGACGTGGTGTGCTGGCCGTCGTAGTGATGGCTCCATCCGTCGTGTTGAACCAAATGCAAAGCCAACGCGGATCCAGTGGTCGACGTCACCATGGTGCCGTCCTATTGCGGCTGCCCGTCCTCCTTGCTCCACACGCTCAAGCAATGGAAATGTGTGGCACTGTGGCTCGAGTGGCGCAGGCGCGCAGCTGGCCAGCGGGCCGCGGCACGGTCAGTCCAGTGCGGCGCCATGGCTTGATGTCTCAGGAAATGCCCGACACCGCTCGTCGCCCAGTGCCCCACCACGGCCCGCCGGTGATGCAAGCAAGGGAACAGGTGTGCGGCGTCCCTGGAGTGTCAGAAGATCCCACCCCCTCAAATACCTGAGCAGTCGGGACAGAGGCAAAAATTGCGCGCTGTGACTGTACCGACTGAGGTAGCTGGCCGATGTTGCTGGAGCGTTTTGCTGTTGCGCATTCCTCACGCTCCGGGCGCCCGGCCAGGCGATGCCACCACACAAAATAATCGACGCCACGCAGCGCTAGACAGATGGAAGCGTCGCACCTGCAGGCAGGAGTCCAGCGTCCACCGATGAGCGCTAGGCCGAGGGTCAAGTTAATGCGAGCGGCGTGCAGCAAGACAATGGCCGGGCGACAGTGTGCAAAGCAAGGGCAAAACAGGGCGCGGCAAGGCAGAAGAAGGGGCCCGATGTGTACGGTATGGCGGAGGGCAGAAGGGGCCCCACCACGGCCCGCGCCGGAACGCCGGAACGAGCCCCGTACAGCTGTCACCACAGTGGTGGGCAAAGCCAGGCTTGACAACGCACTCAAGCTTACAACGCAGAGCAACACGTGACGGCTGGCTTGTTGATTGATGCTGCCACGACTCACTAGCCACAGTCCACAGACCTCCACAATTTCGCGTTCAGACGCCTAGTTGCCGTTGCCCTGCAAGGCTACACCTGGCTGACTGGCTCAGAGCCCTGTCCACACTGATGGATGAATGATTGAGTTGCTGACCGACCGACCCTTGGCCGCGCCCACGTCGCAATGCCTACCACATGACACCACGGCTACGGAGCAATGAACAGTGCAACCACCCCGCCGGGACCCGACAGACAAACGGACACACTGCTGGTCGCACACTGCTGGTCCATTCCCAGTCCGCAGCCACCCACCCGATAGCACACCGCTGCCAGCTCCAAGCAGCAGCAGCAGCAGCCCCCGCACCGCACCGGGCAAACCGACAGAAGCCAACCCAGCCCCTCGCAGGTGCCCCTCGCAAGGAGTTGCCCCTTCTAATTGTTCCACCTTCACTGTATCACGTGCAAGCCTGAGTCACCCCCACTAACGGACATTCACACACGTCTAAACCTGTCTTCACACGCCGCGCACGGAAAGCGCACACAATATAAACGTGCCCCATGCATATCCCCGTCGCCTTCAGGCCTTCGTAGTACCGATACACATAAAACGCACACAGTTTTGCGCCAATCAGACCAACAGGCCGCCACGAGGCACGTCCCGAGCATGCGCAAGGCTCATGGGAGCACCAGCAAGAGTAGGCCTGGTACGCTTTCCCCGGGGGGGGGGGGTCATGTGACCCCTGGCCGGGCGCCGCCCAGGTCTTCGGTTCCCGGCCCTGTCGAGTTGCATGACTCGAAGCAGAGGACACCCGACAGTTCAGGTACGTTCCAAATAAAGGAGGGCTATGTATGCGTCCGGAGAAACGCAACGTGTTCTTAACACAACTCAAGTCCAGGCACAAGTTCTGGCATATTCGTCTGGCGCCCACATCCTTGCTGAGATTCCCCACACATGGTTCCCATTCTCCCACAACGAAAAGAGCAGCATTCAGCAACCTCTGCTACATCGTTGCGGAGGGCTTGCGCCCGCGGGGACCTAGTCTGTCCCAAGCAGGCCGTACACCAAGCCGCCTCCACCCACCGCTATCTGACTACTGCTACTGCTGCTGCTGCTGCTGCCCATCAACAAAATCAAGTGTCACACATTTATGCCTTACTAACAGAGACGCCGCGCGGCAATACCACCGCAACCACAGCTCAATTTCGGATGCGTCCCCTCTCTACACGTCCCCCATACACGGCACCCGGCCTTGCACCGAGACGCCTCACTCCTGACGAACAGCAGCACCTGACTGACCGCCGCCAGGCACGCCCCCACCGCCGCCAGGCACGCCCCCACCGCCGCCTCAACGCTCAGGGCGCGCCGCCCTGCATGTACAGCGCCTGCGCCGCCAGCCGCAGCTTGAGGCGCGCGCCCACGCTGGTGGCGCCCAGCTCGCGCATGGCGGCGTCGTCCAGGTAGGGCAGCAGGCCGGGGCTCACGTCCTCCGCCTCGAAGCGCGCCGCCAGCGAGCCCAGCCCCAGCTCCTCCAGCACGCCGCGCATGTCGCCCGCGTGCGCGCGCACTGCAAGGCCAGGGGGACAGGGGGTGGCAGGGAGGAGATGCACAGGTGTTGGGGTAGGTGCAGACAAGCAGGTGGGCTGTTACCTGCTGCCATAGGCCCAGCAACACTGCTGCAGCATCAGTATGAACCCGCACCCCCCCTTCCCTTCTTGCAGCACAGCGCCAGCGCCCATTTGACCAATACCGTCAACGGAGTCTGCCACTCGACATAACCAGTCCTCCCCACGGCCGCCCCGCCCCGCCCCGCCCCGCCCCGCCCCGCCCCGCCCCGCCCCGCCCCGCCCCGCCCCCCTTCACCGACACGGGCACCACCACTCACGTGCCGCCAGGTTGGGCATGCGCATGGGCACACTCAGCGACATGCCGCCATGCCGTGACATCAGCGCGCCGCCGCCGCCCCCGAACAGGCCGCCGCCGCCGCCGCCCAGGCCCGCGAAGTTGGCCTCGCTGCCGCTGGCGCTGGGCGCCATGGACGCCGTCTCCACGCGCGGCGTGTGCTGCTGCTGAAGCGGCGACGCGTGCGAGTGCGACACCGAGTGCGGCGCCTGGTGCGGCAGCAGCAGCTCCTGCGGCCCGGGTGTGCGCGTGCGGGCACGGTCGGCTGCCTCGTGGTTGGCGCTGGCCAGTGCCGCGTGTGTGGCCACCAGCCGCTGCTCCATCTCCGCCAGCGCCGCCTCCAGGCCGCTGCGCTCGCGCGCCGCCTCCGCCAGCTGCCCCTCCAGCGCCGCCACGTGCGCCTTGAGCGACGCCGCGTCCGCCACCGCCGCCGCCGCCTGCTGGCTGGCCGCCGCGGTGGAGGCTGCGGCGCTGCTGCTGCGCGCCAGCAGCTGCTCCTCCAGCTCGTCCACCAGGTCCTGCAGCCGCGCCGCCTCGCCCGACACCTCCTCCATCTGCCGCTCCAGGCTCTCGTACTCGCGCTTCAGCTTGGACAGCTCCTCGCCCCCGCCCCTGCCCCCGCCCGCCTTCGGCTCGCCCTGCCCGTCACTGGAGGTGGCGCCACCGCCGCCGCCGCCTCCGTGTGCGGCCGAGGCGATGTCCACCAGGAAGGCGGGGTTGGCCTGCGCCATGTCCAGCAGCGCCAGCTGGATGGGCCGCATGCGCCGCGCGTCCGTGGCCAGGCCGTCGTGCATGCCGCGCTTGGCCTTGATCCAGCGCGCGGTGGCCTCGCTGGCGGCCACGATGCCGCCGCCCTCCCAGCCGCCCACCTTCATGAGGTAGGTGGTGGCGCCGCTGGCCATCACGCCCGCAGGCACAAAGTGCTCGCGCTCGGAGTGGGCTGCGCGAGGGAATGAAGAGGGGGGGGGTCCATGCATGTTAAGTTATGGGGGGGGTGATGGGGGTGAGTGAGGAGGGGTAACTCGATAGGGTGGGCAGGCGGGGTCCAAGGGGAGCACACGAAGCCAGGCTGCTACACAAGGCCAGGCTTTACCTCAACACCACACATGGCGAGGCCATGAGCCAGCTCCCCAGGCTGAGAGGGCTAGCCGGCACCGCTGCCGCCCATTCCCCTCGTGCACAGCCCCCCCAGTCATTTCTACACACAACGCCAGCTGGCGGACTCACCCACGGACTCCAGGACGCGCGCCGACACGTGCACGCAGTTGGAGGGGCAGGTGGCCTGCAGCATGTGCACCTCGGCCGGCAGCTGGCCGGTGAAGTACATGAGCGGGTGGCTGTAGCCCACCAGCACGCCCTGCGCCGGGCCGGTGTGCACGCCGATGGCCAGGTGCAGCTTGGAGCGGCGGCCGCCCAGCGCAAAGGTGTCGGCGGCGGCGATGAGGCTGCGCGCCAGCCCCAGCGCGTGCAGCACCTGGTCGCCCACGCTGTCCAGCCCGCTGACGATGAGGTGGCTCTCGTCCAGCCCCTCCAGCAGGTAGCAGCCGTGCTGCTCCAGCAGCGTGTCCAGGTCGTGGAACAGCGAGGCCAGCGCCACCAGCAGGTCGGAGGCGGGCACGGAGGCCAGCAGGTCACCCAGGTTCACCAGCCGCACCTCCAGCAGCGTCAGGCTCTCAAACATCTGCAGCGTGGTGCTGGTGGTGCCGGCCTCGATGCCGCGCGCGATGCGCGGCGGCAGGCTGGTGAAGCGCGCGGGCCCGGTGAGGAAGGGCGTGAGGTCCAGGCCGCCGCTGTTGGCGCCGCCGCGCAGCAGCACGCGCTCGGGCCGCACGTCGCCGGGGATGGCGCCCGCGATCTCGCCCGCCTGGTACACGGTGTCGCGGAAGCGCAGGTGCGCGGCGATGCGCGCCAGGATCTCCTGCCGCCCAAAGGGCTTGACCACGTAGTCGTTGGAGCCGGCGGCCAGGCCCTCCACGATGTGCTCCTCCTTGGACTTGGCGCTGATCATGATGACGGGGATGCAAGACAGCGGGTACATCTCGCGCAGCTTGCGGCACACCTCGTAGCCGCTCATGCCCGGCATCATCACGTCCAGCAGGATCACGTCCGGCAGCCGCTCCTCCTCCGTCAGCACCTTGAGCGCCTCCTGGCCGTCCATGGCCTGAGGCAGGCAGGCGGGTGATGGGGTGGGGTGGGGTGGGGTGAGGGGGTTACACGCATTAGAGTTAGAAGGGGGCGGGTGGGGGCATGGGTGGGTGGAGGCAGCGTGGGCGGGTAGGGTGAGTAACCATGCAACCCCACCGCACCACCCTGTCAAACAAACACAGCCCCAAGCGCCTTGAATCCCAGTCCCCTCCCCTTTCACTCCATTCCGCCTCCGCCCTGCTCGCCCATTCCATCCCCCACCCCTATAACTGGCCCTTGCTTGCCTCCGGCCTAACGCACAATAGGCTCACTCACCTGCAGGATCTCGTACCCCACGGGCGCCAGCAGGTTCTGGATGACCAGCTGGTTGACGGGGTCGTCGTCCACCGACAGCACCCGCACCTTGGTGCCCTTCTCGCGGAAGGAGCTCTTGCGCTTCAGCGCGCCCTTCATCAGCGCCGCCGCGTCGGACAGGCTCATGGGGCCGCTCACCTGCGGGCCAGGGGGGTGCCATGCATCTAAGTTAATGACGAGGTAGACGTAGAACAGATGTTGCAACACACGTTGGCATACCGGGCCAGGGGGGGGGGCAGCGGGTGCAGGGAGTGCAGGGACTGCATGCAAGTGGGTATGATTCGGCAGGTCCGGGGACCAGCGCAAAGGAAGATTTCCCCACTCGCGATGGCTACAGCTCGTGCTGGCCACAGCGGCACATATGGATGGCGCGTGGGAGCCCAGTCGCTGCACAATAGCCGCCCACCCACCTGCGGCCCGGCCGTGACGCTGTTGGGGTGCGGCTGCGGCTGCTGGGCCCCAGGGCCGTGCGTGTCACGGCTCATGCGCCGCAGCGCCGAGCTGCCCGCGCCCCCGGCACCGGTGCCGCCCCCAGGCCCGGTGTTGCCGCCCTGCGGTCCGTCTCGCGACTCTGCAGCAGAGACAGGAGAGGAGGGCCACGGGAGGGTCAACACGTCAGCAGCGGTGCAACGAGCCGCAATGGGGGACAAGCGCCGCTGCTGCTGCCGCTGCTGCATGGAGCCATCGTAGGCGCAAGAGTTGTCGTGGAGTGTGTTTGCTGCCCGTGGCAGTGCCGCCCCACCCCTCCCCGCTACAAGCCAGCTCTCCGCGTTCCCGCATGTTTGTCTCAACGTACGAACAAACAGACAGTCACGAGCAGCACTCACGCAGACATACGCGCACATACACAGCACGCACACGCCCTCAGTGTCGTTTGTGGCCACGGCGGCCGTCACATGCCCGGCCGCCGGGCGCCGCAGCACCTACGCGCAACGTTCCGCTAGGGCCAGGTAGCGCTGGTGGGAGCGGCGGGCTGTGACGACGCACGTGCCGGGGTGTGGCTCCTATCAGTGCTTTCACGGCAGCCCCTTCCCAGGACTCGCAGCCCCTACCAGACTTGGCCCTATCGTCGTGCTGCTGTCCGGCAGCGGCGGCGGCGGTGGACGGGGAGGAGGGCGCCTGGCTGGGGCGCGGCGGCGCAGCGGCTGCATACCCCGCACTGCCCCCCGCGGTGCCGGCTGCCGAGCCTGCCCCCGCACCCGCTGCACCCGCGCCCCCCGCGCCTGCCCCGCCATGCGGCCCCAGCGAGCTCTTGCCAGTTTCTGAGGGCGGCTTCTTGTGGTGGGCGCCCATGCCGGCGCCCAGCGCGCCCAGCATCTTGTCCGTGAAGGAGCCGCGGCGCGAGGGCGCGCGGCGGGGGCCGGCGGGGGCCCCGGAGGAGGAGGAGGGGTTCAGGCCGCCCGCGGACGGAGCCGTGCCGCGGACGGTTGCCAACTGAGAATGCTCGGGCGGCGGGACGGCAGCCACAGTCTCAGTCGGCGTCATCTGTGGCTGCCCCTCGTTTGGGTGCTCGGAATGGATCTGTACACGGTAGGGCACGACCATCGGCGAGATAGAGGGCTTGAGTAGATGCATGCGCCAGTGCGAGGGGGTTCCATGCATTTAAATTAATGGGGGGGGGGGGCAGTGTGCAGCTACGCACTGTCCGCACTTGCTTCGACCTCCGCCGAGCGCGCTCAGCCGCATGCCCCGGCGTCGACAACAAAAGCATCGCGCAGGTGTGCTCTTCCCGCGACCCTGGCTTCCTTGCCTTGCCGCCACGACTTCGGGGCTCAAGATCATGCAAGGGAGGCCAGTTGTTTCCACACAATCCCCAATCGGCGGGGAGTACCGGTGTGTGCGCACCTTGAGAGTGAAGTAAAAGGTGGTGCCCTGGTTCTCGCGGCTCTTGACGCTGATGCGGCCGCCGTGCGCCTCCACCAGCTGCTTGACCAGGTTGAGGCCCAGACCCGTGCCGCCGTACTTGCGCGTCACGGACATGTCCACCTGCTCAAAGGCCAGGAAGATCTGGTCGAACTTGTCCTCGGGGATGCCGATGCCCGTGTCCGCCACCGCCACCTCCACCTCGTCGTCCTTGACGGCGGCGCTGATGGAGATGGTGCCGTTATGCGTGAACTTGCAGCTGTTGCCGATGAGGTTGTGGAACACCTGGATGATGCGGCCGGTGTCGCCCAGCACGAAGGGCACGTTCTCGCGCAGGTCGTTCACCAGCTTGACGCCGCGCTTGGCCAACGGCTGGCACAGGTCGATCACGTCGTCCACCACGCGCTTCAGGTTGACCTTCTCGTGCTTGATGGTCAGCTTGCCCTGCGGGGGTGGGGGTGGGTAGCCATCCATGGGGTGGGGTTCCATGCATTTAATTACATGACGAGGTAGGGACGGGGTGGGGGAGCCAGCGCGGCAGAGGATGAGGCGCGAAGGCACAGGACCGCAGGCATGAGTGCCGAGTAAGGGACCATCGGAGGAGGGCACGCCCCGCGGCCGGCCGCAGCGGTAGGCACACCACAGCACAGCACAACCCGTCGTGTGGCCGGCCCACCTACCCGACACGCACCTGTCCCATCCCCACCCTCAACCCCACCCCCAGCGCCCACCTTGCGCATGGAGGCGGCATCCAGGATGTCGTTGATCAGGTTGAGCAGGCGCGCGCCCGAGGTCTTGATGGTGGTGATGGTCTTGAGCGCCTGGTCGTTGATGTCGCCGCAGCTGCCCACCAGCAGCGCGTCGCTGAGGCCGATGATGCCGTTGAGCGGCGTGCGCAGCTCGTGGCTCATGGAGCTCATGAAGCGCTCCTTCTGCTCCACCAGGTCCTTCAGCTCCTGGATGACTTGGATGCTGCGGGAGGGGCGGATGGGCGTGTGTGGCGGGGAGAGCGGGGGGCTCGAGTCAGACAAGATGGACACACAGGCACAACTCATGGGATTGTTCAGGTCACAGCAGGCAATGGTTACCTCTCCCGTTTACTCTCCCACAGGCCGCTTCGTACCCCCGAGTATGCGCCAACCACCCAGCCGCCAGCACCTCGCCCTCGCTGCCTCCCCGGGCTCCGCGCTCCCAGCACAGTAAGCACGCCGCACCACCACCACCACCACCACCACCACCACCACCACCACCACCACCGCCGCCTCCACCCACCGGTTGCCCTCCTCCACGATGCGCATGGCAATTAGGCGGCGCTGCTCAATGGTGAGGAAGTTGCCGTGCAGAAGCGAGCTGCTGAACATGACTTTGCCCAGGAAGTCGCACACGCACCACATCCACTCCTCCGTGTACACGTCCACCAGGCCCATCTTGACCACGATCCAGATCACCGGGAACGTGAACCACAGGCCCTGCGGGATGATGGGGTCGGGGAGAAGGGCACCATCATCATCATCATCAGCAGCAGCAGCAGCAGCAGTAAAGGACTTGAAGGGGTCGCCGGAGCAGTTCCAGTGACCCGGTGTTCTAGTCCGGCAGTCCCAGCCACAGGCCGGTACCACACAGCGCACGTGACGACGCTCTGGCAAGGGCCTCCCGCCCTCACCCTTCCTTCTCCCCCATGGTCCTCGCCAGGACGCGCCTCCCGCCGTCGCCCCCTGCCACCTGCCACCTGCCCCAAGCCAGCCCCACGTCCAGGCGAGCACGCACCACTGCGAACAGGCGCAGCACCTCCAGGCTGACGCGGCTGCTGTCATGCCGCGCCTCGGCTATGGAGCTGCAAGGGCGCAGGCAAGCGGGGCGGCGGGGTAGCCAGTCGGGTCACAGTCAGGGCGGAGCTCAACTGGCGGTGGTCCTGACAAGCCTGAGCTGTGCAGGTGGCGGCGCTAGTGAACCCACGCCGCAATCTCGCGCTCCCATCAATTCGCCCGCCCTCTCACCGCCCAGCATCCCCTCCGCTGCCCCGGTACCTTCACCCGGTCGGGTGCTGAGGGAGTCGCCTGGGAGCAACTACCTCAATCCCCGCCCGTCCCCAACTGCAGTGCACCGGCGCGGGGCCCACTCACGCGTGGAACATACTCCACATGCTGTGCACCACATAGGTGAACAGGCACCAGGCAATCATGTACAGCAGGACTGGCGGGGCCAAGCGAACACAGGGAGGAGAGGAAAGCGGTCGGGTCAGTCGGACGGCCGCCACGGGCAGGTCGAGCTAGGCGCTGCTGCGAGGGCCCGTCCTCCCGGTGCCCATGGGCAAGCTGCCCGTCCGTCCGCCAGCCCCCTTCCGAGCCGCCCCGAGCCACTCACTGGACATGAACTTGTTGTAAGCCAGGAAGGCCAGGATGCCAAATGTGATCATCAGCACGTCCGCCAGCATGACAGAGTACACCTGCGGGCGCGTCCGCGTACTCAGTAAAGGCTTCCGGCGTGGCAACCCCATACTGTGGACTGCATGCGCGGTCAAGCTTCACCTCAGCGTATCCCCGCGCACACATGGCCCCACCCGAAACGCCTAAATACTGCCAAGGAGTGATCCGTGGGCCCTTCACACAAGTGCCACGCCCCGACGCAGCGTGCGTCCCGAGATACGGTAGTAACGGTCAACCTTCACACGCGGGTGCTCGCCCCGTGCCCCAAGCTCCGATCCCCCCCCGGTGCCCCCATTGCTTCCAGCCCCAATATACCTTTAGGCGGCTGAAGTCCGAAATGATGGACAGCAGGTAAACCATAGCCGGGGTGGTGAGCAGCCACATCACTGTGCGCAGCAGCTGGAAGCCCTGCCCCCAGGAGTCCCGGACGATCGGCGCGTATCCCTTCCATGACAAATAGTCGCTGAAGCCCGCCAGGAAGTTGATATAGCAGGCCAGCAGCGCCAGCTGAAACTTGGCGCTTTCGCGCTCGAACAGCAGCGTGATAAAGTTTAGCCCGAAGGCCGTGCCAAAAGCTATCATCGGCCATGTGTAAGCGTTCGGGTCAACCTGTATGAGAAGCAGAGGCCGCATTACTCGCGGGCCGAACACTTTCGGCGAGTGCGCCCCGCCATCCTCGCGGTGCGCGCTGCACACAAACCTGAGCGTGGAACTGGGCAGTGAGCTCCGGGTCGCCTAGGTTACTCGTGCAGATGAGGTAGGATGCAAGCAGGTACAGCAAAACGCCAAACCTACGCACAAGACGATGTGGCCATGCGGGCGACATTCGGCAAGAGGGCGTCTGGGACACTGTTGATGCCCCCGGTGCACGCATGCATGCATCCCACACACCATAATAGGCTTGGCAAGGCACAAAACACAGGAAACTGCTTCCGTCGGGACAAGTCCTGGCGCGACCCACCCTGCTATGGCGACGCTGAAGCTGACCCTCGCCCTTCGCTCCACCGCCTTTTGGAATGCCTGTGCATCTGTATCCCGCTGGTTCGTCTCTAGGGCGTCAATCCTGTCCTGCAAGTGGGACGGGAGTGTGCTCTTGCTCATTTCTGTCGGTTGTGTCACGGCCCCATTTTAACAAGATTAAAAATAGTGAAAGAATAATATAAACTGCGTGAGCACTGGAGGGCCGCGTCTTCTTCAGGGGACTCCCATCGGCCGGCACCCATGTGCCGACTAATATCAACATCTCAAGTCTTAAGCCAGAGACAGCGGCCGAACCGCTCATTTTCTCTATCGGAAATATTGTAGCAAACATGAACACGCTTTCGAGCAAGCCAGTTAGCGCACGCGCGTTCGGCACCGCGCGGCCAGCCGTGGCTCCTCGCCTGCGCATGCAGCGTGTTTTGGTTCGCGCTCAGGTACAATAATGATGACATACCTGGACGATCGGGCGACCGACAAGGATAAGAAGTTGCCATCAGCGACCAGTCACCTTGTGAATGGTTGGCGACCGCGCAGGCTCCTGAGGCGTCGGAGGCCCAAGCGGTGAACCCCAACGTGTGTGCCACTTGCGGTGTGGACAAGAGCAAGATGCCGGGCGGGTATGTGGTGGGGGCGGTGGTGGAGGGGTCACGCTCCGTGTCCGGCTCGGACCCCACGGTTGTACGCATACATCTGAGCCCGCTCTGCCATCTCCTCAGTAGACTCCCAGCGCGGCCAAGATCTGCTTCTGAAGTTCAATGATACAATATATCCCTCGCCGCGACTTCGCGCCCACCCGGCCGTATTCATATGTGATGCCGCGTGCCTATGCGAACTCAGGTGTGACGGGCAAGGTCGTGTCATTGGCGGCATGGGGGCGCTGCCGGGCTTCGGCTGGTGGCCCATTAAGGCCTACAAGCCCTGCCCAGCGCTCAACGAGGCGGGCCTGGAGTACACGCGGTGCGGAAGCGGCAGGGGTCGCGCCGCAGGGTGGTCAGGGGCAGAGCGCGGAGCACTGGGCTTGGAAGGATTTGCCGTGGGAGTGCCAGTGCTCTTGCAGAACTAGCTGCGGAGACCATGCACATTAAGATAGCACGCAGATGTTTGTCGGCAGTGATCAGCGCATTCCACAATGGATCCCAGTAGCTTTGTGTGCATGGTGGGTGGCTTTACGTGGCCTGCACATTCCAATAATCCATCTCTCTTCCATGGGCTCTGCCGCAACGCCTCACCTTGGTTTCACAGGAAGGGCCAGATGACGAATGACGTGCTGTTCGGTAAGTTTGCACCGGCATGGGGTGTGCCATGAGCCTATGACACCCAAAAGCGGTGTGACCGGTGACCAGTTCACGGCTTATCATTGGAGTACGATTGTCCACATGCGAAAGGGCGGGGTTAGACGGTTGACCGCAACCTCGGTACACTTGGCAAACGGTGGAGGCTTGCGTTGCACTGTTGATACGGCACCAGCAGGCCGCGCAGCTTAGTGCGGTGACTGGCCCCTGTCACCCGCTCGCCCCTGTCACCCGCTCGCACGTAATGCTCGTGGACAGGCGGCGTCAGCCTGGGGGCCCAGGGCGCTCAGAGCTTGGAGGAGATCAAGAAGCAGGCTGACAAGGGCATCAAGATCAACTAATCGGCCTGGAATATGCCGTAGAAAGTGATGGAGGGAGGCAGGAGTGGTCAGGGCGTGTAGGTTACAGGATGTGGATATGACATGTTACTCCCTGTGACGTACGCACCAAGGGTACGGAATACCGCAGGACGTGGGGAGTGGTGAGCCATGGTTTATGTCATGTGTGGCAGTGCCATTTTGGGTCAGGCGCAGCTGCTTACGGTTCTAGGGCGCGTTTTCACGTGTTTGGTGTCAATTTGTGGGACGTTGGCCTAGTCCAATGTGCCAGCTGTGGTCGTTTATTCTTTCGGTGGTCATTCGGCGCCTAGTATAATCGCATGACCGGGTTCTGAAGAGGCGGCGCGGTCTGGCGTGCGTGGGGTACGACGTGAACCAATCGAGCAGACTTGACAGCCACGCACTGGCTGCACTTTTAATGCAGTCGTTACAGCGCGTTTACACCTCCAGGTACCTAGATCATTCCCGTTTAAGCACCTGGCGGCTACGTCGCCAAGCACTGTCCCTTTGTACACAGGGTTCGCAATTCGTAATTTAGCGCGTGTCCGTATCAGGGTGCAGTGCCTGGTGGATGGAATAGACGGTCCAGATTGGTCCAGATCACTTGACTTTTCCCAAACGTATAACATCGCGCCGAGGCATTTAACGTCAATGGGGGGTGTGGCGCGCGTTGGGGGGGCCAGATGAGACAATCAATACAGGGGGACAGAGGAGTTGATGCGTGTGCTTCGGGCCTCTTGGGGTGCGAATAGACATTGGCGACATGTGGAGGCATGCGGTTACAGCGCGCTGTAAGCAGTACAAACAAGACATTGGCTATGGCCACAGGAGTTCGTCGTCACAACTACCTCAGAGCCGTCATGTGTTACCGACACAACTTTAATCACAAACTGCCGCACTCCCTTCACACCGCCTTGTGCTTCCCCGCCTCAACCCCTCCTGCAGCAGCACCCACTGCACCACCCGCCCTTGCCCCCGCCTCGCCGGCCCCAACGGCGACCGCTGCCCGGCCCGCCTGGCACCAGTCGGCGTCAGCCTCAAGCCAACTGTAGAACAGGGCCGTGAGCGGCACGGTGGCCCAGTGCCAGGCGGCGTGCGCGTCCAGCAGCCGGCCGCTGGCAACGGGCGGAGCGAAGTCCAGCACCTCCTGGAGGTGTGTGCGTTTGTGTGTGTGTATGGGGGGTAGTTCATTCCAGAGACCAGAGGCGAAACGACCAGGGGGGGCAGGTAGCTCATTGCAGAAACCGAAGCAAGGCTGGGGCGAGGGGGAGGTTGCAACTTGCAAGGATATGTAATGAAGTGTAGCAGGTAGGCAGCAGGCGTAGAGGGGGCTCGGGTATGACGGTGCGACAGCGGAGGCGCAATTGCAGGTCGGAGATGGCCATGCAGGCGTAAAGGAAAGCATCCCTGGTCTGTAATAGTACGTCCATCGGCATCATCCGCATCGCCGACTGGTACACCCCGCCCCTACCCCTCCCACCCGCCCACCAGCAGCATCGCCGCATGCGCCAGCAGCAGGAAGGCCGTCATGCGGCCGCGGGCGGGGTGGCGCACGCCCCACACCCACACCAGCCACAGCAGCGCGGTGGTCACACCCGCGGCCACACACACGCGCATGTTCCACCTGCCGGCGGTGCAACAGGAGCAGATGTAGAGAGGGTGCATGGAGAACAGCCGGGAGGATGAGCACGTGTGCCTATGTCAGCACCTCTGGCTGCACGTACCCGTAATCAAACTTGACTGCCAGCATGTAATGCAGGTGCGCCGCCAGTCCTACTATGATACACAACATCGCTGCCACTGCCGCCAGTCGTCTCCGCCGCGTATGGCCCCACAGGCTGCGCGCCACTGCCGCTGCCAGCCCCGCCGCCACCACTGCAATGGCGGAGCAGTAGTCCAGGCGCTCCGTTGTGCGCGTGTCGCGGCAGTGGAACAGCGCACTGCGGGCACGTCGGCGGGCGGGCAGTCACGGGGGATGGGGCAAGATGCGGCGGCGCCATGGTCGCGAACAGCTAGACAGGTGCGTTGGAGCGGCAAGACACATTTGTAAACAGCAGTCCGTTTTACCGCATCAAGCCAACAGCAAAAATGTCATCATTCGTGATCGGCAGCAGAGTGGCGGTCACCTCAAGAAGCCCGCCCAGCTTCCCCTGAGATGGGAGTGTGTCAAGTTTTTCAGCGCGCTAGATAGGGTGGCCCTGTCTGAGTGCTAGCCCTAATACACAATCCTGAATGGTCGCCACTTCTAGGTGGAAGCTCAACGCTTTTTCCGCGTGTGGAGATGCCGTGTTGGCCAGAGCCACGGCTGGCCCACGTAGGGGGCATGTCGCACCCGCGGAGGCCACTGTAAACAGCCATCACAAATGGCCCTGCCCGCATGTCCCCGCTCCCACATTCCGCGTACCTCCACAGCCAGGCATTCATGTGCAGCACCGAGTAGGCGGTCCACAGCCCCAGGAATGGGTACGGCAGCCGGCACAGCAGCCCGTCAGGCCCCTGTGGCCCCGCACCGGACGCCCTGGTCGGCGGCGCCGCCGGCGCTGTTGTAATGTGCGCCGCAGCCACAACCGTCCGCACCCTGGCCCGGAGCCGCGCCAGGCACAGGGCGTGCGCTGCCAGGTTGGCTAGTGAGGCCAGCACCGACAGCAGCTCCTGCATCCCCGCCACCCGCCGGAACGGCCACTTGCCATAGTACTTCTCCACCGGCAGCACCTGGGGCTGGCCCTGGGGCTGGTTGTGCTGGGAGCTGGCGTGAATGCTGCTTAGGCCCCCGCCAGCCGCCCGTGCCTTCCATCCCTCCACCGCCTCCATGCAGTGGTACTTGCAGTCATCCTCACAGCTCCAGCGGAACAGCCGCAGAGACAGCGGCATCGGCGAGGCCTGCCGCATGCGGGCGCATGCGGCGGGGCAGCTGTGGACACCCAGCGCCTGCTGCTCCGACACAGGCAGATGCGGCAGCAGCGTGCACCCGCTGGCGATGCACTGCTGGAGGCATGACTGGAACACCCAGGAGCGGTCGCCGCTGCTGCCCCTGCAGCAGGGCTGGAAGGATAGCAGAAGCGCGGCGAGGATGGCGCCAACGCCAACACCGACGCTGCTCCGCTGGCGCGTTGACGCCAAGGGCGAGACCCCAGTCCAGCAGCTCATCCTCATAGCCATGTAGACATCACTTTGTAATATGGAATGTTGAGACTCATAAAGAGAATTGTCGGGAGATGTCTCGCTCGTGAGAGTTGGCCATTATCGACTAGCTTTTGTGCGTAATAATCAGCATATTTATCTGAAGTGAGAAGTCGCTCCTGGGGTGGCTTCCATGCATGCAGGCGACACGCACTTGGACCGTTATCCCGGACTGTCGCAGCTACGCGCACGAAGGGCAGGGGACAAGGTGGCGGGCATGCGGGCGACATTCGGCAACAGGGCGTCTGGGACACTGTTGATGGCCCCGGTACACGCATGCATGCAGCCCACACACCGTACTAGGTCTGGCAAGGCACAAAACACAGGAAACCTTGCAGGAAACTGCTTCCGTAGCTTCCGTCGGGACCAGGCCACTGGCGCGACGATGCTCAAGCTGACCCTCGCCCTCCGCTCGACTGTTAGAATGCCTGTGCATCTGCAATTCTGCAACCCGCTGATTCGTCTCTAGGGCGTCAATCCTGTCCTGCAGTGGGACGGGAGCAGGGTAGACGGGAGGGTGCTCTTGCTCATTTCTGCCGGTCGTGTTGCGTGCAGGAAACGGACGATTCAGAAGTGGGTGGGCGCTGGGGGTTACTGGTGAACACCTTTAATGTTACAGCTGTGGGCCTGTCTCCGACCCGGGCCCGACACACGGCCTCTGCAGCCTACCAGTCTCTGGACTGGCGAGAGCGCTCACAAAAGCAGCGCTAGAAACCCAAGCCCACGGCTGACCTGCCCTGCCCGCGCATAGCAAGCCTAGCCGCGAAACGAGAAACGCCTCCCTGTGCTCTCCTGAGCCCACAGGACCAGGCGGTGTGGAGACAGCTCGCGCACCTAATACCTCAAACGAAACCCCCGACAAGAGACAAGCCGAAGACGAGCGACCCACGCTCCCCTGGGGGCTACCAACGCCTGGGAACACACGTGTCACCCTTCTGCTACTCATCAGCAGGCCACACGTAGCAAGAGGGACAGGGCCGGCGAGAACGCTCAAAGCCGCCGCACCTAGCCGCCAAAGCTACAGCCCAAACCACCAACTCAATCGAGTCACCTACCGCAGAGGGGACAAGCACGCAACCGAGCGCCTACCCGCCACCACAAGGGTCGCGAACGTATGTCACCGTCAACGGTACCACCCACACACACACGTACACACACAAACCGCGTCTCATCTACACTCTATCTAGCACCGCTTATAAGCAGCAGTTGCGAGCTGTCAAGACTTGACTAAGCAGGTTGCTGAACCTTAATGCGCCCGCCCTGCACGGCTAGCAGGGGGTGCGCCGTGCCTCCCTCCCTCCACCCCTTCCTGGGCACCCCTAATCTTGCGAAGTCCTGCAGCCGCCTCCAAAACCCTGTCACCGCTTCCGCTTTAGCGATTTCTACCGGCTCAGTCTCCATACCCTCTGGGGGCCCTGCGTTGGTAACTGCCCTCAACCTCGTCCGGGCGCGTTCCATGGCCGAGAGGGCGGCTAGTACCACCACGTCCCACACTGCTTGCTGCACTCCGTGAGGCGGTTCTGCTAGGCATAGCTGCTGCCGAGTGATGGTGTTCGCCATCGCCGCGTTAATCTGCTCCAGCACTGCCTGCGCCACGGTAAACAGTCCCGGTGGGTGGGCGCTGGGGGGCCATGCATGCGCATGCAGCGCGTTATGTTCCGTGCCAAGGTACATGCTTGAAATTGGGCTGCATACGGGTAAGGATGGCCACGTGGAGTGGCCAGGAATGTCCTGGCGCGTGTTGGGGTGGGGGCAGGGGTGGGGGTACGGTTGGGTGCGCGTGAGGCACGTTGCGCTGTAGAGCGGTGCTGAGCGGCGTGACTCGGTCCAGCTTTGATGAGTTGATTTAGATCAGGCCAGGATGGACATTCTGATTGGCAGGGCAGGCATGTAAAGAGGCGGACGCCAGGATGCGAGGATGCAGCACGAAGCTTGGGCGGACAGGAATGCACTGAAACCTAAGGGTGCGCAACGAAGCATCACAACCAACTCCGAATCACCAACTTGTCTTCTTTTTACATTCGACGGCGCAAGCCTTTCCTCGGGTCAAACATGGATCCAATTCAGTCAAAAACTCAACACCACTTCGGTCCGTTCCTGGCATAATGCAGGCAACAAAGTGCGCTCACAACAACAAACATATGCATCATTAGTGCACCCATAGCGCCCATGATAAGTGTTTTCCAAGCACTCAGCTGCGGCCTGCAATGCCACGCGATTCCATGCAGATTGAAGTTTTCTTTCGTTAAATAATTTTTGTGGCTATGTTGCGCTTCACGGCGACACCGGTGACGATATGCGGACCGGGCGGCAGTATTTGGGGAACGAAGCCAGCGCCCGGCGTTGCGGGCCTGGTTTCTGTGCTGCAAATGCCAGCGAGCAAATACTCCGAGGCGGTTCGAGGCCCAGACTTTGCGGTGGTGGCGCTGGACGCGTCGGGCACGCTTTTGTTGACGGTGGACACACGCGGAACAGTTCACTCCTTCCATCTTCGCGCTAACCGGTTTAGCTGCCTGGACAGGGCGCAGAATGCCGGGACAGCGGCCCTTATCGCGGGACCCCGGCTGGCATTCGCTGCGTTTGCGGACGGGTCCATACGCGTGTATGACCTGAGCAAGAGCGCCTTGGTGGCAGTCCTGCGGGAGCACAGGAGGTGAGACCTTAAGAGCGATGGTACCGGCCCAACTGAGCGGCATCAGTCCTATTTAGTAGTTATCGTATCCAAGCAAGCCCAACACAACGTGCCCGCAAATGCGTGCCCGCAGCCCTGTGCGGCACCTCGCGCTCAGCCGGGAACTGGATGAGCTGCTCAGCACAAGTGTGGACGGAGTGGTGGTTTGGGACGTGAAGGTGAGGCGGCTCAGCGAACACGTTCATAGTAAAGCGCGTGCGTGCAGGGTCAGGACGGCTTTGGATTGCCGTCTCAGCTGGAGCAGTTTTTCCGGGATACCCAACGCTGCACGGCAACAGAATTGTGCGTTTTGTGGCGGCCTACAGAAGCTGCGGCGCAAGCGGGTGTTGGGGAGCGGCCCATATGGCGCGGTGCAGGCCGCGTACACGCCGGACGGAGTGGCTATCGTGACGCAGTTCAAGGTGCAGTATATGGGCAATCGTAGAGCGCACAGGTGCATTTGCAGTTCCACCGTAGCGAGGCCCGCTGCACGCGTGCATGCTCTCGCCTGAGTTGCGCCTGCATGATCACTACCCTGGAACAGGATGGCAGCTTTTACGTGTGGACCGCGGGTAACTTTGCGCTGCTGCGCTCCTTCACGCTACCGCTAGGCCCGGCACTGCGACCCGCGCAGTCGGCGTTCGCGCTCAGCCCCGATGGACAATGGCTGGTGGCGTGCGGCACCAACTTGCCGGTGCTGCTTCTGTACAGCGTCATCGGAGGGGAGCTGCTGCACGGGGTGGGCCTGCCTGCGCTGCCCACCACCCTGGACCAGGCGGTAGCGGGCCAGGCGGTGGAAACGGTGGCGGCAGCGGCAGTCGCTGCAGAGGCCCAGGCAGGCGCTGCGCAGCTGCCGCCTCCAGGCCGGCAGGAGGGCACCGCAGCTGCCGCTGCGCTGGCCGCCACGCTGCCCATGGCCGTGGGCGCCACGCAGGTACGCTTCCTGCCCGACTCAGCCACTGTGGCGGCGCTGCTGACGGACGGCTCTGTAGCGTTCGTGGACGTGCTGGGCTGCCGGGCGGTGGGGTCGGTGCCATACACCTTCCCCAACCGCCAGGACTGCGTGTTCGCTGCGGATGACCGTGTGGAGCACATGGCACTGGTGGCCAATGGCAAGGTGTGGGGGTTGACGGGATAGTTCACTTGGATTCCCATTACGACCGTTGGGGCATAAAAACGACTTGTGCGGTTGTGCGCTGAGCACAGCCATCTTGGCGGCAACGCCACATACTAGGTTGTTACAGTGCTTGCAAGCATAACGGCAGCACGGGTATGTCTGAAGGCCATCGTGGTTGGGCTCCCTGCCTGTCTGCAGGTGATGCTGTACGACCTGGAGGCAACGCGCACAAACGTGCAGCCGCCCCGGCCGCTACCGCGTGTGCTGCCGGCCCAGCTGGATGACCTGGCGGCGGCAGTGGCCATGGAGAACCTGCGGCGGCAGCAGCAGGGGCCGCAGGAGCAGCAGCAGCAGCTTGTGCGCCAGGCTGAGCAAGCAGCCAGAGATGCGGACGGGCCTGGCGGCATGGGGCCCGACACGCAACTCACCCAGGACACACAACATGCAGTTACTGGGAAGGCAGCTGCAGCTGGTGTCGCCGCCGCCGCTCCCAAGCGCAAGGCCGGGGCTGTGAGTGTGGCGGCCACGAAGGGAGCTGCACGTGGCCGGACGGCTGTGACGGGCGCGGGCGCAGGGGCGGGGGCGGTCGTCAGCCGGCGGTCTCCACCACGTCGGGGCACCAAGGTGGGCGCTGCGGCTGTGGCTGGCGGCTTGGGCGCCGCTGGTCTCGCCGCTGCGCCCGTGATGGGCCCTCTGGGTGGAGGAGGTGGTGATGGTGCCGCCGGTCCCGGGTCGGTGGGTGTGGCTTTGGACCGTTCTCGGCTGGAGTCGCTGCTGGAGGCGTTCGGCGAATACCCCGCCAAGTACCGCCTGCTCATCTGGTGGGTGCTCATGAGGGGTTGGATGGAGGCATGTTGTGGTCAGCAATGCGCAATATGGCGACGCAATGCTGCCCCTCTTACAAGACGGCGCCCGACACCCGATGAGCTATGCGCTGTCCTGCCCGCGCAGGGACTACCTGCTGCAGCTGCCGCACAACACGGCCGCCTTCTCAGCGCTGGCGGGTCTGGGCCCACACCCCGCCTTCAAGGGCCTGGCGGCGCAGCTGGGGCTGCCCAACAGGGCCATGGCGCAGCGCCTGGCCAGCACGCTGTCACAGCTCGCGCACTGGTGCCCCGTGTTCGGTGAGCGGGAAGATTACGGGCTCATGCTTATATGAATAGCCCGATGGGAATTGGGGTTTGCGTAGAACACCACAGTACAGTGAAAGAACGCAGGGAAGTGCTGTATCCTCACCACTTCACCCCCGTCCGCCTCTTTCCCTGCAGCCGAGTCGTCCTTTCTGCCAGACCTGGCGTTCCCCTTCGTCAAGCTTTTCGCCTCCAGCCCAGGTCCGCATGGCACTGCGGACGGCGGCGCGGTCCTGTCCGCGGCGGCACTGGACGAGTGCTGTTTTGAGACGCTGGCAACGCTAATTGCTGGCGGCTGGCTGCGCGGCTGGTGGGAGCGGTTCCCCCATCCCCCACTGGGTTTGCTCACGCGCCTGCAGGTGCGCCCCGGGATGGGAGCATCTGTGTCGATTTCCTTGACACATCCTCGACTGCCTACATGGCGCCTGCCCCCACCAACTCGGGCCCCGCCATGCCTGCCCCCATTTCCAGGACCTGCTGGGCCTGCACGACGCGCCGGTGGCCGCCCACTTCAGCGCCTTCCGCGGCGGCTTCGCGGCAGTGGTGTGGCCGCACCTGGCAACCCTGTGGACAGAGCTACTCAGCCGCGGAGACTGGATGCGGGTGAGGCAGAATGCGCGCGCACGGAATTGCCGCCGGACATATCATGCACCTGTCACATGCTTAGCATGGATCCTCCTCGCCTAATGGCCTAAACACAAACGGCATCTCCGATGTGGCCTGTCCACAAAGCCCGCCCCATAATTGGATCCCCGCAGCTGTGGGATCACTGCATCACCGCCGGCCCCGACCTGCTCTACTTCTTCATCGCCGCTTACTGGATCAGCCTGCGCTCGGGGCTGCTGGCCTGCGACACGGACCACAAGCTGGCCAACTGGCTGGCGGGGCCGCCAGCGTTGGACGTGGGAAAGGTGAGCGCCCGGAAGGTGCTGGGGTTGGCAGCTTTACGCATAGCAACGCTCTGCAAGCCGGTGGGTTTGCTACATCAGTCTCACAGCGCACATGCTCTGCGCTGCACCGGACCCTCCAGGTCCTGCGCACGGCTTACCTCCTGCGCGAGCGTACGCCTGCAGAGCTGCGGCCGGTGCCTGCCGAGTGGCAGCCGCTGCCGCCCGGCCCCACCTACACTGATTTCAAGGACTTCCCGGAGGGTGAGGCGCTTCTGGGTGCGAGCGAGATGACCTGTTGCAGGTGATAGCTGTACCGTCACGAGTGACGCTGTGCGTTGCATTGAGCTGGTGCTGCGTGCAACCCGCCCTGCCGCGCAGCCGCCGTGGAGGTGTTCTCCGCCGACCGCAAGCGCATCCGGGACGCTGAAGACGCCATCATGCGGCGCCGGGCGGTGGTGTCGGAGCTGGAGCTGCGGACGCGGGCGGTGGCGCTGCAGGTTAGAGAAGTCTGCTGCTGGCGCTACGCGAAACTTACGCAATGCTTTTGCCTAAGGATGCCCTGCATGCAATGTCGCTTCAAAATGCACACACGCCGCATGTAGACCTACCCCTGTGCACGATATACGACGGCACGCTGCACAGGCTGCGTCGCTGTCTACTGAGCGTCAGCAGCTGGCGGCACTGGAGGAGGAGCGGCGGGCCCTGCTGCGGCAGCTGGAAGCGGAGACGGCGGCGGAGCTGGCCCGGCTGGACGACCGCGCCAAGGAGGAGAAGCTCAAGCAGGTGGCGGCGGTGGAGCGGGCATACCAGGTGAGAGGCAGGGCAGGGGCCCGGATGGAGCGGCGGGAGCAGGATAAAATGCCGATGTATTAGCAATGTGTTGGGTACTGCCTGACCCTTCGCCGCCGCCCTTCGGCACAATGACTTTCCTCCTGATGTCAGGCCAACCTGCTGGAGGTGCGCGCCACGTGGCAACGCGAGCTGGAATCGGTGCGGGCCGAGGTGGCGCACAAGCGGGCGCTGGCGGCACAAACCGTCCGCAGCCGCGAGGAGGACGAGCAAATCAAGGTGAGTGCGGATGGCACTAATACCTACAGTTGCCTGTCTTTGCTGATGCCGAAACCCCACTGACTTCGCGGCGCATGCAAACATTGCACTCGTTTGCAGAAACTGGAATTCCATGCGCAGCAGCGCATGTGGGAGCTGGAGGAGGACGTTCGGCGGGCAGCACTGGCGGCGGCGGTGCGGGATGAGCTAGCGGCACAGCAAGCGGAGATGGATGCAAAGCAGCGTGTCAAACTCAAGGAGTGGGAGACTGGTGGGTGTGTCCATTTACCAACTGTGATACCTGCGTCTGCTCAGCTAGGCGTACTGATGTGCGCATTAATGCTCCGCGCACACGGTATTGCTGTTCCGCAGACGAGGAGGCCCGGCGGCTGCGCTTCCAGGCGGAGGCTGCCCGGCGCTCCGAGGTGGCCGCCGCCGCCGAAGCCGCCGCCGCCCGCAACGCCGCCGCGCGCGAGGTGCTGTCCATGACACTGGAGGCGGAGGACCAGCTGGTCAAGGTGAGGACCCAGACAGGCGTTGCAACCACCTGGTACGCTCACTTACCTTTTCCCATGGCGAATGCAGCTTGATGGCCAGAGGCGGCTGCGGCGGTTGACAGAGGAGGCGGCGCTGGTGACGGCAGAAGCCCGGGCAGCCGAGGAGGCTCGCGCCGCTGCCCGTGCAAAGGCTGAGCGGGATGCAGTGCAGATCCGGGCGGCCGCGGACCTTGCCTGGTTTGAGGCGGAGCAGCTGCGGAGGGAGCAGTTGCTTGAGGAGGAGCGGCAGCAGATGCAGGTGAGGTGCAGCATCTCAGCGCCAGCCTACTTACCATGCTCGTTGTAGACATGCTGCGTGACGTCTTGTATGACGCTGACATCAATCGCTCCTGTGCTGCGCGCGCAGGCCATGGCTGATGCGGCCCGTGAGAAGCTTGCGGACACGGAGGCTGCCGCACGGTGGGTGTGGTTGAAGGCGAGAGCGCTGCAAATGTGTAGGTCACGCTTTTATCCAACAATAGCTTCCTTGTCTTCCATGCGATTCCCGATGTTTGTGCAGTACCATGGCAGCCCAGGCGGAGCTGCTGGAGCGCCGCAGGTGGGTTAGTCAGGATCTGTGGCAGTGCAGCAGCTGCAAATTATATGTTGTATCATGTGTCATGCGCGCGGCCACATGCCGCATATTGTTGTTCGTATGCACTCGAATCGACCATGGTGCAAACTGCTTGTTGCGTACTCGTCCATGCGCAGGCACCTGGAGCGCCAGAACGCGGAGGAGGAGGCTGAGGTGCGGCGGCTGCTAGGTGCTATGGCAGCGGAGCGGTCTCGGGATGCCGGTCTGGTGGCCACACTGGACGCCAAGCAGGAAGAGATGAAGGTGCGGAGGAGAAGGGCATGAGGCCAAGAGGACCAGGGGCATACCACATTAGTAGCACCCAACCCCGTTGAGTTAACGACACTCTGGAGGGCGTCTGGAACAAGGCCTGCAAGCCCTGCGCATGTGACCCACGTGTCCCCACGCGCCCCGCACAGGCCAAGCTAGAGCACGCAGCGCGCGTGGGCAGCCTGCAGCGCGAGGTGGAGTCCAGCGAGGCGGCGGCGGCGGCGGCCCTGCGCGCCCAGCTGGCGGAGCAGCAGCGGCTGGAGCTGGCGGAGCTGCGGCAGCGGCACGAGGCTGCCATGCAGCAGCTGGCCAGGGAGCGGGAGGGGCAGGTAGGTGGGAATGCAGCATTTAAATGGAGAGCGCCAATGAGCACTTTGCGCGCAGCCTTGTCCGGCTCCCTGCCCTGCTTATTTGACTGTTGGCTGTGGTGTCTACTCCCCTGCCTGGTGGCTCCTTACAGGCTGCGGAGGCGGCGGCCCGGCTCCGCGCCCACCTGCAGGCACAGCAGGCGGACGAAGTGCGTGACATGACTGCGGCCTTCGAGCGCCGCAGGGCGGACATGGAGCGGGAGCTGCTACTGGAGCAGGTGGGTTATGCCTGAAGCCATGCAGCTATCGGTTGGCCAGCATGCATGACTCGTATGCTGACATTGTTCTTGTGCACTTTGGCCTTGCAGGTGCGGCTAGCCAGGGCTGCGGCGGCGGCAGCAGCCAGCTCTGGGCAGCACACCTCCCAGACCTCATCCAGCACGTCCACCACTGCTGTGGCCTCCTCCGCCACCGCTTCGACGACCACCTCGGCGGCAACCAGCTCACAAGTGGGGCCAGCCACTGCAGCTGCCGGTGGCGGTGGTGTGGGCGCAGGAGCAGCGGATGCAGCCCAGTCCCGGCCACTGCCTGTTGCCCCCGGCGCTCGGGAGACGGATGGCCGCGCTGCCGCAGCCGCGCGACCCGCAACGGGCCGCGGCGGCTCTGCTGCCAACCTGCTGAGCCGGCTGCTGGAGGTGGAGACGCCCACCCGCACCTCAGTGCTGTCGGAGAGCGACTACACGCCCGGCTCTCTGCCCAGCACCTCAGCCACGGCCACACCGTCGCCCGGCCCCCTGCCCAGCGCTGTCCTCGGCCGGGGCGCTGCCAGGCCCACAGCCGCTGTGGCTCACGACAGTGCCGCGGCGAGCTTGGAGCCGCGTGCCGGCGCACCGGCACAGCCGCAGGACCGCCGGCCGCGATTCGGGTTGCCTTTGACAGCAGCAGCTGCTTCGCAGATAACAGACAGGGAGGCAGAGCTCCGACAGCGGTCGAGCTCTGCCACTGCCAGCACGACAACCAGCCACACGCAAGGGAGCGGAAACAGCGGTGGAGGCGGGAACGGCGGCGGCGATGCACCTGCTCGCAGGGGTTCTGGCACGGGAGACCTCGGCGGTATTATTGATTTGGCCAGGTCACGTGAGGTTGCTGACGCCGGAGTTACAGCCGTGCTTGGTGGCGCCCGGCGGCCCTCCCCACCCACTCCTGCGACTGTCAGCAGCTCTACCACCACCACCGACACGGCGCGCAGCCCCGCCTCCTCCGCGGCCACCGCCAGCATGCGCCTGCCCGGCCCTGGCCCCCTGGACCGCTCCACGGAGGCCGCGACTGCCGCTGCCGCGGCGGTGGGCAGCGCGGGGCGCGCCGTGTTGCAGATGCTGGAGGCCGTGTCGCCGGAGCGGCCCACACCTGGCGGAGGGATTTGGACCGACAGGTGTGTATGAGCCGGGTGTGAAGTGGCGCATGCCGTCAGTTCTGCGGTAATAATACCGTATCATGTTCAACGCTCCGGCTGACATGCATGCACCACTGTGCAGGGATGGCAGCCCATCCAGTCTGACGGGGGCTCTGCGCCGCCTTGGCCTGGGCGACGACCTGAGCGGCCTGTACACCGGCGCCACCAGCACCGGGGATACCGGCACGGTGGCTCAAACAGGCGAGGCTGGCGGCGGTGTAGACGTGAGCGTGGCAGCCACGCCGGGCCTGAGCCCCGGGCTATACGGCAGTGTCGGCGCCATGTCCTCCCTTGATACCACCCCGCTGCCCTCCCGCACTACCCGCGAGCTGGTGGCGGCGGGCAGGCATGGCAGCGAAGACGAGGGCGAGGTCAGCGGTCCGGGCCATGGCCCCGGCGGCAGTGGGCAGCAGTCACCCGCCGGCACCATGGACACCTCGGTGCTGCTTGGGCTGGTTTTCCCAGAGGGCGGGCCCGGACGGCAGCAGCAGGCATCCACAGACACGCCTGCCACGGTCAGCGGCAGCAGCACCGGCAGCAGCGGCGGTGAGGGGCGCGGCGGGCGGTCGCAAGCCAGCGCTCCGTCCGAGAGCGCTGGTATGTTCAGCGCCAGCAGTGCCCAGGGACTGGGCGGCGAGCAGGTTCCGCATGCAGGGGGCAGTACCGGGTCCGCCTCCGGCGCCCCTTCGGCATCCTACAGTGGCAGCGGTGCCAGCAGGGGCAGCGGCGGCGGCAGTGGGCCTGCCGGTGCGCCAGCAGCCAGCGAGCTGAGCTCACTGCAGCGGTCCGGTCTGCTGGGGCTAGCCGCTCCGGCAGCGCCTGCCCCAGGGCCCCAGGCCAGCAGCGGCAGTAGCCGTGATAGCCAACAGCATGGCCCTGTGGTGGCCTCTTCGGCGTCCTCCTCCACTGCCTACACAGCCTTCACACCAGCCACTCGGCCCACAGCCGCTGATGTGCCAGCGCCGGCGCTCTCAGGTGGTCGGTTCTCTGGCGCTGTAAGTCATTCCAGCGCCTCCACCACCTCAGCGCCCACCCCTGTCAGCGCCTCAGCCTCCTCGGGCTCATCTAACATCGCTGCTCGAGCTCCATCTGCTGCGCCAGCAGGCAGCGGCGGTAGTGCGCAGAGTGATGAAACGGCCTCGGTGGCGGGCAGCAGTGCAGGCAGCGGTGGGAGTCGTGCGAGTGGCGGTGCTGGCGCAGCAGCTCCGAGCCCCGGCCCCAGCCTGGGCCCCGACCTGAGCCCCGGGCTGGCCTCCACGGTAACCATCGGCGTCAGTCCGCTGGCTTCTGGCTCCACCTACAGTCCGGGCGCAGCCGGGTACCAGCCGCACCGCAGCAGCACGGTGCGCAGCAGCCCCGCCCGCTCACCGGGAGTGTCGGACAGCGGCCGGTCCACCCGGGCCAACCCACCACCAGCCCCCCTATTGCCGACTTACAGGTAATTGCTGGCATGTTGGATACTAGTCCCGCACACACACACATATACACACACACACACACACACACACACACACACACACTCTTCTCGGTAAAATGATAGGGTATCGGTAAGAAATGTGCGGCGCTGGGTGGGCGTCTCCTGGTTTCGGTGTGTTAACACACACATACACACACACACACCTCCCTTGTGAACTCTAACACATAATGAATGTAACCCCGACCCTGCAGTTCCGGTGGCGCCAACCTGCCCGCAATGCCGGGTGGTGACCTGGACCTGTACAGCGCCGGCCTCGCCGCGGACTTCGCCGCCAGTGCCCGACTGGCCTTGGCCATGACGGAGGCGGAGAGCGAGGCGGCGCGCCGCCGGCAGCAGCAGCAGCAGCAACAACAGCAGGGCGGAAGGTCGGCCCGGCCGTCCTCCAGTAGCGTTGCCGCGGCGGGGGCCGGTGGGATGTCACCCTCGCCCGATGTAGCGGAGCTGCTGCGGCGGCTGCGGCTGGCGGTGGAGGATTCACCCGCACGGCCACAGCAGCCTCTGGCCGCGCAGCCGCCCCTCAACTCACTACATGACACAGGCGACTCGCCTGCCTTGTTGCCGCCGCGTGCCGGCGACCGGCCGGGGGGCGGCGGTCGTGCGCCCTGGTCAGCGCACCCCAGTCCCGCGCCTGTCGGCTTCGGCAGCCGAGTGGAGAGCGCGGCGAACAGCGGCCCCGGCTCCAGTGCGGGCGGCGCCAGTGACCGGTCGCACCCGGAGCGCGCCGGCAGCGGCGGAGGCGCAGCTGGTGGGGGCGATGAGCGGACTGCGTTGGAGCCGGCGCGACAGGCTGCTGCGGCGCCCTACGGGTCCAGCAGCGCTCCCTACCGGGCGCCCTCGCCGCCGCGGAGCGCGCCAACCAGCTCCCTGGGGCCCAGCCCCCTGTCTCGGGCGCGACACAGTCCTGACAGCGGGAGCGGCAGTGGCAGTGAGGTGTCGCGCTACTTACAGACCTGGGACGCGGGCAGTCCGGCAGCTGCATACACGCACAGCTTGTTGCCAAGCAGGTGAGGTCTCGTTAGGAGGAGGGGTCACAAGCTGAACCTCACGGAGCCCAGGCCCTACATGGGGGGCAGTCGCCAATTTCTCGGGCGTCCATCAGCACTGGTCTATAACTTTCTTGCAGAGAGCGATTCGTGGCATTGACGGACTGAGGCACCTCCTTTGTGCCTGTGTGCTGCAGCACTGCGACGCCGCAACGTGCGGGCGACGCGGCCGGGGCCGGCGGCGGCGCCAGCAGTGTGGGCGACCATACCGGCGACCTGAGTGCGCTGCTGCGGGGCCTGGGGGTTGGCGGGGGCGGGGTGGAGAGCAGCCCGGGTGGCGACACGTACACGGACACGGACCTGCTGTACGGACATGGGGCTGACGTGGACTCGCTGCTGTACACGGGGTCTGTGGCGGGCGGGGCGGGCTTCACGCCGGGCTCCACCTTCAGGACGGACGCCGGCCAGACCGCCACACCTGGCGCTCTGGGAGACGAGATCGAGGAAATCCAACTGTGACCCTGGGAGTGTTAACCTAGTTTGCAGGGAGCAGGGGGGGACAAGAAGTGTGTCCTCACTTAGACGTCCGGCCTAGGTCCGTGATGTAGGGAGCTAGATAGGGTGGCCCCAGTGGGGTGGCCCTGTCTGAGCGCTAGCCCCAATTCACCGTCCTGAGTGGTCGCCACTTCTAGGTGCAGACTCGACGCATTGTTCGCGTGTGGGGACGCCGTGTTTGCCAGAGCCACGGATGGCCCACCGTGAGGGCACGGATCGCACCCATGGAGGGCACTGTAGATAGCTAGTGATCACGCTACAAGGGCTTGAGGGGGAACCGTAAGGTACTGCAAACTCCGTGCCTACCGTGCACCAGACAAGGGAGGTGGTTCCCGTGAAGCACGGGAAAAGCGGGCTGATTCCCGCACCACATCCATAGCACCGTCTGAGGCCGAAGGTGTTCGATAGTACCTCATCTCCCGGACATAGCCGGGGTCGGTTTGTGCAGGCACTGCCAGCCGGGTGCGCGGTCGCTAATCCAGACGACAATTTTGTGAACCGAGCCTTCCCCGTACGGCAAACACTTCCATCACGTTCCATCATGCGTAAACAGGAGCCCTCAATAGATCCAACAACTCATTTTAATTGGTAAACAGCTGCGCATGGCCAACTCATTACGGTACGTACAATGTAACTAAATAATCAGCACAGAAAATGCGTTCAGCATTGTTTCCATGCAACCGCATGTTACTCCACCCGCGCCCCTCACGCCGCCAGCATCGTGCAACCCATGCCCTCTGCTCACTGCTGCTGCTGCACGAACGTCCCGTGGAAGCGGTACGGCACAGTGACCGGCAGCTGCACACGCGCCAGCTCCCGCAGACTGCCGCCCTCAAGCACCACGACGCTGCTGCCGCCGTCCGCGCCCACCACCGCCGCAAGCACCACACCGTCAGCCTCGTCAGACGACCCAGGCCGAGGCACAAAGCAAGGCTCAGCTGCGGACGGACAGGGCAGGGCAGCGCAGGGCAAATATCCTAGTCAGACACAGAAGAAAGGAGTTGGCTGGCGTGTGACCTTGCTTAGGGCGGCGCGCCTGCATCCATCCATGCACTGCGCTCGCCTCACCCGGCATTCCTCCCGGCGAGTGCCACAGCCTGCTGACGCCCTCCTGTAGGTCGTGAACGGCTAGCGCGTTGCCCATGTTGGTGGGGCGCACGGCGGCGGTGCTGTAGCAGTAGCGGTAGGGCAGGCCGGTGAACCTGGTGAGGAGAAGGGGATAGGAGGGGGGTGGCGGCGGGGCGGAGAGGAAGGGGAACAGCAGCAGGGGCAGGGAGTCAGAAGGGCAGTTGCGATGTGCATGCCATGCGCTCCCACCGATACCCTTGCCCTGTTGCCCATCAGTGTTGCCCTCTGTGTCGACTCTCACACAGCACCCCACCGCTGCAGGCCTGCAGCTAGCATGAGCTAGTGTCTCACTTGGGGTTGAAGGCGGGGAACTCCACAAAGTTGCCGTACGCAGACTCATCGCGCAGCAGCGGCGCGGGAGCGGCCAGGCGGCTGGGGCCGACCGGCTTGCCGCCGGCGTCACGCAGCGGGATGGTCAGGCGGCGCAGGCGGCTGGGAGAGATGTCTGCAGGGGAGGGGAGCAGCAGGTATGGGTGAGGAGAACAGGGCCAAGCAACCGAGTCAACATGGTGCCTCGTGCGAAATACGGAACGTATGCTCATGGCCACCCTCCCTCCTATGCCTCACCCTGCCCCGGCATGGCCATCATCTGCTTCAGCGACAGGTCGTTGAGGACGGTTGGGTCGTCGTACACACTGAAGTCCACGCAGATCTCGGAGGCGCCAGGCGCGGAGGCCGAGGGCTGCTCAAAGGCGTTGGAGAAGTGGAACGTGAACAGCGCCGGCGCCGTGTGCGTGACCACCTGTTGGGTCGGCGAGGTGGAGACGGGCAGGGGCGGAAAGCAGTTGAGCAGTACGGCAATGCCAGGAACTACACGCAGTCAGCCAAGCGCAGGTGCTGTAGACATACCGTATGCTGTACTAGCCGTGAGTGGGTGAGGTGTGTCGCTGACCTCACCCTTCCACCATTCACTACACTCACCCCGGAGCCGTCCAGCGCGATCACGTGCACGCGCGTGCCGGCCTGCGAAGGGAGCGAGGCGCAGCACGTGGAGAGAGGCTCATATGGTCATAGGCATCACCATGAGGCAGCGTTCGGCATCTAGTCAGCGCCCTGGCCCTGCCCTTTCATCTCCCTCCCCCCCCCCACCTCGGGCCGCCAGTCCATGAACACGTAGGGCCTGCTGCCGCCCGTCATGAGCGCGGTGAGGTTCATGTGCAGCGGCGACTCCACCACCACCAGGTGCGAGCGCGTGACGGCCATGTCGTGCACCCAGCACGGCGCGAACGGGTCGCGGTCGCTGTGTGTGAGGGTGGGAGGCGGGAGTTCAATCCGGAAACCGAAGCAAGTCGACCAAAGGGGGGGGGGGTTGAATACATGGCGGTGGGTGAGGCGTCAGCAACATGGCATGCCCGCTCGCAGCTGCCTCTCCGCATCCTCCTTTTCTGCGCCTCCCGGCTCTGCCCTCACCCCCTACACACACCCCGGCCTCACCGAATGAACGCGATCTGCTTCCTCTTCAGGCTGACCGGGTCCTGCACATACACGTGGTAGCCGCCGAAGGGCAGGCTGCGGCTGAAGTTGACGAGCCCCCCGTCGGGCGTGTGCTGCAGCAGGAATGTCAGCGCAATGGATTGGACACTTCCGGCATTCCGAAGAGCAAAGGCCATTTCTAGGGGCCGCAAGTGAGTGCACGACCGCGTGCATGCTGCACTGCACACACGGCTGCGAGCACCACCTTCAGATTCCTCTATCCGGCCACCGTAAACCCAGCCAGCCAGCCAGCCAGCAGCCCACTGCCACGTACGCACCTTGACGTGTGCGGTCTGGATGTCCGAGTGCGGCATGTCGTCCACCACACGGCGCACCTCCGGCCGCCCGCCACTGCTGGCGGCAACAACGCCTGCCCCTGCTGCCGCTGCAGCTCCCGCCTGCTGTCCGCTGCTACTGCTGTTGCTGCTGCCACTTGCCCTGCTGCCCTGCTTGGTGCTCCCGTACACGACGTGGTGTGTGGCGGCAAGTGTGTGTGGGTCCACAAGATAGGTGGCGGCGGCGGGCTCTGGGCGGCGGTGGGGGCAGTGAGGCGGAACATACGCACGGCTTGGTGAGCGTACTTAGAGGGTGGTTGAGGAGGTTCATGTGCGTGAGCTCTTGGCGGCTCGGCTCAGCTGCATGGCAACAGGTTGCTTGGGGGTGGGGTTGTGGGCGGGCTTGGTCATTTTAATCCCATGGCCGTAGGCAAACTTCAACCCATTGCATGCCTGCAGCCGGCCTCACCCCGCGCCTTGCAGTTGCAGCCTCACGCACCGCTCAGCGCCAGCAGCTGTCCCGATGGCAGGGCGGTGAGGGTGACGGAGGCGTTGTCGCTGAAGCCCTGGCGGCCAGTCAACTGGCGGTGGGGGCCGGGGGTGGGGGCACAGGCAGGGCGGGCGCAGGCGGTAGCAGCAAGGCTAGAATGGTGCGTTGTCGGTGTGGCGACGTTGGAAAAAAAGTCAAGGTGTACTTCGTTACGCAGCTAACGCACACATTTAAATGCAACAAATGCATGGTTGGGGGCCTCGCAACGGACGCACCGTCGCCACAACGCCGCATGTGGTGTTGTAAGCCGACCTCAGCAGCGGCAGCAGCGGCAGTGAGCTCTTGGGCTGGGCGGCCGCGGGTGTGCCGGCGGGCGTGCCGAACTCCCGGTACTTGAGGCGGCCGGTTGCGCGGAAGGACCTGCAGGGCAACATGCAGGTCCTGACTCATGAGGTACCGGCCACGAATGAGAGAGCAGTCCTGGGGCTAGCAGTCCCGCCCGCACAGTGGCCCCGCCAGGCATCTGGGCCCCCCAGATCGCACCGCGCCACCGCCGTTAGCGCCCCAGCAGTCCAACCCCTTACCCCCTTCAGCCCTTTCTGTCTCCCTCACGCCCCCTCCCCTCCAATGAGTCCCACCAGCGCCCCACCTGTATGCGTCCGTGTCCAGGAACCTCTGGCTGGCCCACGCGCTGTTGGCCTGCCCGTCCAGCCGCACCCGGCTGAGGCAGGCGTACCCGTCGAATAGGTGCTGCATGCCGCGGAAGTCGCCGCAGCCGTTGAGCAGCAGGCTGCCGCGTAGCCAGGACGGCAGGCGGCCAGACACCACCTGCGCAGGCGCCTCGGACACCTGCACCAGGGGCAGCGCCAGGGGGTCACTGGATGTGGCTCGCAACGACGCAGCGTCAGGTCTAACGAAACGCCTTAATCACACTTGATGCTCCTGCACTGCCCAGCGCCCATATAGCACCCACCTGCTCGATGGCGGTTGCGAACACGGCCCGGCGCGCGGCCGCGGAGACGTGCGTGCCGCCGGCGTTCATCGCGACCGCGGAGGAGCCGTCGCCGCCGCTTGCAGCAGCCGGTTCCGGTTGAGCGGAGTAACGCTTGAGCATGAGCGGCAGCATGCGGCGGTGTGCAGGACGCGCGACGGACTGGCTAGGAAGGAAACGGGTTGGAGCTGTTCTTGACGCAAGAGAGAGGGAACCCGCGGGTCAGCCTTTACTTTAAAATGCACCGACCGCAATGAGATGAATTAATGTGTGAAATATATTTATGTGATTTGAGGCTCACAACTGCTCCATGCGCAAGCCCATGTCCTTTCGTAATGCTGACCCAGGCTGACCATACACAGCGACACGCTAGTGTTCGCTGACCCATGCGACCTGCCTTGCACCCAGCAACTACAGTGAGATTGCTGTCCCTAACACCCCCTCCAACGTGCCCATCCACTCACCCACGCACCCTGTGTATAATACCCTGCATCATGTACGAATGTATGATTCGAACCCCATTATTCAAACATTCCCTAATAACACCAAAACTGGTTCCCAACGTCTTGATCCCGACGACCGCCAGTATTCTTGTCCAAACGCTGCGACCCCCCCCTTCATTCCCCGCTCTTGTTGCTCCCCACTGCACTGCTGCCCTGCTGCTTCTCTCCACTGCGCAAAACTACTGCTCACTGCTGCTCACTGCTGCTGCTGCACGAACGTCCCGTGGAAGCGGTACGGCACAGTGACCGGCAGCTGCACACGCGCTAGCTCCCGCAGACTGCCGCCCTCAAGCACCACGACGCTGCTGCCGCCGTCCGCGCCCACCACCGCCGCAAGCACCACACCGTCAGCCTCGTCAGACGACCCAGGCCGAGGCACAAAGCAAGGCTCAGCTGCGGACGGACAGGGCAGGGCAGCGCAGGGCAAATATCCTAGTCAGACACAGAAGAAAGGAGTTGGCTGGCGTGTGACCTTGCTTAGGGCGGCGCGCCTGCATCCATCCATGCACTGCGCTCGCCTCACCCGGCATTCCTCCCGGCGAGTGCCACAGCCTGCTGACGCCCTCCTGTAGGTCGTGAACGGCTAGCGCGTTGCCCATGTTGGTGGGGCGCACGGCGGCGGTGCTGTAGCAGTAGCGGTAGGGCAGGCCGATGAACCTGGTGAGGAGAAGGGGATAGGAGGGGGGTGGGGGCGGGGCGGCGAGGAAGGGGAACAGCAGCAGGGGCAGGGAGTCAGAAGGGCAGTTGCGATGTGCATGCCATGCGCTCCCACCGATACCCTTGCCCTGTTGCCCATCAGTGTTGCCCTCTGTGTCGACTCTCACACAGCACCCCACGGCTGCAGGCCTGCAGCTAGCATGAGCTAGTCTCTCACTTGGGGTTGAAGGCGGGGAACTCCACAAAGTTGCCGTACGCAGACTCATCGCGCAGCAGCGGCGCGGGAGCGGCCAGGCGGCTGGGGCCGACCGGCTTGCCGCCGGCGTCACGCAGCGGGATGGTCAGGCGGCGCAGGCGGCTGGGAGAGATGTCTGCAGGGGAGGGGAGCAGCAGGTATGGGTGAGGAGAACAGGGCCAAGCAACCGAGTCAACATGGTGCCTCGTGCGAAATACGGAACGTATGCTCATGGCCACCCTCCCTCCTATGCCTCACCCTGCCCCGGCATGGCCATCATCTGCTTCAGCGACAGGTCGTTGAGGACGGTTGGGTCGTCGTACACACTGAAGTCCACGCAGATCTCGGAGGCGCCGGGCGCGGAGGCCGAGGGCCGTTCAAAGGCGTTGGAGAAGTGGAACGTGAACAGCGCCGGCGCCGTGTGCGTGACCACCTGTTGGGTCGGCGAGGTGGAGACGGGCAGGGGTGGAAAGCAGTTGAGCAGTACGGCAATGCCAGGAACTACACGCAGTCAGCCAAGCGCAGGTGCTGTAGACATACCGTATGCTGTACTAGCCGTGAATGGGCGAGGTGTGTCGCTGACGTCACCCTTCCACCACTCACTACACTCACCCCGGAGCCGTCCAGCGCGATCACGTGCACGCGCGTGCCGTCCTGCGGACAGCGGCAGCACCCCGACACACAGCACACAAAGTCATACTAAAAAATATGGCCCCAAAAGTGCAATTGCTGCGCCCTAAGGCCTGCTCCCACGCGCCCACCTCGGGCCGCCAGTCCATGAACACGTAGGGCCGGGGCTCGCCCAGCACCAGCGACTGCATGTTGATGAACACCGGCGACTCCACCACCACCAGGTGCGAGCGCGTGACGGCCATGTCGTGCACCCAGCACGGCGCGAACGGGTCGCGGTCGCTGTGTGTGAGGGTGGGAGGCGGGAGTTCAATCCGGAAACCGAAGCAAGTCGACCAAAGGGGGGGTGGATGCATGGCGATGGGTGAGGCGTCAGCAAAATGGCATGCCCGCTCGCAGCTGCCTCTCCGCATCCTCCTTTTCTGCGCCTCCCGGCTCTGCCCTCACCCCCTACACACACCCCGGCCTCACCGAATGAACGCGATCTGCTTCCTCTTCAGGCTGACCGGGTCCTGCACATACACGTGGTAGCCGCCGAAGGGCAGGCTGCGGCTGAAGTTCACCAGCCCGCCGTCGGGCGTGCGCTTGGGGTGTGCAGTGGTGAGGTCTCCGGGCAGGCCGTCGTCCGGCTCCAGCTGCTGCAGCGTAGCCAGGCTGTCCGGGTCCACCAGGTAGGAGGCGGAGCGGGTCTCTGGACAGCAGGGCAGGAAGGGGCAGGAAGGGGAAAGGAAGCGGCAGGGAGCAGGGGGTAACGGAGGGGGTCGGGTGGGGGATGAGCCAGAGGGCAGTCGGGCGCCAGTGACTGCGTGAGACGCGAGCACGGTGACAGCCGCTGCCGGGCAATGTAGGCGAGATAGATGTATCCATTTGTTCGCGCTGCGGCCTCACCGCTGAGCGCCAGCAGCTTGCCCCCTGGCAAGCTGGTGAGCGAAACTGAGGCGTTGTCTGTGAAGGCGCGGCCCTTGCTCATCTGGGCGTGGTGGGCGTTGTTGGGCATGTGCATGTAGGGGTTATAAGTACCAGCCCATTCTAAACCAAGAAACTGAACTAGCGAGTGAAGCACAGGCAAAGGGGGGTTAGAAAGAGCAAAAACGCGCAGCAACCAAGGCTGGTATCAACAAACACACAACACTCATACAAGGCGTGTGGTGCTGGTGCTCTGGTACGCAACTCCATACGTCATCAGCACCCATGTCTTCTCAACATCTCAGCACCAGCGACTACCCGCCTATCCTCTTTCCCCAAATTCTTTCCTCCTGTTACTCTGCACCCACCAGCGCCATAGTGTTGTCCAGCACCGCCGCCGCCCGACCCAGCGGCCCCTCCGCCGGCACGGGCGTCTGGAACTCGCGGTACTTCATGCGACCGGTGGAGCGGAAGGCGCTGGGAACGGGTGGCGGACGGGGAAGAGGAGGGGCCAGAGGTGGAAGGGTGCAAGAGCCAACACGCGGGACATGCGACGAGTGTTGCATCGCATGCCTGGGACTGGATGGATGCTGTATGGTTTCTAGGGCTCAAATAGCTGTCAATCGATCAATTGCTCCATCCGTGCTGTCATGCGTGCGCTACAGTCCGCAGACCTGCCTCCCGTCACCTCGCTGAACCCTGTCTCACCTGTATGCGTCCGTGTCCAGGAACCTCTGGCTGGCCCACGCGCTGTTGGCCTGCCCGTCCAGCCGCACCCGGCTGAGGCAGGCGTACCCGTCGAATAGGTGCTGCATGCCGCGGAAGTCGCCGCAGCCGTTGAGCAGCAGGCTGCCGCGCAGCCAGGACGGCAGGCGGCCAGACACCACCTGCGCAGGCGCCTCGGACACCTGCACCAGGGGCAGCGCCAGGGGCGGCGCCAGGGACAGGAGGGCGTGTGACGCACTCCATGATGACGTCAAGCTCTGGGAAGGACAGGCTGGCAGCTACAATGGCGGACCGTCTTCAGGCCCGCACCTGCTCCTTGGCAACACCGAACACAGCGTCCCTTGCCTCCTTTGTCACGTACGAGCCGCTGGACGACACAGTCGGCGACGTGGCCACGGATGCAGAGGCAATTACGTGCCTAGGCTGCTGAGGGGGCGCACTGGGAGCGTGGCCGCGACACGCAAAGGGGCCCAAATTGGCATGGCTCGCGCGGCGTCCATGGTTTAACCGCTGCAGGCCAGATGTATTGCAAGGTAGTGTTTGCATAGTTTGTATCTGAGGTGCACAATGCGCCCTCGGTCCTTAATAAGTTGAGAAGCAAGCAGAGCTCGGCAAGCGATTCTCCCTTGCAAGCGTTAGATGCTACGCAATAGGCTGGTCGAGGCGCTGATATGCTTAACTATTTATAGATAGCAAATTGATGATGCTATATAAAGCAACCTGCTTCGGCGGAAATTGCCCAATTGCCCAATGCGTGTGTGGCGAGGAAAGCTCCCTGCGACGTCTGACGCTCTGTCACTTGTCACCCCCTGCCCGGACAGTGTGATTACACAGCTTAAGCAGCAAGTGTTGCAGCCATTTTCTTCCAGGATTTACAGCCTCCAATATTTCCTCGTGTAGAGTGCTGTGCACAGTGCACCCAACATGTCCGGCAGCGTCTGGCAGCACCGCCCTCCGTGGTCGCGCTCCCTGCTCTCCCATGCATGCCATCGCCGCAACATACCCTACAAACTCCGGTGTAAGCCCGTCCAAGCTTGCGTTTGTGCCAATATACCTAGAAGTCATGCGGTTCTGATACAGTGCCCTCCTGCGATCGGTGCGATCCGTGCCCCCGCGGTAGGCTATCCGTGGCTCTGGCCAACACGGCGTCCCCACATGCGAACGATGTGTTGAGCTTGCACCTATAAGAGGTGACCACTCAGGACGGTGTATTAGGGCTGGCGCTAAGACAGGGTCAACCTATCTAGCTCCCTACATCGAGGCTCTCCACCGCGGCGTCCGGGCTTTCGCCCCTGTCCCGCATGCCCCAGCCCCCATCGGTGATGCCCCAGCCCCCATGTCACAGCCCCATGCCACAGCCCCCACGCCACAGCCATACCCTCGGCAGCATTCGCAATTCCACTTCCCAGTATTGCCCCCGCCTAGATAGCTCGTCGCCTACCTAACTAACATAGTCGCATTAAGTTATTGAAGATGGTGCGCGCTGACCCGCGGCGACCTGTTCCTGGGTAGCGGTGGCCCCTGGGGCCTGTACTGGGACCGCGACCACCTCCTTTGGAATGCTCTGCAGCTAGCACCGCACCGCACCCACCGCTCAGGTCGCCACGGTTTTGATACATGGTTGTCACGACACCGCCAGCTCGAGGACGTATACAGCACTAACCCGCTTCCGTCCTCAGAACAACCCAAGCACCTTGCCGCTGCCGCCCTCCTCCTCTGGTAGCGCTGAGCGAGCCGCCTTGAGATGGCGCAGCACGCTCTCCCGCACCGGCGGCGTGAGCTTGGTGCGCTGGCCGTACGCCAGATAAAATTCACCTAGCTCCGCCAGCGCCTCTGGAAGTGGACAGCGGATGGAGCAAGGCGACAGTGATAGTCGATGTGAATGCGTGTGGGGGCTAGTGCGCGTACTGGGCAGTCGATCATCCATGGGTGCCACGCAACACAAAGCAAGAAAAGAAAGTCATGTCAGCGGATCACCAGTGTTTGCATTTTGCTTCGCCAGCAAACCTCCACCGCCCCGAAACGCACCCTTGATCTCGGCGTGTGTGATATCGGAGCTAATGCGCGGGTTGTCGCGCCACTTGCGCACAAACTCGCGCACTACCTCCTTGGCGGGGTCAGCCGCACGCCGCACCTGCAGGCAGAGTGGGAAGGGTATGCAGGTCAGTTGAGAGCGCCGGGTGGGTGCCAGTTTGAGCATGGTGGTGCGTTGATGCGTCAGCCCAGCAGCCTAGCAGAGCCAAGTGCAAGCATGCGGCTGGTAACAGGTAACTTGTGGGCCGTGGTTGAATTATCCAATCGGACGCGGCCCCGTATTAGGATTTGTTATTGTCTATTGCATGTAACTAGGCGGCAGGGAAAATTCGGGAAAGACCGGTTAAAGTGGATGAGCTCATAGTCCAAGTGTGCAAGCACTGCGGACTGAGCGCAGGCTGAGGAGCTGGCCGGTGTCTAGGTGTGCAACTGCTAGCTAGGCACCATTGGTTGGCTATCTGCCTGTTCAAACCGACCCCGGCTATGTCCGGGTGATGAGGACGTTCGGCCTCAGACTGTGGAGGGGCTCAGCCCCTTTTCCCTGACACAGGGGAACACTTGTCCAATTGGACGCGGACGAATAATAAACAAACTCCCATGTAAGCCCGTGCAAGCTTGCGTTTGTGCCAGTATACCTAGCAGTCATGCAGTTCTGATCCAGTGCCCTCCTGCGATCGGTGGGATCCGTGCCCCCGCTGCCTGGCCACCCCCGGCGCGCGGTCGTACCTCGGCCTCGGATGCGCCGCTGGCCTCCGTCTCGATGGACTCACTCAGCCCCTCGCTGAGGCGCTTCACTAGCTGGCGGTACTCTGTGGCACCAGAGAATATGTGCGTATGCGATGTGTGTGTGTGTGTGGGGGGGGGGCTCAGCATTAAGCCCGACCAGCACGACGGCGCGGCGTATGCCTTCTGGGAGTATGGCTTATGGTCAAGCGAGCCACAACCAACACGCACCCTTTGGGAGCTTGACCTCCTCTGCGGCGCCGACAGCCGATGGCCGTGTAAGCAATACTGATGCGCTAATGAGAGACAGCAGCACGCCTCGCCTGCTTCCCGCTGAGCTGCTTGCCGATGCACCCGACTCTGCTCGGCCAGAAGTCGACGACATCATAGTTACATGTCTACGCGCGTATGTCGGCTGGATTGACACATGGAGCGCATTTGGGTGGCGCGAGCTTGAAGCACGCGAGACTGATTGCTTGCTTGCAGCGTAAAGCAGGCTCATTCTTTGCTTCCGTTAACAATGTATGCAAGAATGTCTTATCACAAGCTCCAAGCAGAGACTGTACAAAATTATGCATTATCGTTAGATCCAGGCGACGAGCCCCATCTTGGCACGGTGCGCCCCGCGCTTCCCAGCCCAGCGCTCAGCACTTCCACGGTACCCAACACACCTCCTTTGCAGGCACATCTAAAAGCATGCTAACCTTGCAGCGCAGCTGCATACCAAATACGTGGCTAGGCCTCCTGCCACCTGCATACGCGTCCTCCACGCGGCGGCGTAACAGCACGTAGCCGTGCACGTAGCTTGCCAGCCAGCGTGATACACCGGTACAGTAACCGCGCATCCGCCATACCGCCTATTTGCCCTGATCTGCCTGACGGTTCAGGGAAATAGATAGGGTAATGGCCCAACCGGCTGTTGCAGGGGGTGCCAACTGCTTCGTTCTGTCCATGTATGACCTAAAGCACGTCCCCCATACGTGTCCTGTCCCCACTCGCACTACTGTCTTACAGCCCCAGGCCGAAGCGCCCCAACCGTCCGGCACCTATCGCCGAAGACGCTGCTGTGATGGACTGGTGCTCCGGGGGCACCAGTGTCAGGACGCAATTCAGTGGCCCGCCCTAGAAGTCGATGCACTTGCCCTTGTTCTCCCAGTCGCCTGCAGCCAGCAGACAGGTAATAAATGCAGTCAGGATTGCTTCAGTCCGCTTCAGTCACAGCCATTCTATTTTCGCAGCTTTGTCTCGAGCTGCTGCTACCAGGCGAAGCCGCATGTTCCACGCGGTGACGGACGCACCGTATCGCGTGGGCTCCCGCCCGCGTGGCCCGTACAGCTCTCCCGTGTCTGGGTTGGGCACCTGCACAACAGGCCATGCTTCAGGACATCAGCAACGAATCCTGCCAAATGAGAAGTGATGCACGCAAATTCCTGGTTGACAGGCTTGGGAAGTGCTCGCTGCACACTTTCCTTGGCGCGTTGGTATGTTGGCACGTACCTCCTCTTCCTCCTGCGCCTCTTCCGACTCCTCAGCAGCTGTTCCAGTGGCTTGCTTGGCTGCCCGGGCCTCCTCCATAAGCTTCATAATCTCCTGCTCTGTTTTGGATTGGAGCTTGGACTGGAAGGCGTCGAGGGGGCTGGACGCCACGTTGGGCGTAACCGGACCCGGCGCGCTAGCCCGCTGCCCCCGGAGCGCGGCCTGCTCGTTGGCCCAGTCGCGGGCAGCCGCCTCGCCTGCTGCGCCTGACCCGCTCTGCGTTGTGGTCGCTCTCAGCTGCTCTAATGAGATTGTTTGCGACACGCTGTTTACGGTTGCGCCAGCTGCGAGCGCAGCGATGGCTCCGGGAACATTCTGCAGCGCTGGAAGCAGTGCTGTTACGCGCAGAGCCCTACATATTGTATTCATACCGCACAGGCTATGAACCTGACTTGCAGGAAAGGCGATTCCGTTTCTACACAAATGGATGGAGACTTGAATGGAGACTCTTGCCTGCTAGAAATTGTTGATGGCCCGTCAGTGAGGGCGATAAAAGCGTTCTGGAAGATTCTATATGTGCGAAGGCACAGACCCGGTCTTCGCCAATGCCACGCCACAGTCATTGCGTCCACACTCGGCGTGGCCTCTGTGGCTGCTCACCAGCAGCTTGCCGACACATCCAGCCCAACAGCTCAGCGTCATATCACCTTGCCACCGCCTCATGCGTAGCCCTCCATAGCCTCAACCACCCAACAGCATATCATTCCACCTGCCCGGCCACTACGGCCCCCGGGCAGCTGACCCCCATCTCACGCACGCACACATGCACACCGCCCCCCCCCAGGTCACCGCGCCAGACCCTTGTTGACGGCCTGGGTGTGCTCCATCTTGCGAGTGGCCATGGCTGCCGCCTTGGCGTTGCCGCCCGTGGCCACCGTGGCTGGCCGCGACATGGCGGCGCCGGTGCGCTTCAGTGCGGTGTGGAATGCTAGCGAGTCGGGGTCGCGTTCGCTGATGCGCGCGATTTGCATGCGCTCGAACTGTTCCCCGGCGTCCATCTCATCCTCCTCGCCCGGAGCCAAGCCCGCCATTGCCCGCCCAGCCTGCGATGCAGCACGGTTGCGGTGTAGGCAGGTGTGATGCGGCGTGGGGATAAAGGGTTGCGCGACGCTGTGTGACACCTGGGTGTGCTCTAATGCCCATCACAGATGACGCATGTCGCGCGGGCTGGCTCACCGTGGCCATGCGCTTAAGTGTGCTATCGCTCTGCGCCGCCGCCCAGCGGTCGAAGGCCTCCAGCAGGGCCGCCCGCGCCACCGCCACCGCCTGGATCTGCGGCTCCAGCTCCTCGCGCGCGCCCTTGAGCGAGTCAAAGTCCGTGCGGTAGCGGGCCTTAGCGGACTTGAGTTCCTGTGCGGAGTGGCAGGGGAGCGGGGGGCGGAGCGGCTGTTGGTGGGGGCTAGCATGCAAGGAACCAGTTATGCAACGTAAGCAGCTTCTTCGGCTGGTGTCAACCGGGTCATCGCCCGCCACCAGCTCACCAACTGCCCCCCTGGTAACCACAACCCCCACCCCCACCCCGCACCTGCATCAGTGCGTACGCCTCGCTGTCCAGTACCTCGCCGTCGCCGCCCGCCGGGGTAGCTCCACGACGGAGCGCCAGCGCCGAGTTCAGCTCGTCGATGCGTCGCTTGGCGTCGTTCACGGAGGCACCCAGGCTGCGGATGGTGGCCTTGGTGTCGGCCAGGGCGCTGTTGGCGGCCTTGAGAGCCCCCGCCAGCTCGCGGCCCTCGCCCACGTCCACCTTGTAGCGCCGGAACACGGCATTGCGGTCGCCCGCCACACTGAAGATGCCCGCCAGCCGGGCGCCGCCGGGGTTGCTCAGCGGCCCGGCGTCGCCCCAGTTGCTGCCCACGTCCGTGTACGAGCTGGCCTGGGTGTGCAGGCCGCCGCGCGGGGAGCGCGGCTCACCAAGCCCCTCCGCGGCCCCTGGTCCAGCCCCCGGCGAGCCCAGCTCGGAGCGCACGGGCGGCCGCGCATCTAGCGGCGCGTGACCCACCGTGAATCCGCCAGTGGCGCGCAGGTCTACATCGCCCACACCGGCGGGGCCGGCCGAGTCACTGCCTCGGGCAGCCTACAGTAGCAAGCGGGCACGGGCATTTAGGGCGGATATGGCGAGTGTTGTGAGGCTGGCGCGGTTACGGTCAGAATAGCACGACCTGAGCACGGCTGGCTAAGAACCAAACCTTCAATCTTCCAGCAACGTCGAGTCGAGCCGCCCCGCGGAAAAGCGGAGTCAGCAGCACTGGGGCTGCACTTGCACATTCTAAAACCAGTCCCATACCCCAGCTTGTGCACGCTCGCCCGCCCTCATCTCTGCCGTCATATCTCAACTCACCGCTGCGCTGCCCTCATCCGTGGCGCGCCGCAGTGTGGCCATCTGTGTGGCCATGTCGGCCTTGATGGCGGCGTGCACCGCCCGCAGCGCCTTGAACGTCTCGCGCACCCGCTTCATGGAGTCGGCAGGCAGGTCCTCAGGCTCCGCCTCGCCCTGCAGGAAGCGGCGACACGTGGCGTGCAGCTCCCGCAGCTCGTCATCCGTCAGGTCGTCATACGACACGCGGCCCTTGCCGCTGCAGGGGAGAACAGGAAAAGAAGGACACAGGGATTTAGCACGGCGCGCCCGAGTTGGCGAGGTTATGACGATGCATGGCAGGCGTAAGGTGCGTTGCACTTGCCCCATGAGCTTCTTGCTTCTTGTTGCAATGGTCGCGTTGGTTTCTGGAATGAACTAGCCCCCTGCCTGCCTTTCTGCCTGCCTGTCCTGCCCCCACCTGAGTGTGTCCCGCATGGCCAGCTCCGCCTTGAGCTCCTTGATCTGGCGCTCATACCGCCGCAGCAACAGCGCGGGGTCGTTGCTTTCGTTCAACGCCAGGTCGGTAGTCAGCGTGCGCACACGCGAGGCGAAGCGCAGTGTGCTCAGCGTCTCGTCGCTGTGGCTGGGCTCAGCTGCGGCATACAGACAGGCAGGTTTGGTCATGCCGGTAACGTAATGTGGGCAGGCAGAGCAGAGGAGTTTCGGCTGGTGAGACAGAATCATACAATGTCGCATGTTGTATGTTTCCTCTTCCGTTCTCGCCTTGACCCCATCCAGCCTGCCTCACCCCAGATATTGGCGACCATCACCGTCTTGCAATTGCCGCCCAGCGCGTCCCGCAGCACTGCCGTCAGCTTGGTCTGGCGGAACGGCACATAGGCGTCCTTGCGGCTGAGCGCGTTGACGGTCTGCTCCAGGAACGACAGCGAGCGGTTAATGAACTGCGCCTCCTTCAGCGTCTGGCCCGTCACGCCGGTCTTCTTGGTGCGCTCGCTGCCCGCCAGGTCCACGAGATTCAGCTTGGACAGGACGGCGCGCTCGCTGGCGGCGTCGCTGGTGCGCATCTGGGTGCACACGGGACCGTGCGGTGACCACACAGACGAGACGGCCAAGCGGGCGGGTAAGATCTACGGCTCTGCTAGTGTGCTTGTACGGCACCTGCCGCACTCCGACCTACGAATGCTCCCCGATTCTTTTCCATACGCCCACTTCCCCCAGCCTACCTCAACGTGGATGGTAAATACGGTGTGCGAGCGGCTGCTCTCCGCGTTCAGTACGTGCCCGGCGGTGGTGCGGCCCTGCTCGCCCAGGAAGAACTGCGCCAGCGCCTCCTCTTCGCTGCGCACCGGCACCAGCGTCAGGCCGCGGACCTGCAGGCGCCGGGCCGGGGGCCGGGCATGGACACATGGACGCACACGTCAGCAGCTCAGCGCATTAGGGTGGAAGCGCATAAACTGGCACGGCACAGCGCTCGGGTCCATCTTGCAGCCAAGTCATCCAATCCTAAGCGCTCACGTATGTGCTATTGTTTGCATCCTCCAGCACCGCCAGCGCATCACTGGTCCCAGGTGTGTCTCCCAGCAGGTCGTATAGCTGCTCATTGTAGATCTCCAAATAAGACACCTGCGCGTGGTGAAGTAGGAGCAGGAGCAGGAGCGGGGGCAACAGGAGGCTGAGGTGCAGCAGGCGGACTGAGAAGCGGGCCATAGGGCACGCGTTTGGTCCAGGATGCCGGCCTCCGAGCCCAGTGGCAACAAAAGCACTGTGCTTCCGCCCCGCCAACGACTGCTCGCCTCCCTCTCGCCACCCGCCACTCACGTGCACGCGGTACATCTTGTCTGCGCGCATATCCACCTCCCGGAACACGTGGTGGATAGCACGTGGGATGAGGCCGCGGTGCGCGTACGCGGTGCCACCGCCCGACATGGTGAAGGTCTTGCCGGCACCGGTCTGTGCGGGTCGCAGAACAAGGTCGGGGCGTGACATAACTGTGCGGGGTCCGATGGTGCTCACATACTCGGGATGTCCACTGCTGCAACAATGCAAGCATAACAGCAAATGTGGCCACATCTTGCGCACGGCAGCTCTTCGGTACGCAGCAACAATGGCGGCGCTTGACCGGTGGTATGTGCCCGGTGAACGCGCTGATGCTTGTGGTTGCTGAAGCCACGCACCCATCTGGTGCCTTCCTCACCGCTACGGGGTCGAGGTTTGGGTTTAAATGAAACACTTCTCTCTATCTCCCAAATATATCCTTCTGCGTTACCTTCACAGTGTGCTCTCTAACACACACCTGGCCGTACGCGAAGATGGTGCCGTTGTATCCGGCCATGAGGCTATCTACCACCTCATGCGCCAGGCTGGTGTAGGCCGCCTCCTGGCTCACGTTCTCCAACACGCCGTCAAACTGCGGGACCATATTAACCCACCACACATCACAGGGGGAAACCCACGTCCATGCACAGCGTGGCACCTCCAAGATCCCGGCATGCATAGTTCCGGGACTTAAGATACATGGCTCAAGGAAGAGATGCACTAACAGCCACGGCAGCCACCGCGTCTTCAACCCCGTCTCCCACCTTGAAAGAGAACTGCTCCTGTTGATTATTCACCGGCCCAGCCGACGCATCCTTCGGCACATTGACGGAGACGCTCTGGCCGTCCGGTCCGAGCCTACGCGCAGGTTAAGCAGGCAGATGGTGCTTGGTGTAGGTTGGAACACACGGCGTGGCCAGCCTTGACAACCCGAGCTGTGGTGAGAGCGGTAAGCATCCCCGCGCCTGTCCTATGCCGGTGCTCTAACGCCAAGCTCGATCAGGAATCAAACTCCAGACGGGGACTGGCCTAACACCGATGTGCGCGCCCACATGCGCATGTCTGCTTAAAAACACGAGCCTCCCCGCTTCCCACTATTACATGCGACCCGTCGTATCTCCACCTAGTCTAGCTCACTTCAGGCCGCTTCCACTCGTCGCGGTGGGACGCGTCCTCACAAACACCTTCACCGCCTGCTTCACCATTTTTAATGCAATAGGGATGTATTTGTCAACCTTGCAAATGTATATGTAATGCTAGAAGCCCCCCAGGAGCAATGCGTTGAAGTTTAGTATGCCGCAAAAAAGGTGGTCAGAGGACCTGTTAGAGGAATTCTCTGTTTCATGCGGTCCATCGGCAACTAGCACAGCATTTGGCAAACAATCGCATGCAGCTGTTCCACTCTGCCGCATGAGCCCATTGCACATCAGAGTTTATGCCCCTCTACATCTCCTGAAAATCCGTAGCTGCTAATAACAATTACACATCCATAGCAAAATGCAGAGCTCTCTGACTCGCCAGTCGGCTGCTTCGCGCGCAAGTGTCGCGCCGGGCCGTGCTGCACCGCGCAGCCGCGCCTGCACTGTCGCCTGCCGCGCTGCTGGTGGCCAAGATCCGCTGCTTCTGCGCGTGGCGCGTGGTGAAGGTGAGTTTCGCGCATGGGCCGAGGGAGTTGCACTTGCGCGGATATGGCGATTCTGGTAGGTGCAGTTTATTTGAATTGTTTGTTGGACGTAATTGCAACTGCGCCTGTTTGTGACCCAGATGCGGAGCGCACGCCGGTTTGGCTGATGCGGCAAGCGGGCCGGTACATGGCCGCCTTCCGGGAGTGAGTACTTCGCCCAACAATGCGAGGGCCTCAGTCTGTCAGAGGGGTAGATGTGAGAGCGACCAGTGGGGAGGAGGGGGGCCGTGATTGCAGGGGGCGCGCGTGGCAATAGGTCAGGGGTGACGTGGGGGTGAGGATACCAGCGTCGGCTGGGTTGCGTCGTGTGAAAAGTGGTATATGCACGTATGCATATTGTCCATACCTGCCCATTGTAGCGAGGAATATCGTTAAGAATAGCAGTTGAATAGCCCCCGCTGACCTGGAAAACTTAAGTGTTGTTGAGATGGGAGCAAAGAGTACAAAGCGCGCAGGAGGTGAGGGCTCGGTGCGGGCCTGACCCAGCCAGTCACCCGTAGATCCATGTGTAGATCAGGCTCAGATCCACGGAGACTCAGCACCGACCGATATTGCGCCAAATTGAGCACTTTCAGTTTACGTGGCCGCTGGTTTTGGTGATGGTGCTTGCATTTCCTCGCCCGCATCTGAGCAACACCCGTGGCATGAATCTGAGTAACGAGAAGCTCGCCAACTTCTTGCCCGCTGCCCCCCGCTGCCCCCGGTCTTGCCTCCGTAGGTACTCTGACAAGTACCCCTTTCGCATGCGCTCTGAGACGCCTGACATCGCCATTGAGCTGTCGCTACAGCCGCTGCGCGCTTTCCGCCCCGATGGCATTATCTTCTTTTCCGACATCCTTACACCCCTGCCCGGCATGGGCATCGAGTTCGACATGGTGAAGGGCAAGGGCCCTGTCATTGCCAACCCCATGCGCTCCACGGAGCACCTCAAGCAGCTCACGTGAGTGCTCCCGGGCGGGGGCGGAAGCAGAGGACTGGTATTGGTCAGGTGCGCCAATCCGATCCAGGCACTCTGCATCTGTACTTGACCGGCTGGCGGTATGCCCTTGCCCCGCAGGCCGCTGTCGGACCCCGCGTCCCGGCTGCCGTTCATCAACACCATCCTGTCCACCCTGCGCAAGGAGGCGGACAGCAACGGCGTGACGCTGCTGGGTTTCATCGGCACGCCCTGGACCCTGGCCGCCTACTCCATGGAGGGCAAGGCGGACAAGGACTGCAAGGAGACCAAGGTGCGGCAGACGGGTGTGGGAGCAGGTCGGAGTGAGCCCGGCCTGGGGGGGAGGGGTCGCAGTGCGCATCGCTGTATGTGCACACGACCCGCTGCCGTCGTAGTCCCGGGGCGATTCTGGATCGCGTCCTGCTGACCCATGGCACCGCTCCCTGCTCACACCCCGCAGAAGATCATGTTCCACAACCCCGCGCTACTGCACTCGTTCCTGGACTTCCTGACGGAGCAGCTCATTGTGTACGCCGGCTACCAGATTGAGAGCGGCGCGCAGGTGATCCAGCTGTTTGACAGCTGGGCGCACCACCTGTCGCCGGCGCAGTTCGCGGAGTTCTCGCTGCCCTACATGGAGCGCATTACCAAGTCGCTCAAGGCCAAGTACCCGCACGTGCCGGTCATCATGCACGCCAACGGTGGCACCGGTGAGCAGCGGGGTTACCAGTATTTGGGCTCCAGGGAAGGGATAGCACCCCTAAGGTGGAGTTCGAGAGTCGCACGGCTGCTTGCGAGGATGCGACACCGCAAGGGATTGGTCCAGCCTTGGCTACGCAGAAGCATATTAACGTTCTTCTGAGGGACGGTTCATCGCACTCGCAAATACCTGTCGTGGTGCTGTGGCATGCAGGCAAGCTGGAGCTGATGCGCGACTCGACGGCGGATGTGATTGGCTTGGACTGGGCGGTGGACATGAAGGACGCGCGCCAGCAGTTGGCGGGCAAGCGGGTGCAGGTGCGCCGGTGCCGGGTTGAAATAGTGGACGCAGGGGGAAGACAGTAAGGGAGCGGTTCATAGGCTGGTTCGTCATTAAGGGTCTCTCACTTCGAGCTAAATGGAGTCGGGGGGGGATACTTCACAGAACCTGTAGCGCAGAAGGCAATAAACGTGGATTCGCATGCCGCGGTGCCGCACGCACGCAGGGCAACGTCGACCCCATGACGCTGTTTGGCACCGAGGAGGTGATCCGCGCCGAGGTGGAGCGATGCCTGCGCGCCGCCGGGCCACGTGGCCACATCCTGAACGTCGGTCACGGCGTGGTGCAGGTAAGACGCTCGCTATGACCTCGCATTACGGTAAAGAGGGCAAGTCGCCTGGACTTCGAGGCGATCGCAGCAGCAGGCATAGGTTGTGCGCGGAGGCGTCATGTTGTGAGCGACCATCAAGGTTCCACGTGCGCTGTTGACTTCCTGTTGCTTACATCATTGCACCGCCCCGTTGTCTGCACACTCCAGGGCACGCCCGAGTCGTCAGTGGCGCTGTTCTGCCAACTGGCGCGCGAGTCGGGCGCTATCCATGCCAAGGCCGCAGCCAACGGCGCTCGCCAGCCCGTGCTGGTGTAACTGCAGGGTTGGCTGGGTTTTTGACGTGGGAAGACGGACCAACATTGAAAACGTCGGAACAACGTTCCCGTGTGTACGTGAAACCGTATCATGACAAAACGATGACATAGCGTGTGTCGTGTTGGTGCGGTGCGGATGAAACCTGTTCAAGGAGGAGTTGAAAGAGCAATCGTTTTACGCGAATCGACTTCGGAGGACAGTCTTGTGAGCTTGCGAACACTCACGTTGGTTGATGGGTGAAGGCCTAGGCGTGGCGCACAGCCTTCGGTATGACGACGGCGCCCATGCGGGCAGGCGGGTTAATACTTGGAACCGGGTTGGTACCTGGTGGCTGCGGGTGTACAGGGGTGTACGGGGTAGAGCTTTAAAGCAGGTTGTGCCAGTGGTCTGTGTACGGTACTCTGTGCGATGCTGTGGCCCATAGGCGGGCAGGTGCGGCGGCCGTCAGACTGGGTATGTACCTGTGCACTGGAATAGATATAAGATGCATGCAAGTGAAAAGATGTATGGGGGAAGGAGGACCACCACAGGGTGTAGGCGGGATGCCCAACATTTGTAAGTGCACCACGGCAGTGCTCGGGCCCCTTGTCCGCGTTGCTTCGCTCTGTCTTTGCCACACTGCCGCCCAGCCATTGCTTGCTGCTATTACTTGCAGTTTCTGCACCAGCGCTCGCTCTCGCATTTCGCATTTGCATTCTAGCGCATGTCGGTAGCTGGTGTCACAGCTTGCAGCTAGGACAGACGACCACTCAGGGCGGTATGTCAGGGCTAGCGCTCAGAAAGGATTGACTTACATAGCTCCTGGCATAACGGATCTAGGATGGACGGCTGGTGAGAACACGCTTCTTGTCCTTATCACCATATGCGTGGAGGATGGCACGCCGTGGCGAGCTGCGCAGCAGTGAGCAGGCCGCCCAAGCGGCACCGCGCCTTGATTGGTGATAGCGGGTGATGGGGTGCGTGTGTGTGTGTAACACTGTAGCCCCTTGGGTCTTTAGGACGCCGCTGACGCGCTGTAACCTTGATGGTGATACGCTGGCTGGCCAGGAGTTTGCTGACACACTTAAACACAGTCTTCCCGCTCAAGACGCCCGGCCAGGCGAGACACCACCTAGACTGCACAGACCGCCACGCCACTTGCAAAGCAAGGAGCGAAGCGAAGAGGGAACGACTGCAAGACCCTACCCAGCCCTACCCAGGCCGTGGCACACCCTGCCCAGGCCTCATCACCTCTGCCCAGGCCGCGTAACCGCCGCCCAGGTCGTGTCAACCCCGCCCAGCCCGTGTCACCCGCGGACTCACCAGCTTTGGTAGACGAGAGTGACGAGGTCATGCGAACCCTTTTAGGCGTCCGCTTCTTGGGCGTCCTTGAACTGAGACGATGAGGCCGTGGTCGGTTGCGCCCCGCTAGTGCGTGCCCCATGGACGGGCCCTAAGCACTGCCGTGGCGCCCGAGGTAGCTTGAGGCGTCTTGAGGTCATGCATGGTCAGGTCAAAGCAGTGGGCAGCCGTTGGCAAGCCCCGTAGTGTTCAGTCCCGGACTTGCCAAGCTATGACACGCCCATGGCCCTCCGCTTTGGCCTAAGCAGAGCCTTGGAGTTCTTTGACGACTGATGTGAGAGTTACGCACGTAGAGCAGCAGTGTTCGTGCGTTAGAGCAAGGCCAAGGGGGCGAGGTGGGTGGGGTGGGGTGGAGAGATGGGTTGGGAGGGGTGGGGCCAAATGGCATTGGGCCGTCAGCACGGATCGCCATGCCCACTATGAGGAGCCGCCTTTATGTAACATCATAAGATTCCTTCGCTACAATCACTTTAAACGCTATTGCTGCATAACGCTTAGCACCTGACAAAGCGGGCCACAAAGCGCTCGGTCCCCCACGGTGACAGTCACCCTCTTTCGCTCTCTTACGCGCGTATATACGGTAGGCACTTAGCCAGATATATGGATGCCCTTGAGAGCCTCTCCTTGCTGGCGGCGCGCTCTTGTCGTTGGCGGGATGGGCGCAGCAAGACTTGCTGCGGCTAAATGCTGCTGCTGATGAGTTCTGCCTGTCACCATGCCGTGCAGACTGAATGCCCTTGAGCTCGCGGTGAAGGGACTCGGGAAGAGTCTTTTCGGGGCGATCTTGACCTGCGGACTGGGGAGTGAGCCAAACAGCCATGTTTTGCTCCATTAGTGGCACCGTGCCTGAGCAAGGAGTGGTCAGCACGAAGTCTGGCCACCTCTTTGAGAAGTCGCTGATTGAGAAATATGTGCGCGAGACTGGCAAATGCCCGGTGACCGGGGAGCCGCTGTCAACGGAGGATCTGTTGCCTCTTAAGGTCAACAAGACCGTGAAGCCGCGCACGGCACCGGCAACCAGCATCCCGGGTCTGCTCAGCCTATTCCACGATGAGTGGGATGCCAACATGCTGGAGCTGCACAACACGCGCACGCAGCTGCACCAGACGCGCCAGGAGCTCAGCCACGCTCTATACCAGCACGATGCCGCCACTCGCGTTATCGCGCGGCTTTTGAAAGAGCGCGACGAGGCGCGCGCGACACTCGCGGACATGAAGCAGCAGTACGCGGCGGACGTGGCGGCGGCAGCAGCAGCGCCCCGCGAGGGTGCGGGCGAGGGCGGGTGGCGCGCCAAGGCGGGCATCCCGGAGGACGTGATTGCGGACATGACCGAGGTAAACGCCACTCTGAGCAAGGGCCGCAAGAAGCGGCCGCTGCCGGACACCCTGGCCACTGCGGACGACCTCGCGGCCATGAGCCTTGCCGGCTCGCACCCGTTGCACAAGACGACGGCCGGCGGTATTGTTGGCATCGACGTCAACCCGCAGCAGCAGGGTGTGGTGGTGACGGCGGGGGTGGACACCACGCTGCAGCTGTTCGACTACCTGCAGGTGTGCTCAGTGCATCAGGCGGATGCGAGTGCTGCAGCGGCGGATTCCCCGGGGTTATGCAGGGGATGTAGTGGGTTTCGGGAAGGTCCTGCAGAGCCTTTACAAAAACCCCAAATCACGGTGGATCCACACCTGCATCTCCCTTACGCTGCCTCCCTGCTTCGTCTTTTTCACAGACCCGTGTGCTTGCCAGCCTGGAGGGCCACACCAAGCGCTGCACGGGCGTATCCTGGGTGTCGTCGGACGTAATCGTCAGCAGCAGCGCCGACAAGACGGCACGCGTGTGGCGGGCGGGTGGGGAAGGCGGCTCGGAGTGGAGCTGCGCGGCTGTGCTTCGCGACCACACCGCGGAGGTGGTGGGCGTCACGACGCACCCCAGCCGCCGCTATTTCGTGACGGGCAGCACCGATGCGTCATGGGCGTTCTACGACGTGGCATCTCTCACCTGCCTCCGCCAGGTGCGACACGAGGCTGCTAGGCATGGCCTGGACGCGGCCGGCACCCTTACAGCTGTGAATAGCGCACCGACGCACGTGTTTTTGTGGCCGGATGTCATGCCATCAACTGCTGACATGAAACATTGCAGAGGTTTGAGTGCCGAGCGTAAGGTTGTCGACCTTTTGGCAGATCAGTGTCAGCGAGCTTGAACACTGCCTGTTATACAGCATGTTGAGCTTGAGCGCTTCCCTTGCCACCTGCAGGTGGGTGCCGACGAGGGCCCGGGCGAGCCCTACACCTGCCTTCAGTTCCACCCGGATGGTCTCATTCTGGGCACGGGCACGGAGGGCAAGGCCATTCGGTAAGCAGCGTTCGTGGGCTGTGAAGGGGTGGGAAGAAGAGCAATGGACGGAACTGGACACCGCAGGGGCATGCCAGGAGGCCTTTGAAACCGAGGTATTCCACGGTTAGGCTTGATCTACGTGTTCAGCTGGTAATCGTCGTTTGTGGGCCCACTTCACAATGGATCCAGGATCTGGGAGGTGAAGGCGCAGAAGGCCGTGGCGGCGTGTGAGGGTCATGCGGGCCCTATCCGCAGCCTGGCGTTCAGCGAGAACGGCTACCACATGGCCTCCGCGTCGGACGACTGCATTAAGCTGTGGGACCTGCGCAAGCTGGCCAACTTCAAGTGAGTGAGGCGCTCGCAAAGACTGCTAGACATGCAGATGGCAGCGGCGGGTCACGGCACACGGTACCCTGCAATTTGTCCCTTCAATGACATTCCCACTGCGCGGCGGCTTGCGCCACAGTACTAATTAGCGTCTTATTTTCGGCTGTATAGGACGATTGAGCCGTACACGGACGGGCCATGCACGAGCGTGGCATTCGACCACAGTGGGCAGTACCTGGCGGTGGGCGGGCCGACTGTCAAGATCTACGGCCAGGTGCGGTTGAGGCTGGGCCTAGGAACCGGCAGGTCTGAACGTCTGGCCGCATGGCACATCGCGCAAATGATTGAACTTTCGCCGACACATGGCATCTTACATGTCCTGCCTACCATACCCTCGCGCACTCCCACACGTTCAAACCACAGAAGCAGCAGTGGGCGGAGCTGAAGACGCTGAGTGAGGTGCCCAAGCGCGCCTCGGCGCTTCGGTGGGGCCCAGATGCCCGCAGCCTGCTGGTGGGCGCAGCGGACCACAACCTGCGCGTCTTCTCCGCCCCATCCGCATAAATTTAACACCGCATACATAAATGGCCGCGGCCGGTTTGCGTTGCGATACGAGAGAGCTGAAGGAGGTGGAACTTGGGAAGATAACCGCGCAGCCTAAGGAGTGCCATGAAGCGTACAGGGCTGCGCCGCGCCACTTGCTTCTTTCTGAGGAATGCGGATGCGGGTACTGCGTGGTGCCAATGGTCACTGACTTTCTTTGCTGCGACGTGCCGAAAGCCTGCAAGTTTGCGGCTGGCGTTGTTGATGCAGGGGCATTTATGGCGGCGAGGTGATAGATTGTGACGTAAAGTGTCTGACGGAGTGACAAGCTGTTGCAACCAGTGCCTTGCTTGCATTTGGTTGTTCGCGAGGTCGGCAGTGGCACTGACAGGTGCGTGATGGACCGTGGCATGCAGAGGAGATGGCCTTGATGGCGGACGGGATGAACAATGTTGGAAGTTCAAATCCGCTTGCCAATACCGAACAACGAACCTCACGCAGGGCAACCGCGCTGCTAGTAATTATCAATTGGATTCATCATTGCTTTTTGGAGCTCGCCTTTCAGCTGTGACATCGCTTTTGAGCGTCGGTTGCCCTGTGTCGAAGCCGAGGCGAAAAGGTAAAAGCCAACATACTGAAAGAGGGTGCTCGAGCGAAACAATTATCTAGTCAAAAGCAGGGCAGGGCAGGAATACATGCTACGTGCTGCAACTAGGGCTTTGCGCTGCGTTCTTCCAACTTCACTAACGCGTTGACATTCAGACCTGATACTTATTGCACTGTAGCATGGATGCACTGGCAGCCACGTCCGGTGAGCCGAGGAGCCGCGCGACAACAGTCGCCAAGGTGCGAGCAGAGAGGCGTTCGGGCGCGGGCCCTGTGCTTGAAGGTCTGGCGGCAGGGCATTGCGTAATACGTTATCCTTGGTGCAAGAAGCATGCCGCCGCACCGGAGCAGCGCCCTCCGCGGACGTCTTATGGGGTTGCATTTCCACGACCGTTGATTTTGGGGCCTTTCTCGCAGAGTAAAGTACATGCCAATTTCTCGTTCAAACCTAAGCCATGCACTTCTCAGGCACCTACTACCGGCCAGCGAACGCGTTACTGCGTGTTTAATTGTCACCAGTTGACAGCTTGGCATCAACCGCCACACGAAACCGCCGTGGACTGGCCACTCCTCCTCGCCCACGTCGCGTGGTCGCTAAACTGTTTGTTTTGCTTTCGTTTGCATACAGATGGGCCTGGAGGCTCTGTCCGTGGCGGTCATGACCATGGCAACACCGCTGTTGCTGTTGATGGCGCTAGGTCTGTCGGTAAGACCATCACTTTAGGCCGGCTGGGGCTGCGTCGGCTGTTGGGGACTAGAAGGGCAACACAGCGGTGCTGGGACAAAGAACGACACAAAGCCCTCATGCAGTCACACTTGTAGGAGAATCCACTGCACTTCAGCGGACGCCAATCACGGAGTGTTTCCCCAAAGGCAGCAGGTCGTTGATCGCATGGGTAGCAACGCTTTTAGGGGCATCTATTCCTGGTGGGGCAAACGCAACCTATCTGCTTGCTGTGTGCAATGCCAGGTGTTCAAGTCGATCGTGGCGTGGGCACGCACTGAGTGGCACCTCAAGGCCTGATTCATGCCAATCTGCCACTACACACGCCAGACGCGCGGTCCCTCGACAGTGGCGACCTGGCGGCAGCAACAACACAGATTCAGGTGTATGATTGTGGTTTGGCCTTCATGTTGTACAATAGCCTCAAGCTTCGCAGATGCAGCAAGCAATTCTACTCTTTCTCACCAGCTTGCACCGCATCCGCGTTTTCTGCGTGCTTTGTTGGTTTATCCCATCGCTAGTTTGTCCCACTGCCTATTTTTGGGGGTATGATTGCGGTGTTACAACTTACAAAAGCGACAACCCAAGGGCATATGATTGCGGTGTTACAGAGGGGACAACCCGAGCGTGCAAGCACACAAGGGCCGTCTGAAGCTGCAGCAAACCCTCCCGCAGACGGAGTCCGCGTGACTTCGCGCACAGCGAGTCCCAGCCAAGCCATGGCCCGCCAGATCCCCACCGCATATGGGAGCGGCTGATGGCCGTGTACAGTGTTTGTACCCATCACGTGTGCGGTACTTTTGATGTTGGCGCACCAGCTCCATGCACGGACCGCCAGGTCGCTAGGACGGAGGAGCGCGTGGGTTTGGGAGCTCGTGTCCCTGCAGTCATCGCGCAGAGGCCTTGCGTCAAGGACGTGAACGGCTGGCAGTCTGGCTACTCCGTCGCACTGGCGTGTCTATAACCGCGCAGACGATGTTGTCAAATGGGCGGCTGCTGGGGGCACACCAAATGCCGGTGGGTCTTTCCACTCTCGTCCGCATGCCCAGCTTACCCCTGAGGTTACCCAGCGTCACAGCGTGCTTCTTAAGGATTTCTATTGTCATGCTCAGGACAATTTGTAGATATAATAATAGCAGTGCCTCGGTGAAATCCATGCATCGGAGTGGTGAAGTAGCCAACTGCGCGTTACGGACATGCGCTAAAATGTGAATGCAAAGGGGGCGGGAAGCCCCGGCCCTGCTCCTGGCCGTGTCTACGATTGCACAATTGCCATAGCCCCACTGTTGTCCCACAACTGCTCCATGGTTCACCCCTGGAATATTAATGATGACATAACCCTGAGATTGCACAATTGCCATAGCCCCACTGTTGTCCCACAACTGCTCCATGGTTCACCCCTGGAATATTAATGATGACATAACCCTGAGGTCAACCTGTGCGCAGACAGGATACCAGGGAGGTCGGGTGCAGGGCACACGAATGGAATGCCGCGTTTCGACCCACGGACCGCATTGATAAGGAGTCCGTCCTTGCCCGCGTCCCGACCGGTAGAGCCAAACAGGCGAAGAACTAATGCATTCACCGGGGCTGCGCAGCGAGCAAGTTGGATTCGCCCGGGCCGGCATCATGCGATTTTTTAGCGACACAATTTCGCCAGCAAATCTGCCTTTCGTAGTTATTCATAGCTACACAGTGGGACAATATGGCCCTCGCCATGCTAACTCGTCAAGCCCTGCGGGCGGGCTCGCTTTGCAGTCGCGCGGCTGCGTCGAGGTGTGTCGTGTACTGGAACGTGGCATGTTACATGTAGCAAAGTAATTGTCCAATTACAGCCTTGACTGCGAGCGGCGGTGACGGCGGCTGCGACACATTTCGTCTATGCAGGCCCGCGAAGGTCGTCGTCGGCCGTGCGCCTGTGGCGCAACGGTTCTTGGTGAGTGTGGTCATACTGTGGTGGGGACATTCTGCATGTTCGCGCAAGTCTGCGGGCGGAGTCCGCAACCACCGCAACCGGTCGGGCCGCGGTTGCGTGGCCAGCAGCAGCCCCACCATGCGGCCGGCCTCTGGTCCTGGGGGATGCAGTGGGGTATTCCGCGTAGTACCGGGGCGTGTGATAGTCAGGATGGTAAGTGGGCCGCGCAGCCTTGATGCGCGTCATGGCTGCGGCTGACGCACGGTGCATGAAGTATGGGGATGATAGCCGGTAGGCGGATGGCGGCTGTGGGCCGGCAAGGCAGCTCAGCCCAGCTATGACCAGGGCTACACGGCCACAGGAGAACATGTACGCGCGCTCGGTAAAACACCCTAGCATGCGCCGAGGAGGCAGGGCAGCGGAACGAAGCCATGGCAGTTTCTAGCCTGAGTGGGTCCACCGGGTGCGACATTAGACGGGACAGCGCAGGGCGCGCACATCCTTGGGTTTGCTTGCCTGCTACGGATGAGTCCCTACATGCCTGATCTCATAATGGGCACATTTCTGCCCCCAAGACCTGCTGTTTCGTGCATGCCTGTCCACAACGTCTCTTCCTAACCGAAATCCCCAACCATCCCCGCACGGTGCACCTCAGGCGGTAGTAGGCGCCGCGCCCAAGGGCAAGACGCCCCCGCCGCCGCCGCCTCAGGAGCCAGATCTGGACGATGACCTGGGCGAGGGCGATGAGGAGGACTACTACGACCCCATGGAGGAGCTCAACACCGCCCAGCGCCGCCGTGTGCTGGCCATGAAGGAGGTGCAGCGCCTCTACGACGGCCTGCAGCGGGAGTACCAGGCGGAGCTGGCGCAGCTGCAGAGCAAGTACAATGCCAAGTACGGTAAGTAACAGCTTGCAGCTGGCGAGTGCAAGCTTGACCCCGGGTAGCGGGTCGCTGCCGTGCGGCAACAGCGCCTGTCCACAGGCTTGCCTGTTGCGCAGGGCTGCTGGGTGTCTGGGAATGCCACTCACCTCGCCGCAGACAGTGCGCCTCCGCCGTAGTGGTCCCATTGTACCTCCTCCTCCCGCCTGCACGGTCCCTCCTTGCCCCGCAGCCCCTCTGTACGACGAGCGCCGTGAGCTGTTCAGCGGCAAGAAGGCCGTGACCGACAAGTTCGACCTGGAGGACGACGGCGAGCCGGGTGAGGCGGCAGCACAGAAGCTTTCCCCGGCAGGACGATTTGGGAAGCGCGACCGAGAGATGGGCTACGGCAGTTCGCAATTGGGTGGAGCACACCTGCACTCCATGCTTGCGAGCTCAGGCGCGGCGCCAACAATATGCGTGCTCTAAATCTAGGTCCGATCGCCTCAACTCCCACACTGCTGAACCCCTAACACCCTTCACCCTGCATAACGCTTGTGCCACCCAAATTAGACGGCCCCATCCCCGACTTCTGGCTCAACGCGCTGGCAAACCACAACAAGATCGGCCCCTTCATCACCGAGCGTGACAGTGAGGTCCTCAAGTACCTGGAGGTGAGGCACTTTGGGGGTTGTGCCACTGGGGCAGGGGATACGGAGCTGCACGTAGCTGTGTTTTGGTGAGGTGAGGGACTGTGGCGTAAGCAGCATTACAGAACAGGAGCCAGGAGCAGGGGCAAGATTTGGGCCCGAGTCGGGGCAAGAGCACTCGCAGGGGGGTACTTGGAGTGTAATACATCAACATAACTGTGCGCGCGCGCCTCCTCTGTCCATCGTACAGGACATCCGCAGTGAGGTGCTTGTGGGCGAGGAGCGCGGCTTCAAGCTGACCTTCCACTTCAAGGCTGACAACCCCCACTTCACCAACTCGGTACGGCAGGCTGCTGGGCGGGAGCGAGGGATCCAATAGCATAATGGAAAACACCGCCGCTGAGATGTGTTGGTTCGAGTCTTGAGCCCAAGCCTTTGCATCCGTATGCATGATGCTGGCCGCTCCTGCCGCCTTCCTGCTGCTGCTGCTGCTGCTGCTGCTGCCTGTCTTCTACCCCAGGTCCTTGAGAAGGTGTACTTGCTGGAGCCCGAGGACGACGTTGTGCCCAAGGCCTTCACTGGCACCGTCATTAACTGGAAGGAGGGCCGCGACGTGACAGTGGAGGAGCAAAAGCGCCGTGTCAAGGCTCCCAAGGTAGGCATGGAGGGCGGGCACGGGTAGTCGTGCGGGTGCGGGGGAGGCATGGCGCGTGCAAGCGCTGGTCTGACCCCCATTGCTCGCCGCGCCTGCCCCACTCTCTCCTTCCTCGATGCGTATTGCGCTCCTCGGCTCCAGGGCGACAAGTCCAAGCCCGCGTTCGTGGTTGAGAAGGTCCCCTGCGACTCGCTCTTCACCATCTTTGACCCACCCAAGGTGGGGCATATGCGGTTTTGACAGAGTTTTTAACGAGATCGTGATAGCAGTGCTGAGCCGCAGTGCATAGCGGCAGTGTGGAGCTGCTATGCTGTACGAGTCATTTATGCCTGTCCAGCGCGTGCAGCCGTCCATTATATGTGCGACTGCGAACCCCTCACCATCCTTCTCCGCTCCTCGCCGGCTCCTCCTGGTGCTGTGCCGCCGTGTGCAGGTGCCCACTGAGGCCGACGCCGCCAACATGAGCGAGGAGGAGCTGGAAGAGGTGGAGGACGCGCTGTCCAACGACTTCGAGATCGGCTTCGCCATCAAGGACCAGGTGCGGTTGAGGGGGGGGCGGTGCGCGTCTGCTGTGACGTGCAGGCGGTGCTTGCACAAAGCTTGCAGAAAGGACACCGGCAGTTTGGGCTTTACTGTAACTAATTGCCGTGGGTCTGGTTGTGCATGTCCTTGTGCGGCCCAGGTCATTCCCCGCGCTGTGGAGTGGTTCACGGGTGAAATTGCGCCGCTGTCGCCCGAGGACTACGACGACGAGTACGAGGAGGGCGAGTACTAGACCAGCAGCTGTAATGGCTCGGAGGCGGAGGCAAAAATGGAGGTTGGGCATGTGGCAGCTGCAGCTGTCGCAGGAGCAGCAACCAGCATTCAGGCTGCTGGCCGGGCAGGTGGCAGACACCTAAACAGTGCTGGCAGTTCTGTGACGGAAAATGACTGAAGTTAAGCGTGAGGCGGGGCACAGCAGCGGCGTGACAACATCGTGCCGGTAGCATATCGGCTGTTTAGGTGCAGACATGGGAAACCAGCCGAGGTGGATACAAGCTACGCGGAGCCCGCGGGAGTAGCAATGATAGACGGTTGCCCGTGGGATGCCGCAGATGCCGCGCAGTGACGTGCGCCGAAAGCGCGCAAGCGCCTACTAACCGACTACTGACTGGCCGCATACACAATGGGCGGCTGCCAATCTTTATTTGCCGTTTAGACGTTTTGTCGACCGCCGTAACTTGTGCCAGTTGTGTGGCCGAGGGCCTAGTTGAGTGCCGGACCGTGCTCATTAGACAACTGACATAATTTGACAAAAGAGCTAAGCGCTGTAACGGCGCGCCATGCGATATTTTGTCGCTCCATCCAGGCATGGACCCATACACAGGGGCGGCCAGACTCTGCATGCACGAACGCCACTCACACCTCGTCCGAGCGTGACCTAAGCAAAAACCATCGGTGCTGTCGCATTATTGAACGCACGTACATGAGTATGAAGTGTGGTTGTTGGCCGCGTGCACGGGTGACGAAGCATCCATCCAACCTGCTGAATAACCCTCAGGCCATCAAGACAGAGTGGATGCAACGTAAGTAGTGTAAGATAGGGAATTGCATATAATGTAGGGGTGGCTGATGATCCTTTTGTTTGATGAACCAATCAGGTCCGGCCGGAGGCAATTCGGCCTTCGAGCACAGCCACTTCGCTCCGAACCATAACAATATTGCTGAAGTAGCACTGCATTATTATCCTCGATACTAATTGTTGAAGATAAGAGCGCAAGAAGAGAGAGACAATCGAGTACATTTCCTCCTGCTTTCTGTTGAGTCCCTTGCAAGGATAATAGAGGACATCGACGTGGAAATATCATGGATAGACCACCAACGAAAGGGCTCGCTGTGTTGGGCGGGGCTCCACCGACTAGGGGCGTCGGCTCAGGCGCGCCAGCCACTGCGGGGCGCACTGCGACAATTGGTACTAGCAAAAGGGCACAGACAAGTGGCACATTGGTGAGCTTACGGTGCAAGTAGTGTCGTCCAAGGGTCAGAGCCGCGTGCGTGCCCTCGCGGCAGAACAGTCCATGGCCGCTCGCTCACGGTCCCGTCCGCCTCCTGCCCTGCAGAGAACTGCGGGAGGTACCGCTCTTGACCCGCTCGCACAACAGCTGATACTCAAGTACCGTGTCAAGTTTGGGGTAAGGATATGACTGCGGTCTTACAGAGGGGACAACCCAAGCATGCAAGCACGCAAGGGCCCTGTATACCCTCCCGCTGCTGAAGTCCGTGCAAGTCTGCGCAAAGCGGGTCCCAGCCAAGCCTTAACCCGCCAGAGCCCCGCATATGGGTACCAGGGATTTGGGAAGCGAGCCGGGTTGTGTACAGCTTGTACGCCAGTACGGGGTGCGCCGGCACTAGTTAGCCCTGGTAGCAGAGGAAAGGATGTCCTGGCAGAGCTTGGGACGCTGACTAGGACGTATGTTCGGGGTCTAGCCCGTCTTAAACAAGGATGCATACGGCCAAGATAATTTTGGCTCTCGTCCTGTGCAGGATGCTGGTGCCACGCTGGCGGGTCAGGAGGCCATCACCCGGGAGGTGATGCAGTACCTCAGCATCATGCCCACCCGACCGGCGAAGGCAAAGGTGCGGCAGCAGCCGATTAACAGGGCTTGGGCTGCAACGAATGCGCGCGGAGTGGCGGGCGATGGAACCCAACACACGCAGCTGCTGGTAGAACGGCCAGCCTCTCCTTGGTTACTCGTTTACGTATGCCAGACTGCACATGCTTACCTGTGCACATGCGTCGCCTTGATTGCGGTAACTTGGCTTGCCACAGGACACGGACCTTGCACTGCTGGAGGAGCGCATTCGCATTCGGCTGGTGAGGACGTGCAGCTGCAGCTGGTCGGGAGACCAGACCCCACGGCGCACACAGGAGCGCATGTCCCTAAACCCTGAACCCGAGGGCGGTGAAAGGCCCGCTATGCTGACATGACATTGCTCCGCCGCTTTCCACAGGTGGGTGGCACTCCGGGCAAGTCCAGCCTGGTGGACGCCAAGCGTGGCGAGGCGGGAGATGCGTGGCTGGCCATGCTCGAGTACGAGCAGGTGCGCGGGGAGCGCGGAGGGAGGGGGGGCGTATCGACCCCCGCACCTGGCCAAGTAGGTGTGCGCGACGGGGATGGGGGCCAGGGCCAAGCGGGTTAGCAGCTCAGCACACTTGGGATTGCACGGGAAGGTGCACATGGCAGCAATTAGCAAGGTGGTTGGGGCGTCAGTATCTCTGTCACAAACGTGCAGGCCATTGGGGCGGCCAAGAGCCAACTGGAGGCTGAGGCGCGGGCAGCCAAGCAGGCGGCGATGAGGGAAACGCTCAAGGAGCAGGTGCGTAGTGGTGGCGGTAAGCGGTGGAGGCGTGGGGACCTGCAGGGTGTTGTAAGTCAGCTCGGCTAGCCTGACTTTGTATTTGCAATCATGACCGCGCACACGTTTAGGAGCGTTGAGCAACCTGTTCCATATGCGGGCCCATTGAGAGCTGTTTATGGGTCCACACTCAACAACGACTTGCTGCAGATGGCAGAGCGAGAGCGTCAGGCGGAAGAGGAGCGCCGAAGAGGTGGGTGGGTCAGGAGGACTGGGGAAAGGATGGAGGGCTGTGAAAGGGCAGTTCCACCCCATAGCTGGGCGTGTAAGAACCCATGAAATCGCAGAACTATAGTATGCATGATGCCATGCTACTTACCTATCCAAGCCCCGCGCGCTTTCAGCGGAGGAGTACTGGAAGCAGGAGCAGGAGGCCATTCGCAAGGCGGAGGAGGAGGCGGAAGCCAAACGGAAGCTGCAGCAGGAGATCATGGTGAGCGCGTGTACTGGTGCCTCCCTCGGCGGCAGGCCCGCCGCTTGGCTGCCCTGTAACGGCTGTGTCGTATCTTCGCTGTTTCGCACGTTGTAGCGCTCCTGTGATGTAGTCTTGGCGGCGCTTTGACACTTGACCGATACTGTTGACGCGCCTACGCAGATCCGCTTGAAACATGACCGCCAGCAGCAGGTGGGTTGCTGGGTGCCTGGTGCCTGCCATTATGTGGACTGAACATTCAGCAGGAGTCGCTGCGACTGTATTTGCCCGTGTGCTGCTTGCCCTTCCCGCACTGAATGTGCATGCTGCCCCCGCCTGCCCCTGACGTGCAGATGGACGAGCGAATCAAGCGGCGGGAGGCAGCACTGGCGCGCAAGCGGGCGGAGGAGTCGGTGGACGCCTCGCGCACCGCCTATGAGACGGCGGAGGAGCTGAAGATTGAGGAGGAGCAGCGCACAGCGGCAAAGATCGTAAGTAGGGGTTGATATGGAGCTCGTTTTCCTGCAGACTGATACAAGGGCCTGATTTGGCAGGTTCCGTCTCTGCGTTGCAGTTCTTGGACAACCTGGACGGGGCATGAATGCTTGGGTGCTGTCTTGGCCGACGACCTTACGCTCTCCCCCATTGCTGCCATCTCTTGCCTCGCAGGCCCTCCGCGAGTTCTTGTTACAGAATGAGGGCAATAAAGCCATTCGGGAGGAGGCTAAGAAGCGGCAATGGGAGGAGGATGCCCTGTTCCAGAAGAAGTGGGAGGAAAAACTTAACAAGCAGGAGGCGGACCGCCTGGAACAGTGAGTGCAGCTGCTCGCGGGATGTGAAGGGCATGACCAGCGTTGTTGCGGGACTTTAGTCAAAAGCCTTTTATTTACACTTGATGCATAGCAGCAACGCCTCCTCATTTCCCCTCATTTTTTTCTAGGCTTGAGAAGGTGAAGCGGCAGCAGGCCAAGCTGCAGGCTATGGCGGATGCACAGGGTGAAAACAGGAGAAGGTACGCGTAGCCTGCCACCTGATTAGGATGCCTGGGTATAACGGGAACTAACTCCTAGAGCAGCATAGCAATGGGGGTCTTCCGGCACACGGCTGACCCTTAGGGGTACGACACCAGGGCCGAGCCCTCACGTGTGGTAGCGTCACCGCGGCGCAGGTGGCTGGAGACGCCGCTGGTAAACAAGTACTACAAGGAGCGGGAGGACGCGCGGGCAGCAGAAGAGGTGCGAACACAAACTTCAAGGCTTGGTTACAGTGCCGCTGCCCAACAGGAACGGCGCGTTAACAACGTTCCTGGCGGTGCTGCCCATGCGCACATCTGTTTCCTCCGCCCGGCTTTCTTCATCAATTCAACGTTCCATCGATTTACGTAGCCCTGCCTAGAGCCAAACCACAGACACGACAGATGCAATTGGCCGCGTCTTTACTTCTTGGCGTTGCGGTACTCCCGGATGATGTGCCGCCGGCACAGGCCCCGGCAGCGCCGCCGCCCCCGCTATGCAGGATCGAGATCGTCCCGGTCTTATTGTATTGGTGCCCACCCGCGTTCACTATGCCGTTGTTTAACTTGTGGCCAAAGCCCCAGTTCAGGCCCGAGGCGCCGCCTCGGCCCACAAAGACACTGTTTCCGCACTTCAGCTTGTATTGTTGCACCATTCTTTGAATCTATGAGAGAGAGACTGTGAGCTGCGCGCGCTGCTGGCGTTGGCGTTGGCGTTGACGTTTGCATGTCATCGAGCCCATAGAGCCCCCAGCCGCGGCGAGCACTACACCTTTACAACCATATTCCAGATGTTCGGCATCCTCGTCCTGCTTTCTATCTGGCACGGCTTGGTGCTACTGCCCGTGCTCTGCTCCTTCGCCGGCCCCGCCTCCTACCGTGACATGGACTCCCCGCAGCCCGGCGGACGGTGCCGTTGATACCCACAACCATCTTTCTGTGGCCTCACAACTGCCCCCTTACATGTCATGGGTCTGCCTGTGTACAGGAGCGGCGTGTGGCGCACCAGCGGGACGTGGCCAAGAAAATCACAGTGGACCTGGAGCTGCAGTTGCGCGAGCGCGAGGAAGCAAAGGAACGGCTCAAGAAGGAGGAGGAGGTGAGCGGCCGGCAGGGCAGGCACTATGTGCAGAGCAGGTCCGGGAGGGGGTTGCAAGGATGTGTAGTGAAGGCCAGTAGGTAGGCAGCCGGCGTAGGATAGTGCGTACCGATGACTGACGGCGTTGCCAGAGTCAAGGTGGGGGTAAGATAGGGGAGCAACAACATGTCCAGAAGCTGGTGGAATCAGCAGGCGACATGGAGCTTACCTTATGGGCGTTGAGCCGCTCGCTTTGCATTGGATTCCCTGCACAGGCCTACGCGGCCAGTGTGGCGGCTAAAGTGGCGGAAGCGGAGGAGGAGGAGCGGGCGCGCAAGGCCGCGATCGCCGCCAAGAAGGCAGCGTTCAAGGAGTCCATAGAGCAACAGATGCGGCTAAAGGCCGCGCGACGGCAAGCGGAACGACAGCCCATGACGGAGACGGAGCGCCAGATCAACAAGAAGCTCCTGGGGAACGTGGAAACCTGGCACTCCACTGGCCGGATACCGCTGCCCGAGCTGCGCAAGTCGACGGCTAGCAGCCTCAGCAAGTAGTGCATGGGCGGAGAGGTCATGATAGATCCGTTGTGGATACATGCAGGCGCGGAGTTTCAGCAGGTTGGGCAGAAGCGGTGTAAGGCGGCATTGGATTGGTACAATAGGCAGGATAGGCAACAAATGACAATTTTTGACTAGTGCGTGCGTGTGTGGGTATGTATACGCAGAATGTGCCGCTACTCGGCTAGACAAGCATGAGTGCACGGGACAACGGGGGCAAGTGGGGCCGGGGGCAAGAAAGGGCCAGGTCGGGCCAGGTCTGGGGTCTCGTAGGTCGGGTCGGAGTGGAGTCGGACCGGAGTCGCGGGTCACTTTCACACAGCAGATAGAACTTTTGAATTGAACGCGAAAGGTATCGGTACGGCCACAGCGACAAAAGGCGAAGCGTAGTATTCAGCGTCGATATGTCGCGTTCTCCGAGCACTTGCGCTGGCGTCGATAAAAGTCCCGATCTCAAAGATATTGCTTAAAAGCCATATGTGCAAACATTGCGGGCCCTCCTACGCGAAGCAAGCACTTTAGGGGCGAAGCGCAAGCAAGAGCGCAAGCTCATTTTTAAGGTTTGGCGCTGGTACATATTGAATATCGCAATACCTAAAGTTATGCGCAATATTGTTTATGCAGGCGCTGGCTATCAGCGCACCTTGCAGGCACCTCTTGCGAGCGTGGTAGCAGGTGGTAGCAAGCGCACCCAAGTTTTAGTTTTTGCCGGCAATGCGCGGCGTACCCCTGCACGTGCACATGCATGCTCGGCTTGCAACGCTCTCGGGCCCTCGCCCCGGCAATCCCCTCGGGCCCGCGCCGTCCCTCATTCCACTACTCATGGGCCTGGCCCAGGGTTCGTATCTTCCGGGAAGAGGCCCGGGAGCAGGTGAAAGATTGCACCCAACTCCCATCTTTTCCCACGGCGCCTCAGGACCCTAAAACTCCAAACCCCCCCAAATAGTGTTGCGGGGAAAGATCAGGGTTTCTCGCCAGTCCAAAGAGGCTGGTAGGCTGCAGCGGCCGTGTTTCGGGCCCGGGACAGAAGTCTCCCCACAGCTGTAACTAACACCTATCAGGGGCCCAAAACGGCCCGGGGACTGAAAAGGAAGGACCCCCAGAACGTCTTTCCAGGGACCAACTCGGGGGCCAAATCTATTAGGAAAGAAGATATGAGCATTGCCCTGGCCAAGCCGAGAAGCAGCACACTCAGGTAGCAAGATCATTTCTTGGAAACATGGGGCAGAAGCATTGGTTGTGGGTGCGGGTCGCTTTTCACCCATCTTTATTTAAGGGGCAGAAGCACTGTCTGGTACGTAGTTGCGCTTTCACTACGCCTTGCATCAGCTTACAAAGGGCGTCTGTGCTATCCTGACGAAACTTGGCACGAACCGTGGCATAACCTCTGCGGACCCCAAAGCGGACTCCCCAACCGACCGACCGACAACCTTAAATAGCTTTGTTGTTTTTAAGTAGTTTTGCACCCAGACAAGTGTTCCCCTGTGTCAGGGAAAAGGGGCTCAGCCCTCCACAGGCTGAGGCCGAACTTCCCTCATCGCCCGGACATAGCTGGGGTCGGTCTGAACTGGCAGATAGCCAACCAATGGTGCCTAGCTAGCATTCGCACACCTAGACACCGGCCAGCTCCTCAGCCTGCGCTCAGTCCGCAGTGGTTGCACTCTTGGACTATGAGTTCATCCAGGGGGGGGGGGGTAGGAAACAAAGTGCCAGACCCCATGCCCCGAAACCCCCCGGGAGCCCCCTGGGGGGGACGACCGAGTCCCCCGCGGACAAAACCGTGTCAAAAAGGGGGTTATACCCCTCCATTTAATACCAAAGCGGTGCCAATCGACTCCTCTCAGTGTGCTCTATCACGCCATGCCATCTGCGGGCTTGTTCCACAACTTCGACACGAGCGGGATTCCATCCATTGAGATTCCCGGCCCAAACCCCGCCCTGTAAACGGACCCGTATTCACCCCCAAATGCATTACTTGTTGTATTAATGCTACGGTGATACCTGATTAGGTGTTACCAGACCGTTCTGGGTCTCACGTCCCCCGCCAGTGTCATGCGCATATGTCGATGTGTGTGACATGTGCTGACATGTCCACGTCCAGGCGTCGAGTTAGGCCTTCCCAGCGTGTAATCGTGTGAGGCGTTGCACCAAAAACATATGTGCATCATATCCTGCTGCGTCTGGGCCCCGTAGGACTGAGTTAGGGCATGTTGGGGCTCCTCCCGAAATCCCTGAGGTCAGGCTCCCAAAAACCCACGGACCCCGGGGGGGACGACCGACCGTCAACGTTGGGGGCACAGAACTTCCTCATCAGGCACCCCCTGAAAAAACTATAAGCACGTGCGTTATTATCTCGTTGAACTCTATCGGTTTAGAGCATGGGGTAAAAAACTTTGGCTGGTAACCACAACCCCCCCTGGTTCATCCACTTTAACCGGTCTTACTACAGCTTAATTCATCCCATGAAATCGGGGCAGCTGCTGCTCCACGTGCGTGGAGGCTATGTCCGGGAGATGAGGTACTATCGAACACCTTCGGCCTCAGACGGTGGATGTGGTGCGGGAATCAGCCCGCTTTTCCCGTGCTTCACGGGGACCACCTCCCTTGTCCCATCACGGAACCCAACTACTTCAACTCTTAACTTCAACTGCCGTCCAGCGACCAAGATCCACCCGCACCAGGACATCATTCATGGGTTCCGCGCCCTGGGAGGTCTTAGCTGGCGGTCTTGGAGCTCTTGGAGGCTCCTCCAGTCCAGCACCAGGCTCCGAGCTGCGGCGACCTGCGACGCCGATGGCAAACAGCGCATGGTGTCTATCATCAAAAACCTTGGTTCCGAAAGTGGGTTTCGGAGCGCAGAAACGCACCGGTCGGAAGGGCACTGGTGTGGGGCTGCGGGGCTCCAGCAAAGAGAAGATAAATTTCGCGTTACAGTACGTTAGGGCACCGCTGCATTCCTAGCCTGACGTGCACGTGCCAACACGTTCAAGGCTGGGTCGGAACCAGTGCCTGTATCTTCCTTCTACCGCGTAGAAATTTGTCCTTTTCCGGCCGAAAACGTAGAAGCTTTCAGGGGTTGGTGGGGCGCATGTCTACGGCCGGTAGACGTTTTGGCGGGCAAATCAGGGGAAGTGTAGACGTTTTGGGGGGGTTTGGGGGCCTTGCCCCCCAAGAAAATTTTTTAGCGTAGAAGGATTAGCAGGGGTCATCTACGCGGTAGCAGACACTGAGGGCCCAAGGGCATCTACAAGATACAGGCACTGGTCGGAACCCTGTTGTGTGGCACCACCTTTGTGGCTACCTAAGTTGTGCACGACCCCTCTTCGCACTCTAGTTCGAGAGAGTGACGCAACGCCGCTTTGCGTCATTCGCCAGTCGCCAACCGTGCCGCCATATCAGCAATGACCACACGCAACGGCTATTGGGAGACACCACCTTTGAATCGTTCCGCAAATCTCTCCTCACTCATGGCTAGCACTGTGGCCAGCGAAAGCGGCCCCGACCGCTCTTGAGACCAGGGCCGACCGCGACTGCGTTTTGACGTGCCCATTGCGGCGCTGGCCTGTTCCCCCACATCCATCTCCCACAGCTCTGCCGCAGCCCCCTTGGCAGTTGCCTGTGAAGCTACAGCTGCGGCGTGCATAACCACGAAGCGCAAGCGCTGCAGCCTGTGCCCGGAGGCAGCGAGGCAGCGGGCGATCGCCGACGCAGGGCCGGCATACAGTTGCTGCTGCCACGCCAGGCGCTGCGCATGCATGGCTGCAACGGCAGCGTCAACCGACCCTTCCACAACGCCTCCTGACGCAAGCAGGTTCTCGTCCACGGCAAGAACAGCTGCCTCCAGGTCTTGCCAGCGCGACGCCAGTGCAGCTGGGCTCAACCCCAACAGGCCTGGCTGCGCCACCAGCAGTTCCACTGCACGGCGACGGCTCAGGCGAACGTAGTAGGATGCAGGTGATATAGATGTCAGACGAACCGCCTCGCTGTCGTCTGCGCCAGGACCCTGCTGCTGCTCCAGAGCCAGCTCAGGTTGCGGCCAAGCCATCTCTGAGGCGGTGGTGCGGATGGCTGCCGCCAAGGCCTCCACCCGGGCAGCCACTGCTGCGGGTGCCAGGGACAGCGCAGGGGGGTAGCGCCGCGCCACGTCCGCCGCCACATCCAGCTCTGCGTCTGAGCCCGGTAGTGGCGCTTGCGCACTGGACGCGCCTGGTGCACCACTTGCGGAGTGAGGCTGCAGGTGCTGCTGTGGCGATGGCAGTGCCAGCCCCGCTGCCAGGGCCTGCAGCCGCCCCCGCAGTGACTGCCCCCTCAGCTCCAACAGCGACGGCCACACCAGCGCCAGGGATTGAGCGGCTGGCCTGGAGGGAGGAACGGCAGCGGCAGTAAACCGTTTCGACAGACTGGGAAACTGTGAGCTACTACGTAATTGCCACAGATTGTACACATGGACGACTCGTCTCAGTACATCTGAACACGCCAGGTCCCCCGACCCTACCTGTCAAGCCGCAGCGTGTCGGCCAGCGCCGCAAGGTTGGCGCTCAGGCCTCCCAGATCCCGCGTCAGCAGGTTAGGCTGCTTGGCCACCGCCGCAGCCACCCGCGCAAGCGGAGGTCGCGACTCGGGACTGGGTCCGCGCTCAGGTGACGCCAGCAGCTGCAATAGCCCCTGCAGCCGAGCCACCACCTCAACCGGCGCCCAGCCGCGGCTGACCACTACGGATGAGCTAGCCACACGCGACGCAAGACTGCCATGAAACGAAGAGGCAAAAAGGGGTGAGGCATGTACGTCAGCGCAGCCTTAAGGCCCAGAATTTAAGCGGACAGCTTGGATAGCATGTAAATGGATAAGGCCCATAACTTACAGATCAAAACACTCCACATGTGAAAACGCACCAACCTGGCAGGTACGCCCTCCGCCTGCAGCAGCTGCTCCAGGGAGCGCGGGTGCGAGGGTGGCACATGGGAGCCGACCTGCAGCCCTACCGCCCGCCACAGCTGCGAGATGCCGCTGAAGCGAGGCGGTGGCTGGGTAGGGGGCTGAGGCACAGCCGCCCAAGAGTATATGGAACCCTGACTGCTGGCGCCGCTGCTTGCGGCGCTGGAAGGAGTTCGGGACTTGCCACTGCCACCACCGCTGCGCTCCCGCACCCACGCCTCAGCCTCCTGATCCGCCTCCTCCAGAAAGCGCATCAGGCCGGGCTCATTCCTGCTGGCACCACCCCGGCGGCTGCCCCCGGACAGCAGCCTGCTACGGACTACCCCGATTTGCTCGGCGTCTGCCAGGCTGAAGATGCCTCCGGGAGTGAGCAGGCGCTGGCCCGTGTGGTGACCCAGTGCGCCCGGTGTGCCTGTGCCGGTAGTTGCTGCTGCTGGCTGGGAGTTCCACCCAAGGCTGACGTCGACTGCGCCAGAATCGGCGCTTACAGTGAGCGGAACGTCCGCCAGCAGCTTGGCACGAAGGCGTTCCTGCGCATCGCCATACGTCGGTGTTGCAAGTCGCAGGACATGCAGGCACCTCTAGTGTACGGTAACACACAAATAGCATGTTCGAGTCAATTCCAGCGACGCACCTTGAGCTCCGCAATACGCTGCCGCCGGCTCTCGGGCACCTCAATCACGGCCTTCGCTGTCATGGGCACTTCGATGGCGGATGCCGCGCTGAAATGCCGTTTGCCACGTCGGCTGTTTGCTGCTGCCGAGACGCCAGCCTGCGCGAGCATGCTGCTGCTGCCTGGTGGGGCCGCGCCCTGCTCCAACATCCCAACGACCGGCTGCTCCCTGCGCTGCTCAGCGCTGCCTGCCTGGGTATGGTCGTTCTGCCCCTGTTCACTCCGCCTCCTCATCTGCATCTGCAGCTCCTTCTTGCGGATGAGGCGGTACACGTGGTTCATGGGCGCCCGCTCGCCGACCAGCAGGTCAGCCAGCACCTCGCTCACACGCCGCCCGCCGCCAACAGCCGTCGGCGCGGGTGGCGGCGTGGGTGCCTGAGAAGGAGCCGCAGCCGTGGAACCCCAGCCGCCGCTCTCAGCATTGCCCGCCCAGGAGCTGAGCTCAATGACACTGGCGAGCGGCAGCCGCTCCGGCTGCCGAGCAGGTGGCACGTGGCCCGAGGGCTCATCAGCCGGGGTCGCCATGGGATCGAGCGCGTCCGCCATGGGGTCCAGCTGCGGCTGCAGCTGCTGCCCGAGGTCCACACCTGCACCCGCACCAGTAACGGCTGGACTCAGCCAGCTGCTGCCGCGAATGACACCATCCGCCCCCAAGGCCGTGACGCCAACGGCGGACCTGGATTCAAGCGGCAGCATGAGGTCAAAGAAGGCGCCTGGACTGGGGTTCCACTGGGGTGCTGGCACGGGCATGGGTGGCGGTGGCAGGGGCGTGGCTGATGCTCCCGCCGCGTCTGAGGGTGTCCCTGGCACGTCCGTCCCGGTCGAGGCCGAGGCTGCCATCGCCGTGCGAGTGGCCTGCCTGCGCAGGAGCTGCTTTTTACGGATGAGCCTGCAGACAGGACCAGTGAGAAAATCAGGACAGGGAACAGGCGACAGCTCCTGCAGTTTCAAAGGGAGCCAGACCTGGGCAAATATTGCGCACCACACGGCAAGCACACGTCCCTCCCAAGGTCTACCAGCAGCCCAGGGCCTCCGCTGCCTACCGGTACACGGGGTTGAACATGGCTCTGCCGCCCACGGCGTCCTGAGGCCCGATCTCCAGCTCCCTGCCCGCATCACCGCTCGCCTCAGCCCGAGTCCCATCAGGACCAGAGCCGTCCAACAACCCCTTCGCCGCATGTCTGGGGCACTCAGCCGCTGCCGCTGTGCCTGCAGGGCCGGCTGCTGCCGCCAGCGTGCCCCTCAGCCTCAGCCTCCTCTGCAGCTGCTTCTTGCGTATGAGGCGCAGCACCGGGTTCAGCCCGCCGGCCGCCCGGCTGCCACCCACTTCACCGCCCTGTTCACTGCTGCCATCGCCCACGTCCCAGCTGCTACTGCTGCCGCTGCCGCTGTTCAGGAACAGCACCATATCGCCTGCTGCCCCACCGCTACCGGCGCCACTGGCTACGCCTGGGTCCAGGTGGTCACTCAGGTCACGTGGGCTGTGCTCCAGCGGCCCGTTGGGTGGCAGTGGTGCTGCTGCCACGCTGCTGCTGCTGGCCCCTGCCCCTGCTGGGGGCATGAGCCCGCCCAGCAGCACGTCCTCGAAGTCGTGTGAGGCCCAGGGGTCCGCCGCCGGGCTGGGCACACCGCTGCCACTGCCGCCCCTAATGCCGCCGCTGGGGCTGGTGGCGGCCCCTCCAGGCATGCCAGCCGACAGGTGCCTGGCGGGTCGGCGCTGTTGCTGAAGCTCCAACTTGCGGATCATCCTGTAGAGCGTAGCCATTCACACACCAACACAGCATCACAGGACAGCGGCGACACGTCACGAGCTGCACTACTGACAACACAGCAGTAGCCACTTTACGGCGGCAAGAACTGATACGAAAACATGTCTGATGTCCTGCAATTACGTGAGCACTTACTGCAGCACACACGCACATGTGCCGCGCACCTGTACACTGGGTTCATGCGGGACAGGTCCGACATGAGCGCCTCACGCAGCAGCCCACTGCTGCCGCCGCCACTGCTGCCGGCGTCACCGCTGCGTCCAGTGCCTCTGCTGCCAAACACAGCGCTGAAAGTGTTCCCATCAGCGCTACTGCCGCTGGCGCCCAGGCTGCTGCTTGTGCGCCCTTCAGCTCCGGGGCCGTCCACGGCCAATGTAACGCGTATGGGGCCCTCGTCACCACTCTCGCCCATGCCCATGGGGCCCCCAGCGTCTCCCGCCCCGCCACCTGCTCGCGGCTGTTCTCCCTGGCGGCGGCGCAGCTGCATGTTGATCTGGCGGATACGCACCACCCGGTCTACCGCGGGGTGCCCAGTGGCCGGCAAGCCAGACGTGACCGCGGCCGCCGGTGAGGCTAACGGAGCAAGAGCCTCGATGTCAGGAGGCGGCATGTGCAGGTGTGCATGCTGGTCGCCCTCCGGGGTGCTGCCTGAGGCAACTCCCTGCTGTCCATGGCGGCCTGCTCCTGAGGCCTTCAAGCCGGTGGCGCTGCCAACACCGCCGCCAGAACTCGCTGCGTCTGGGCGAGCATGGCTGTACCGGTTGTCCTCAATGCCGGGGCACCCTGCGTGTGATTTGCCTGGTTCCATGGCCGCCTGGATGCGCGTTGGCCGGCGCCTACCCTGCGGCCCCCTGTCTGACGCAGACAGGGATTGTTGCTGTTGCTGTTGCTGCTGTTGCTGTTGCTGGTGCAGCTGCCCCTTCGGTGCGGGCAGCTGCTTCCCTCCCGCAACCTGGTGATAGTGGTAGTGGCTCTGCAGCTCCTTCTTGCGGATAAGCCTGTGTAAGTTTTGCGTATGAGTTGCGCGCGTGAAATCGAAAGATATTACCGTACAAACGCTTGATCACCGCCCACCCCCGCCGAAATGACAATTATGACGCACCGCCCACCCCTGAAACTGCCAATTCCCGGTACCGCCCACCGCTTGGTTAAACAGCGAATGACATGGGCAGATGGCCTTCTAACCTCAAACAGCCACCTTCTCTTGGTGGGGCCTAGTACGACAAAAGCAATTCAGAGCTTTTGGGAGGGTTGGACGCGAAACCACCCCCCTTTTGGGCACTTTTGGGGTACCGGGCGCCCGCAAAACAATTTTAGCACCACCGCCCACCCCGCATCAGGTGGGCGGTAGTGCAGACTTTCGGGCAGCTTCATCAATTACATGAGCGGTGATCGTGGCAAGGTTCGGTAAACTTGGCACAGGGCAACGCGTATGCGCGCATCCAAATATCAACAATGAGTACACTCTAGCCAGCCAGGACGGTAGCGGTACTGCCGCCTTTCCCCGTTCCCCTACGCACAGCCCTTAAACGCACCGGTACACTGAATTCATCTTAGGCTGTCCGCCCACCAGGCCCCATCCCGACATGACGCTGCTGTGAGGAGGCTGTGGCAGGGGCCGAGGCGAGGCCAGAAGCTGAGGCGGCGGGTACGAAGAAGCATCCACAGCCGCCTCCCGAGGCTGTGTGGGCTCAGCGGGTGCACTGGCAGCCGGCTGTAGCCCTGCGCCTATATTTGTACCCGTTGTATCGCGAAGTTGGGCTGGGCGAGCGGTGAGTTTGCGCCTGGCGCGGGGCCGGCCGACAGACGCACCAGCGCCCATGGGACTGGCCGGCATAGAAGCAGCGCTGCCGTGGGGGCCAGGCGGCAGAGCCTGGGGGCTAGGACCGCCTTCGCCCGTGCTCAGTTCCATAGCAGCTGCCTCCTGTCCTAATGCCTCCTGTTGGCTGAGTGCGTCATCCACCTGGTCTGCCTTCTGGCGGCCTGATCGCCGGCCAGGCGGCACGGGCTTGCCAGCGCTGCCACGCGCCGTCGCAGCACTCCCGCTCACGACCCGTCGCGCCCAAGGCTTCAGCATACAAAGCCATCCCGGAATAGCCACAGGGCTTTGCAGCGCGGAAGGGTGCTGGCAGCGCGGCGCGCAGAGCTCGCGAATCCTCATTGTTGAGGTAGTGGCAACCTGGTAGCTGGTGACAAGCGGCCATAGCATGGTTCAACAGCTACATGGTATATAAGATACGGTAACGAGCAAGCGTAACGTGAGGCAGCAGCTGAGAAGGCAAATTATAAATCGATTCTACATTTTCAGAACTCAAACATGGGATGTAAACTAATTATCATAACTGTATGTGTGGGCAAGAAAGCTATTACTTCTGTGTGCGGCGTGGCCTTGGTTGGTTGCGCGCCGGCGACACGGCCTTGCCTGCCTACATCACCCCACCTCGGTAACCTGCGGCGCCCCATACCTGCCGGTATCACCTCCTTGAAGCATTTCACATCAGCACGACGCCCGTTGCCGTCGCTTTCGACGGCAATTAATAGTATATATTCTTCAGTACAGTTGGCCGAGGGACCATGTCATCGAAGGGGCCCCCTGCATGCAGTGCCCGTATCTTGTAGATGCCCCTGCGCCCCCGGTGTCTACTACCATGTAGATGCCCCCTTCTGATTTATCTACCCGAAAAAATTTTCCTGGGGGGCAAGGCCCCCAACCCCCCCAAAATTTCTACCCTCCCCCCTCTTTTCCGCACCAAAACGTGCCAAAACGTCTACCTCCCGTAGACCTCCCGTAGACGTGCGCCCCGGCTTCATGCAACTTGCCGCATGTTCCCCTGCCGCCTGCCTCCCGTCACTCTCCTCCAGGGCCTCTGTCGCATCTCTCTCACATTTCCCTCCCTCGCTTTGGCAATCCTCACCTAACAGATCGAAGCCCCCCCTGTCCTGGCGCGCATATAAGGTATGAGAGAGACAGGCGACGCAAATAAAAACGGGGGAGGCGGGTGGGCAGGGTGCGGTGTGGGTCGGGGAGATCACAAGGTTGTATGGAGTGGGTATGGGTTGGATAAAGTGGGGAGGATGGCATGTTTCGTAAAACGCCAACAGGACCACGGTGGTGTGGTTGTGCCGGTTGCAAGGATGAGTGGCCCAGTAGGCAAGGAGTCCAGCAGCGTTGTTGTGCATACCGTCGACCGTCCGTGGGAGGGGGAGATGGCACCACTGTCCGGTCACGCCGGGTCTCTCCCACCCACTCACCCGGCCACCCGGGGGAACACCCCGTGAGAATATTGTTGCTTTGCCAACTGCTTGCAGGTATATTTGCGAGGGCGTGTTCTCGCGCTTGAAGTTGCTCATGCCCCCCCCTCTAACTTATTACCCCACGTGCTCACTTCCCTTCCCAAGCACCCCAATACCCACGTGCCCAGACGGATCCACTGACAGAGCGGACCAGGTGAGATGCAGCGGGCGCGGAGCCAACTCAGCGTGGTCACTGACACGGCGCAGCGTGGCATGGTGTCCTGGGATGGCGTGGTCATGGTGCAGGTTTCGATTGAAGGCTGCGGCCGCATGCAACTATACCGGGTGCGTGAGCCGCCCAAGGCGAGATGGAGCAGGTGCTAAGCCAATTCAGGTAGGCCATTGACGCGACGCGGCGTGGCATGTTATTGGGGATGGCGTGGTCATGGTGCGGGATTTGTGCGAAGGCTGCAGCCATGTATAAGTATTGTAGGTGAGCCGCCCTGTACCCTGTGACACTGTTGTGCTGCTGCCGTGTGCCAGTGATTACATTGCCCCACGAACCTGCGTCGCCCCGTATCATGCTTGAGGTCATACATGGTCAGATCAAAACAGTGGGTAGCCCCAGCATTGTGTCCCGTTGTGTCGAGTGCTAAATCTCGGACCCCCTAGGCAGCAGAAGGCAAAGGCAGAGACGCCATTGACGCGCTGTAACTTCACTGGTGATGCGCCCCATGTCATGCTGGAACACATCACCCCTTGGAACGTCTCAAACCAGCACTGCGCGCCTTGCTACCGCTTTCGACGGGGACTATTTGTATATACACTTCAGTAGTACAGGTGATTGCGGGACCACGTCATCAAAGGCGGCCCCTGCATGTAGCATGGGAACGGCTGGCCGCCGGCCGCGCCTCCAGTCCTCATGCCGGACGCATGCCCCCCAAACGCAACTAGGCCGCAATGCCTGTCTTGAGCGTCTCCAGGTAGTAGTCAGAGCGAGGTGCGTAGCCGCCATCCAGCGACTGCAGCAGACCCCCGCCGGGCACCGCCTCCTGCACGCCTCTGCTCTGCTGGTGGTGGTGCTGGTCCCGCTGCCGCTGCATGGCCAGTCGCAGCTGCCGCCCCCGCGCCTGCCGGGCGGCGGCGCTTCCCACTGGTGAGCCCGCGCCCTCACCCGCCGCCGCTGCCTCCGCAAAGCCCGTCAGCAGCTCCAGCGGCTCCACTGCCCCACCCGGACCCAGCAGCCGCTCACGCAGCAGCTCACCCGCCCCGGGGTCCAGCGGCGCATCCGCTAGACCGCTGGCCCGCCACAGCTGGGCGGCCAGACACCTGGGGCCGGTTGGGTGACAAGCAGAGGAGCGGAGTGGAATGTCATTTGATATGCACCCGTGTGCTTTTCAATAGGAACTTCCAATGGGTTGTATATAGAGGTGAAGGTCGTGGCAGAGTGCAAAACGTGGTTATAGGTATCACTGCACAGGATGCGCAGGGCTGGGGTGCTAAATTTCAAGCACCTCCTCGGGCCCCTTACAACGTGTGGTTTGCGCCAAGGGTTGGGTCGGGCCGGGCCTATCTGTGCCCGCACGTTTCTGTGTGCGGCGCGAATGCCGAGCGGCATGGCGGGTTTAGCCGGTGACCCGATATGTCGGCAACGACCAGCTGAATCAGACCGACGATTACCATCAAGAACACGAGTGTCCCGCACACACATGCCCCCACGCAACCTCGCACCTGGCGTACACGTATCCATAGTAGGAGCCGCCGTAAATGGTGAGGTGCCCCACCCGCAGCTCGGGGGAGGTGCCTGGCACGTAGGGCACACTGCTGGCCACCTCCATGGCCTGAAAGCGGGAATAGACGTAAGGGGTGGGCGGCCGGTAATGTGGGCGCGTGATAAGGCCTAATCGATCCTACCACTCCACCAGCCTTACATTTCAGACCACCACCCAGACACATGTGCCACGCAGTCACAAACACCTTGCGCCACACGTCACTGCTGGTCCACGAAGAGGGCGAGCCGGCAGCTTCCGTGGGCTTGGGTGGGTTCTCCCCGAACAGCCATTGGTCGGCCAGCGACAGCGCCAGCTGCTGCTGCAGCTCCAGAGCGGCGGTGGCGGCCCGGCCCGCGATTAGCTCTCTGAAGGGGCAAAGTTCATTTTGGGGAAGCATTTACGCAGAGAAGGCCTTGGGTGGCGGCACAAGTGCACGATGAAAAGGCATCCCGCCTTAGGGTAAGACTGGCGCGTGTCTGTGCGGCTCACTCACTCGAGCAGTGCGGGCGGCAGGGGCTCCCCACCACCGCCTGGCCCCGCTGCAGCCCCTGTGTCAGGCTGTGTGTTGGACCTGTCTCTGGCTAGCAACCCCATTGTGAGCGGGTCGGTGGCCCAGTACTCGAACAGGTGGGAGGGGACCTCCACCAGATCCTGAGCGCACCTGGGGGAGCAGGAGGCGGGATCGAGTCAGGAAAGGTGTCAGGGGTAGGGAAACTCAATGCGGAACCCACAGCAAACCAACCGACCAGGGTCAGGGGCGCTCAGGACGGCCAGATTCATACTGCAGGTGATGACGTCGCAAAAGATGGGAGGCCCCACCGCCGCAGACCTCCTGCCATGCCTTTCCCTGTCCCAAAGCCCTCACCTGGTCCCCCACAGGTGCTGGTACTTGGTGCGGCTGAGCAGGTTGTGCACGCAATGGCCCAACTCGTGCAGCAGCACTCGCAGCTCCCGGTACGTCAGCGCCGGCACACCGGTGACGGGACAGCGGCCGGTGGCGGACGCCAGCAGCGCCATCACAGGCAGCTGCCTGGGCCCGCCAGCGCCACCCCCAGCACCGCCGTGCTGCCTGCGGGCGTTCGCTGCCAGGGCGGCTTCCACATCGCTGCCAGGCAGCTGACGGCCGCAAGTGATCGGGAATGTCACGGCACTGGGGTACTTGCCGGGACTGCAGCGGGAGGGCGGGGGATCAGGACCAGGTCAAGCAGCCGTGCACGTCAGGCACCCATCCGGCATCGCTTCACTAAATCCTACCTTTTACGGCAACCGTCAATACCAATACGCGCCCATCACCATGATCCTAGGAGATCGCCCGCTGGTAGCCCCTGATGGCCCCTGGCCCCATCGGCCCCACCGGCCCGCTGTCTGGCCTGCCTGTCCCCCCCCCGGGTGCAGTAAAGGTGCAATAAAGGTGCAGACTGCAGCGCCTGTCTAAATGTGTCCTCACCGGTCGCCCAGGTCCAGGTACACGGTGCCCAGCGGCCCCAGGTCGGGGTGCCGCGCCTCGGCACGCAGCACGCCCGGCGCCCAGCCCTCACCGGGCGCCACGGGCCCCAGCACCAGCTCTATGCGGAACACCGCCCGCAGCAGTGTACGCACGCCCGCCAGCACCGAGGGCAGGGCGGTGTAACGCAGCAGGGCGCCGGGGGCTGACGTCACCAGTGCCTGGCGCGCGCGGGCGGCGTAGTACTCCACATCCCACGCGGCCAAGGAGGTGGAGGCGGGGGACGTGGCAAAGGTCACATCGCGGCTGTCAAACGCCTTGAGCTGGGCCAGCACCTGTGTTTTGTCGAGCAGCGTTGTTGCAGCGTAAGATGCAGGCACATGGCGGTGCGAGGGACTGGGAGTGATGTTGCCGTGCTGCGCAAACCTGGCTCGTCCTTCCCGAACCCTTCCCTTACCTTCAGTTCCTGCTCCGCCAGCGGTCGCACGTCTGCCGCCAGCCGCGTGAGGAAGCCCACCACGGCGGCGGGCGTGCCGGCCAGGCTGTTGCCCCGGGTGCGCAGCGCCGCATAGCTGGGGTAGCCCTGGGCCCGGGGGGGGGCGCAGGGGTTTCGAGAAGGAAGTTGGCGGCATGCCCGAACGGTGTTTGAGCCCCAGACCCCTTCGTCCTCTGCCGGACTGGTCCTGGTTTGGCGGTGGTTGACTCAACAGTATGCCTCCCTCAATCCCTTCGCTTCCCTTCCTTTTCCCCACCTGCAGCTGCGCCATCTCCGCCCGCACTGCCACCATGCGGTCCAGGAGCTCCCGGTTGCAGGCGGGACTGCGGCCCGCTGCGGTGTACACCTGGGCTCGGGGCACAGGGGGGCAGACACGAGTCAGGCCGAGAAGCGTGGGGCAGCAGGAAGTCAACATGTGGCGAAATCAGAGGCTGGCGTCAATGCTGCAGAGGTTGCGTCGCTCCACTTCTGCTTCCCATTCTCGAGCCCCCCCCACACATGACACAGACACGTGGCCGAACAAGCTACTATGTGATGTGTCCTTTCCTGTCTAGTACTCCGCCCCTTTAATCCCGTTACGCCCCCTCCCGCTCTGCCCTGTTTTCGCACCTCTTGTGATTTTACCCACAATTTCACGGGAGCGGCCACTTACCGTCTTACGCACGCTCTCGTGCGGCTCACCCGCCATGACGCCCGCCACACTCGAGGGGTCCAGAGGCACCCAGCGGCCCAGGCCTATGGACGCCCGCCCCACCTTGCGGGTGTCCGTCTGTGTGTGGGGATACCACACCACGCACACACCCCAAGCTAAGGACGATAGGCTGAATGAGTATTATTACCTCCCAACTGTGCGGCCCTCGCGAGCATCCCTCCCAGTGTATACATCATTACCTTTGGTTAGCAAAACGCTACACCAGGCCCTGCCAGGGCTGTCAAACGCCCATCCCCACACGCCCCCTTCACCCTGCCCCATGACCCTGCCGCTCATCCCACCAGCGCCGCATTAAACGCCGCCGCGAAGTGCCCATTGGCCGCTGCCAGCTCGGCCACTCGCGCCCGCTGAGCAGCAGGGAGGTGGATACCAGCCTGAGGGGGCGTTTCAGAGCAAAAGAGGAGTTAACATATCGTGGCTTGCATTGATCCATGCCAGTGAGCACACCCACCTGTTCCATGTCCTGCTTCAGGCGCTGCGCCACCAAGACGCTCTCCCGGCACCAGCCGCCCATCTGCCAGGGCCGCAACTGCGATCGAGTGCACGGTAGCAAGTGCACGCGAAGGGCAGACGCACAAAAGCATGTCAGTAGATTCACGATGCAAATTACCTCCCGAATTTAGGCGATGGTTCCAGGTGGTTCCCGTCCAACCATCCGGACCTATCGGCCGCATGACCATGTACCGCAACTGCATTGGGCAGCATCCGCGTGCCCTGCGCCCCGCTCCTCACCTCGGGGGCTGTGTGGTTGCTGAGCGCCTTGGCCCCCGCCTCATACGCCGCAAGCGCCTCCGACAGGCGCTGGTACATGCCCGTGTGCGCATTGACGCGCGAGATGTAGGCTGCAGCGGTTATGTCGAGGCGCACACCACCAGAAAAGCGCGTTGCCTACAGGCTAGATGTCTGGCCACGCACGGGCCGCAAGCCGCAAGAGTATGGATAACACCAGGTGTTCGCCTCCCTCACGTCCGACTCACATCCTAGCTTGACGCACACCCGCTCGGCCGCGTGGCGCCACTCCGGGTCCACATGCACGTTGCGGCAGCACTCGGCGGCGTCGTACGCCCGACACAGCTACGCCGCAGAAGCGTAAGGATAATGAGTGGGCAGGGACACATGTCCTGGAGGTCAGAGGTGGATTGTCCGCTGCGCAAGTGTCTAGTCACATGCCCGCTGCAATACACCACGCCTCTGCCTGCGGCGCCCGCTGACCCGCGTCCTGCCCGCCCTCTCGGCCCCTCGCACCTCATCCGACATATCATCCATCAGCTGAACCACCCGAACGCCGTCCGAAGGCGTGCACTTGAGAATGTCCGCCAGTAGCTCGTCACAGCTGGGCGGGTTGCGCAGGGACGCGTATGCACGGGTGTGTGTGTGTGGGGGGGGGGGGGGGGCAGACACGTGCAAAGCGACACGGCCGTCAACACCCACCTTTGTCTTGCCGCCACCAAACAAGGAATAGCTACGTACAGCAGTGCACCGATACAGCCTCCAACTTGCACTCTCAAATCCTACCCAAGCGTGACAGGTGTGGCCATGCCTGGCCCTGAGCCCTCACCGAGCCTCCGTCGCCGCCGCAACTCTTTGCCAGTCCGACGGCTGCTGCAGCTCTGGCCGCCCAAATAGCCCGGCTCCCTTGCCGCCGCTGCGCCCAGAATCCGTTTTAAACGCAGAACTGTTGCTGTCGCCCCGCAGAAACGAAGCCCAGTCCGCCAGCCGGCGGACGGGGCCAAGGTATGTCTTGGCGGGGAAACCTGTCGCTGGCGTGCCACAGGTCGCTGGCCCTGGGCCTGCAGCACACTTGCCGCTCCCACCGAAGGCGCCCCACAGGGCGCGGCGGCAACTTCGCCGCCCCAGTGTCCACATTCTCAGCGTTGAGTTAACGAAACACCTCGGTAAGCGATCAGCAGGTCGACCATTGGTTCAGTGACCATTCTTTCAGCATAAGTTCTGCATCTGAGAAATAATGATATCGTGAAACGCGAAGTGGTGCAATTTCATGATTCAACGATTGCTTCAACTTGTATGAAAGGACAGTTGGTTGAATTGCGATTTCGATTGCTGATATTGGGGAATACTGTATTGACTGCAGTATCGGTCCGGCCTCACATGAGTTGCCGGCGGGCCGACACACACGCTCACGCCCACACACGCGCCCACGCCGCGACCTCCTCCTGCTGCTGTTCTGCGATTCTACCCTAACCCAAACCCGTCCGGGCGCTCGTCTTTTGGCTCTATTGCGTGCCCTACATAAGGAAAGGGATCACTCGGCACCTAAATCTTGACGATGATGCAAGCAAGGAAACAGGTGTGCGCATGTGTGCGGCACCCCGGGCACTCGACTCTTGCGCGAGCGTTCACATTTACTGACCCGCTACTGCGCACATTTCCTCTTAGCCCGGAACTCCTGGACGCGGATTCAGGACTTGCACGACGGGCAGTCGCCACAGAAGCACTGGGTGCGCGTCTTGGCGCTCTCGCCCAGGGACGGAGTCGCTCGACCGGCGGCAGCCGTGAGTCCTCGAACCAGCCCGTGATCTGGCCGGGCATAGCTACAAGCGGTGGAGTCACTAAAGTGGCACTGTTACAGGCTATTCACATGAGTCGTATACGGTGCGCTGATGGAACAACGTCCACCAGTGACGTTCGTGTGCAATGGGTAGAGGTGAGATGAGTCCCGCAACGCTGGGGCCGCGGAATGTACAAGCCACCTCCGATGGAGCAGTCCCTTCAGTCCCGCCGTCCTCAACTCATAAGCCCGCTCAACTCTTTACAATTCAGCACGGCCAGGCAAAAGTGTCAGCACCCCGTATGGGGCCGGGTATAGGCTTGCTTGGCTCATCCCCTCGCTGATTTGACAACTCCCAACACTTGGCACACAAATAGGCACACTTTCAAAGGCACCATATGCATTCTATGCAAACCGTCCTCCAAAACACATTTGGGGTCAACGTCACCACCCTGAACAGGCGCGTTATTCGTAGGAACAGTCCACAATCGCCGTCACTCCTAGTAAGAACTTGGAACTAGTTTCCACATGCCTATCTCCGGTCCCTCTCGCGCCAGCTATCGCCGCCTCCGCCTTGCCAGTCTCGCTCCCGTCCATAGCCGCGATGGTCTGGAGGGCCACGCCCTCCTCGGCCGCCACCATAGCCACCTCCACGCGCCTCGTCAGGCCCGCCGCGACCCCGCCCTCCTGCACGACCTCCGCCGCGGCCTCCGCCCCACCGCCCGCCGTGGGGACCCTCGTGCGGCTCGCCCCAGCCCCCGCGCGGTGGCCCACGGCTGCCTGCGGGCGGTGGCGGGCCTCCACGGTAGGTGTCGTACGGGTCGTGTGGCCCGCCCGGTGGCGGCCCCCCGCGGTAGGGAGGTGGGTAATGTCGGTCATCCGGCGGCGGGCCATCGCGCCCGCCTGGAGGTGGGTACCCCCCGCCGCCGCGGTTGGCGGGCGGCGGGCGGTGTGCATATGGCGGCGGTGGGCCACTGGGGGAGCCCTCGCGATAGTAACCCGAGTTACTGTGGTGCGGTGGGGGCCCGCCGCCGTAGTACGGATCAGGAGGGCCTTGTGGCGGGTAACCCCCCGCACCCCCGCCGCTGTGGTGCGATGGCGGTGGACCGCGGGGGTCGTTGTATGGCCCAGGAGGGGGCCCGCCCCGGGGGTCGTAAGAGCCTGGCGGCGGGCCATAGAGACCATCAGGTGACGGCGCATCGCGGTGCTGCCCAGATGGTGGCGGGTAGTAGCCCGGTGGCGGCCCAACTGTGGCATGGTCCACAGGCGCGCCGTAGGGTGGCGGCATGTCCATACCCGGCCCCGCAGGGGGCTGGCCAGGAGGCATCACGGGCATGGGCCCCGCCGCCGCCATGCCCATGGGCGCCGGGCCGGGGCCTGGGGCCACCGGGGGAGCCTGCCCCTGAGGTACTGCCACGATGGCTAGGGTGCCGTCTGGGTTTTGCATTACCATGGTCACCAGCTGCTGCTGCTGCTGCGGCGGCGGTTGTGGCGGCGGTGGGGGTGCCGCCGCTGGAGGAGGCGCTTGAGCCCCTGGCGCTTCCCCGCCGCCAGGTATGCCCAGCGCAGCCGCCAGGTCACTGAGGGCCCCCAGGTCAATGGGCACAGCGCTGCCAGCTGCCGCGCCATCACCAGCGCCAGGGCCCGACGACGCCATAGTGTCGGCCGTTGGGGGAACTCCGTGCCCAAGCGGTCCTGGGCCCGCAGGACCCACAGCGTGCTGTAGCCGGGGGTCTGCGGCCGTCGCCACCCCGCCGACGCCCCCGGGCAGGGCGTGAGCCATGACGCCGGGCGAGGGCACCAGTCCGCCTCCCAGCGGTAGTTGCGCCAGGGCGGCCATGTCCAGATGCGGCGGCGGCGCCGAGCCATGCGGGGGATGCTGATGAGCGTCGTGATGCCCATGGTGGCTGTGCTGGTGTGCGTGGTGCGGGTGCGAGTGCGCCGCCGCCGCTGCCAGGCTGGCGATGACGTGCTGCGGCGGCTCCCAGGCCTTGGGGTGCACCATGGCCAGCAGCAGCTGGTCGTCCGCGATGTCCTCTGGCAGCAGAGCCAGCTGCGGGGCAATTTTAGGGCGGGACGTCCAATTGGGCCGGGTTGGCAGGCATGAGCAACACACCGGCTCCAAGATCAAGGTTAGGGCGTCCGAACGGAAGTCAAGTGGACAGCTCGGCGCCACTCGTGCGACTTGCAGAATGTACATATGACTCATTGACGGACCTGATGCGGTGGGCACACCATGCGCGCAGTCTTCAGCAGGCGTGAGGCCAAGGTCCCCCGGGTAATCAGGTATGCTTCCAGGCTACCCTGGGGCGTTGCAAGACCGGTGCGGCTGCGATGTGCCGCCACGAACTCAGCCATGCCCCCGCCGATGGCAGCTGCCGCCACCGCCTGCTCGCCCACGCCGGCAGCGGCTGCCGCTTCCGATGATGCCGGTCGCACAAGGCCCAGGGTGATCGTGCGGCTGCGGCTGCGGCGAAGCTCCTCAAAGAATTGCTCCACACGTGACAGCTTGACCTGTGTCACAGAACGCGCAGGCAGCATACAACATCAACAAGGAGCAAGGAGGCAGTTGGCGAGCTGACGGGCGCTGCGACCTTCTGCCTTAGCCAACAAACAACTGGGTACGCCGGGAAAGCTACCTGCACTGCTTACGTAACGGACAGATGTTCTGTGTGACTTCCTCACCTGGCCCTTCACCACCAGCTCCCAGGCCGGCTCTGCACACCGCAGCATGTGCGCCAACCTGCCGCTGCCGCCCAGGTAGGACGCCTCCACAGCCACCAGCTGGTCAGCGTTTGCTCCGGGCACGCGCAGCACACCCGTCCAAAGCTACAGCCGTAGGCAAAGCAACCAGGCGCACAGCGTTGATATTGATGCACGCTGGCCGCTGAGCAAACCCAAGGACTAGCAGAAGGCGCAACGCCAAAAGCTCACCATGTCACCCACGCCGTCCAGCGGAACGTCAATTGGAGCTCCGTCCCCAGGCAACTGCCGCTGAATGACGGGTGCTAAGTCCGACACGACCGCGGCTGGCGAGCGTATGGGCGAAGGCAGGGATGTCTGCCGCTCCTGCAGAGATCCGCCGGTGCCACTACCATTAGCGACAGCTGCAGGGGCCGCACGCAGAGATGCAACCGACGGTGCTGCGCCTGTACAGCGAACACGTTGAAGCCACAAGCAAGCAAGATTGCCAGTCAGTGGATGGCGCAGTTGTTTGGCAAAGGAAACACAGAGCCTCTGAACTCATGGACGCCCGCTTACCAGCTGTCCGGCTGCCAGGCTGCCGTGCTGGTTCGGGCGCTGCAGACGGGTCGTACGGCTCGTACACCGGCATGTCGTCACCGCCAGCGCCAGCCGCCTCACCCGCATCATGCTGCGCCTCGGGGTCATAGGGGGCGTCTCCGTCAAAGCTCGCGTCGGGGTCATACGGCGCGTCGCCAGCCTGCAACAGCAAAACCCAAAAAATTGATGGATTCAGCAAATCGTAAATCCGCAATACCGGTAGCTGCACGCAAAGAGGACCGGGCGATGGAGCTCTTACTTCGTCGGCCCGAGGCGGAGTCTCGTCGCCTGCCACAGGAGCAGCAGGAAGAGCCGCCCGCAGCACAATGCGTTTGGCCGGCGAAGGCCCAGTGCCCGCCGTCGCCGTTGCATCCGACGCAGCCGCTGCTGCGCCTGGTGCAGCTGCAGGTCCCGGTGGCAGACTGGAGGTGATAGAAGTGCGGCGCACCAGGTCCGGCGATGCTAACCCGGCATCCGCGCCGCCAGCACTAATGCTCATGCTGGCGTTGGCTGAGTCGAGACGCGGCAGGCCGGAAGATATCCGCCGCTGCAGTCCAGGCTCACCCGCAGCACCACCTGAAGCGGCCAGCGCCGCGCCGCTGTCCGACCCGAGCCTCGCTAGGCTAGCGCCTCCATCACCACCGCCCGTCGCGGCTTCTTCGTGCGCCGGCTCGGCGCGCCGCTCGGGGGAGGCTGTGGGCTTGACTGCCGGGACCTCATCGTCCTTTGCACGCAGCCTGCTCTGAGCAAGCGCAGCAGCAGCAGCTGTGGAGTACTTGGCGGCCGTTTCTGCAATAGCAACAAGCGGAGGATCGGAGAAGTCAAGCATACCACTCGCTGCGCATGTCCACACTGTCAGGCCAGCGCGTGGGCAGCTGTATACCCGTCCCGTAGTATGGACATGTTATTGCTGCAAGCAGGGCCGCCAATCCAACACCACAGCCCCATGTTCCTCTCACACCTGCGTCCAAGAAGACCGCCTTAGCAGCCTCCTCCTCACGCTTCTTGCGCCACTCGCTCAGCTCCTTGCGTGCTAGCTCAGCCGGCCCCAGCGTCACCAGGGTGGCGGGCGCCAGCTCGCGACGCAGTACCCGCGCACGCAGCTCCGGGTTAGCGTTGTCTTTGAGGTTGAAGGCCAGCGACCGGAACTTTGCCTTATATTCCTTGGACACAGAGCTTTCTGCAAGCATGCATTCCATTGTTGTGTCACCACAGCGCTGTCATACTCCAATGGGAAAGCTAGTTGGTGTGGCATTGTTTCCAGCGCGCCACACCTATGCAGACATACAGTAACGGTATGTACCGGCACAAGCACGCAAAGCACGGAGAGAAAGGCATCGTCTCCACAACTGGCCGGCCCAAGCGCGCGCATGCACTAACGGGCTGCACGGTGCACGAGTGCCACGGGCAAGCGATGGTGCAGGAGGTCTGGGGGCCAACGCACGCATCGTGGCAGCGGCAGCGGCGGCTGGGAAACGCAGCAGGGCCGTGGCTTCGTCAGTGCTCAACAGGCTAAGCACAACCGCGCTGCAATGGAGAACGCTGCAAATGCTGTCCAGGCCGGAGCGCGGGTGGCTGGACTGATTTGTATCGCTGTGGGCTCAGCTCGCGCGGTACGAGCGAATGTGGGAAGAAAGCACCACACTGCATCTCGTTCTACGCCGCCTCGCCCCAATTGCTCATACAATACACGGGCACCTTTCATGAAGCTTGTAAAGCTCAAGCTCCACCTCGGTAGCTACCTCAGTTGGCACCGGTAGTGCTTCCGTGTAGCCCTCCGCCTGCAGGCAAGAAGGCACGGAAGATAGGCAATAGCTTTATCAACACGCCAAAGGGCCGTCCCCACGTATGTTGAAAAAGCGAAGAATTCGGCATGCATTTCGCAGATCCGTGAATGCAAAAGGCCCACGCTGCTGCCTCATCCCCCATCCTGCAGACTCCTTTTGACTTTACGTGTGCGCTGCGCACCTTCAGCTCATCCATGGCGCGTTGCAGAGCCAGCCCCAGCTGCTCACGCACTTTCGCCCGCACCTCCTCATCAGCTGAAACGCTCGAAGCGGACGGCTGCAATTCATGTGCAGCCGCATTGGCACAACAAGCGAACTTAGCCACATGCAAAATGCGCTTGAACAGGCGCTGCCGTCACTACGTAACACAGACACCTGCAAACGCACTCACCAGGCTGCTTTGCTGCTTCAGGGTGCCACGCGCGCTGCCCGGACCCGTGCCACCTGGAGTGGGGATCATCAGCATGGGCGGCTGGCTGCCAGGGGTAGGTATCATGCCGGGGGGTGGGCCGGCCGGCCCGCCAATATTGTGCATGAGGGCGTTGATGAGGTTGTTTTTGAAGGCCTCCGCCTCGGCCATGTCTGCATCACCGCCAGCCGTGCCACCTCCTGCGCGCAAAGGATGCTTTGAGGCCGCGTGCAAGACATAATACCAAGACAACCCTTGACCATAGCTTATGCCCGCGGCCATGACCGTCGGCCACGACCCAACAATGCGCAGCGATGCGCAACAACTCCCATCGCCCCCTGGCCTACCGTCGTCTCCTGCCGTCTGCTTCTTGGCGGAGCCTGCATGATAGGATACCATAGGGCATAATGTTTACTACGCACTAGACAGCCAGCAGCTCCCCAAAAGCATGGCACAGAGCATTTAGTCATTTCGTACGGTTCACGCGGCAACCTACTGCGGCAACGGCATGCGGTTTAGCAAAAGGCTTGTACCAGTAGTTCCGGTCTGCACTCACCCGGCCGGTCCAGAGTGCTCTCCCGCGGCCGCTTACTTCGTTGCACCTGTAGAGCGCGTGCTCTTTTTTGTTAAAGTCATGGGACGCACATGGTGTGTGGTCAGACCCTACCTGCTTGTGCTGGTCCCGCAACATGCGGGGTTCACCATCCTCGCTTTCCTGGCCTCCATCGGACCCCGGATCCGAGCTCTTCTCCTCATCGTCGTCCTCATACACCGCAGTGAGCCGCTCCGACACGTTCACCGGGATCTCATCACGCTTGAGCTTAGCGAACAGGGAGCGGCCTTCAACTGCAAACAGAGAAAACCGAGTACAAGCCACAGCGTGACTAACGTGCCCTCCTAACGCCAGCCGTGGCCTCAGCTAGGCCAACATAGTTCACGAGCTCCTAGACGTGCGTGCCGCCGCGCGCCGCCAGCGTGCGCGTCAGCACGCTGTACGCGGTTGCGTCGAACTACGCATGTTATCCTTGACCCGCCCATGGGACCCCAGGACCCGACCAACCCAAACCCTTACTTACTGACTGCTATCTGCTGTGACTCAATGACTTCGTTGAGGTTGATGTCCTCATACTCGTCCGTGTCTGGATAGTGCAGGTATGCCGTGGGGTCGGGCTGCTGCGTAGCGACCTGTAGAGTCCGCCGCACGCGGGTTAGCGTTTGGTCGGGAACCGCACAAGCAAGGCACTCACCTCCTCCACTGTCGCACGGTACCATTGCTGATCCTCGGGCCAGTACACGTGAACCTGTGCGGATGTGCGGGCAGGTATTGGCGTCTCAGCACCGGTGGCCGCGGTGGCGGGTCAACGATTGTTCAGTTCTCCCGTTAGCACGCGCACCTCTTGGCCAACAAGGTCTTTACGAACATCCTTGTGTTTAAGCAGGCGATACACCTGCCTTAACGGCCGGTCCCGCGACCGCCCAAGAGATTCATAGTAGTCTGCGCGGATGCAGCGCGCAGGCTGGGGTTCAGTGCAACAAGCTCCCTAACGGTCCTCTGCCGTCAAGCACTGATATTTGAGATGTGCCACGCTGCCTTGGGAGGCTGTTGAGGAGCCGGCTTTGCCGCGAAAATGATTCTAGCAACCCCGGCTGCCTCGTTACAAGTGGCTCCGCTCATTCTCACCATCCGACTCTGCATACTTTGCAGGCGGTCGTCCCGCCGTTGACCGCCTTTCGCGCTGCGCCATTTTGCCCCGCTGGCGGAATTACGCGGGCGCCATCCCGACCAGCCTCCCCGCTTCCTGAAGCTTCTTCAACCCTTTCTCCCCTTTCCTGAAATGTCCCCTTGTTACAGATGCCTTCAAGGCTGGACTGCGCTGCTTTACAGGGACCAAGGGCGCTGAAAATGATAGCCTGTCCTAATATAATGCCATTCGCTGCTCTGCGTTATGTTGAGAACTATCGGAGCTGTGTCATCGGACCTTGGGCATGTAGTCAGGGACTCCCGAAACACGAGGCCTGACTGAATGGAATGGTGGAGCCCATCGCAAGCCGGCGGAGTCACAGACGCAGTACTCTATCCATTTCGAAGTATTATGTCCAGTTAAGCAAAGGAATTGGATGCTTTTTGTTGACTTGGGCTTGACACTGGAGTTACCGAGCGCCCGAATCAGCTGCATGCTCGCGACTCAGCGCCATCAGGCCTTCGCATAAAGTCATTGTATCTATGGATAGGTCAATGATCGGAAAACTAATGCCTCAAGGCATGTCGGGGGCGCCGCAGCGGCGTGTGGGCGGCACGCCTTCGGGCCTGCGTTCGCGGGGAGCCTCAGTGCTTCGCATGACTATCGCTGGGGACCGCCCCCAGGTGGCCGCGCCCCCTGCACCAGCGGGCCCGACCATCTGCGTGCCGGAGGACTTTGTGCTTGCCCCGGGTGAGCTCAGCCAGGTTGACCGCACTGGCAAGGAGCTGCCGGACGACGTGTTCCGCTGCTTCGGCTGCACACAGCCTGCTTGCCAGGTAGGGAACAGGGAAGCGCGTGCGCATGTCACATCTTAGGTATGTCTCTGAGGACGATGTAAGCGTACCGCAATATAGCTTAAAGCTCGGCAGTTGCTGCTTGTTGTACAGTCAATGTGCGGGGAAAGCTTACCCGTATTTCGCCATGCATGGGTCGCAGGGTGCTGGCGGCTGTGCCAGTAACCTGTGGCGCCATCAGCAGGATGGCTACCTTCGTGAGATTCTCACGGCCCGTGTCTACGATGTCGCGGTGAGCTGTCGCCGTGAGGGAGGTGACGTGTGATGAGGAGGGCAGTTGTGTGTGTTGTGTGCTGCTGTCGCTTACCTCAGCAATGTTAAGGGCATAAGCCCACGACTCCACGGGGTATCTGCTGGCCCGGCTCTTGGACCGAATTGCATCGACTGATGAAATGCCACCTCGTACTGCTGCCTTCAACCTTGATAGATCCAATCTCCACTCGAGGAGGCGCGCAAGCTGAGTGAGGCCGTTGGCAACACAATCCTCCTGAAGCGCGAGGACTTGCAGCCGGTTTTCTCATTCAAGCTCCGTGGTGCGTGACGTGGTGTCTGTTCGAATGGGTCGCTGGAGGGCGAGCCTAAACAACCGCCGTGTAGCAACGCCGTGCGTGAGCGCTCAGAGCTACACCTTCGAATCAGCTAGCACCAGCCTGGTCTCATCGGGCCACGGCCCATGCTGCACATGAGCCCTTGCCACATACACAGATCATGAGAAAGGGCCCAAACCGAGCCAATGTAAATCTATGGCTTGAATTCATGCTGCGTACCATTTGACTTACTAACGCAGGAGCATACAATAAGATGGCAAAGCTGCCTGCTGAGGCGCGGGCGCGCGGTGTCATCACCAGCTCGGCGGGCAACCATGCGCAAGGCGTTGCGCTAGCAGCTTCCCGCATGGTAGGTGCTGGAGGCCAGCTCAGACATGTGTCTACCACGGCACGCCCTTCATCTAACGGGAGTTTGCCTTATGGAAGTTATGTCTTGCATTACAGCGCGGGCTCCATGACGTGGCCATCTTGCCTCGGTGTATGTCCGTCACGGTGCGCAGGGCTGCACTGCCATCATCTGCATGCCGGTCAACACGCCGGAGATCAAGGTGGCCAATGTGCGCAAGTTGGGCGGCCAGGTGGTGCTGGTGGGTGAGAGCTACCAGGAGGCGCAGGCGGCGGCGGTGGCGCGGGCTGTCAAGGAGGGCCTCACCTTCATCCCGCCCTACGATGACCCCTTCACCATCGCCGGTCAGGGCACCATTGGCGATGAGATCATGCGCCAGGTGACCACGAGCCAATTACGTTCCCAAACCCTACTCTCATGACGGCGATGGTCAATGGACAGGGTGGTTGCGAATTCCAGTTGCCATATTCACTCTTGTACCTCGTTTCTTCCTCGCTGTACCTGTGACAGATCTCTGATCCGGAAAAGCTCGATGCCATTTTTGTGCCGGTGGGCGGCGGCGGCCTCATTGCGGGCATTGCAGCCTACACCAAGGCGCTCAAACCCGACATCAAGGTGTGTACAAGGAGGTTTCAAAATGATGAGCGCTGGCTGGCTGGCTGGCTGGCTGGCTGGTTGGCTGGCTGGCGAGCTGGCTGGCTGGCTGCGGGCTGTGGTCGCATCAATTGGCGCAAGAACCGATGTTGTTTTTATACCCATGAACCCATAAGGTGATTGGAGTGGAGCCCACTGGCGCCAACGCAATGGCCATCAGCCTGGCGCGTGGGGAGCGCGTGGCGCTTTCTAGGGTGGACGCCTTCGCGGATGGCGTGGCGGTCAAGCAGGTGAGCTAGTCAAAACCGGGAGCATTGCATCCGCCACAGTGACACTGTTTGCGGCACGGCAAGCGCATGCGCTGGCTGGAAAGGCGGCCGTCATTGTGGATGTGTACTTCTGTGCAAGGGTAGTTATCCTGAGTGCTGAAATGCATATTGCGCGCACCTACCACACCCAAAAACCGGCGCGCCCTTTACTCAGGTTGGGCAAGAGACCTTTCGGCTGTGCCGCGAGCTGGTGGACGGCATCGTGCTGGTGGACAACAGCGCCGTGAGCGCCGCCATCAAGGACGTGTTCAACGAGACCCGCTCAATCCTGGAGCCAGCGGGCGCTCTGGCGGTGGCGGGCGCAAAGGCCTGGCTCAAGCGCAACGCCATGAAGGGTAAGTGTCATGACGGTTCCGGTAATGGGCAGCTGTGATACTTGATGTTTGCAGCACGATATACTGGATGTCGTCCGATGTAGATGCGACATAGCCTTGCCATGCAGCCCCATTCCGCCACCTCACTCTTTTAGTCTGATCATGTGTATTGCCCACAGGCGCCACAGTGGTGGCAGTTACCAGTGGCGCCAACATGAACTTTGAGCGGTTGCGGCTTGTAGCTGAGCTCGCCAACGTGGGTGGCCGCACTGAGGCCATGCTCACCACCACCATCCCAGAGCGCCCGGGTGCTTTCAAGTGAGACCTTTTGGGGCGCATGTGTGCTTAGCGATAAGCATGCAAACAGAGTGGGGCCCTGAACACTTTACCCGTTGTGTGCAAACTTGACTTTGAGGTCTGACTTTCATTTTTTGAAAGGAACACCGTCCTTCAACACTGCCACGTTACCTTGGCCCTCAAACAGGGAGTTCATTTCAATCGCACTATCCTCGGACGCGGACCTGTCAGTAACGGAGTTCAAGTACCGCTACTCTGCAGGCAGCACTGCGCAGGTGCTGTGGGGCGTGGGCATCCGCAGCCCGGAGCAGCTGACGGCACTGATTGATCGCCTGAACACGGCAGGCATGGTGTCACACGACATCAGCGGTCTGGAGGTGGCACAGGTAGGTAGCTGGACTAGTGCAGTAAGCACCTATACTGCTTCGCATTAACTCGTGCAGTAATCTCCTGCCTGTCACTTGAACACACATGGCATAGAACACATGGCATGCAACATACACGCCTGGTGTACAGGTTCACCTGCGCCACCTGGCTGGGGGCCGTGCGCGGTCATACACGGGCCGCATTGAGGATGAGAAGATCTACCAGGTGTGTATATGCACGTGTGTGTGTGTATATGTGTGAGCGTTTTTGTGTGTGTGTGCAAGGAGGATTTTGCGACACCCTTGACTTGTCCCAAGGAGTAGAAGTGGGAAGTTGTGTGGACATTAGCCATACAAGTGCTCGCCCTGGCCACGCAAAGTTACCAGATGACAGCTTTGGCCACAGACCGGACTGCACTGCATGCCGCCGCCTCAGTGAGTATGACACAGTGATTTGTGGGTGGCATCCACAGGTCACCTTTCCTGAGAGGCCAGGTGCCCTTCGCCGCTTCCTGGACGTCATCTCACCAGCCTGGAACGTCACGCTGTTCCACTACCGTAACTCGGGCAACCGGGAGTCCAGCGTGCTGTTGGGGGTGCAGGTGCGTTTCAAGGAAGCAAGCAAAATTTTACATACAACCACATGGTGTTCACCAATGCAAGCAAAATTTAATATACAACCACATGGTGTTCACCATTGCACAGCTAGTTGTTCCGTATGCATGGCTACATTGGACGCTGTTACACACTTGCTGCCTGCTATTGCCATTCTGTACAGGTGCCCAAGTTTGATGAGCCACGCTTCGCCACGGCAATTGCCTCGCTTCGTGGCGATGGCGAGGGCTTTGTGTTCAATGAGCTGCAGGGTGTGGTCCGGGAGGTATTTGACCAGTTCATCCAGTAATTTGGGGAACACAATGTGAGCCTGCCTTTCATCCATGAGGATGTATATGAGACTGCGTGCGTTTCTTGCTATGCGCGCATGCAGCCTGGCATGATGAATGCCAATTTGAAGCCAAAGTTAGAATGGGACTGGCCGCGAATCAGGGTTTATGTGAATCTAGAAGTTGCTGTAGGGTTTGAGGGTGATAGTCGCTTACAGTGGTTGCAATCACAATAGGATGCAGGTAGGGTTACAACACCAAGTTGTGCAGGCAGGGCATGTGCGGCTTAGGATGTAAAGGTGCATGATTTGGCGTCCCGCTTGCCTTGGTTGTGGTGCAGAGGTGGCTGAAAGCGCCAGTTTGGCGCCGAAGAGATTGCATTAAGGCAGCAAGGCAGATAACACGGCATTGAATGGGCTGCCTTGGCATCTTGTAGACGGTGTGCAGCGTCTCCGAATCGGGGGCTATCACCACCAAACAGGTGGCGGCTCCAATGACCTGACGTGACTGGTGTGGCCAACTTTAAGGAGGACGTGCACATAAATGGCCTGCAGCATGAAAAAGTTATGTGGTCTTGCCAGTAGGGTTGGTTTCACCAGAATGGTACACCATCATCCTGTAAGAAAGATCGTGACAAGATCGTGACAAGAGTCCAGAATTTGCTTTCAGAGTCAGGACCCCTGGCCAGCACCTCCAATGATGTACTGTATGCCTGGATGCGAGTGTGTGCAGTGCTGCCTGCAAGTGATGATTCCATTTGGTGGCTCATGTGTGCGCAACCTCCAAGTGCGCCAACACTGCGGGACTGTGTGGGTAAGTTAAGGTCGACTGCACTGAGTGCTGGGCATACTGGTCCTCTGTGTGTGAGGTTACAAGGTGGCGCGCACTTCTCGTGCCTTCCTGCCTCGTGAAAACCAAAGGCCCGGGCCGGGGTGACCCTTATAAGACTAAGTAAGTTTGGTTGATAAACTTTCTTGGCCAGCCCTCGCAAGGGGCACATTGCTGCTCCTAAGTTCCCATACGGTGTCGAGCAGCACAGCAAGCCCGGCTGGGTCTGCATTCCGTGTCACCTCCTGCATGCCCTTGCTAAAGTGCTGTGCTGGCCCGTAAACTGCATCGGCAGTTCCCTCCTGTAACCAATGCAAACTTGCTAAAGTCGAGGCCGCTGTCTGTCCTCAGCTGTTCGTACACTGTTCATGTCATCAAAACGTGATGCTCGTCCTCCACTTCGTTGGCTGTGCACAGCGGGCACGTCCTCTCCTCCCTAGGCCTATCCCACGCGTGATTAGCAGTAATTGACCAACAGCATAGTCGAAATCGCATCAGAAGCTTACCGTATGTTGTGCAACAGAGATGTAAGTCCGACAGTAGTCATGTAAGCCTGACAGTGGTCCTGACTGTTGATGCAGGGGGGGGAATAGGATTTTCCGAAACATACCCCATGGTATAAAATTAAAAAGCTTAACTAGAGCGTTCAGAATCCGCTTTCAAACCTGAAAATGGTTTTCTTGGTGCACAGATATGGGGCCTCATTGCCTCAAAGTTGCGGGACGGACCCACCCCCCCAGGGGTCCCCACGGTTTTGCGGGCGGATTTGCTAGATTTTGTCTTTGCGCCTCAAACGCAGCCAAATGCACACAGAAGCTATCCACAAGTAATGAGAAAGGTATATTAGGCCCGGGGGCACGTGTCTGCGTCGTCAGGCATGGGTTTACGTGCGTCTTCAGCTGTGGGTCGTGACATGTCATCGTGACATGTCTCCTGCATGCCGCACCCAACACCCTCCAGAACAACGCAAAACGCATCCAAGGACACCGCACCCCCAGTTTATTGTTGCATGAGGTTACACATGCATTTTGGTGGCCAGTTCTGGGTGCGCCTGGTCAACCCTGGTCAGACGCATTAAAGCATTGGAATTGCGGCCTGACCCAAACACGAGGCAGTGTCCCGGTAAACTACACAGCGCAATAGAGCTCACTAAAAGGCGTGCATTGACACCAACCCGACCAAAAATGGAAGAGTTTTAAGGGCTGTACGGCAGGGTGGGGGGACGGACTACCCCCCGGCGGGGTCCGGGAGGTTTTGCGGCATGGGGTCTTGTAGCAGTATTGCCGGTAAAAGGACTTGATGACTAGCCGGAGACAGCTTGCGGGGTTATTGTGGAGTTGTGAAGGTTTCCCGCCACATTCTCCCCCCTTTGGACTGGACGTCTCGGTCAGTCCTAGCCGTCTCGGCTACTGTGCTTGCACTCACGAACTCGCCGACCATGGATGATTAACGTTATTCCACGTCACGATATGCACGGCAACATATCGCCTAGTCGGTGCCTCTAAGTCCGTCGAGAACACGCACAGGCCTTATTACCGACGTAAAGCGTACAGACCAGGATTCGACCCCTTGACCTTATCCGTAGGCCGGGACACTGATACTCAATACCACTGTAGCAGTATGCCGGTAAAAGGACTTGATGGTCAGATTACAGCCAAGCCGGAGAAGGTTGTGTGTCCCACCCCACATGCTGACCATACTTCTAACACTGGCAAACTGCTTAATTTGGTGCAAATGGGACCCAACATAGGGTCACGATGCCAACTGGGGAACGAACATGCTGATGGAGATGCTGCTGGGCAACCTAAGGCCTGCTGCCCTGCGCCACGGCGGTGGCAGCAGTGGCGGCAGTGGCCCAGGACCTGGCGGTGGTGGCAGCCATCGTAACCACAGTTTAATTGCCAGCGGCTGCCAGGGATGGAAAGCATGTGCGGAGGAACAAGGGGTGTCAGCTTTGATACAGCTGGGAAAATGGGCTGAGCCCCTACAGAGCACGGGATGTGACGATTAGCTTGGGGGCTATCATGAGGCCCCCCCCGCTAAACATCCATCGCACCCTTGCACGTCTTGCGGACGTGTAATGCCATATATTTTAGGCGTGGTTAAGCGTAACAGGGACGCACACCGTGCACCACACGTTTGCTCAGCCACGCTACTTGTTTCTATTGTTTCCCTCCACGATATGCAACGCTCCGCATCACGTCACCATCTCCACAACGCATTCAGCGCTGAGATATAGAACACATCCGGAGCACCACACACCTCAATCAGCGGCATGTGCTGTTCGGCGCTAGAGCAAGGGACGTGAACCCTGGTACGGCGGCATTCACGGCTACTTGTCAGGTGTGGGTACATGAGACGGGGACGCAGGCCGTAGTTTGCCCTGCCCTGCTGTTACCCGCGAAATAGTGAAAGATGCACGACGATTTCACGCGCGCAACGGTGTGGGAACCGCAGGCGCGAGGCCCAGGAGACGAAGCTGCCGGGCACAGGGGTGCCCCTGGCCGGGCAGCAAGCACCCCTGGCAGCAAGCGTAGGCGTGTTACAAACACCAACACAGCGATGTACCACCCACGCCACGGTTGCTTGGTTGAGTGTGCGCTGGTATAGTTGTATAGTCGTGACTGTGACGTGAGCTAGAGCTGACCGGCTGCTATGAGGACCGCGGTCGTGGGCGGGAGGCATACTGCGAGCCTGCCCGCCACGCCACGCCCTGGCACGCTCCACACCGCGTCAGCACCTCCGTGAAATTCACTCCGAGTAGCCGGGAGCACCTAATAATTGTGCACGGAACCCGGAACCGATGCAAGCTCTGCAACTGGCTTGCCGGGACCGAAGTAGGGACTCGGGGCCGCGGTGGTTCGGCTGTTGCACAAACGTCAACATTCTCGCCCCGCGACGCTTGCCGTCAATACGGTTTGATCTATAAATGCGATAATTCTAGGGCCCGGACGCTGTGCTCGCAGACCGACGAAAGTCAAGATGTCCATGGACGCGCGAGCTCGCTTCTCGCACCGACGTTTCTGGGCCACCAAAATTTAGCGTTCAATACCCGTTCATACGAGCTTTAATGTGGTACTCGCGGTATACGCCAGTACTGAGTTTGGTACCGACGCAGACACGCAGACACGCAGACACGCACGGACAGGGGTGGTCCTGGGGGGCTTCGCCCCCCCTGGATCGCTTCGCTCAGGGGGCTCAGCCCCAAAAGTGGCGCAAGTGCGCAGGCTGAGGGGCCGGCCGGTGTCTAGTTAGGTAGCGGTCCGCAGTGGGGCGAGCAGGGCATGCGCACGGGCAGGAGGGCAGCAGGCCAGCAGCATAAGTAGTGCGGCTGTCGACAGCTGTGCGGTGTCCTGGCTGGCTCTGCGGTGGCCGTGCGACTGCTGAGCGCCTGGTTTGGTTATGTGCCTGTACAGACAAGCGTCTGTCATAGCATCCACGTGTTGCTGCCACTTTCATGTTGCTCCACTGTTTGTATCTGTCTGCTGGTCTGGCTGAGACACTGAGTCCAAATCCCTGGGGCGTATGTACTTCATTGTTAGGTAGTCACCCCGATGGTTGAGGACCCCAGCCTGGGCACAGAAGTGTATGAATTTTCCAACTATTTCCACAACAATGGCTTACTTAGAGTGTTCCCCTGTGTCAGGGAAAAGGGGCTGAGCCCCTCCACAGTCTGAGGCCGAACTACCTCATCGCCCGGACATAGCCGGGGTCGGTTTGGACAGGCACCGAGGTGCCTAACAGTCGCGGCACCACAGCAGGAGCCAGCCAACACGCAGTGCAGGATTCAACAGCAGCCGTGCTACTTGTCGTACCACTGCTGCCTACAACACCACAGGCCCCTTGCTCGCCCTACTGTGGACCGCTACCTAGGCACCAGTCAGCTCCTCAGCCCGTGCGCTAGCGCCGCTTTTTGGGCGGCGCCACGCTCTCCTCCTCCACGTGGCCTTGCCCGCCCCCTCCACTACGAACATGTGCACCGTCACCGCCGCTTCTGCTGGGCCTCGTGCCGCCACTTCTGCTGGGCCTCGTGCCACCACTGCTGCCGGGCCCCGTGTCGCCGCTGCTGCCGGGCCCCGTGTCGCCGCTGCTGCTGGGCCCCGTGCCGCCGCTGCTGCTGGGCCCCGTGCCACCGCTGCTGCTGGGCCCCGTGCCACCGCTGCTGCTGGGCCCCGTGCCACCGCTGCTGCTGGGCCCCGTGCCGCTGCTGCTGCTGGGCCCCGTGTCGCCGCTGCTGCTGGGCCCCGTGCTGCCGCCAGGCAGCAGCAGTGCAGGCCGCTTGTGTCCCAGAAGCATCTCCACCAGCGCGTGCCAGATGTTGGTTGCGGAGTTGACGTCACGTCCCTGCATCGTTGGGAGGGAAGAGTTGTTAGCCACTAACCATTCTATCCGTCTTCTCAGCCCCGACCCCGTCCACCCCTTCAGACACGTGTCACCCGTCAACGTGACCCGCAAAGTACACTCACCCACACAGTCCCGCAATGGTTGCACACTTGGACTTGGTGGGCACGTCAGCCCCCCATGGTACGATCGCCTGCAGGCAGCGCTGCCCGTCACTGAGCAAGCGCCGCCCGCACTTCACGCACACCTGAGGAGGGCGAATGGCAAGAGTGCAGCATGAAGCTTACTGGCTGGCTACCCGACTACCTGTATATCCCGTCCCGTCTGCTCCCATCTTGCCTGTGATGTGTAGAACTCGTCCACATACACCATCAGGTGCGCGTACTTGTCCACCAGCAGGCGGAGCAGTGCCCGATTTGGGCCCCACCCCTTCCTGCCGACACAGCCTCCTCCGCCAGCGTTGCCCCACCCAACGACGACCTCCCCCTTGCACCTCCCGTTGGCAAGCTGCTGGCACGCGTGCTCTAGCACCTGCACATGCATCAGTGGTGCAGCGTACTATGTTGGTACATGGGCTCGCGCGCATTAGTTATTAGGACCTGGGAACCGCCCCCTTCACACAACACACGACACACCTTCTGAGTCAGCACATGGACCGTCAGCCGCCACAGCCGCTGGCCCTACTGACAGTAGTGGCGGAGCAGGTGCCACAGACCGAGCCGCTGCACCTGCGCCGCCGCCGTGGGGCCGGCAGCCGCCGCCGTGGGGCCGGCAGCCGCTGTTCCATGCCACCAGAGTACAGGTAGCAAAGCCGCCGTTCATGGTTGGCCGCAGATGCCACCCGCGCACTGGGTATCCCCGCCTGCCAGCGCATGAATGCAGGCTGCTCCCGTAGCCGCCCCTCTTGCCACAGCCGGCGACCTGTCTGGCCTGTGCGGTGTGGATAGCCCGCGCCAGACAGGTGGACATAGCAGGAGCGCTGGTCGCGGCGCCGCTCTGTTGCGGCGATGTGTATGCCTGCGTGTGCCCCGCCAACCGCGCCCCTTGCACCGCTGCTGCTTCCGCCACCTCCGTTCAGGCCGCCACCGCCGGCACTGCTTTCGCTGCCGCCGCCTTTGCCGCCGCTGTTGCCACCGCCGCTGTCACTGCCACTGCTCGGGTGTCAACGGGGTCAGCACTGCCTTGGTGTTGACGGGGCCAGCCCAGATGCGAGCAGCGCGTGGCGGGCTACTGTAGCTGTGCGGCTCGAATCCTGCCATGAACCTGACGCAGCCCAGGACATAGTTGCCTGCGGCTATGTCGACGCCCACAACACGCTTGCCGTCTAGGTCGGCCTGCGTGATGACAGGCAGCGGATCGCCAGCCGCGACCACGCCCGCCACTGGGTTGTCCCTGGGCGCCCTGCCCAGCCTGCCACGGGACCCACGCGGGTCGCCGTCTCCCTCACTGCTGCCGCCACGCCCACGCTCACGGCTGCGCCCGCGCCCGTGCGAGCTACTGCCGCCACGCCCGCGCGCACGGCTGCGCCCGCGTCCGCGCGTCGGGCTGCTGCCAGCGGCCTCCTTGTGCACCACCACACATGCAGCGGCACCGTCCGTACGCCTTCGCCAAACTCCCAGCCCCTCCAGTTGTCCCGAGCGACCTGGAACCCGGCGACCTGCCACAGGTCTTGCCCCTGTCCCAGCCCCTGCCGCTGCAGCCACGGGTTGAACGACTCGGCCGTGTTTTGAAACGCACACCAGCCACCCACGCTTGCCACAGCGCTCTGCGCCGCCGCGCGCAGCTCTGGTGCAGTTGCACCACCTTCACGCTGCTCTGAGTTAGCCACAGCCGCCCGAGCTGCCACCAGCACTTCTCGGTTGATGAGCAGCTCCTACAGCAGCAACGAAGGTCAATTGACGTCATTAGCCCGGCCCCCATCAACGGCCCGGCCCCCATCAATGGCCCCCCTCCCTGGCACACCTGCAGAACCGTGTTGGTGATGGGCACGTGCAGTGGCAGGCAGGACGCCTCGATAACCAGTGAAAAGGGCCGTACCCGCCTCACGGCGAATATCACCTTGGCTAGCTCGCCTCGCGGAGGTGGCTGGGCGGCGGTCTGAAGCCGACGGTACTCGCTGGCAAGCCATCTGCACGCGGAGCAACAAAGCCTTACGAGGCAGCCTTGCAAGGGATCGGCAGCATCCCCAGCCAGCGGGACCAGTCGCACCTGTGCCTGGGCACGAGATCGTGCAGCAGGTCCGCCGCCGCGCTCACCAGCAGCAGGGGGTCCGTGTCCAGCGGATTCTGCTGGCCCGCTTGGACAGGATGAATACCCCGAGCCTTCCACTTCTGCACCAGGGAGGTGGCCTTGGCGTTGGCGCGTCCCAGCCAGTCGGCGGGCACGATGAGGCCGCCCAGGTCGTCCTCGGTGAGTGGCAACGTCCGCTGAATTGCTTCGCTCAGGGGGCTCAGCCCAAAAAGGTGGGCGCACGAGCCAACAAACGCACAGCTCACAGTCAGCGCCCCACAGTTGCCGTGCAAGCAACAAATTGGGTGACTCACAACTCTTCAACACTGGAGCCCATGCCTGTGGGGATGGTGAACACCCCTACAATACAACTGACAGTTAGCCAATGTCATCCTGTCATATCCTTGTATCCACGACTGATCCCAGTACTCTCCCCCTCAAGTAACTAACACTTGTTAACTGACATCAATGTGCTACCGCAAACATGCATGGACTGATTGCTGGCCGCATTGAGCACCTGCTCATTGCCTGCCGTGCTCCCGGACCTGTTGTGCTGGTGGTGTGAAATCTGGCGACAAGGACCTCAGGAACAACTGCAGTGCGGGTGGAGCTGCAAGGCTTCCACACAGCAGCTTAAGCCGCTCTCGCAGGTGTAGGTATACGCCCATCAGCTTGTGACGCAACCACTGCCTGCAGGCAACAAGCAGCAAGAGTATAAATTCAATGCCCTCTACTTTCTACAAATTCTGCGGTACCTTAATCCATAGTCAGACAACGCATGCCGCCAGGGCGCTTGAATGGGGCCTAGCGGATGGACCCTTACCAGCACTTCTGCAACCGCCCAACAGCTGCGGCTCGGGATGAGATAAGCACCACCAGATGCCCGCCAGCCGCCGCCTCCTGCACCGCCTCATCAATGGCAAGGCATCTCCCATGGCAAATTAGCTTGACCCTGTGATGATTGACCGGCAGACCGTCAATTAATATGGCTGAATTTAAAACTATTACCCAACTCGCTTCCACGGACAGACAATCAATTAAGGCATGTACAAGTTAGGACAGACAATCAATTACGGCATTTACAAGTTAGGCTAAGTACAGCATAACAAGGGACAGCCAGCACAATAATGTTGGATGCTGGCAAGCGTACATGACACATGTAGGCAGGTGGCAATAAGGCAAGATAGCAGGTTGGCAAGGGTTACCGGCATGACTGCGTGTGCAGAGGGCTAGAGTGGTGAAGGAGGGAAACGTTGTGCAACTCGTGCATGGAGACAGTCCCATCAAGTGAAACCCACACACGTGTTGGCATTCTCTGGGTGTAATGGCAATAATCCCTTGTGTCACAATCCCATTAAATTCCAAATCTCCCACACCGTATGCGCTCGCCTGTCAACATGTTTATCCTTCCAGTTTACAAAGCGGCCCGAACCAGCGGTCCCAGCTTTCTGCTTTCTGCCCCATACTTGTTCTGATACAGGTGCATGGACACGTACTTCTATAGGTGCCCCAGACATTAGCCATGCTCGGTGCCTGACCTCCCCAGCCAGTAAAATAGTCTTTTGCAGTGCATTGTGTCACAGCTCACGTTTCCAAACCATCAATTTAGGCTAAGGCAGTAAGGGAATAGCACGAGCAACTATGCTGAGATGCCATCTCACCTGGAGTTATCAAGCCGAAACAAACGTGAAATTCGTGTCATGGACACATCAGTTGCAGGCACCTGTCAGCATGCAAATGGAGCTCCTTAGTAGTTGATTGCTGCACCATTGGGTTACACGCAGCACATAGCGATGCATGAATGAATCATGTTGGCACAGCTTGACGCATCGAGCCCTTACTAACCCTGTATGTTGTCCTAAACCTGCACGACCCTACCCTACTACGCTTGTCCATTCCCCGCTTCCACCCAGCGCCAGTACAACAAAAGATGTTATGCGGCGAGCTGGCAACCCTGCCAAGGACGACCGGGTTATTAAGCCCTACATCCATATCTTCCTCATAATTCAACACTTGTCATATCCGAACAGAAAGCTTACCTCGAAACGCAGCTTGCCAACAGCGAGCTTCAAGGCTGGTCCTAGTCGATCACGGCATGGTTGCGATAGTTGAGACTCTGTGGCTGGTGTGCGGCAGACTGGACATGTGACCCGGCGGTTTTGATTGATCCATGCGAGCTCAGCAATGCACTGTAAATGGGCACAATTCGGCAGCCATAGTCATCGGTGGCAAGTGTCACAGGCTACAATCCGCACAAGGTTTACAGATTGTCGAGCACTATGACACCGCGCGGAGCCTATTGTATGGGGTACTTGCAACACCACCCCCTGCCTATGACCATAACAAAGATCCAGCTGTCGCCCGCCCCCCCTTCAAGCAGCTGAGCAATACGACGTGCATCACGTCTAACCTAGCTTTTGTGGGGTGGAATAACGCGCGCGCAAGCCTGGGCGCCCCGATGTCTATTGACAACACCGACAGGAAGGAATACAGGAAGGCCTAAGATTCAAGAACTAAGGGCGCCCAAGACATACAGGTTAAGGCCATACCTCCTCCGCGCTCCGGACAGGGACGGCTGGTTTTCGGTTCTTTCGGTTAGTTTGCTTGGGTTCTGGAATGAACTACCCCCGCCTATACTCTCTTCACTAACGACTGTGGCTTCATTTTCCGCCTGGGGGGTCGGTGGGGGGGGTGGGAGTGACACCCTCCCGCTCCCCTCTTCACCCTGCTCCCTCCTCCATACTTATCACCCGAGCGCGCCCCACCTGAACGCAGAATTTATGTCCACAGGGAGCCAGCAAGGCCACGTCCTCCTTCTCACGCCAACAAATTGGGCAGACCAAGCATGATTCTGCGTCCATAGCTGGAGATCTCTACAATCATAGACTGATGCTCGAACGTGTTCTCAGACGTGTCCTGCTAAAAGCGATCTCTCTAGCGCGGACCGAGCCCGCTGACTTTGCAGCCCAAGTTTTGCGAGCTGACCTTTTCACGTTGAAAGAAAGCAATTTAATACCATTGTTACAGAGTGGCTACCGTGAGTGGTTACGTATACTTTCATTTCGCTGCCCGATCTCGGCATGATGGGGCCCCCCGTCCCCTCCTACTGGGCTGGAACCGTCCGTAAGCACTTTTGGGTCCCACACTCCCCTAATCCCCCCCCCCCCGAAGCCACCCTGCTCGCCTAACGACCTACGGTACGAAAAGGCTGCAAGGGCAGCTGCTGCTGGGGAGGCGCCGGCGCTGCACAGCGCAGGGTTCAGCTTGGGCGCACCAGCGGCACCGGCAGCCATGGCCTGTGGGCGGCCAACACCACCACGCCGACCTTGACGCCAAATGCACGCCACCACCGCCCGCCTCCCCAACCGAGTCCATACCACGACAGAGCTGGACAGATGCCTGATGCGGCGAATAGGCTGCAAGGGCAGCTGCTGCTGGGGAGGCACCGGCGGTGCGCAGCACAGGGTCCAGCTTGGGCGAACCAGCGGCACCGGCGGCCATGGCCTGTGGGTGGCCAACACCACCACGCCGCCCTTGACGCCAAATGCACGCCACCACATTGCTGGAGAGCCGCCCAATGCTGTGAAAAGGCTGCAAGGGCAGCAGCTGCTGGGGAGGCGCCGGCGCTGCACAGCGCAGGGTTCAGCTTGGGCGCACCAGCGGCACCGGCAGCCATGGCCTGTGGGTGGCCAACACCACCACGCCGCCCTTGACGCCAAATGCACGCCACCACATTGCTGGAGAGCCGCCCAATGCTGTTAAAAGGCTGCAAGGGCAGCTGCTGCTGGGGAGGCACCGGCGGTGTGCAGCGCAGGGTCCAGCTTGGGCGCACCAGCGGCACCGGCAGCCATGGCCTGTGGGCAGCCAACACCACCACGCCGCCCTTGACGCCAGATGCACGCCACCACCGCCCGCCTCCCCAACCGAGTCCATACCACGACAGAGCTGGAGAGCCGCCCGATGCGACAAAAAGGCTGCAAGGGCAGCTGCTGCTGGGGAGGCACCGGCGGTGCGCAGCACAGGGTCAAGCTTGGGCGAACCAGCGGCACCGGCGGCCATGGCCTGTGGGTGGCCAACACCACCACGCCGCCCTTGACGCCAAATGCACGCCACCACCGCCCGCCTCCCCAACCGAGTCCATCCTACGACAGAGCTGGAGAGCCGCCCGATGCGGCGAAAAGGCTGACAGGACAGCTGCTGCTGGGAGGCACCGGCGGTGCGCAGCGCAGGGTCCAGCTTGGGCGCACCAGCGGCACCGGCAGCCATGGCCTGTGGGCGGCCAACACCACCACGCCGCCCTTGACGCCCAATGCACGCCACCACCGCCCGCCTCCCCAACCGAGTCCATACAGCGACAGAGCTGGACAGACGCCCGATGCGGCGAAAAGGCTGCAAGGGCAGCTGCTGCTGGGGAGGCACCGGCGGTGCGCAGCACAGGGTCCAGCTTGGGCGCACCAGCGGCACCGGCAGCCATGGCCTGTGGGCGGCCAACACCACCACGCCGCCCTTGACGCCAAATGCACGCCACCACATTGCTGGAGAGCCGCCCAATGCTGTTAATAGGCTGCAAGGGCAGCTGCTGCTGGGGAGGCACCGGCGGTGTGCAGCGCAGGGTCCAGCTTGGGCGCACCAGCGGCACCGGCAGCCATGGCCTGTGGGCAGCCAACACCACCACGCCGCCCTTGACGCCCAATGCACGCCACCACCGCCCGCCTCCCCAACCGAGTCCATACCACGACAGAGCTGGACAGACGCCTGATGCGGCGAAAAGGCTGCAAGGGCAGCTGCTGCTGGGGAGGCACCGGCGGTGCGCAGCACAGGGTCAAGCTTGGGCGCACCAGCGGCACCGGCGGCCATGGCCTGTGGGTGGCCAACACCACCACGCCGCCCTTGACGCCAAATGCACGCCACCACCGCCCGCCTCCCCAACCGAGTCCATCCTACGACAGAGCTGGAGAGCCGCCCGATGCGGCGAAAAGGCTGACAGGACAGCTGCTGCTGGGAGGCACCGGCGGTGCGCAGCACAGGGTCCAGCTTGGGCGCACCAGCGGCACCGGCAGCCATGGCCTGTGGGCGGCCAACACCACCACGCCGCCCTTGACGCCAAATGCACGCCACCACATTGCTGGAGAGCCGCCCAATGCTGTTAAAAGGCTGCAAGGGCAGCTGCTGCTGGGGAGGCACCGGCGGTGCGCAGCACAGGGTCAAGCTTGGGCGCACCAGCGGCACCGGCAGCCATGGCCTGTGGGTGGCCAACACCACCACGCCGCCCTTGACGCCAGATGCACGCCACCACCGCCCGCCTCCCCAACCGAGTCCATCCTACGACAGAGCTGGAGAGCCGCCCGATGCGGCGAAAAGGCTGACAGGACAGCTGCTGCTGGGAGGCACCGGCGGTGCGCAGCGCAGGGTCCAGCTTGGGCGCACCAGCGGCACCGGCAGCCATGGCCTGTGGGCAGCCAACACCACCACGCCGCCCTTGACGCCCAATGCACGCCACCACCGCCCGCCTCCCCAACCGAGTCCATACAGCGACAGAGCTGGACAGACGCCCGATGCGGCGAAAAGGCTGCAAGGGCAGCTGCTACTGGGGAGGCACCGGCGGTGCGCAGCACAGGGTCCAGCTTGGGCGCACCAGCGGCACCGGCAGCCATGGCCTGTGGGCGGCCAACACCACCACGCCGCCCTTGACGCCAAATGCACGCCACCACATTGCTGGAGAGCCGCCCAATGCTGTTAATAGGCTGCAAGGGCAGCTGCTGCTGGGGAGGCACCGGCGGTGTGCAGCGCAGGGTCCAGCTTGGGCGCACCAGCGGCACCGGCAGCCATGGCCTGTGGGCAGCCAACACCACCACGCCGCCCTTGACGCCCAATGCACGCCACCACCGCCCGCCTCCCCAACCGAGTCCATACCACGACAGAGCTGGACAGACGCCTGATGCGGCGAAAAGGCTGCAAGGGCAGCTGCTGCTGGGGAGGCACCGGCGGTGCGCAGCACAGGGTCAAGCTTGGGCGCACCAGCGGCACCGGCGGCCATGGCCTGTGGGTGGCCAACACCACCACGCCGCCCTTGACGCCAAATGCACGCCACCACCGCCCGCCTCCCCAACCGAGTCCATCCTACGACAGAGCTGGAGAGCCGCCCGATGCGGCGAAAAGGCTGACAGGACAGCTGCTGCTGGGGAGGCACCGGCGGTGCGCAGCACAGGGTCCAGCTTGGGCGCACCAGCGGCACCGGCAGCCATGGCCTGTGGGCGGCCAACACCACCACGCCGCCCTTGACGCCAAATGCACGCCACCACATTGCTGGAGAGCCGCCCAATGCTGTTAAAAGGCTGCAAGGGCAGCTGCTGCTGGGGAGGCACCGGCGGTGCGCAGCGCAGGGTCAAGCTTGGGCGCACCAGCGGCACCGGCAGCCATGGCCTGTGGGCAGCCAACACCACCACGCCGCCCTTGACGCCAGATGCACGCCACCACCGCCCGCCTCCCCAACCGAGTCCATCCTACGACAGAGCTGGAGAGCCGCCCGATGCGGCGAAAAGGCTGACAGGACAGCTGCTGCTGGGAGGCACCGGCGGTGCGCAGCGCAGGGTCCAGCTTGGGCGCACCAGCGGCACCGGCAGCCATGGCCTGTGGGCAGCCAACACCACCACGCCGCCCTTGACGCCCAATGCACGCCACCACCGCCCGCCTCCCCAACCGAGTCCATACCACGACAGCGCTGGAGAGCCGCCCGATGCGGCGAAAAGGCTGCAAAGGCAGCTGCTGCTGGGGAGGCACCGGCGGTGCGCAGCACAGGGTCCAGCTTGGGCGCACCAGCGGCACCGGCAGCCATGGCCTGTGGGCGGCCAACACCACCACGCCGCCCTTGACGCCAAATGCACGCCACCACATTGCTGGAGAGCCGCCCAATGCTGTTAATAGGCTGCAAGGGCAGCTGCTGCTGGGGAGGCACCGGCGGTGTGCAGCGCAGGGTCCAGCTTGGGCGCACCAGCGGCACCGGCAGCCATGGCCTGTGGGCAGCCAACACCACCACGCCGCCCTTGACGCCCAATGCACGCCACCACCGCCCGCCTCCCCAACCGAGTCCATACCACGACAGAGCTGGACAGACGCCTGATGCGGCGAAAAGGCTGCAAGGGCAGCTGCTGCTGGGGAGGCACCGGCGGTGCGCAGCACAGGGTCAAGCTTGGGCGCACCAGCGGCACCGGCGGCCATGGCCTGTGGGTGGCCAACACCACCACGCCGCCCTTGACGCCAAATGCACACCACCACCGCCCGCCGCCCCAACCGAGTCCATCCTACGACAGAGCTGGAGAGCCGCCCGATGCGGCGAAAAGGCTGACAGGACAGCTGCTGCTGGGAGGCACCGGCGGTGCGCAGCACAGGGTCCAGCTTGGGCGCACCAGCGGCACCGGCAGCCATGGCCTGTGGGCGGCCAACACCACCACGCCGCCCTTGACGCCAAATGCACGCCACCACATTGCTGGAGAGCCGCCCAATGCTGTTAAAAGGCTGCAAGGGCAGCTGCTGCTGGGGAGGCACCGGCGGTGCGCAGCGCAGGGTCCAGCTTGGGCGCACCAGCGGCACCGGCAGCCATGGCCTGTGGGCGGCCAACACCGCCACGCCGCCCTTGACGCCCAATGCACGCCACCACCGCCCGCCTCCCCAACCGAGTCCATACAGCGACAGAACTGGACAGACGCCCGATGCGGCGAAAAGGTTGCAAGGGCAGCTGCTGCTGGGGAGGCACCGGCGGTGCGCAGCGCAGGGCCCAGCTTGGGCGCACCAGCGGCACCGGCAGCCATGGCCTGTGGGTGGCCAACACCACCACGCCGCCCTTGACGCCCAATGCACGCCACCACCGCCCGCCGCCCCAACCGAGTCCATACCACGACAGAGCTGGAAAGCCGCCCGATGCGGCGAAAAGGCTGCAAGGGCAGCTGCTGCTGGGGAGGCGCCGGCGCTGCGCAGCGCAGGGTTCAGCTTGGGTGGAACGGCAGCACCGGCAGCCATGGCCTGTGGGTTACCAACACCACCACGCCGCCCTTGACGCCCAATGCACACCACCACCGCCCGCCGCCCCAACCGAGTCCATCCCATGACAGAGCTGGACAGACGCCCGATGCGGCGAAAAGGCTGCAAGGGCAGCTGCTGCTGGGGAGGCACCGGCGGTGCGCAGCGCAGGGTCCAGCTTGGGTGCACCGGCAGCACCGGCAGCCATGGCCTGTGGGCAGGCAACACCACCACGCCGCCCTTGACGCCAAATGCACGCCATCACCGCCCGCCTCCCCAACCGAGTCCATACCACGACAGCGCTGGAGAGCCGCCCGATGCGGCGAAAAGGCTGACAGGACAGCTGCTGCTGGGAGGCACCGGCGGTGCGCAGCGCAGGGTCCAGCTTGGGCGCACCAGCGGCACCGGCAGCCATGGCCTGTGGGCAGCCAACACCACCACGCCGCCCTTGACGCCCAATGCACGCCACCACCGCCCGCCTCCCCAACCGAGTCCATACCACGACAGAGCTGGACAGACGCCCGATGCGGCGAAAAGGCTGCAAGGGCAGCTGCTGCTGGGGAGGCACCGGCGGTGCGCAGCGCAGGGTCCAGCTTGGGCGCACCAGCGGCACCGGCAGCCATGGCCTGTGGGCGGCCAACACCACCACGCCGCCCTTGACGCCAGATGCACACCACCACCGCCCGCCACCCCAACCAAGTCCATCCCTCGACAGAGCTGGATGGCCACCGAATGCGGCGAAAACGCTGCAAGGGCAGCTGCTGCTGGGGAGGCGCCGGTGCTGCACAGCGCAGGTTCCAGCTTGGGCGCACCAGCGGCACCGGCAGCCATGGCCTGTGGGCGGCCAACACCACCACGCCGCCCTTGACGCCCATTGCACGCCACCACCGCCCGCCTCCCCAACCAAGTCCATCCCATGACAGCGCTGGAGAGCCGCCCGATGCGGCGAAACGGCTGCAAGGGCAGCTGCTGATGGAGAGGCGCCGGCGCTGCGCAGCGCTGGTTCCAGCTTGGGCGCACCAGCGGCACCGGCAGCCATGGCCTGTGGGCGGCCAACACCACCACGCCGCCCTTGACGCCCAATGCACGCCACACCGCCCGCCGCCCCAACCGAGTCCATACCACGACAGAGCTGGAAAGCCGCCCGATGCGGCGAAAAGGCTGCAAGGGCAGCTGCTGCTGGGGAGGCGCCGGCGCTGCGCAGCGCAGGGTTCAGCTTGGGTGGAACGGCAGCACCGGCAGCCATGGCCTGTGGGTTACCAACACCACCACGCCGCCCTTGACGCCCAATGCACACCACCACCGCCCGCCGCCCCAACCGAGTCCATCCCATGACAGAGCTGGACAGACGCCCGATGCGGCGAAAAGGCTGCAAGGGCAGCTGCTGCTGGGGAGGCACCGGCGGTGCGCAGCGCAGGGTCCAGCTTGGGTGCACCGGCAGCACCGGCAGCCATGGCCTGTGGGCAGGCAACACCACCACGCCGCCCTTGACGCCAAATGCACGCCATCACCGCCCGCCTCCCCAACCGAGTCCATACCACGACAGCGCTGGAGAGCCGCCCGATGCGGCGAAAAGGCTGACAGGACAGCTGCTGCTGGGAGGCACCGGCGGTGCGCAGCGCAGGGTCCAGCTTGGGCGCACCAGCGGCACCGGCAGCCATGGCCTGTGGGCAGCCAACACCACCACGCCGCCCTTGACGCCCAATGCACGCCACCACCGCCCGCCTCCCCAACCGAGTCCATACCACGACAGAGCTGGACAGACGCCCGATGCGGCGAAAAGGCTGCAAGGGCAGCTGCTGCTGGGGAGGCACCGGCGGTGCGCAGCGCAGGGTCCAGCTTGGGCGCACCAGCGGCACCGGCAGCCATGGCCTGTGGGCGGCCAACACCACCACGCCGCCCTTGACGCCAGATGCACACCACCACCGCCCGCCACCCCAACCAAGTCCATCCCTCGACAGAGCTGGATGGCCACCGAATGCGGCGAAAACGCTGCAAGGGCAGCTGCTGCTGGGGAGGCGCCGGTGCTGCACAGCGCAGGTTCCAGCTTGGGCGCACCAGCGGCACCGGCAGCCATGGCCTGTGGGCGGCCAACACCACCACGCCGCCCTTGACGCCCATTGCACGCCACCACCGCCCGCCTCCCCAACCAAGTCCATCCCATGACAGCGCTGGAGAGCCGCCCGATGCGGCGAAACGGCTGCAAGGGCAGCTGCTGATGGAGAGGCGCCGGCGCTGCGCAGCGCTGGTTCCAGCTTGGGCGCACCAGCGGCACCGGCAGCCATGGCCTGTGGGCGGCCAACACCACCACGCCGCCCTTGACGCCCAATGCACGCCACACCGCCCGCCGCCCCAACCGAGTCCATCCCACGACAGCGCTGGAGAGCCGCCCGATGCGGCGAAACGGCTGCAAGGGCAGCTGCTGCTGGGGAGGCACCGGCGGTGCGCAGCGCAGGGTCCAGCTTGGGCGCACCAGCGGCACCGGCAGCCATGGCCTGTGGGCAGCCAACACCACCACGCCGCCCTTGACGCCCAATGCACGCCACCACCGCCCGCCTCCCCAACCGAGTCCATACCACGACAGAGCTGGACAGACGCCCGATGCGGCGAAAAGGCTGCAAGGGCAGCTGCTGCTGGGGAGGCACCGGCGGTGCGCAGCGCAGGGTCCAGCTTGGGCGCACCAGCGGCACCGGCAGCCATGGCCTGTGGGCGGCCAACACCACCACGCCGCCCTTGACGCCAAATGCACGCCACCACCGCCCGCCTCCCCAACCGAGTCCATCCTACGACAGAGCTGGAGAGCCGCCCGATGCGGCGAAAAGGCTGACAGGACAGCTGCTGCTGGGAGGCACCGGCGGTGCGCAGCGCAGGGTCCAGCTTGGGCGCACCAGCGGCACCGGCAGCCATGGCCTGTGGGCGGCCAACACCACCACGCCGCCCTTGACGCCCAATGCACGCCACCACCGCCCGCCTCCCCAACCGAGTCCATACAGCGACAGAGCTGGACAGACGCCCGATGCGGCGAAAAGGCTGCAAGGGCAGCTGCTGCTGGGGAGGCACCGGCGGTGCGCAGCACAGGGTCCAGCTTGGGCGCACCAGCGGCACCGGCAGCCATGGCCTGTGGGCGGCCAACACCACCACGCCGCCCTTGACGCCAAATGCACGCCACCACATTGCTGGAGAGCCGCCCAATGCTGTTAATAGGCTGCAAGGGCAGCTGCTGCTGGGGAGGCACCGGCGGTGTGCAGCGCAGGGTCCAGCTTGGGCGCACCAGCGGCACCGGCAGCCATGGCCTGTGGGCAGCCAACACCACCACGCCGCCCTTGACGCCCAATGCACGCCACCACCGCCCGCCTCCCCAACCGAGTCCATACCACGACAGAGCTGGACAGACGCCTGATGCGGCGAAAAGGCTGCAAGGGCAGCTGCTGCTGGGGAGGCACCGGCGGTGCGCAGCACAGGGTCAAGCTTGGGCGCACCAGCGGCACCGGCGGCCATGGCCTGTGGGTGGCCAACACCACCACGCCGCCCTTGACGCCAAATGCACGCCACCACCGCCCGCCTCCCCAACCGAGTCCATCCTACGACAGAGCTGGAGAGCCGCCCGATGCGGCGAAAAGGCTGACAGGACAGCTGCTGCTGGGAGGCACCGGCGGTGCGCAGCACAGGGTCCAGCTTGGGCGCACCAGCGGCACCGGCAGCCATGGCCTGTGGGCGGCCAACACCACCACGCCGCCCTTGACGCCAAATGCACGCCACCACATTGCTGGAGAGCCGCCCAATGCTGTTAAAAGGCTGCAAGGGCAGCTGCTGCTGGGGAGGCACCGGCGGTGCGCAGCACAGGGTCAAGCTTGGGCGCACCAGCGGCACCGGCAGCCATGGCCTGTGGGCAGCCAACACCACCACGCCGCCCTTGACGCCAGATGCACGCCACCACCGCCCGCCTCCCCAACCGAGTCCATCCTACGACAGAGCTGGAGAGCCGCCCGATGCGGCGAAAAGGCTGACAGGACAGCTGCTGCTGGGGAGGCACCGGCGGTGCGCAGCGCAGGGTCCAGCTTGGGCGCACCAGCGGCACCGGCAGCCATGGCCTGTGGGCAGCCAACACCACCACGCCGCCCTTGACGCCCAATGCACGCCACCACCGCCCGCCTCCCCAACCGAGTCCATACAGCGACAGAGCTGGACAGACGCCCGATGCGGCGAAAAGGCTGCAAGGGCAGCTGCTGCTGGGGAGGCACCGGCGGTGCGCAGCACAGGGTCCAGCTTGGGCGCACCAGCGGCACCGGCAGCCATGGCCTGTGGGCGGCCAACACCACCACGCCGCCCTTGACGCCAGATGCACACCACCACCGCCCGCCACCCCAACCAAGTCCATCCCTCGACAGAGCTGGATGGCCACCGAATGCGGCGAAAACGCTGCAAGGGCAGCTGCTGCTGGGGAGGCGCCGGTGCTGCACAGCGCAGGTTCCAGCTTGGGCGCACCAGCGGCACCGGCAGCCATGGCCTGTGGGCGGCCAACACCACCACGCCGCCCTTGACGCCCATTGCACGCCACCACCGCCCGCCTCCCCAACCAAGTCCATCCCATGACAGCGCTGGAGAGCCGCCCGATGCGGCGAAACGGCTGCAAGGGCAGCTGCTGATGGAGAGGCGCCGGCGCTGCGCAGCGCTGGTTCCAGCTTGGGCGCACCAGCGGCACCGGCAGCCATGGCCTGTGGGCGGCCAACACCACCACGCCGCCCTTGACGCCCAATGCACGCCACACCGCCCGCCGCCCCAACCGAGTCCATCCCACGACAGCGCTGGAGAGCCGCCCGATGCGGCGAAACGGCTGCAAGGGCAGCTGCTGCTGGGGAGGCACCGGCGGTGCGCAGCGCAGGGTCCAGCTTGGGCGCACCAGCGGCACCGGCAGCCATGGCCTGTGGGCAGCCAACACCACCACGCCGCCCTTGACGCCCAATGCACGCCACCACCGCCCGCCTCCCCAACCGAGTCCATACCACGACAGAGCTGGACAGACGCCCGATGCGGCGAAAAGGCTGCAAGGGCAGCTGCTGCTGGGGAGGCACCGGCGGTGCGCAGCGCAGGGTCCAGCTTGGGCGCACCAGCGGCACCGGCAGCCATGGCCTGTGGGCGGCCAACACCACCACGCCGCCCTTGACGCCAAATGCACGCCACCACCGCCCGCCTCCCCAACCGAGTCCATCCTACGACAGAGCTGGAGAGCCGCCCGATGCGGCGAAAAGGCTGACAGGACAGCTGCTGCTGGGAGGCACCGGCGGTGCGCAGCGCAGGGTCCAGCTTGGGCGCACCAGCGGCACCGGCAGCCATGGCCTGTGGGCGGCCAACACCACCACGCCGCCCTTGACGCCCAATGCACGCCACCACCGCCCGCCTCCCCAACCGAGTCCATACAGCGACAGAGCTGGACAGACGCCCGATGCGGCGAAAAGGCTGCAAGGGCAGCTGCTGCTGGGGAGGCACCGGCGGTGCGCAGCACAGGGTCCAGCTTGGGCGCACCAGCGGCACCGGCAGCCATGGCCTGTGGGCGGCCAACACCACCACGCCGCCCTTGACGCCAAATGCACGCCACCACATTGCTGGAGAGCCGCCCAATGCTGTTAATAGGCTGCAAGGGCAGCTGCTGCTGGGGAGGCACCGGCGGTGTGCAGCGCAGGGTCCAGCTTGGGCGCACCAGCGGCACCGGCAGCCATGGCCTGTGGGCAGCCAACACCACCACGCCGCCCTTGACGCCCAATGCACGCCACCACCGCCCGCCTCCCCAACCGAGTCCATACCACGACAGAGCTGGACAGACGCCTGATGCGGCGAAAAGGCTGCAAGGGCAGCTGCTGCTGGGGAGGCACCGGCGGTGCGCAGCACAGGGTCAAGCTTGGGCGCACCAGCGGCACCGGCGGCCATGGCCTGTGGGTGGCCAACACCACCACGCCGCCCTTGACGCCAAATGCACGCCACCACCGCCCGCCTCCCCAACCGAGTCCATCCTACGACAGAGCTGGAGAGCCGCCCGATGCGGCGAAAAGGCTGACAGGACAGCTGCTGCTGGGAGGCACCGGCGGTGCGCAGCACAGGGTCCAGCTTGGGCGCACCAGCGGCACCGGCAGCCATGGCCTGTGGGCGGCCAACACCACCACGCCGCCCTTGACGCCAAATGCACGCCACCACATTGCTGGAGAGCCGCCCAATGCTGTTAAAAGGCTGCAAGGGCAGCTGCTGCTGGGGAGGCACCGGCGGTGCGCAGCACAGGGTCAAGCTTGGGCGCACCAGCGGCACCGGCAGCCATGGCCTGTGGGCAGCCAACACCACCACGCCGCCCTTGACGCCAGATGCACGCCACCACCGCCCGCCTCCCCAACCGAGTCCATCCTACGACAGAGCTGGAGAGCCGCCCGATGCGGCGAAAAGGCTGACAGGACAGCTGCTGCTGGGAGGCACCGGCGGTGCGCAGCGCAGGGTCCAGCTTGGGCGCACCAGCGGCACCGGCAGCCATGGCCTGTGGGCAGCCAACACCACCACGCCGCCCTTGACGCCCAATGCACGCCACCACCGCCCGCCTCCCCAACCGAGTCCATACAGCGACAGAGCTGGACAGACGCCCGATGCGGCGAAAAGGCTGCAAGGGCAGCTGCTGCTGGGGAGGCACCGGCGGTGCGCAGCACAGGGTCCAGCTTGGGCGCACCAGCGCCACCGGCAGCCATGGCCTGTGGGCGGCCAACACCACCACGCCGCCCTTGACGCCAAATGCACGCCACCACATTGCTGGAGAGCCGCCCAATGCTGTTAATAGGCTGCAAGGGCAGCTGCTGCTGGGGAGGCACCGGCGGTGTGCAGCGCAGGGTCCAGCTTGGGCGCACCAGCGGCACCGGCAGCCATGGCCTGTGGGCAGCCAACACCACCACGCCGCCCTTGACGCCCAATGCACGCCACCACCGCCCGCCTCCCCAACCGAGTCCATACCACGACAGAGCTGGACAGACGCCTGATGCGGCGAAAAGGCTGCAAGGGCAGCTGCTGCTGGGGAGGCACCGGCGGTGCGCAGCACAGGGTCAAGCTTGGGCGCACCAGCGGCACCGGCGGCCATGGCCTGTGGGTGGCCAACACCACCACGCCGCCCTTGACGCCAAATGCACGCCACCACCGCCCGCCTCCCCAACCGAGTCCATCCTACGACAGAGCTGGAGAGCCGCCCGATGCGGCGAAAAGGCTGACAGGACAGCTGCTGCTGGGGAGGCACCGGCGGTGCGCAGCACAGGGTCCAGCTTGGGCGCACCAGCGGCACCGGCAGCCATGGCCTGTGGGCGGCCAACACCACCACGCCGCCCTTGACGCCAAATGCACGCCACCACATTGCTGGAGAGCCGCCCAATGCTGTTAAAAGGCTGCAAGGGCAGCTGCTGCTGGGGAGGCACCGGCGGTGCGCAGCGCAGGGTCCAGCTTGGGCGCACCAGCGGCACCGGCAGCCATGGCCTGTGGGCAGCCAACACCACCACGCCGCCCTTGACGCCAGATGCACGCCACCACCGCCCGCCTCCCCAACCGAGTCCATCCTACGACAGAGCTGGAGAGCCGCCCGATGCGGCGAAAAGGCTGACAGGACAGCTGCTGCTGGGAGGCACCGGCGGTGCGCAGCGCAGGGTCCAGCTTGGGCGCACCAGCGGCACCGGCAGCCATGGCCTGTGGGCAGCCAACACCACCACGCCGCCCTTGACGCCAGATGCACGCCACCACCGCCCGCCTCCCCAACCGAGTCCATCCTACGACAGAGCTGGAGAGCCGCCCGATGCGGCGAAAAGGCTGACAGGACAGCTGCTGCTGGGAGGCACCGGCGGTGCGCAGCGCAGGGTCCAGCTTGGGCGCACCAGCGGCACCGGCAGCCATGGCCTGTGGGCAGCCAACACCACCACGCCGCCCTTGACGCCCAATGCACGCCACCACCGCCCGCCTCCCCAACCGAGTCCATACAGCGACAGCGCTGGAGAGCCGCCCGATGCGGCGAAAAGGCTGCAAGGGCAGCTGCTGCTGGGGAGGCACCGGCGGTGCGCAGCACAGGGTCCAGCTTGGGCGCACCAGCGGCACCGGCAGCCATGGCCTGTGGGCGGCCAACACCACCACGCCGCCCTTGACGCCAAATGCACGCCACCACATTGCTGGAGAGCCGCCCAATGCTGTTAATAGGCTGCAAGGGCAGCTGCTGCTGGGGAGGCACCGGCGGTGTGCAGCGCAGGGTCCAGCTTGGGCGCACCAGCGGCACCGGCAGCCATGGCCTGTGGGCAGCCAACACCACCACGCCGCCCTTGACGCCCAATGCACGCCACCACCGCCCGCCTCCCCAACCGAGTCCATACCACGACAGAGCTGGACAGACGCCTGATGCGGCGAAAAGGCTGCAAGGGCAGCTGCTGCTGGGGAGGCACCGGCGGTGCGCAGCACAGGGTCAAGCTTGGGCGCACCAGCGGCACCGGCGGCCATGGCCTGTGGGTGGCCAACACCACCACGCCGCCCTTGACGCCAAATGCACACCACCACCGCCCGCCGCCCCAACCGAGTCCATCCTACGACAGAGCTGGAGAGCCGCCCGATGCGGCGAAAAGGCTGACAGGACAGCTGCTGCTGGGAGGCACCGGCGGTGCGCAGCACAGGGTCCAGCTTGGGCGCACCAGCGGCACCGGCAGCCATGGCCTGTGGGCGGCCAACACCACCACGCCGCCCTTGACGCCAAATGCACGCCACCACATTGCTGGAGAGCCGCCCAATGCTGTTAATAGGCTGCAAGGGCAGCTGCTGCTGGGGAGGCACCGGCGGTGCGCAGCGCAGGGTCCAGCTTGGGCGCACCAGCGGCACCGGCAGCCATGGCCTGTGGGCGGCCAACACCGCCACGCCGCCCTTGACGCCCAATGCACGCCACCACCGCCCGCCTCCCCAACCGAGTCCATACAGCGACAGAACTGGACAGACGCCCGATGCGGCGAAAAGGTTGCAAGGGCAGCTGCTGCTGGGGAGGCACCGGCGGTGCGCAGCGCAGGGCCCAGCTTGGGCGCACCAGCGGCACCGGCAGCCATGGCCTGTGGGTGGCCAACACCACCACGCCGCCCTTGACGCCCAATGCACGCCACCACCGCCCGCCGCCCCAACCGAGTCCATACCACGACAGAGCTGGAAAGCCGCCCGATGCGGCGAAAAGGCTGCAAGGGCAGCTGCTGCTGGGGAGGCGCCGGCGCTGCGCAGCGCAGGGTTCAGCTTGGGTGGAACGGCAGCACCGGCAGCCATGGCCTGTGGGTTACCAACACCACCACGCCGCCCTTGACGCCCAATGCACACCACCACCGCCCGCCGCCCCAACCGAGTCCATCCCATGACAGAGCTGGACAGACGCCCGATGCGGCGAAAAGGCTGCAAGGGCAGCTGCTGCTGGGGAGGCACCGGCGGTGCGCAGCGCAGGGTCCAGCTTGGGTGCACCGGCAGCACCGGCAGCCATGGCCTGTGGGCAGGCAACACCACCACGCCGCCCTTGACGCCAAATGCACGCCATCACCGCCCGCCTCCCCAACCGAGTCCATACAGCGACAGAGCTGGACAGACGCCCGATGCGGCGAAAAGGCTGCAAGGGCAGCTGCTGCTGGGGAGGCACCGGCGGTGCGCAGCACAGGGTCCAGCTTGGGCGCACCAGCGGCACCGGCAGCCATGGCCTGTGGGCGGCCAACACCACCACGCCGCCCTTGACGCCAAATGCACGCCACCACATTGCTGGAGAGCCGCCCAATGCTGTTAATAGGCTGCAAGGGCAGCTGCTGCTGGGGAGGCACCGGCGGTGTGCAGCGCAGGGTCCAGCTTGGGCGCACCAGCGGCACCGGCAGCCATGGCCTGTGGGCAGCCAACACCACCACGCCGCCCTTGACGCCCAATGCACGCCACCACCGCCCGCCTCCCCAACCGAGTCCATACCACGACAGAGCTGGACAGACGCCTGATGCGGCGAAAAGGCTGCAAGGGCAGCTGCTGCTGGGGAGGCACCGGCGGTGCGCAGCACAGGGTCAAGCTTGGGCGCACCAGCGGCACCGGCGGCCATGGCCTGTGGGTGGCCAACACCACCACGCCGCCCTTGACGCCAAATGCACGCCACCACCGCCCGCCTCCCCAACCGAGTCCATCCTACGACAGAGCTGGAGAGCCGCCCGATGCGGCGAAAAGGCTGACAGGACAGCTGCTGCTGGGGAGGCACCGGCGGTGCGCAGCACAGGGTCCAGCTTGGGCGCACCAGCGGCACCGGCAGCCATGGCCTGTGGGCGGCCAACACCACCACGCCGCCCTTGACGCCAAATGCACGCCACCACATTGCTGGAGAGCCGCCCAATGCTGTTAAAAGGCTGCAAGGGCAGCTGCTGCTGGGGAGGCACCGGCGGTGCGCAGCGCAGGGTCCAGCTTGGGCGCACCAGCGGCACCGGCAGCCATGGCCTGTGGGCAGCCAACACCACCACGCCGCCCTTGACGCCAGATGCACGCCACCACCGCCCGCCTCCCCAACCGAGTCCATCCTACGACAGAGCTGGAGAGCCGCCCGATGCGGCGAAAAGGCTGACAGGACAGCTGCTGCTGGGAGGCACCGGCGGTGCGCAGCGCAGGGTCCAGCTTGGGCGCACCAGCGGCACCGGCAGCCATGGCCTGTGGGCAGCCAACACCACCACGCCGCCCTTGACGCCAGATGCACGCCACCACCGCCCGCCTCCCCAACCGAGTCCATCCTACGACAGAGCTGGAGAGCCGCCCGATGCGGCGAAAAGGCTGACAGGACAGCTGCTGCTGGGAGGCACCGGCGGTGCGCAGCGCAGGGTCCAGCTTGGGCGCACCAGCGGCACCGGCAGCCATGGCCTGTGGGCAGCCAACACCACCACGCCGCCCTTGACGCCCAATGCACGCCACCACCGCCCGCCTCCCCAACCGAGTCCATACAGCGACAGCGCTGGAGAGCCGCCCGATGCGGCGAAAAGGCTGCAAGGGCAGCTGCTGCTGGGGAGGCACCGGCGGTGCGCAGCACAGGGTCCAGCTTGGGCGCACCAGCGGCACCGGCAGCCATGGCCTGTGGGCGGCCAACACCACCACGCCGCCCTTGACGCCAAATGCACGCCACCACATTGCTGGAGAGCCGCCCAATGCTGTTAATAGGCTGCAAGGGCAGCTGCTGCTGGGGAGGCACCGGCGGTGTGCAGCGCAGGGTCCAGCTTGGGCGCACCAGCGGCACCGGCAGCCATGGCCTGTGGGCAGCCAACACCACCACGCCGCCCTTGACGCCCAATGCACGCCACCACCGCCCGCCTCCCCAACCGAGTCCATACCACGACAGAGCTGGACAGACGCCTGATGCGGCGAAAAGGCTGCAAGGGCAGCTGCTGCTGGGGAGGCACCGGCGGTGCGCAGCACAGGGTCAAGCTTGGGCGCACCAGCGGCACCGGCGGCCATGGCCTGTGGGTGGCCAACACCACCACGCCGCCCTTGACGCCAAATGCACACCACCACCGCCCGCCGCCCCAACCGAGTCCATCCTACGACAGAGCTGGAGAGCCGCCCGATGCGGCGAAAAGGCTGACAGGACAGCTGCTGCTGGGAGGCACCGGCGGTGCGCAGCACAGGGTCCAGCTTGGGCGCACCAGCGGCACCGGCAGCCATGGCCTGTGGGCGGCCAACACCACCACGCCGCCCTTGACGCCAAATGCACGCCACCACATTGCTGGAGAGCCGCCCAATGCTGTTAATAGGCTGCAAGGGCAGCTGCTGCTGGGGAGGCACCGGCGGTGCGCAGCGCAGGGTCCAGCTTGGGCGCACCAGCGGCACCGGCAGCCATGGCCTGTGGGCGGCCAACACCGCCACGCCGCCCTTGACGCCCAATGCACGCCACCACCGCCCGCCTCCCCAACCGAGTCCATACAGCGACAGAACTGGACAGACGCCCGATGCGGCGAAAAGGTTGCAAGGGCAGCTGCTGCTGGGGAGGCACCGGCGGTGCGCAGCGCAGGGCCCAGCTTGGGCGCACCAGCGGCACCGGCAGCCATGGCCTGTGGGTGGCCAACACCACCACGCCGCCCTTGACGCCCAATGCACGCCACCACCGCCCGCCGCCCCAACCGAGTCCATACCACGACAGAGCTGGAAAGCCGCCCGATGCGGCGAAAAGGCTGCAAGGGCAGCTGCTGCTGGGGAGGCGCCGGCGCTGCGCAGCGCAGGGTTCAGCTTGGGTGGAACGGCAGCACCGGCAGCCATGGCCTGTGGGTTACCAACACCACCACGCCGCCCTTGACGCCCAATGCACACCACCACCGCCCGCCGCCCCAACCGAGTCCATCCCATGACAGAGCTGGACAGACGCCCGATGCGGCGAAAAGGCTGCAAGGGCAGCTGCTGCTGGGGAGGCACCGGCGGTGCGCAGCGCAGGGTCCAGCTTGGGTGCACCGGCAGCACCGGCAGCCATGGCCTGTGGGCAGGCAACACCACCACGCCGCCCTTGACGCCAAATGCACGCCATCACCGCCCGCCTCCCCAACCGAGTCCATACCACGACAGCGCTGGAGAGCCGCCCGATGCGGCGAAAAGGCTGACAGGACAGCTGCTGCTGGGAGGCACCGGCGGTGCGCAGCGCAGGGTCCAGCTTGGGCGCACCAGCGGCACCGGCAGCCATGGCCTGTGGGCAGCCAACACCACCACGCCGCCCTTGACGCCAGATGCACACCACCACCGCCCGCCACCCCAACCAAGTCCATCCCACGACAGAGCTGGATGGCCACCGAATGCGGCGAAAAGGCTGCAAGGGCAGCTGCTGCTGGGGAGGCGCCGGTGCTGCACAGCGCAGGGTCCAGCTTGGGCGCACCAGCAGCACCGGCGGCCATGGCCTGTGGGCGGCCAACACCACCACGCCGCCCTTGACGCCAGATGCACGCCACCACCGCCCGCCTCCCCAACCAAGTCCATCCCTCGACAGAGCTGGATGGCCACCGAATGCGGCGAAAAGGCTGCAAGGGCAGCTGCTGCTGGGGAGGCGCCGGTGCTGCACAGCGCAGGTTCCAGCTTGGGCGCACCAGCGGCACCGGCAGCCATGGCCTGTGGGCGGCCAACACCACCACGCCGCCCTTGACGCCCATTGCACGCCACCACCGCCCGCCTCCCCAACCAAGTCCATCCCATGACAGCGCTGGAGAGCCGCCCGATGCGGCGAAACGGCTGCAAGGGCAGCTGCTGATGGAGAGGCGCCGGCGCTGCGCAGCGCAGGTTCCAGCTTGGGCGCACCAGCGGCACCGGCAGCCATGGCCTGTGGGCGGCCAACACCACCACGCCGCCCTTGACGCCCAATGCACGCCACACCGCCCGCCGCCCCAACCGAGTCCATCCCACGACAGCGCTGGAGAGCCGCCCGATGCGGCGAAAAGGCTGCAAGGGCAGCTGCTGCTGGGGAGGCACCGGCGGTGCGCAGCGCAGGGTCCAGCTTGGGCGCACCAGCGGCACCGGCGGCCATGGCCTGTGGGCAGCCAACACCACCACGCCGCCCTTGACGCCCAATGCACGCCACCACCGCCCGCCTCCCCAACCGAGTCCATACCACGACAGAGCTGGACAGACGCCCGATGCGGCGAAAAGGCTGCAAGGGCAGCTGCTGCTGGGGAGGCACCGGCGGTGCGCAGCGCAGGGTCCAGCTTGGGCGCACCAGCGGCACCGGCAGCCATGGCCTGTGGGCGGCCAACACCACCACGCCGCCCTTGACGCCAGATGCACACCACCACCGCCCGCCACCCCAACCAAGTCCATCCCACGACAGAGCTGGATGGCCACCGAATGCGGCGAAAAGGCTGCAAGGGCAGCTGCTGCTGGGGAGGCGCCGGTGCTGCACAGCGCAGGGTCCAGCTTGGGCGCACCAGCAGCACCGGCGGCCATGGCCTGTGGGCGGCCAACACCACCACGCCGCCCTTGACGCCAGATGCACGCCACCACCGCCCGCCTCCCCAACCAAGTCCATCCCTCGACAGAGCTGGATGGCCACCGAATGCGGCGAAAAGGCTGCAAGGGCAGCTGCTGCTGGGGAGGCGCCGGTGCTGCACAGCGCAGGGTCCAGCTTGGGCGCACCAGCGGCACCGGCAGCCATGGCCTGTGGGCGGCCAACACCACCACGCCGCCCTTGACGCCAGATGCACGCCACCACCGCCCGCCTCCCCAACCAAGTCCATCCCTCGACAGAGCTGGATGGCCACCGAATGCGGCGAAAAGGCTGCAAGGGCAGCTGCTGCTGGGGAGGCGCCGGTGCTGCACAGCGCAGGGTCAAGCTTGGGCGCACCAGCGGCACCGGCAGCCATGGCCTGTGGGCGGCCAACACCACCACGCCGCCCTTGACGCCCATTGCACGCCACCACCGCCCGCCTCCCCAACCAAGTCCATCCCATGACAGCGCTGGAGAGCCGCCCGATGCGGCGAAACGGCTGCAAGGGCAGCTGCTGATGGAGAGGCGCCGGCGCTGCGCAGCGCAGGTTCCAGCTTGGGCGCACCAGCGGCACCGGCAGCCATGGCCTGTGGGCGGCCAACACCACCACGCCGCCCTTGACGCCCAATGCACGCCACACCGCCCGCCGCCCCAACCGAGTCCATCCCACGACAGCGCTGGAGAGCCGCCCGATGCGGCGAAACGGCTGCAAGGGCAGCTGCTGCTGGGGAGGCGCCGGCGCTGCGCAGCACAGGGTTCAGCTTGGGTGCACCGGCGGCACCGGCAGCCATGGCCTGTGGGCGGCCAACACCACCACGCCGCCCTTGAGACCCAATGCACGCCACCACCGTCCGCCTCCCCAACCGAGTCCATCCCACGACAGAGCTGGAGAGCCGCCCGATGCGGCGAAAAGGCTGCAAGGGCAGCTGCTGCTGGGGAGGCACCGGCGCTGCGCAGCGCAGGGTCCAGCTCGGGCGCACCAGCGGCACCGGCAGCCATGGCCTGTGGGCGGCCAACACCACCACGCCGCCCTTGACGCCAAATGCACGCCACCACCGCCCGCCTCCCCAACCGAGTCCATACAGCGACAGAGCTGGAGAGCCGCCCGATGCTGTTAAAAGGCTGCAAGGGCAGCTGCTGCTGGGGAGGCGCCGGCAATGCGCAGCACAGGGTTCAGCTCGGGTGCACCAGCGGCACCGGCAGCCATGGCCTGTGGGCAGGCAACACCACCACGCCGCCCTTGACGCCAAATGCACGCCACCACCGCCCGCCTCCCCAACCGAGTCCATCCTACGACAGAGCTGGAGAGCCGCCGGATGCTGTTAAAAGGCTGCAAGGGCAGCTGCTGCTGGGGAGGCGCCGGCAATGCGCAGCACAGGGTCAAGCTTGGGCGCACCAGCGGCACCGGCAGCCATGGCCTGTGGGCGGCCAACACCACCACGCCGCCCTTGACGCCAGATGCACGCCACCACCGCCCGCCTCCCCAACCGAGTCCATACCACGACAGAGCTGGAAAGCCGCCCGATGCGACGAAAAGGCTGCAAGGGCAGCTGCTGCCGGGGAGGCACCGGCGCTGCGCAGCACAGGGTCAAGCTTGGGTGCACCAGCGGCACCGGCAGCCATGGCCTGTGGGCGGCCAACACCACCACGCCGCCCTTGACGCCAGATGCACGCCACCACCGCCCGCCTCCCCAACCGAGTCCATCCTAGACAGAGCTGGAGAGCCGCCCGATGCGACAAAAAGGCTGCAAGGGCAGCTGCTGCTGGGGAGGCGCCGGCGCTGCGCAGCACAGGGTTCAGCTTGGGTGCACCAGCGGCACCGGCAGCCATGGCCTGTGGGCAGGCAACACCACCACGCCGCCCTTGACGCCAAATGCACGCCACCACCGCCCGCCTCCCCAACCGAGTCCATACAGCGACAGAGCTGGAGAGCCGCCCGATGCGACGAAAAGGCTGCAAGGGCAGCTGCTGCTGGGGAGGCACCGGCAGTGCGCAGCACAGGGTCAAGCTTGGGCGCACCAGCGGCACCGGCAGCCATGGCCTGTGGGCGGCCAACACCACCACGCCGCCCTTGACGCCAAATGCACGCCACCACCGCCCGCCTCCCCAACCGAGTCCATCCCACGGGAGAGCTGGAGAGCCACCGAATGCGACAGAGAGGGCTGCAAGGGCAGCTGCTGCTGGGGAGGCACCGGCGGTGCGCAGCACAGGGTCAAGCTTGGGCGCACCGGCAGCACCGGCAGCCATGGCCTGTTGGCGGCCAACACCACCTCGCCGCCCTTGACGCCAAATGCACGCCACCACCACCCGCCGCCATGGCCTATGCATACAATGTCAGGACTTTTATTTTCCACCAATGCTGATTGGGAATGGGGGGTTTCGCATCGCCCTCATGCACCGTAACCCCCATCTCTTTTACTTTGTCTGTCGGCATACCTCGCTCCCCCCGCCCCCGCAGTGTACCCGCTCTCCCTGTTGATTCTTGCACCCAGCTCCACTTCTACCTTAATAGCACGGCGCCGCCTACCATGCCACCTGCTGATTGCGTGCCCTGCCCTTATCAATGCCTTGCACTCTCTACCTCATGGGTACCCCATGCAGCCGCCTGCTGCCTGGTTGCTCTGTGCCTGTTATGCCGTCTGTCTGCGTGCCCCCTATGCTTGCAGGGCATCCAGGCTAGCAGTGCCTCTGCGGAGCCACACATGGCCTGCACTCTGCCCGCCCCTTGCTCCCTTCCCCAGCTGCCCCCATACCCAGCCCTTGCCCTTTACCCTGCCTTCCCTTCCCAGCCCCACCTCTCCTCCCCAATCCTGCTGTCTCCCTTCTGAGACCCCCCTCTTGACTTCCAGCTCACATCTGTATCTTCTCAGCCCCCATATGTCAGTAATCGGTAATCACCCCCCTCTCCTCCCCTCTCCCTCCCTTCTCACTTCCTACCTGCCCAGCCAGGCTCGCTCTTGACCTCCCTAACCGCCCTCCCAGCCCCTTCCTTCCTTCCTTCCTTCCTTCCTTCCTTCCTTCCTTCCTTCCTTCCTTCCTTCCTTCCTTCCTTCCTTCCTTCCTTCCTTCCTTCCTTCCTTCCTTCCTTCCTTCCTTCCTTCCTTCCTTCCTTCCTTCCTTCCTTCCTTCCTTCCTTCCTTCCTTCCTTCCTTCCTTCCTTCCTTCCTTCCTTCCTTCCTTCCTTCCTTCCTTCCTTCCTTCCTTCCTTCCTTCCTTCCTTCCTTCCTTCCTTCCTTCCTTCCTTCCTTCCTTCCTTCCTTCCTTCCTTCCTTCCTTCCTTCCTTCCTTCCTTCCTTCCTTCCTTCCTTCCTTCCTTCCTTCCTTCCTTCCTTCCTTCCTTCCTTCCTTCCTTCCTTCTTTCCCCTATATCCTATATCATATCTCCAAACTCTCCGCCCACAGATATCTTCTATCACTCCTTACCTAGCTGTTCCATTCCTTACCAGCCTCCCCCCCCTCGCTTTCCAGGTCAATCCACAGCACCTGTCTGGCTCAAGGCCCCCCCTCTCCCCCCCCAACCTTCCCCAGCATCTCTGTCTCCACAGCCACCTTCTTCCACCGGGTCTCTCTTCCCAGTCTCCCCTTCAAGGCTTTTTTTGGAGTCTGCCCTCTGTAACCCACACTGCCTCCCCCTGCCCCAGCACCCAGCCGAACTGACCTGGGGACAGGCACGGGGCTTTCCACGGCAGTACAAGCTCGAATTATATTAAGGCTGTATACTTAGATATAATTAACATGAATGGATTCACCAAAAGTGGATAAATGGGCTTGTGCGGTCAGGATTAGTGGCGCGAGTCTTGCAACAGCAAGCAACTGATAGTAATAGTCCGCATTGAGTCACTGAGTGTTATGAGTACGATGTGATAATTGTAAAGAAGAACACACTGGTCTCAGCTCCGAGCGAGGTCATTACAGCTTGACCGGCCCCTTACATTGCGACCCCCTCGCGACCCCCCAACCTTCTGCACCGAGCGCGATACCTCTTACTATAATGTAACTATTCGTAAACGGCTGCCGCTCTTCTTGATACACTTCACCAAAATGCGAAAGGATGTAAGAGCTTCAAAAACAAATCTTGCCCGAACCGCCAGGGCGCTAGGAGTGTAACCGAGCAGAGACACGTCTATTGCAAGAACCCAGAAGCTAAATGCATATAAAAGGTTACCAAAATAACAGCGCGAGACGTGCGCATCGCCCATACAAGTGGTGGCTCCGAGTTTCGCTCAGGGCTGCGTCCCTGTCGCTGTCAGCTCGCTGAGGGCATCGCGATGGCTAGAATAGCTAATTTGCAGGTCGCCAGGGGTAGCTGTAGCTCCGACATGTGCCACTGAGGTGTGCAGCCACCTGCGTGTAAGGGGGGACACTTGACCTAAACTTGCTGACACACGCGACCTGCCTTGCACCCAGCACCTCCAGACTGCTCTAACTAGTCCATTTAACACCACTGCAAGCTCTCAGGCCAGCCAGAGCAGAGGAGATGACTTGTCGTCCATGTCGGGTTACTAAACCCCCTGCGCATCGCCCATACAAGTGGTGGCTCCGAGTTTCGCTCAGGGCTGCGTCCCTGTCGCTGTCAGCTCGCTGAGGGCATCGCGATGGCTAGAATAGCTAATTTGCAGGTCGCCAGGGGTAGCTGTAGCTCCGACATGTGCCACTGAGGTGTGCAGCCACCTGCGTGTAAGGGGGGACACTTGACCTAAACTTGCTGACACACGCGACCTGCCTTGCACCCAGCACCTCCAGACTGCTCTAACTAGTCCATTTAACACCACTGCAAGCTCTCAGGCCAGCCAGAGCAGAGGAGATGACTTGTCGTCCATGTCGGGTTACTAAACCCCCTGCGCATCGCCCATACAAGTGGTGGCTCCGAGTTTCGCTCAGGGCTGCGTCCCTGTCGCTGTCAGCTCGCTGAGGGCATCGCGATGGCTAGAATAGCTAATTTGCAGGTCGCCAGGGGTAGCTGTAGCTCCGACATGTGCCACTGAGGTGTGCAGCCACCTGCGTGTAAGGGGGGACACTTGACCTAAACTTGCTGACACACGCGACCTGCCTTGCACCCAGCACCTCCAGACTGCTCTAACTAGTCCATTTAACACCACTGCAAGCTCTCAGGCCAGCCAGAGCAGAGGAGATGACTTGTCGTCCATGTCGGGTTACTAAACCCCCTGCGCATCGCCCATACAAGTGGTGGCTCCGAGTTTCGCTCAGGGCTGCGTCCCTGTCGCTGTCAGCTCGCTGAGGGCATCGCGATGGCTAGAATAGCTAATTTGCAGGTCGCCAGGGGTAGCTGTAGCTCCGACATGTGCCACTGAGGTGTGCAGCCACCTGCGTGTAAGGGGGGACACTTGACCTAAACTTGCTGACACACGCGACCTGCCTTGCACCCAGCACCTCCAGACTGCTCTAACTAGTCCATTTAACACCACTGCAAGCTCTCAGGCCAGCCAGAGCAGAGGAGATGACTTGTCGTCCATGTCGGGTTACTAAACCCCCTGCGCATCGCCCATACAAGTGGTGGCTCCGAGTTTCGCTCAGGGCTGCGTCCCTGTCGCTGTCAGCTCGCTGAGGGCATCGCGATGGCTAGAATAGCTAATTTGCAGGTCGCCAGGGGTAGCTGTAGCTCCGACATGTGCCACTGAGGTGTGCAGCCACCTGCGTGTAAGGGGGGACACTTGACCTAAACTTGCTGACACACGCGACCTGCCTTGCACCCAGCACCTCCAGACTGCTCTAACTAGTCCATTTAACACCACTGCAAGCTCTCAGGCCAGCCAGAGCAGAGGAGATGACTTGTCGTCCATGTCGGGTTACTAAACCCCCTGCGCATCGCCCATACAAGTGGTGGCTCCGAGTTTCGCTCAGGGCTGCGTCCCTGTCGCTGTCAGCTCGCTGAGGGCATCGCGATGGCTAGAATAGCTAATTTGCAGGTCGCCAGGGGTAGCTGTAGCTCCGACATGTGCCACTGAGGTGTGCAGCCACCTGCGTGTAAGGGGGGACACTTGACCTAAACTTGCTGACACACGCGACCTGCCTTGCACCCAGCACCTCCAGACTGCTCTAACTAGTCCATTTAACACCACTGCAAGCTCTCAGGCCAGCCAGAGCAGAGGAGATGACTTGTCGTCCATGTCGGGTTACTAAACCCCCTGCGCATCGCCCATACAAGTGGTGGCTCCGAGTTTCGCTCAGGGCTGCGTCCCTGTCGCTGTCAGCTCGCTGAGGGCATCGCGATGGCTAGAATAGCTAATTTGCAGGTCGCCAGGGGTAGCTGTAGCTCCGACATGTGCCACTGAGGTGTGCAGCCACCTGCGTGTAAGGGGGGACACTTGACCTAAACTTGCTGACACACGCGACCTGCCTTGCACCCAGCACCTCCAGACTGCTCTAACTAGTCCATTTAACACCACTGCAAGCTCTCAGGCCAGCCAGAGCAGAGGAGATGACTTGTCGTCCATGTCGGGTTACTAAACCCCCTGCGCATCGCCCATACAAGTGGTGGCTCCGAGTTTCGCTCAGGGCTGCGTCCCTGTCGCTGTCAGCTCGCTGAGGGCATCGCGATGGCTAGAATAGCTAATTTGCAGGTCGCCAGGGGTAGCTGTAGCTCCGACATGTGCCACTGAGGTGTGCAGCCACCTGCGTGTAAGGGGGGACACTTGACCTAAACTTGCTGACACACGCGACCTGCCTTGCACCCAGCACCTCCAGACTGCTCTAACTAGTCCATTTAACACCACTGCAAGCTCTCAGGCCAGCCAGAGCAGAGGAGATGACTTGTCGTCCATGTCGGGTTACTAAACCCCCTGCGCATCGCCCATACAAGTGGTGGCTCCGAGTTTCGCTCAGGGCTGCGTCCCTGTCGCTGTCAGCTCGCTGAGGGCATCGCGATGGCTAGAATAGCTAATTTGCAGGTCGCCAGGGGTAGCTGTAGCTCCGACATGTGCCACTGAGGTGTGCAGCCACCTGCGTGTAAGGGGGGACACTTGACCTAAACTTGCTGACACACGCGACCTGCCTTGCACCCAGCACCTCCAGACTGCTCTAACTAGTCCATTTAACACCACTGCAAGCTCTCAGGCCAGCCAGAGCAGAGGAGATGACTTGTCGTCCATGTCGGGTTACTAAACCCCCTGCGCATCGCCCATACAAGTGGTGGCTCCGAGTTTCGCTCAGGGCTGCGTCCCTGTCGCTGTCAGCTCGCTGAGGGCATCGCGATGGCTAGAATAGCTAATTTGCAGGTCGCCAGGGGTAGCTGTAGCTCCGACATGTGCCACTGAGGTGTGCAGCCACCTGCGTGTAAGGGGGGACACTTGACCTAAACTTGCTGACACACGCGACCTGCCTTGCACCCAGCACCTCCAGACTGCTCTAACTAGTCCATTTAACACCACTGCAAGCTCTCAGGCCAGCCAGAGCAGAGGAGATGACTTGTCGTCCATGTCGGGTTACTAAACCCCCTGCGCATCGCCCATACAAGTGGTGGCTCCGAGTTTCGCTCAGGGCTGCGTCCCTGTCGCTGTCAGCTCGCTGAGGGCATCGCGATGGCTAGAATAGCTAATTTGCAGGTCGCCAGGGGTAGCTGTAGCTCCGACATGTGCCACTGAGGTGTGCAGCCACCTGCGTGTAAGGGGGGACACTTGACCTAAACTTGCTGACACACGCGACCTGCCTTGCACCCAGCACCTCCAGACTGCTCTAACTAGTCCATTTAACACCACTGCAAGCTCTCAGGCCAGCCAGAGCAGAGGAGATGACTTGTCGTCCATGTCGGGTTACTAAACCCCCTGCGCATCGCCCATACAAGTGGTGGCTCCGAGTTTCGCTCAGGGCTGCGTCCCTGTCGCTGTCAGCTCGCTGAGGGCATCGCGATGGCTAGAATAGCTAATTTGCAGGTCGCCAGGGGTAGCTGTAGCTCCGACATGTGCCACTGAGGTGTGCAGCCACCTGCGTGTAAGGGGGGACACTTGACCTAAACTTGCTGACACACGCGACCTGCCTTGCACCCAGCACCTCCAGACTGCTCTAACTAGTCCATTTAACACCACTGCAAGCTCTCAGGCCAGCCAGAGCAGAGGAGATGACTTGTCGTCCATGTCGGGTTACTAAACCCCCTGCGCATCGCCCATACAAGTGGTGGCTCCGAGTTTCGCTCAGGGCTGCGTCCCTGTCGCTGTCAGCTCGCTGAGGGCATCGCGATGGCTAGAATAGCTAATTTGCAGGTCGCCAGGGGTAGCTGTAGCTCCGACATGTGCCACTGAGGTGTGCAGCCACCTGCGTGTAAGGGGGGACACTTGACCTAAACTTGCTGACACACGCGACCTGCCTTGCACCCAGCACCTCCAGACTGCTCTAACTAGTCCATTTAACACCACTGCAAGCTCTCAGGCCAGCCAGAGCAGAGGAGATGACTTGTCGTCCATGTCGGGTTACTAAACCCCCTGCGCATCGCCCATACAAGTGGTGGCTCCGAGTTTCGCTCAGGGCTGCGTCCCTGTCGCTGTCAGCTCGCTGAGGGCATCGCGATGGCTAGAATAGCTAATTTGCAGGTCGCCAGGGGTAGCTGTAGCTCCGACATGTGCCACTGAGGTGTGCAGCCACCTGCGTGTAAGGGGGGACACTTGACCTAAACTTGCTGACACACGCGACCTGCCTTGCACCCAGCACCTCCAGACTGCTCTAACTAGTCCATTTAACACCACTGCAAGCTCTCAGGCCAGCCAGAGCAGAGGAGATGACTTGTCGTCCATGTCGGGTTACTAAACCCCCTGCGCATCGCCCATACAAGTGGTGGCTCCGAGTTTCGCTCAGGGCTGCGTCCCTGTCGCTGTCAGCTCGCTGAGGGCATCGCGATGGCTAGAATAGCTAATTTGCAGGTCGCCAGGGGTAGCTGTAGCTCCGACATGTGCCACTGAGGTGTGCAGCCACCTGCGTGTAAGGGGGGACACTTGACCTAAACTTGCTGACACACGCGACCTGCCTTGCACCCAGCACCTCCAGACTGCTCTAACTAGTCCATTTAACACCACTGCAAGCTCTCAGGCCAGCCAGAGCAGAGGAGATGACTTGTCGTCCATGTCGGGTTACTAAACCCCCTGCGCATCGCCCATACAAGTGGTGGCTCCGAGTTTCGCTCAGGGCTGCGTCCCTGTCGCTGTCAGCTCGCTGAGGGCATCGCGATGGCTAGAATAGCTAATTTGCAGGTCGCCAGGGGTAGCTGTAGCTCCGACATGTGCCACTGAGGTGTGCAGCCACCTGCGTGTAAGGGGGGACACTTGACCTAAACTTGCTGACACACGCGACCTGCCTTGCACCCAGCACCTCCAGACTGCTCTAACTAGTCCATTTAACACCACTGCAAGCTCTCAGGCCAGCCAGAGCAGAGGAGATGACTTGTCGTCCATGTCGGGTTACTAAACCCCCTGCGCATCGCCCATACAAGTGGTGGCTCCGAGTTTCGCTCAGGGCTGCGTCCCTGTCGCTGTCAGCTCGCTGAGGGCATCGCGATGGCTAGAATAGCTAATTTGCAGGTCGCCAGGGGTAGCTGTAGCTCCGACATGTGCCACTGAGGTGTGCAGCCACCTGCGTGTAAGGGGGGACACTTGACCTAAACTTGCTGACACACGCGACCTGCCTTGCACCCAGCACCTCCAGACTGCTCTAACTAGTCCATTTAACACCACTGCAAGCTCTCAGGCCAGCCAGAGCAGAGGAGATGACTTGTCGTCCATGTCGGGTTACTAAACCCCCTGCGCATCGCCCATACAAGTGGTGGCTCCGAGTTTCGCTCAGGGCTGCGTCCCTGTCGCTGTCAGCTCGCTGAGGGCATCGCGATGGCTAGAATAGCTAATTTGCAGGTCGCCAGGGGTAGCTGTAGCTCCGACATGTGCCACTGAGGTGTGCAGCCACCTGCGTGTAAGGGGGGACACTTGACCTAAACTTGCTGACACACGCGACCTGCCTTGCACCCAGCACCTCCAGACTGCTCTAACTAGTCCATTTAACACCACTGCAAGCTCTCAGGCCAGCCAGAGCAGAGGAGATGACTTGTCGTCCATGTCGGGTTACTAAACCCCCTGCGCATCGCCCATACAAGTGGTGGCTCCGAGTTTCGCTCAGGGCTGCGTCCCTGTCGCTGTCAGCTCGCTGAGGGCATCGCGATGGCTAGAATAGCTAATTTGCAGGTCGCCAGGGGTAGCTGTAGCTCCGACATGTGCCACTGAGGTGTGCAGCCACCTGCGTGTAAGGGGGGACACTTGACCTAAACTTGCTGACACACGCGACCTGCCTTGCACCCAGCACCTCCAGACTGCTCTAACTAGTCCATTTAACACCACTGCAAGCTCTCAGGCCAGCCAGAGCAGAGGAGATGACTTGTCGTCCATGTCGGGTTACTAAACCCCCTGCGCATCGCCCATACAAGTGGTGGCTCCGAGTTTCGCTCAGGGCTGCGTCCCTGTCGCTGTCAGCTCGCTGAGGGCATCGCGATGGCTAGAATAGCTAATTTGCAGGTCGCCAGGGGTAGCTGTAGCTCCGACATGTGCCACTGAGGTGTGCAGCCACCTGCGTGTAAGGGGGGACACTTGACCTAAACTTGCTGACACACGCGACCTGCCTTGCACCCAGCACCTCCAGACTGCTCTAACTAGTCCATTTAACACCACTGCAAGCTCTCAGGCCAGCCAGAGCAGAGGAGATGACTTGTCGTCCATGTCGGGTTACTAAACCCCCTGCGCATCGCCCATACAAGTGGTGGCTCCGAGTTTCGCTCAGGGCTGCGTCCCTGTCGCTGTCAGCTCGCTGAGGGCATCGCGATGGCTAGAATAGCTAATTTGCAGGTCGCCAGGGGTAGCTGTAGCTCCGACATGTGCCACTGAGGTGTGCAGCCACCTGCGTGTAAGGGGGGACACTTGACCTAAACTTGCTGACACACGCGACCTGCCTTGCACCCAGCACCTCCAGACTGCTCTAACTAGTCCATTTAACAGCACTGCAAGCTCTCAGGCCAGCCAGAGCAGAGGAGATGACTTGTCGTCCATGTCGGGTTACTAAACCCCCTGCGCATCGCCCATACAAGTGGTGGCTCCGAGTTTCGCTCAGGGCTGCGTCCCTGTCGCTGTCAGCTCGCTGAGGGCATCGCGATGGCTAGAATAGCTAATTTGCAGGTCGCCAGGGGTAGCTGTAGCTCCGACATGTGCCACTGAGGTGGGTCTTAGGGTTTAGGGTTTTAGGGTTTTAGGGTTTTAGAGGGGTTTAGGGTTTAGGGTTTTAGGGTTTTAGGGTTTTAGGGTTTTAGGGTTTTAGGGTTTTAGGGTTTTAGGGTTTTAGGGTTTTAGGGTTTTGGGTTTTAGGGTTTTAGGGTTTAGGGTTTTAGGGTTTTAGGGTTTTAGGGTTTTAGGGTTTTAGGGTTTTAGGGTTTTAGGGTTTTAGGGTTTTAGGGTTTTAGGGTTTTAGGGTTTTAGGGTTTAGGGTTTTAGGG